>OY039073.1:4800000-6000000 GCA_955850985.1 Elophila nymphaeata
AAAAATATTTTTTCAATTTGGACGAGTAGTTCCTGAGATTAGTGCGTTCCAACAAACTCTTCAGCTTTATGATATTAAGTATTAGTATAGATTGCCCTCAGTAGATTCATAAGTACTATACAAATAACTATTTTATCACTGTCAAGCTTTTGACGATCAAGGTTCCCAGAGTGGGTAGGGGAGGGGGTTAGAATGATAGCACGAGTGGTACCTTGGTGTTGCGAGCTTCTGTATGCCTCGTGAAACTTACTGGAAAATAATCTATTTAAGAAGAAACTTGTTTACCAAACGCATAGCAATAAAAACAACTCTTCCGTCTACCTTTACTATTTGTTTAGATGTCTTAAGAAACATACTTAGTATACACTAAACAGGTATGTATGTGTAATTAATTGCATTAAGATATTAGAACACAGTTTCCGCGAGACTGAACCGCAGCGTACTCAAGACTCCGTCACAGCCCAGCTCCCACAGGACTGTTTTCAAAGGCGCTTGTGGCTAACTTATCTGCATAAGAACGTGACAGGGGTTTTGTAAAACTTACAATTTAAGCCTTATTTGTTATTGGAGTAAGTTCACATTAAGGTTGTGACAATAGGGATAATTGCCAATTAAGGATTTGAAATACTTTTTTACAGATGTCAAAACATATTTTTTCCCTAGATTTTGAATAGCAAAATCAACTAACAAAATATGGAATGATTTTGATACGCTTAAAAATCTAATTCTAGAAATAATTTGAAAATGAGGTTTTCTGGCATAAGTCATGTCCTCATTTTTTACGCATCTAATAGTTTGTAATTATTTGTGAACGATTTCACATTCAGGTGCTTGAGGGCCACCCCCACCTTTCGTTTTCGAATTAATAGAGTTATTATTATTATATATTTACCTCGTCATCATCCCTATTGTCTACAATTATCAGCACTTATATAAGAAAGACATTTCTTATGGAAGAACCTTGGTACTAATGTCTGTCTAATATTGAGTCCTTTTGTAATTGTCTTTGGTTAATAATCTATATCTGATGATTTGATCATTTGGACCAATTTTGATGAAATTTAGGTACAAATAATAACCAGACCTTGGGAAAGGCAATATGCCTTACTTAATACCTTTTACCTTGGATGAAAGTTTCTATGGGAGTTCGTCATTATCGAAGATAAAACCATGAAATTGTGAATTAAGGCACTTGAGAAGAAATAAATATTTTTTTAAAATTTTCACCCGTGTGGGAATAAAAGGTCCAAACAAAGTCCAAAACTAACTATGCCACGCTGACGAAGTTACGGGAAAAAGCTAATAGACTTTCATCAACAGCTCATATAATGTCCCCACCGAGGGGCTCGAGCCTACCCCACATTAAGGGCGATTAGACCTTAGCCAACCACGCTGGCCAAGTGCGGCTTGATCGACTTCACACACATCCTAAGAATTTCTTCATACGTGTGAGGAAAACATCGCGAGGAAACCTTTCCTCGCGATGTTTTCCTTCACCGTAAAAGCGTCGATTAAACGTACATATGAATTCAAAATTTAAAACACGTTGCTTCGTGGTGGGGTTCGAACCGGTGCCTCCCGGGTGGGGAGAACGCTCTTACGCATTACGCCATCGACGCTTTCTCATTAGGCTAGGTATATTTGATATTAAAAAACTGTACGCAGACGAAGTCGGGCGGGCTAAGCGCTAGTTGTTATATAAATAAACAAGCTGATTTCCTCAAACGCCTACCAATATTAGTTTCAATAATAGAATAGAGATTATCTTATTGTTTATAGGGTAGAGGTTATTTCCTTATTTATGTCTAAGTGAAACTGAACTAGTTATTAACTGGTATCGCAAAACTAGTCACGAGCATTTTGGCAAAACGTTTATCGACAAGAAATTATTAGGGATCTGTAGGTGGGAGCAACCAGTACCAACATCTTCCCTTAGACCGTATACAAAGGAAAGCGGCTCAAATCTTTGACGAATCAACCTTTCCTAATCGGCTAGACGCTTTAGCATTGCGTAGAGATGTGCATCACTGCATCTTCTATCGTTGTTCGAACCATACGACGCGACGTCGAGTCCATCCCCAGTCTTAATGCCTGGTTGTCCACAGCCGTGCGTTAATCGCGTAATTTTCTGCCGCAAACCACAAGGCTGTGGAACGAACTATCGCCAATGGTATTCCGGAACAGTCACGAACTCGATATCTTCAAAAACGGGCGTATTTTTGCTTCAAAGTCCGGCTACGCATTTGTGATTCCTCTAATATTGCAGATGTTCATGGGCGGCGGTGATCACTTGGGCAATTTGATACGCTACCATGACCATTGTGAAGATACGGATACGGAGCAAATCGCGGCGTCCACAACTTAATAAGGGGCTTGATATGCAGGGCCGGATTTAGGGGAGGGCAAGCGGGGCTACAGCCCAGGGCCTCCACAAAAGAGGGGCCCCCCACAATAGAGACTTCGGAAAAAAAAATTCAAATTCAGACTAGTAAACACCAGTAAACAACTTTTCCTTTCATATTTTATTTCGCGTTTTACCTTTACCTATGGTACTTTGTACAAACATGATTACATGAATAATAATAATAATAATATCTTTCTATTTTGTTCGCTGATTAAAGGTCGTAAAGAAGTATGCCTATTTTTTAACCGAAAACTCGATCGAAAAAAATTGTTCATTTTATTTGGAAAATAATTTGGGGCTAAGGGGCCTCCACTCCTTTGTTGCCCCGAGGCCTCCAGACCTTTAAATCCGGCCCTGATGATATGTGATACGCTGATACGGATACGGTGATCGGATCGGGTAAGTGATACAGGTTGGTTTCCAGGATATAAAAGACTGTTGTAGAGCATATAATTACAGCATTTTTCTTTTGTTTGTTGATTGACTGAAAGTTTATTTTCTATTTTAAATAGATGACGGACTAGCAACCTGTCACTATTTTGAGTCACTGCATGTTCCATAATGCCAGATGTGGCTTTAGGTATATAACCAAATGTTACTTAAAGCTTTGCTCAACCCTTTTTAGGATTATGAGCGTCATAGTATGTATGTATGTATTACAGCATAGAGACGTTTTAGGTAAACCAATCATTATTATCATTATCACCATATATATGATGCCTTTATAAATTCGTTCCACTGCTGGAACACAAGGCTTCGTCTAGTCATCGAAGGAGGTTTGGGCAATGCGGATTGGTGGATGGAGTATAAAGTGATCAATAGGGCTGATCTAGTAGTCTCCTTCTACGGCACCCATTGGAGGATATGGGGTCATGCTGTACTACTCTGCTAGCATCACATGGCTAGGTATTATGAATAACTGTACTTATTTAGTTTGTATTTAGTTAAGTGTTAATCAACTTATTGCATTATGTAGTGTTATAAAAGCAAATAAAATGCAATAGATGAACCTATTTTTTATCAAAAATTAAAAAGCAATTGAACAATCTCAAGCAGAAAGCTTACATGTTTTCCGTAACTCACGCGTCTGAAAGCTACTTCTGTACTTGCAATCGCTTGCACACTCTTTTACAAACTCAATTTTTCTCAATAGAATTTCAACTTTAATACACCAATGTAAGGTTGATAGTAGGTAGAATAAATTTTACAATTTTCGGGAGTCTATCACGTTGATGCCTGTGCATTGGCTGAACGCCAAGAATTCCGGTCTAGAATAACAAGTCGCCCTTGGATAGGGTTGTGATATAATCGTTACGATGGCAACCGACCTCACAATCTCTCAGGAGATTTAAAGGTTGTTTGCGACGTAGAATCGTGCAATTATTTACCTAGATATCAAATTTTCGATGATGGTGATAAGTGTTACGTCATATTTATGAAAACTACCCATAAGTTAGTCAAAAGTAGGTCACAGCAGACTAGACGTTCGAATTTGGAAGCCCTGAACTAGGGTAGTACCTTAGAGAAGATCTCAGTCGAATAACGCTACATTTTGTGGTGCAGTGTAGGAGATTTTTTTATGTTACGAGATGGCAAATAAGCAATGCCTCAAAATAACATTAAGTTTTTTTAATATGTTTTTTATTTCTCCGTTTTGGTTTAGAAAGGCGGTCACTTTTGATTTAAAAATAATTTATTTGTTGTTTTTTTTGTGTTTGAACTATAGAAATTTCAAGAAAACTATCTCGAGATGTTTGTCTAAAAACAAATAATAAAATGATAACGATATTATCGATTTCAACGAAATAGGCATTAGGAATAGCTCAAAAACTACTCGTCTGATGTCCTTTAAAATAAAAATGGGACCACATGACAAGCACCAGTTTTCAAACGTTAAAAGCATCTTCAAAATCGGTACACCCAGTAAAGAGTTATGAGGTAGCACACATAAATAAAACATATAACCGAATTGAGAAGTTCCTCCTTTTTTTGAAGTCGTTTAAAATTAAATAGAATTCAGTCACATGGTTAGATTTCTAAATAACAGTTATGTATAACACTGTGTATGTGTATTATTATGTAGCTGACCGGCTGGCAACTTGTCACTATTGGAGACACTGCATGGCCCATATTGCTAAATATGGTTATAACTGTAGCTAAATATTACCTAAAACTCTGCTCAACCCCTTTTGTGATTACAAGCGTGATTTAAAAAAAAACATATCTCACCTTCTGATATGGAATGCAAATTTTTTAAACAAAGCCAAGCGCTACACTAGTTGCCATATAAATAAACGATACAACATCCAAGTCAAACATAACTATTCCACGTTAATACGATCTCGTGAGCCGAATAATTCCAAAGAGATTTGATTACAAAGGTCCCGTAATGTTGAAGATAGGTAATTGAAGTAGCATCGCGGTCATCGTATACTAACAGAATTAATATCCATAGTCCCACGAGAGGGAGACAACAAGTTACACTAACTTATATTATTCCCAAACGTCTGGAGAACAGAGTCGAATATAATGAGTGGATGGGCAAAGTTTGCACGTTCGATACCGATAGGGTTGTATTTACTCTGATTTTGACTTAAGTCAAACGTACCAAACTAATTAACTGAACAATGGTAGTTTTGATTCAAATATTCTATACTTGTGATAGTGTAGGTCAAAGGGTTTTTTTCTCGTCGTTCTAGGCTAAACACTCTCGTAGCGATTTCTACCCGCGCCCGCTGCGGTCGTAAATCGCGTCGTGAAATTTGCTATTTGCATTTTGTACAGTCAACAGCAACAAAACTGTCAAATTTCTCCAAACAATTTTCAACCTAAGACTATTCAATATAAAGTGAATAATCGATTGGGAAAATTTGACAGTTTGTGGTAACCCAACGGGCTGTTGTCTGTACAACGTGATCCTACAAGCGTCGGTGGCGTTGGGCGTACGGGCGTTGTCTCCCACCCGGGAGGCACCGGTTCGAACCCCACCACGACGTACCTACCAATGTGTTTTCAAATTTAGAATTCACATGTACGTTTATTAGACGCTTTTACGGTGAAAGAAAACATCGTGAGGAAATCTGCACACACCTGTGAAGAAAGTGTGTGATGTCGACCAACCCGCACTTGGCCAGCGTGGTTGACTAAGGCCTAATCACCCCTAATATGGGGTAGACTCGAGCCCCTCGGTGGGGACATTATATGAGCAAAGCTGTTGATGATGATGATCCTACAAGTGTTGCAGTCTCGCAACCGCTGCGGGCGCGTGTAGAAATCGCTCCGAGAATTCATAGCCTTACTAGTAGCCATTACGTTGCCTAGTTGAAAAGCATTTCATGAACTAAATAATGGTCTTCGTGGTCTAGTGGGTCGTCCACCGGAATTAGCTCCAGAGCCTAAGTTCGATCCTCACAAGAGTACAAATTTGTACTTTGTTTGGTTGGTGGTAGGATTTTTTCCAAGTCCGCCTAACGACCACCATCTTATCAAAATCTGTCGCCATTATAATAATGTTAACAGCACTATTGTGTTCCGACAGTCCCTCTGTGGTTTAGGTTTCCAGGTGAAGCTCGATTCCATCTTCAGCATTATCATCACTTATCATCAGGTGAGATGAAGGCCAAGAGGTTCCCTGTTAAGAATAAATAAAAAATAAGTAAATAATACAAATACACAAAGACGATTTTTATCATGGTAAAGTGGTGCCACTTCCCCTACGAACTATGAAGAAGGCGTAGGACGATAATTATAAACCCGCTTCTCGCTACTCTCAAATCTTACTCTGCATAGCGCGACTACCTATGGTTCATAATCTAATGTATTAGCTTCTAAAATTTAAAACTGTGACAAAGACAGGCTAAGTTCGTAATCTCATTTCACCATAAAGAAATAACAAAGGTCGCTGAGTAACTGAACTACTTAGGTTTTACTTTATCCATAAAATAGTTGGCAGGCTTCAATATAAGGTCATAGTTCACACACCACTTTAGCAGTCACCGACGGAATCTTCAAATATAAGTCGTAAGTCCTGCGCAATAAGGCAGTCACCGGTGAACAATTTGCCTATCATCCAATTGTATATGACTATTTTATTAGGCAGCGGATTAGCCGCTCGAATTTTGAGCGCCCTGAGTAATTAACTTCCATGTCACAAATAAATACATATTCGTAAGGTAGTGCTTCCACTCGCCTTGCTCAGGCATTCACTCTCAGACATAACTGGCGTATTTACTTTGCGTCTATCCCTAGAAAACAAATGTGATTTAATGAAAATGTTTCATTGGTAGTGCAATTACTAAGTGATCTGCGCAGTATGGAATTCATTCCGAATTTTATCAAACTGATGAGACCTGAATTTAGAATAAAATTGTAACGTAATCATTAGCTCATCCTAGCTTCAATTATACTGATGCTATTTCGAATAAGCCGGCGATATACCATTAGACATAGAGTTCTATGCGGTCTACACACGTCGCGCTATACCCGGTACAGATATGTATTGGGGCTTCTCCACGCCTCCGCTACGACACGACGTGCCCGAGCTGAAGTCCGAACCTTTAGAGGCACCCTCGGGCATTTCGTTCCCTTCCGACTCGGACGCCCGCCCTAGGGACGCTAGGCGGTCTAGAGACTCCCGAGAGGGAGATGCTCCCCTAGGAACGTTCGACCTACAGACTCGAGCACCTTCTAAAAAAACCAGTGACGTAGAAAATGTCATCAGAGACAATCTGCAGTTGTCAAGAGAGAACATTGATTATAATTACTACATTTATTGCTTTGCGTAAATCGATGAGAGAGGGAACAAAACTTGTTATTGAACTCAACTGGGTTTCATATTATTATTCAATCATTTTTTTATTTTGGTAGATGTGAAAAAATAAACTTTTTCGATCACTAACGTAACGTGGTACTTACAATCATAGTTTAAGTTATTTGCCTCTATAGCTAATGGCTTGTATTTAAATGAACACCATACTAACCAAACCTAACATACAAAAAAGGATAAATGCTCGCCAAAAAAGTATAAAGTCTCACCAAAAGTTGTTTTCGGTGAGCAAAATATCCATTTTGGTGAGCAATGTTTTATTTTTTTGGTGGGCACTAAATTTGTTCCCATAGCCTAATTATATATCTACCTTAAATCAAATTCACAATTAAAACCCAATTATTAAATTAAACCCGACGCCAATAGAATTCAGATGACGCTGTTCACGTACACATTTTATTTTCCAGTTGATCGAATGGAACAGCGACAATACTCTTTGTTCTCAAGTGCCCGATAACCAGCCGAGTGTGAAGTCTCCACAATCATACGGCAGCCACGTTAACGGGGAGAATACGAAAGATGCCGGGATTTATTTTCTCGAAACAGACAAATTGGCCTCCGATTAATCAGATGTGAAATTGGTCTTGTGTGATCTCTGCTACCGATTCGTCTAGAATCGGAAATTTCTTCATATGGAACGTTTTTGTGCCTTGTACATTTTTATTCACTTACGCCAACCTAGCTTACCATATTTTATGAAAGTGACGATAGACGTACTTTCAGTATTTACTTACTACTCGGCACGACTCAGTCAGTCGAACCAGCGCATCAACGAATAAATTTTGACTGCACCTAAATGAATTTAATATAATTATTAATTATAAAAAGTTGAGGAAACCCGAAAGTGAATGCTTTCTAATGTGTGACCAAAAATTAATCAAAACGATTTTCTCCCATGGTCTTGGAAGGCACGTTAGTAATACCACAGATAATATAATACTACCTCTTGCTCTTCTCTTGCTGTATGAAATCTTAAAAAGCAAATTCATTATTTGGTTGAAGTGTTGGTGTTTGGTAGTCAACAGCTCGTCGGGCTATACAAAACTGTAAAATTTTTCCAAACGATTTTCAACCTGAGTTTATTCAATATAAAGTGCATAATCGATTGGGAAAATGTGACAGTTATTGGTAACGCAACGTGCTGTTGTCTGTACATTCTATAACAAACAAGCAAGCACCCATGTTAAAATAGTGACACAATATTAATGGTGTTATGAAAATTAAAAATAACAAAATTATTTTCTTTTTTTTTAAATTCAATCAGTCAGGTCAGTAAAAAAATACATTTAAGGGTTTTCTGCTCGCTTGTTAGACATGCCATACAGCAAACAATCTGGGTATAATTTAAGATTTTTTAAAATAAAACAGAAAATCAGTAAACCTTTAATATAGCAGAAGAATGTGGTTGCATACATTTTCGTCCTATTTAAAAAAAATCCATAACACATATGGCTATTTTAAAAATATTCCGTACGATTAAATGCCGTCATTTAGTTAAACGTCATCATTAGGGGAAACGCTTTTAGTTTCGCTCCCTAATAGCGCTTTTGGGTAGACACGACATTAAACAGTATCTGTTTCAATTACCACTTTGATACAACGTATATTAAACTGTACATTTGAATGTCGACGTTGTGGAGTCGTTTTGTTTGAGTGGACGATTATTTGTGGTACGTTGCGTTCAGTAATAATAAACTTAAGATCAGCGGGGTAGTTTCGGTTATTGTTTTGTATCACAATAATCAATCGGAGTTTCTCCCGAGATTTTGTTCCAAAAACACGTGTTGAATCCCATTTTAAACTCAATCTACCATACAATTTACGTTACTTTACATTTTCACTTGATATTAGCGCAATGCGTAATCTTTATGTGTCGCGATCGCTATTAATTTAAAATAAGAAGAAGAAATAATCAATCGCTGAGCCGCTGTAGGTATGTAACTTGTGACACTTTGAGATCAAGCACGACTGATTAATGCAACCTTATGCTTTTGACATGATAGAGCATTGGAAATCAACTTCATTAACAGAAGTTCAACATTATGAAATGAGGTATTATTAGACCTCAATCTTCTGCAGAGTGGACATTCCGTCCGGCTGCCGTCAAATCAAGCTTCTTCAGGCCGTGGGCTCAAAATTTGAGCCACTAATCCACTTTGTTTTATCTGAAAATAAAATTCCCTAATAATATATCGGAACAGTCCATTTTAATCGGATACAGCTAAAGGTACCAGCACGAACCCATTCTTAACATGCAGGATAACTAATTGGATAGATTACTAGGACTTTTATGTTAATACTGTGCAGGATAATAGCCCATATGTTATTCTGTGATATACTCGTATGAGTGATAATTCAATAAAGTTTCATTAAAATTCTCTTGGTAGTTTTAGCGTGAAAGAGTAACAAACACAAATCCATCCATACAAACTTTCGCATTTATAATATTAGTAGGATTACCCACATAAATATAGGTAATTAAAATTAATATTTCCAAAACGTTATTAATACGAAAAATCTGGGCTGTGGCATGAAGGAACAGATTTACAAGAAATAAAATGTCAGCGATAAATATTGCATCACATACATCAAAATCCTACAACACCTTTCTTAACTTTTCTTAGGTGTTATAAGTTTGACCTGTCTGTGTGTCCGTATGTCTGTGTATCTATCTGTGGCATCGTAGCTCCTAAACGAATGCACCAATTTTGATGCGGATTTTTTTGTTTGAAAGCTGACGTGATCAGGAATGGTTCTTAGCTATAAATTTATGTCAGGGGTTACATAAAATTGTCAATTTTGTAGTTTTTTTTTTTAATAATTTACGTTATAAACTAACGGTATTTGCATGTATGTCTCGAAATTGATATTTAAATTTTCTTTTTTAAAATATTTAAAATAATATTGTTTATTTATTTAAATTGGTGTTAGTCAAATAGGCTTGCGTGTCTACTGTCAAAGCGGCCCGGCTCGACTAGTGGTCAAATATTCAAGCAAACGCTGGCCGCTCATTTTTAGTTGTGTAACGATTGCAGCGCGGTTTAGGCTCTGTGCGTTTTTTACTCATTAAAATCTGTCCAACAGGCTTTGTTATTGCAGTACAGTTCGATTTTTACTGGCTTTTTCGTGTTTGAAATTCTACTATGGTATCGTAGAATAAAGCCTAGATAAGAATTTACTAAATCTCACTTTTAACTCACGACTAACCTTTCTCATTTCATGGTTGTTGTAAAATCCAACTGAAGGGAGTTTCCGAAACCGGTAAAGAACATGGCACCATTTTTTTTATGTTACGAGATGGCAAACAAGCTGCGGCCCACCTGATGTTAAGTGGTCACCGCCGCCTATAGACACTTGCAACATTAAGTGTAAATCACTTAACACCGCAAGTGCGTTTGCCATCCTGTGGACTAAGATGATATGCCCTCCATGCCCATTAATTACACTGGCTACCTTTCCCTTTAATCCAAAACACAGCGAACTGCTTCACGGCAGAAATAAGAAAGGCGGTGGTACCTACCCAGACGACCCTACATATGGGTCTACCACCTAGTAAATTACTTGAGCGATTGCAAGTCAACTATCCACAGTAGCTGAGCGTTCCCAAGGAGAGATGTTGCTTGCGCAGGTGGCCGGCCGTATAGCTATATACCTACCCAGACGACCCTACATATGGGTCTACCACCTAGTAAATTACTCGAGCGATTGCAAGTCAACTATCCACAGTAGCTGAGCGTTCCCAAGGAGAGTTGGTGCTTAGGTAGGTGGCCGGTCATATAGCTATGCCAAAACCTTTATCAGTGTCGAATTATATTACCAACCACAAATAAATAGGAATCAGAGTAGGAAGACTTGTTAATAACTGTTTTATGAAGTCGTAGTGCGTAAGGGCGTTGTCTCCCACCCGGGATGTACCGGTTCGAACCCCGCCACGTACCAATGTATTTTTAAATTTTGAATTCAATTATGTTCGTTTTATCGTAGCTTTTACGGTGAAGGAAAACATCGTGAGGAAACCTGCATACACCTATGAAGAAATTCTTAGGTTGTATGTGAAATCGACCAACCCGTACTTGGCCAACGTGGTTGACTAAGGCCTAATCGCCCGTAATGTGGGGTAGGCTCGAGCCCCTCGGTGGGGACATTATGTGAGTGGTTGGTGATGATGATGATGACATAAATGTTCCATTTAAATTGAGCTACATCTGCACAAGCTTGAGTAATACAGGAAAAAACACCCACAATACGACTAAATTTGTAAAGCGGACACAACATCAAATTACATTTTGTTGTTATCCATCATACTTTGGACGTTCCTTCATAAATCACACGTCCAAGCGAGGATTGGCCCAATACAGTAAATTTATGTCTCTCGTCACCCATTAATTTGAGCTACGAAATTCTGACGGGTCATTCCGATCGATGTGGGAAATTTACAGACTCTGCGATAGACGAGTGTACTCTACAGGTAAAGACAGGTAATAACTCACGACAAACTGATACATTGAGGTGTCAACGTCGCTGACAATACTCTGACGATAGGACAGTTGCTTCCATAAAAGTCCAGTTTTGAATTCCGAATTGTAGCAGCGAATGTGTCTTTAATATTTCTGGTGTGAATGTCAGGCAAAGATTGGGCTTTGCCGTTGGCGATGTAAAAGTGTTTTTTATTAGTATCTAGAACATCATATGTTGTAGGCACCTTGTCTCACTCTCTCCTTTCCACTTTCCGCACTCCGTCCACGTCCGGAAGCCTCCTCGTGGCAGACCCTGATAACGTGGTGGGGAAACTTTCTCGACGGGTGTGTGGTTTTTGATGTCCAGTGTGTCCTCTTAGCATTCGAAGTCACCTGTCATCGTCGAGTTGTTTTTGTTCCGATGGCTGCTCCCGGTGTCCTCGTCGGGAGGGCGCGCTAGGTCGAGCAGCCGTCGGTGGAGGAGTGGCTGCTGGCCACCAATTGGTGCAAGGAGTGCCTAGACGGCAGCGTTGGGACGGTCTCGGTGTAGTTGCGGTCACGTACGCAGATTCCGAGCCGTCCCGTAATAGCGTACTGAAAGTCAGGCCGGGGAGGTTGTTTAGTGGGTATGGTGGGAACGTCTTTACCTCAAGTCCCACATATACCCTGCGGTTGGCACCACCCCGCAGGGACGATGCGTAAATGCATTAGACCTCCCCGTCAACAAAAAAAAGGCTAGAGTTCAGAGCAGGAGCCACAATAAAATTTCAACGCCTACAAAGAAAATTAATGACTCATCTCATCTGTTGTGCCAATAGGAAAAGACTCTCTGTCATCAAAGTCTTCGCTATTCATTTGGAGTCCAATCAAACATTAAAATTATTATAAGGTAGAGTAAGGAATTTTTACATAAAAAAAATACAACTAAATGACAAACAAGCTGACAGCCTACCTGGTGGTAAGTGGATACCGTCGCCTATAAACGCCTGCAAAAATCATGAAAAAATTACTTGGTATTGCACGTGCGTTGTCATCCTGAGGCCTAAGATGAAATGTCCTCCATGCCCGGTAATTACACTGGCTAGTTTTCCCATCAATCCGAAACAGCAAACTGTATCACGTCTGAAATAAGAAAGGCGGCGGTACCTATACTTAAACACTAAAAAGCAAAAAATAATTTATTTTTAAATAAAAAAACCACCTTCGAAAACACCCTACATACAGGCCTACCTCCTAGTAAACATATATGTACGCCTGCCATCTTAGTAAACTAAATAAAATAGGTAGCCAAAAAACCGTAAAAGATATACAATGAATATCTGCTTTGACATTTTAACTAGTGTTAAGTAAGGATCTTAGGTCCAATTGACGCGGGCTTCATATACTTATAATTATGTAACCAAAATGTTACCTACATAAAGAAGACTTCATTTGAAACAGCTTTTATTAACTTAATAAAGCAATATTAGGTTTCATATTTAATTAAATTTGTTTCAAATAAAAAAAAAACATATTTACGGCCATGAGGATTCTGTAAAATAATTTCGAAGCGCTAACGGAAATGAGATTTATTGTTTTCTTCAAATTAATTTCTGTAATTATTATAAAATTAGCCGAAATACTGAAATGATTTTGAGTGTATCCCGGCTGTTGACTTTTATTAGTACGTTCACTGAAGGTATGACAATTTTTGAGTTCTATGCTTTTTAAAATGAGATTTGCTATAGACATTATTTAACTAGTAATTACATATAAAAATACTCAATACTAAGACTAAGTATTCTTATTTATCACACAAATATAAACATTCCTTAATAAGTTAGAAATGCCTCTAAATTCGACTCTCCAATTGGCCGAGCAAGACGAGACAAACAAACAAACAAAACCTGTGTTAAATAAACATCTTCATCGGATTAAAGCTCAAAAGGTGAAACAAAAATAAAACCACTTAAGGCATTTATTTAATAAACTTAAATGGAATCTTAAGTAGACGTTAACCTTAAAGCATCCAATTGAAAAGACTTTGTTCACTGAAAATGTCACGCACACATTTTATCGGGTGAAGAAAATAAGAAAGTGTATCTTATCTATCTGTAAGTAGAGTATTTTTAAAAACATTGATTTATATTTCTAATTATATTTAGCATGACATTTGAAATTAAATCGTCGTTAGCCGAGCACGCAGGCAGATGGACTCGATTTCTGTGTGAACGGAGATCGATCCCCGACCGCCGTTAGACTCGTAGCACAAACTCATTAGCTTAGTTGGAGGGGTTAAAGGGATAAATATTAATATTATTCTATTAAAAAAATCTTAAAGACATTACATCGTACGTACACAACATCGCAATGAGATATTTTTACAAAAACCGCCAATCAGTTAAGTTAGACTTTGTTTACCAATCAGTTAAGTTAGACTTTGTTTAATTAGCTGATTTTTTTGCAGTCAGGGGCAGTGTTCCAATTGTACTGTCCAACTAGTTGGAAATGGGTCTGTACTAGGGGCAGTTGTCCAACTTTAAAAATAGTTGGATCACTGCCCCGGACTGATTTTTTGTTTAACTTCTTACATTCATGAGAAAACACTCATTTATGAGAAAACATTTATATGAAGTATGTTATAAAACCAAAAATCAACTACTGGCAAAATGAATATATAAAATTCGATCTCGAAAGATGGGTCACCTAAAAATATAATTTCAAACTCCTGTGCTTCGGAAAGCGCGTGGGTCCTGCCATCTCGTAGTACAAAAAAGGCGTGAAGGTTTTTTTTATACTACGAGATGGCAAAACAACCTTGCGGCCCACCTGGTGTTAAGTAGTTACCGTCACCTACAGACACTTGCAGTGATAAGGGTAAACCACTTAACACTGCAAATGCGTTGCCATCCTGGGGACTAAGATGATATGCCTTCCATATCCAGGAATTACACTGGCTACCTTTCCCTTCAATCGGAAACACAGCCGCGGCGAAGCGAGTCGCGGCGAAATGGTCTTCTTTCGACAACGTACTGAAAGAAAAGGGAAATGAATGTTCTTTTCTGCTTCATTCCAGTTCGACCATGTGAATATGGAATGAAAGAAAAATTAAGCATTGACTGGAGTGAACATTCATTCGAGTGAACGTCTGATATCACCTTAAGTAATGCATTGTTGACTAAATAAATAAATAAGTCAGTTGTTCTTGACTGATTTACGCTGATGACGATGAAAGATATGCTAACAGTTATTCTCAACAATCAAACAGGTTGCATAAATCATAAATTTATCGCTCCAATTCCTATTAACGTTGTAATACAAGCCACGATATGCTCCTAATTTGTCATTTCCATAAATCGTACAACTTGGCCATAACATTAGCCCGTTTGCGACATAATTGATGCTATAGTTGTAATGCTCGTTACATAATAAGATTTAGTTAGATATGATTAAAGTCAACCCTCAATATCGTTTGCGGTGTTAATAGTGAGCAATGGAGTAAAATGGCTGGGTAAAAATATATTATGTAAGTCTATAATATCAGCACGTGCCAAATTTCATTAGTGTCTATATGTTTGAATATTTGTGCACGCATATCTCAAAAACTCTAAGTCGGATTTCAAAAATTATTAGGTTTAGTCCAACTTAGGGAATTGTGCAAGTTTGATCAAAATCGGTCCAGTAGTTATTGACATAGACGGCTAAGTGTGTTTCAGTCACTTAGAAAAAGAGGAGTACAATTATGTCTGTGAATGTGTCTGTGCGTTAGCACGATAACTCGAGTATGCTTTAACTTATTGCAACCAAATTTGACATACAAATGTATGACATCAAAATATAAGGTTTCTATCAACTTTTGAGTCGTGGATCACGAAAGTTAAGCAACCAAGTGCGTCGTCTGTACTCGGATGGGTGACCAAAATTTAACATGCATGTATGACATCAAAATATAACATTTCTGTCAACTTTTGAGTCATTTTCTGGTATACGAGAAAGTCAAGGGGAGACCACTCCCGATTTTAAAATATTTTTTTCTTCGGTATCTAGAAGCAATAACACTGGTTCTTTTTGGATACTTAATTTCTGCCAGATGAGCATGAAAGCCAGGCATGAGCGTGAAACAAAATATATTTATGAAATAACATTTTTTGCACAGCTAAGGTTTTTCTCAAATACCTAGTGGATAAGCACCTAATATAAGTGGCTGTATTTTGTGTACAATGAGAGAAACTCATTCATTCATACCAAAGCTACTAAGTTCCAAGTGAGAGGGCAAAGTGAAAACGACATACGTCTCACATAATATATGAACACTTAACGCGTATAACGCAGGCATTAGTCAACGGAGCAGAAAATTGCGTGTGAGACTGGCAAATGTGCCTCGGGTGGCTTTTAGAATTTACATTGATCGAACCAGCTTTTTTCCATTCACCAAGAATAGGAAATATGCATACTGCGTCAAGAAGTCAAATCTGCATAAGGTAACACTAGTAACGCGCACTCTCAATCGTGCTTCCTACCAAGTGGTGGTGTGGAAAACTCTATAGGTATTGTATATTTTAAACAAAAATCTCGTGACACAAGACACGTGTCACAAAATGTTTGTCCACGATAATCTCCGAAATCACTGAACCAATTTAATCTGTGGATGATTAATAATATCGAGACACAATTGATTTTAATTGTCTTGCTGTAGATATCTACCGAGCGGAGCTTAGAGGTTAAATGAAATTTCGTAAATATGATTACTTGGTCGTTAGCTTAGACTATAGAATAGACGTGAAGTGGAGGATCAGCTAGTAATTTTATTTATTAAGGGCCAACTTAAGAAATCTGGCCATTATGAATAGTGTCCGAAACCATCAGTAAAACATTTTTTTAACACGCTTATATTAGTTTCACATGTATGTTTGTTTGTTTGTATGTCGGTAACTGACTCGTTTGCACTCGATTTTGACCCACTTTAAACGGTCAGATTTCATTTAAACTTTATAGACTTATCAAAGACCGATGACATTACAATAATTCGATAAGAATATCCCATTATCCTTATTAGAATCGCCAGGACTAATAAAACGTTTGAAATGTTAGTTCAGCTATACGTCACTAGATGGCGTTGTCATTAAGTAAGTACTTTCATCGGTGGTTATAATTCGCACTAAAAAGTGGAAAATAATATAATGGAAATACAATTATACTATTGTATTCCTCGTCAGGCGTATCAGTTTCTATTGGTAAAAGATACTATTTCATTTTTAATGATCGATTTAATGCTATCAATATCTGTGAAGAGGTAACTTAATACCTCGCACTCACTTCACATTCCCCTCTTTTCTTTTCATTATCGACTTTCCGTTTTCGCCTTTCTTCTCCCAGAAATAAATAACAAAATTGGTTAGCAACTCATTTCATGATTTACTGTCGGCTCCGCAAATCCACAATCAACTTCCATCCGAAAACCATGTAAGCGAATATTACTTTGGAAATATTCCGTCCACCCGCTGTTATGAAACCTTTCCTAAGTATGTAAATTGGAAATTTCAATGTCAACGACAATGAGATACGAAAAAACTCCTTGAAACGACAAGGGAACACCGTGATGTGCACAGAGAATTTCGGGAGTCTTAACTTTTAATGAGCTGCCTCAGAGCCGCTGTGGTACACATAATAAAACAATATATCACGGAGACACAGGTGACTCGCTACATTGGCCTCTTTATTTCAACTCCGCCATTCGAAATCTCATCGCACACTGTTATATAGACGCAGTCATTTTTATTTTACGATTTTGTAATGTCGCTCGCGTGGAAACGCTCGGCTGTATCTCTTTGTTTGTAATTTTATTACTTATCTATTACAGTATTTACATGTTTGATTTGTGAATAAAGGGTTTATTGCGCCCATAAACGATTTAATGTATGTTTAAGGCTTTCTTTTTATAACCTTTACTTTGTATTCTTATTTGAATCATGGAGAGTATGTCTTACTGATAATAGCTATATATTGAAATGTAAATAACGACATCTCGTGGTATTATTCCTTTTTAAAGGATTGTAGAGTAGAGATTCGCGTTGATAGGTCTCGTTACTTTCTTCTTTTTTGACTACCAACATCTTTTCAAAGTTTGTGGTCATAACAACCATGTCGTGTTATATTAATTCTACTTTGTCGAATAAATCCACTAAAATGAAAATCAAAACGTTCGCATACAAGTAAGATCAAAAGATCAGGTTACCAACATTGAAAAAATATGAATCTATAATAATTCGAGATAGGCGGAGAAGATCTAGACAAATATTTGACGATGAAATCAAATGGAATTCACTGACAGCAAAAGAGGAGTGAAGAATCACCTCGCAGGTTGGCAAGGTGAGGAATGTGGCTAGCGCGGCGGTTTATCTCTAGAACTAGCCATCTTCGCATTTTGACTCCACTTTCACTCCGCCAGGTCTGTGATATAATAAGAGAGAGTAAGAAATTGTAAGGATCATATCTGCCTACACCTACGTTAGGAGAAAGTCTACGAAGGACTGCGTTGTGTCCTTATTAATGAAAGTGTGTTTTTATCTTTTTTGTGTGCATTAAAATCGTATATTCAGACGTCCGAAATACCCAAATGAAAACTTCTTTACAACTTTTTAAGTTATTTCACCGCAAAAGAAAACAATATTTATTTTTCTTTATTCTCAATTTAAAATATTTCGTCATGTTGATATTCGAAAATCACATTATAATATCAAATATCATCTCTCATTTAACGCAAATGTACAGTAGAAGTCATGTCAAGCATAAAATTGAGAGTCCCAATCCGCAAAGCAATGTGGGCCGCTGTCACGTAAAAGTCTTCACGTGATCTATGCCTTGTACAGGTTACAACAGCTTGGATGTAACAGTTTGGGTTACATTCGGAATATATTGCTTTATGATAAATGTAATATTTCAACCGGCAGCGGTGTGGTCGGTCGGTTGCTGCTTGTACGGAATATTGTAAGGGTGCATTCCCACTGAGTCGGTCCGGTTTTTCGCCGGTCAAGTTGCCGGAAATGAAGTGTTGGTCTACCACTCTGCCTTATATAGGTAAACGTCTATCGTGTTACCGGCATGTACCACTCTATTTGTGTACCTCACAGCACATTACCACAGCGTAAAAACTTACAGTTGTTACACGCCTTTGAAAAATAGCTCTATTAGAATTAGAACTGAGTCCCTTTTTAATTTTGGAAAACCTTGTTTCAGATTTTTTAATATACTAAAGCACGTATTATAGAATGAGCCTCAAGAATCAACGCCGACTTGAGCGTCGAACGTCTCTATCACTTGGTGCTTGATAGAAAGTGACAAAAGATTCTCAAGGCATGATTGATTTCTGGGAGCCATACGGCGATTTTGGTAATTTGTTGTATAAGAAGTCTAGTTTCATAAGCATTTTTTTTCAAAATTTACGCTTTTACACTCGTGATGAACGTTCAGAAATTGCATTCAAACAATTTTCGCCCCCTTTAAAAAAGCTAAGAAGAAAAGGTTATCTTCAAATATGTTGCTTCAAACCGTTCCGGATAATTTGCCGTTAAGGCGAGTTTGACGAAACCCTTACAAAATCGTGGACGGCGGAGGCGCAGGAAGCCGCACTGCCTCCAATTTCCGACTTGTCGGTCGCTTTAATTTCGTTACCTACGGTTCCCGGCCACATAATTTTTGGGATGCCATGATCCCTCAGAGAATGTTATTTGTTGATCCAACAATCCATTTCAATTCGCAGAAATTCTCTTGTCAATATCAAGGGTCACACTGGTTACACGTGTATTATATCACAGATGTCATATATGGTCTGAAGTAATTATTTAAAGTTTACTCATAGAATTTCATGTCTCCCTGGGTTCGATCTCCGAGAAATTTAGTAGGTACTCAGCAGTGGGGATTCCTTTTAACTTGGCGAGTTTGGCGCCGCCAAACTAATACTAATATTAAATAAATTTAACAATTGGTGTCACAAAAGGCGACTAATGGATCAGCAAAGGGGTAATTAATCACCTTATACTCCGTCCACCAATCCGCATTGGGCAAGCGAGGTGGCCTACTGCTTAAACCTTCTCCGACAACAAGGAGTGGCATTGTGTTACAGCAGTGTGTCGAATTATAAAAGCTATTATGATGACTCCGGTAGGTATATAAATATTATCCGACGCCATCGTAGTGGAGTGGTCAGTAACTCTGGCTTCACATCAAGCGGTCCGGGTTCGAATCCCGTTAGGGGCTATTGTTTGTATGATGAACATCAACAATTTTGTTAACTAGTCATGGTTTCATAAATTTATTTAAGTTTACGAAAAATACATTATATTAAATATATCGATAAGATTCATAATGATAATAATAATTGTTGTGAGATTAGAAATAACTAAGTATTATTATTGATGGCTACAATACAACACTACGCGACGTGGTGCACCTACATTAGAAATAAACCATATTTTCTTGCAATAATGCTTTTATTCTCACTAGTAAGTCAGCATCAGAAATAGATTAACACTTTAGTACCTTGTCATAATTATCATTCATACTAATAGTGGCAACTATTAATTTACAAGCGCTGGCGTTGATATGATATGGTACTGAATTGTCCTTTGGTATACATAATTCACCGCATTTAGTCAATCAGATAGTATACATATTTCACCCAGGTGAATTAAGTCTACCAAATACTATTTTTATTCACCTAGGTGCATTAAGGGTACCAAATAGTATTCTTTATTCACCCAATTGAATTAAGCACTACGAAATAAGCATGGCGGACCCACCCAAAGAATACTATTTGGTAGATTTAATGCACCTAGGTGAATTAAGTCTACTAAAGGTAAACTGTTAATCTACTTCTAATGCTGGCCGTACTCCCAGACATAGCAAAGATGAAGTACCGCAATAAAATAAAGTTGTATGTAGTATTTATATATCCAAACTTAGCAACCGAAACAAGATGTGTTTTATAAGGATAATCCCTTGAGGACAAAGCCGCGCAAAACTACTCCATAAAACCTTTAATGATGATTCACTCTCACACTTAGGCTGGCATTAACGGCAGACATATTACGGCTTTTGTTGCGTACAAACACAAAGAGTTTCTATAAATAGGAGCAATATCAAGAAACTAAGAACCGGAGATTAGGTTACGATCGCAGCTTAATGAGAAGTCACTCAAAGTCAAACCGGTACATATTTTCTTAGTACTTTGCCGTCTATGTCTTTTAGGAATCACTGCTACGGATTTACTTATTAACCTGGCGTGAATGAGGTCGGGTATCTCATACCCACTGGTTTGAAAAACACTAAATATTTCTTAACTGTGCAATTCCTGGAACTTGGCTGACTCAGTAGCAGGGGGTGGTGTGAGGCGTGATTTTAAGTGTCAATAACAGTGTTGTGCCAGCAGCGGAATAAACTACACGTTCACAAACATAGAACGGGTACGTAATAACTCACAGTCCATGTAATTATTTTGTGTTTTAAATAAATAAAAAAATAAAATAAAATCAGTTTATTTCAGACAGCGAGTGTCCATAAATTCTTAATTACACAACTGAAATGTAATTAATAATTCTAAATTAGTTTTGGTTATGTTTTAATTTTATGCGTATAATAATTAAATTGCCTTGTTTTTAGGTGTGTACTCTCCTAAATGCCTTATTTCTGTTTGATAGCAGACAGCTTCTGCCAAAGACAGGGCAATTCGCCTTCCTAAGGAAATATCTCTGTATTTGGGAGAACCATCATCAATGTGCCTTCCGAATAAAGTGAGAAAGTATATCGGATTTAAGGACTGCTCTACTGCCAAAGACAGAAAAACAAAGCATTTTTGCATATTTACAAAAGCCAGCATGCTCGTTTTTTTTGCGATAATTGCTTCGAAAAAGAGTAGTTTTAGACTGATGAGTAAAAGAAAATATTAGAATGTTTTATGTTAATTTTATACTATGTCGAAGGTAAATAATATAAAATTAATTTATTCTTTAATATTTTGTACACAGTTGATTTCAATCTCCTAAATTTTTAGAGAATAAGTCATAGTTTCTAATTTTTGCTTAAAAAAAGCTACTTTGTCTTTTAAAGAAACATAAATACTTTTATAACTATAACTGGGTTCTTTATCATCTTTCCTCATTTCTGTAATGCTAGTTAATATATTACAGTAATAAGTATTATTCTAAAGTCATTTGATCTCTCCAAATCGACAATTATGTATTAGGGTATGTCATACCCACCTCGCAGCTGGTGTAACAATTTTTCACCTCATTCACGCCGGTTTAAGGCCGCCGTATACTCTTGGCCGCGAACGCGACATAACGGTATACATTGGCAATTAATGATTTCCTATTGCTTTTTGCTGACCAGTAAAACCAACCAACATTATCGTCTATTCCCAGTTGTGACCACTGACGTTTTGTCACCACTGAGGATAAATGGGAAATTAAACCCGACTATACATAGTATGAAAAACATATGCATTTTAAAGTATCAATTAAACGAACATTTCATATATACAGAGAAGCAAATACTCCTACAGAGAATATTTACACCCAATCAGTGATATATTCACGTAGCGTATCGAAAAAATCTATACTAATAATAAAGCTGAAGAGTTTGTTTGTTTGTTTGTTTGTTTGATTGTTTGTTTGTTTGTTTGTTTGTTTGTTTGGTTGAACCCTAAGATCTCAGCAACTACTGACTCAAATTGAAAAATTCTTTTTTCGTTGGATAGTCCATTTATCTAGGAAGGCTATAGGCTATATAACATCACGATACGTCCTATAGGATCTGAGCATCAATGAATAATGTTGCAAAAACGGGAGAAAAATATTTCTTTTCAAAGCTTTCACTGCGTGCGCTGCGTAAACGGTTAAAGTTACGTAAAAATCATGTATGACGGAATTGTTTTCCATTAAATTTTCTAAAAAAAAGTCCGCGACAGCATATATCTATCTTTTATGGTTGGCTCACTATAACCTTTCTTTTTGGTAATCAAATTTGTTTTAAAATAATGCATTATCTGCGATGGTGTTTTTGTATGCATGATATTATTCCTTATCAAAATAAATACATTATTTATCACAAGTATTTAATTTTGCACAAAATTGTTCATGACTTTATTTGATTTCAATGAATATCTTAAGAAATATCATAGTTTGAAATAAACGGAAAATAAAAAAAAATGATTTTCAGAGATTTCTTTGCGTGCGCTGCGTAAACGGTTAAAGTTACACAAAAATTATGTAGGACGGAATTATTCTCCTTTAAAAGTTCTAAAAACAAGTTACAGACAGCATTTATCTACCTCTTAAGGTTGACTCGCTATAACCTATTTTTGTTAATAAATTTTGTTCTAAAATAATGCTTAAGATGCGAAGGTATTTTTGTAAACATGATATTATTCCTTATCAAAATGAATACATTATTCATCACAAGTATTTAATTTTGTACAAAATTGTTCTTTACATCATTAGATTTCAATGAATATCTTCAGAGATATCATAGTTTTAACATAACTCCGCAGCTAAATAATGATCAAGTACTACGCACGCATCTATTACTGAGTTTTTTTTTTTTGGTTGATCGCGCTTATCTTAGGAACTACTGATCCCGTCAGATTCAGCCGCCTTAGCTCACCGGTCAGGAATCCTCTCTGGAGTGATTCGACCTTAAAGCTTGAGGACCCACCGAGGTCCTCTCCTTTACTAAAACACCTGGTGACTCAAAGAAGGTCATCAGAGACATCCTGTAAAAATAGTAAAAAAAAAACCGCCTAGAAGGAGTCGGATGCGTGAACGAAGGGTGCCGTGTCATAGATTTTATCAAAACTGTCCGAAAATTATTTGAATTTAAAATTTAATTATTTTGTTAATATTTCAAGTTTCTACCTGTTATCGTTATTGAGACCGAGAAATAAATCACGTTTGTTGTTGAGCCCCCTTAAATATTAATTTTATTTTTATTTAATTATTTATTTTTAAAGTGAATAATATAACTAAATATTCTGTGAATATTTCAAGCGTCTATCTGTTGCCGTTATCAAAATCGACCAAAAAAAGTCACGTTTATTTTATGGGAGCCCCTTCAATATTTATTTTATTCTATTTATTAGTATTTGTTGTTATAGCGGCACCAGAACAACGTCATCTGAGAAAATTTCAACTGCCTAACTATAATGGTTAATGATATACAGCCTGGTGACAGATGGACAGGCGGACGGCGGAGTCTTAGTAATAGGATCCCGTTTTACCCTTTGGGTACAGAACCCTAAAAAGGGGAACTACTGATTCAAATTGAAAAATTCTTTGATTGTCTATTTATTGAGGAAGACTATAGGCAAGGACTTCCCAAACTTATTTTCATAGTGACGCCCTTAGAAATTTTCCAATTTTTACGAGCCCTCCCCCCGTTATAGTAACAGCAAAGTTAAGTACATACCTACAAAAACAAAAAAAACGGACGATAGATGCTGAGTTCGATTTTTTCGCCCGCCCTAGACAGTCGATCCGGGCTCAAGTTTTGAAATTGCGACTTTCATTTCTTTCTCTACATTTATATTCGTTCTACTAGCTCGCATAGCAGCTAGACAGCCATTCTATGTGGATCGTCTCACTACGCCCGCCCCCGGGATAGAACCGCGAACCCTGGGATGCCAGGGCATCGCGACGCGCAGTATGGGAAACCTATATACCTCCATAGCATCACTCTACGACTAATAGGAATTGAGCATCAATGAAAAATGTTGCAAAAATGGGAAATCCACGCGGACGAAGTCGCGGGCACAGCTAGTGTAAAAATAAAGTGCCACTTTTCGCTCGAACCGGGACATCTCGCTACCGGGGAGTCAGGGTTAGCGGTCAAAGGCTTTCTAAGATTAAAGATCGGCAACTTCCAAATTACGTCTTTCTTACTAGGGTCCGTAGTTCGATAATAGAGCGGGCTGATGACTGCCTGCGAGCGGCGAGTGCAACGGCGCGGTTCAAATGAAAATATTTTATACTATAGAGATATCCAATTGAAAACGAATTCTATAGAGATATCCAATTGAAAGCGAATTCTAGCTATTATTCAAAGGATGTGTTATTAAGATTTAAAAAAAAACAAGTTCAAGCACATACAAGCACACACAATCAGTGAATGTAGATTTACATTGATAAATGCTTCAATGATAATCTACATTCACTAATTTTGTGTGATTGAGTATGAAAATGAAAAATATTAAAACTACATATGTAAATAAGAATACATTTTTCTTTTAAATTAATATTTTGCTAAAAGTTTTATTTATTTAATTTAACATTATTTCTAATGACAGGTACATGTTCAATATGTTAAGAAAAATTTTACCGATGTTTTTAAATTTTCAAACCATATCCGCGTCGCTAACCTCTCCGCTCGAATCCAGTACTCGGCCTCTAGGAGCAAACACATAACGAACTCATATAAATGCGATATTGGTTTCAGAGGTGGGGTTCACCTTGCGACCTCCATCTTGATTTATTCAAAGTCCAACCTAATTCCGCACATATCCACGCAGGGTTTTGTCCCAGCCACTTTCACGTCTGATGTTTCTGTGGCGCGAAATCCCATGGATTCCTTTCACCCGGAGCATTCGCATACTTTATACGTGCGTTTTTGAACATTATTTTTTTTTCATGCGGGTGTATAGCATTTTATAGTTTTACTAGCTTCCGCCCGCGACTTCGTCTGCGTGGACATTTTACCCCCTTAGAGGTGGAATTTCCAAAAATACTTTCTTAGCGGATGCCTACGTCATAACATCTACCTGCATGCCAAATTTCAGCCCGATCCGTCCTGTGCGTTGATAGATCACTATGTCAGTCAGTCAGTCACCTTTGAGTTATATATATTTAGATGCCAAACTTTAAAATGTTACTATTACGTTTAGATTCGTGCTTGGGGCACGTGTCGTGAGTAACGTTCTGAACAAATAAACTGTCTCATTAAAATATTAGAAATCTCAAGTGCCACTTACTATCCACTCGAATAAATAAATACGCAGCGCTAAACGTTATCATCTTGTTTCTTCGCATTCGAATGAATTAAGGAATTTAATTAATATTTATTAAACTTTGTTAATTTATTCACAATTAATTACAAATTAAGAGAGGTATTTCCCGCTTAAGAGTCGCTCATTTTGATGATTTAACGTTCTTCTGTGTTTGTGTAAGAAGATTTTAATATATTTTGTAATTTAATAGTGTCTTATTTTTGATATTGCTTATATTAATGTTGTTGGTTAAGCCTTTATTAAATAAATTAATATAACAGAATAAAATAGATTATATTTTTACTGTTACTGTCGGTACATAAGAAGGTACATCAACCAACAAATACAGGGATACTCAAAGCAATTTATACTAATTACAACAATATATATAAAGGGCGATCTTATCGCTAAGAGCGCTGTCTCCCAGGTAACCTCAGGATGGACAGGAAAAATAAAGATAACTTATAATTATATATGACAATTTCTTTTATATCATATATTTTAAGACGTTTAACTTAAAATATATAATATAAAATAAACTAAATAAAAATATTTATTAAATACTTACATAGACAATTTACTACTCACTATGTGATAAAACATAATTATTTCATAAATTAATATCAAAATACATACAAATATAAACAAACTTAGTTTCATAGTGAATGATAGTATTCTGCAACCTGCTTCTTAAACTGCTTAAAGTCTGAGCGAATATAAAAAAGCGGTATATTACACATCGGTTGTAATCTTCAACGCCAAAGCCTTAAGACTAAGACCGCGAGAAAAAAATCCTTCAATACATATTCGCGCGATTATAATTTTATTATGTCATGTATTTTTTTAGTCGCAGGGATATATGTTTGATGCCCCTTTAGTGTAGGAGACAGGCTAGCAACCTGTCACTATTTTTTGGGATGTTGTATGGCCCCTACTGCCAGATGTGGTTTTGTGTCTAACCGTATGTTACCTGAAGCCCTGCTCGACATCTTTTGCGATTGTGAGCGTGAATATTTGTACACGCGGATGAAATTGCGTATTTTAGTAACAGTATGAACTCATAAAGATTGCAGATATTAAATATGCACAAGCGCATTTAAAGACACTCGGTGAAAGCAAATCTGATTTTAAGTAATATAAGCAATTTATTTATCATAGTACTATAAAAAGATATCGTATGTTTGAATTTCAATATACTAATGTTATAATTTAGCTCGCAGCGACAGAAATATTTTGTTAAAGTCCCACTGAAACAACGAATTCAATGTACAAAATAGAAGGTACGGAAAGTTTTAACGGAATTGGATCGCCTGTGGCACTTAGAACTTATATATCTGTCCTTGTGTTTTGGTGGGTTTATAATATCTAGAAATGTTTTGATAATAATGAAATTTTATATTACCTCTATACAATAGCAGTACCTATGTAATTCTGCAATACTCTTAAGGTATGATTTCGTAGTCAACTGCACGCAGCAGCAGCAGACGTCTTGTCGCCTCTTTGTGTCGCGGCGACACGTCGCGGCTTCATGTCGCTGCAGTCATGATTTCGAACCCGACTGCACGCGACAACTGCAGACGGCAGCGCTGTATCCAGTTGGTTGCGAGGAATAAGTATTTTATCCAGAATAGGTACGTAGGTACTCATTTCTTATATTTTTCCAAATATTATCGTTTATATTATGAAATTGAATATTTTTTGTGAGATGCATCGTACAGTGCGGGTTATTGGGCCACCTGGTTTATGAGTGTATCTTCCTCAGAATCGGAGAAACTCATTTTAAATAAAAATAACGACGTGCCGCTCCGGCGTTGGCGACACTACTGATCCGCGGTCGGGCGACAGTGTCGTCTGCTGCTCGGTTACGCGTCGCCAGCTTCATGTCGCTAGCTACGGATGGTGTTTCATAGAAATACACAGCAACCAGTAGTGTCGCGACGACATATCGTCTGCTGCTGCTGCGTGCAGTCGGATACGAAATCATACCTTTACGCTAGTGTCTTGCTTCGTTAGCATCGGGCTACGCCAGCATTATGCTACGCCAACAGCGTGCTACGCAGGCATCTTGATACACCGGTCTTATACTAATGCCAGCGTCGTGCTACGCCAGCGACTTGGTACAACAGCGTAGTGCTACCCCAGGCATCTTGCTGCGCCGGCCTTATACTAACGCCAGCGTCGTGCTACGCCAGCGACTTGGTACAACAGCGTAGTGCTACACCAGGCATCTTGCTGCGCCGGCCTTATACTAACGCCAGCGTCGTGCTACGCCAGCGACTTGGTACAACAGCGTAGTGCTACACCAGGCATCTTGCTGCGCCGGCCTTATACTAACGCCAGCGTCGTGCTACGCCAGCGACTTGGTACAACAGCGTAGTGCTACACCAGGCATCTTGCTGCGCCGGCCTTATACTAACGCCAGCGTCGTGCTACGCCAGCTACTTGGTACAACAGCGTAGTGCTACACCAGGCATCTTGCTGCGCCGGCCTTATACTAACGCCAGCGTCGTGCTACGCCAGCGTCGTGCTACGCCAGCGACTTGGTACAACAGCGTAGTGCTACACCAGGCATCTTGCTGCGCCGGCCTTATACTAACGCCAGCGTCGTGCTACGCCAGCGACTTGGTACAACAGCGTAGTGCTACACCAGGCATCTTGCTGCGCCGGCCTTATACAAACGCCAGCGTCGTGCTACGCCAGCGACTTGGTACAACAGCGTAGTGCTACACCAGGCACCTTGCTGCGCCGGCCTTATACTAACGCCAGCGTCGTGCTACGCCAGCGACTTGGTACAACAGCGTAGTGCTACACCAGGCATCTTGCTGCGCCGGCCTTATACTAACGCCAGCGTCGTGCTACGCCAGCGACTTGGTACAACAGCGTAGTGCTACACCAGGCATCTTGCTGCGCCGGCCTTATACTAACGCCAGCGTCGTGCTACGCCAGCGACTTGGTACAACAGCGTAGTGCTACACCAGGCATCTTGCTGCGCCGGCCTTATACTAACGCCAGCGTCGTGCTACGCCAGCGACTTGGTACAACAGCGTAGTGCTACACCAGGCATCTTGCTACGCCGGCCTTATACTAACGCCAGCGTCGTGCTACGCCAGAGACTTGGTACAACAGCATCGTACTATTCTTACTTGAGGTCGTCGCATACTTATCAGCTCTGAAAGAGACCGCCTCTTTTTTACAATGAACGCCACGAAACAGCAACTTCGATACGGCTACGGACCATAATAGCGCATCACCTCTTTTTCATAGTTAAAATGCGCTACGGTTCCTGATAAGTACGTACGACTTTTATAATCCCCGACAGCGTCCCAATTCACACTGCGCCAATATCACACTAACCCAAACACGCACTGCCTAAATTGCTCTACAGACTCATGCTACGCCAGCGTCATGCTACGCTAATCTCGAGCTCCGCCAGCTTCATGCTACGTCAAGATCGCTCTATGCCAGTGTCATGCGAGGCCAGCATTGTGATACTTAACGTTGCTTTATGCCATTCGTCGTGGACACTGGCGTTGTGCCATGTCAACTGAGTACTAGCATTGTGCTCTGTCAGACATGCATCGTGCTGCGCTAATTGCGTTATGCCAGCCTTCTTACGATTCACGATAACTCATGATCTTCACTCTACATCAAATGAGTGCTATAGGCTACCTCTATCCGTGTTCAAATTCGTGTAAACAATATCGTTTTCTTGTCTTGCCATTAATCTTACTTAAATTACGAGAAATATGTAAAGTATATGAAAGATTGGTTATTTTTGTCTCTACAACTCAAATCTAGAATCACAGTGCGTAGGTGGATCGATTGATCAAACTATTGAAATTAGGCATAGTTTGGTTGCTTGTTCAGTCTTGTTATTTATGTCGTGGGTATAATATAATCAATTCTCAACTTTGATTATTACCATTTTCTTTATTACTTGGTTTAATATATTTTTATTCCCGTATAAGTATTATAACTTTTTACATCCTTCAAGACTTCTTTTTTGGGAGAATAAATAAGACACGGTCGAAGTCTTATATCATTTATTTCGGACTTCGTGCAGCAATCGAACCAATTAATATTTACAATTCAAAGGTTCTCCCAGAAATAATACAACGGTGTGAACATCACAATTTTTTACTGTCGAACAAAACTTATTCCTCCATCCAAAGTTAAATACATAAAATAAAAACTTATTATTCACAAATATTCGCCCGCGGCTTCGCTTGCGTTAATTTCGGTTATCTTTTAGCATATATATTATTCCAATGTACGAGCTATACAACTAAAAAGTTTCATTAAAACCCGCTCAGTAGTTTTAGCGTGAAAGGGTAACAAACACAGATCAATAATAACATCCACTCGTACGCTCCTACCCTAACGGCCTCCGTCGACTAAGATCCGGCTTGGTGTTGTACTCACAACCACAAACTATATCACACCATAGACAAAACTTTAGTTAAAACTTTAATTTAATCGTAGTTATACATACGCCGAAACCGAGTCATGGACTCTTTTGTCAGCGGGTTAGCGGGCGACTTCAGATCTCGTTTGAGTCGGAAACCTTTGTCGACAGCACGAAATCAGCAACTTTTTGATAGATCGTTTTTTAGCGCGTACGGAAGTGCAAGACATGCCGCCGACATTATTGTTGAAATAAAGCCGCTAAGCTATGTAAACTCCATTACAGTACATTACAGACACCTTAAAATTTATAAACTCACACAAAATAAGTACTTGCTTTCATTTAGTGTGGTAACGTTACCTATATCATGTCATGTCTAATTATTTATAATAGCTTTAGCACCCTTAAATGAGCTATCCTCGCTAAGTAGTAGCAGCAGGATTTATGACTGCCATACTGCTAATTAATTACAAACACTCTAACGAGTCTACTGTTTACGTTACAAATTTTCTATTAAAATATCCACTTACACATTCAGAATTAGTTAGAGCACGCTTCATGTCAACGCAATGAAATTAATTAAAGTTTAAAAAGGGATTCGAGAGTTTGTTGAAAATTATTCCTTGGAAATTTCGTATCAACCCCAAAATTTTAATCTTAATAACGATTAAGCTTTTATGTTTATAGATTTCTGATTTTTGTAACGCAGGTTCTCAATCAACGCTATGAACGTCCCCTGTAGGCGGTTGAGACTCGTAGGGAAGCAGTAGAAGACTGTAAAAAAAATTGGAAGCGTATAATCACGCTTAACCCCAAAACGGGTTGAGTCTGCACAACCTTTAGGTAACATTTCATTACACATGAAGCCACATTTGGCATAATGGGCCGTGCAGTGCCTCCAATAGTGACCGGTTGCCAGCCTGTCGCCTGCACAAACAGGACACCTAACCCAAAAAAGTAGTAATCCACAAACAAATACCAGACAGATATTCCAGTCCAAACCATTATCAGTACATTATCAGTATATTTATATTTAGACCGCCTCCGTAGCGTAGGTCTAGTTCACCTACCGGATTAGGGATTATGCATCAATTTAATTTAGGTTTTAAATTAATCTACACAGTGACAATTTAGTGAAAGAATTTTAGAAAAATATTCATGAATACCTCACTTACAACCACATAGTAAGTTGTGAGTTAGACAAAGAGATCCGATATAGACTTGTTGTTGTTTTAGAAAGAGAGTTTTAGAAAGAGTTGTTGTTTTAGAAAGACACAGGAATACTGCAATATCTAATTCAAATATCTCGGGACTAGGTGGCAGACCCATATGTCGGGTCGTCTGGGTAGGTACCACCGCCTTTCTTATTTCTGCCGTGAAGCAATTCGCTGTGTTTCGGATTGAAGGGAAAGGTAGCCAGTGTAATTACTGGACATGCAAGGCATATCATCTTAGTCCCCAGAATGGCAACTCACTTGCAGTTATAAGTGATTTACCCTTAATATTGCAAGTGTCTATAGGCGACGGTGGCGTAGTGCGTAAGAGCGTCGTCTTCCGCCCGGGAGGCACTGGCTCGAACCCCGCCACGTACCAATGTGTTTTAAAATTTTGAATTCATATGTACGTTCAATCGACGCTTTTGGCCAGCGTGGTTGACTAAGGCCCAATCGCCCCTAATATGGAGTAGGCTCGAGCCCCTCGGTGATGACATTATATGAGCTGTTGATGATGATTCTTCCAAGATTGATTGTGTTTCGTCTTTATAAGTTATTTACCTTATCTAAACTTTGTTGAATCATTTAAGCACTTCACGTCTATTGGTGATTTAAACAGTTTGAGGTTTGACGGTTGTCGTGTGTTGCACTTTCGATTGGCGCTACGGAAAACCAGCACTGTGACCCCCCCAGGTTACAGCAGATGCTGAATGGCGATCGAATGAATAGTGAAAGAAGAGAAGCGAAGTGAATAATTTAAAATTATAAAATAAAATCAATAAATTATATAATTGTGGCAATAGCCGTTTTAAATTTGCGACAGATAGTAAGCTAAATTAAGCTGGGGGCTCTCGAAAATAACGTTATTCTCAAAGTAGACGGGGGCTAAACAATATTTAGAAACGGTGTAACGCCTTAGTGTAGTAACAAAGTGCGTGTTTAATTCGTTTCGTACATCAATTGGATATGTAAAACAAAATTCTCAAAGTAAACACACTTATAAGATGGGAGTATAAAGGTGAAACATAAATATTTGAATAGATAAGTGGTTTAACACTTTTACGCTACTTGTCCGAAAATGTTACAAGTTGTCGAGGATTAGGTGTTTTATTTAACACAAACAAAATTAATCGTAACATCACAGCATAAAGATCATTTTGCCTTATCTAACGTCTCTTATCGGTTATTTTTGTGAGTCGAAATTTTTTTTAAATAAAATATTTTATACAATCACAATACGATACTTGCACTGCAGAGATGCTTTAGAGTGGAGTGTCTGTCCTGGGTGTTGGTATTTGTTTGTTCATCATCATCATAACAGCCTTTATAATTCGACCCACTGCTGGGACACAAGACCTCTCCTTGTCATCGAAGGAGATTTAGGCAGTAGTCCACCACGCTTGCCTAATGGGGATTGGTGGACGGAGTATAAGGTGATCAATATCCCTTTGCTGATCCATTAGTCGCTTTCTATGACACCGATTGGATCTCGTAGGATATGGTGTGATGCTATTCTACTGTAATGACTTTGTTTGTTGGAGTACCAGAAATCCAGGATTGCTACAGGTTGCCGTTTGTGTGGGCGACAGGTTGTCAGCCTGTCTCTATTTGGAGGGACTGCATGACCTATACTGCCAAATGTGGCTTTATGTGTAATTAAATGTTACTGAAAGCTCTGCTCAACCCCTTTTGAGATTACGAACGTGATTATTGTATGTTATGTATGTATAATACGAAAATACAATAAATAATTCCTATTTCTGATGAGTGTGATGATCGAAAAAATCCAAATGTTTTTTGAGGTCGGTCCAATATACAAGTGTCTTACATTTATTCCATATATTGAGGTTGGCACGGAACTTAAAAAAAAATTAGATTTTTTCAAACATAAATTTTTGTTTCCCCGTTTTTAGTTTTGAATGCGGTTTTTTTATTTAAAAATAATTTAATTTTTGCCTTTTCTTTTTTTGAGATCTTTAAGACAAATAAGTAATAAAATGATAACGATATCACCGATGTTAATGAAATAACTCAAAACCTACTCGTCACAATTATGTCGCTCAAATTTATATGGGACCACATGACAAGCAACAGCTTCCAAACCTTAAAAGAATCTTCAAAATCGGTACACCCAGTAAAGAGTTTTGAGATAAACGCATAAAAAACATACAGTTGAATCGAGAACCTCCTTTTTTAAACATCTTAGCAGTACGCATGATTATACTGTAAATAAATTTATCTACGACGCTATATTCAAATTAGACCACAAAACTCGGGCGTCATTAACTTATTACCACAAGATTTACTTTGAGGTAAAACGAAAGTTATTTAACTTGGTACATTCATTATTTAAAACCGTATTTGTGTAAAGTACGCACCTTAATGAGCCTCGCAGATTAGCGTAATTTGTTATGAATATGGAAGAGGAGGCCAGTCGTATTAAGCATCTGCAAAATTATTAGTAGGTTTTGATATAAAACCCACACTTACCTATTATATTCGTAATAAACTACATGAATATATTATAAAGAGATTGTAATTTTGTGTGTTTGTAATGAAAGGCTCAAGAACTGAGGCTTACATTGCGTTTTTAAAAAAATCTGCACTACGCGGCTAATGTCACAAAAGATCTGATAACAAAACACATTCAATATTCGGTTAAAATAATATAATATTAGACGAATATACCCAATAATCGAATTATAGCAGAATACTCATTGCAAAGTCAGTTAAATCATATTTAAATAACATTATTCTGATATGATTTAACTCAAAAAATAAGGCTATTTTAATATGATTTAACTGACTTTGCAATTATTGCGTATATTAACCGAATATTGAAAGTGTTTTGTAATCAGATAATTTGTAAACTGAAAGTTTATCAAATAACCACGTGTTTAATTAGATAAGTACATTCCACTGGAATCATCGACCATTTCACTGGAATCAGAAAAACAGAACAAATTCTTGCACATGTCTCGCAATTAAAAATCAAAATTTTAATTTTGGAACACATTCTTATTAAATTTTTGTTCATTCATATTCAACAGTTTGCAACACTATTAATTTAAGTTTATTTACAAAAATACATGAATTATTATGTATATCTGTCCGTCATTTAGCATCAATATCACACGAGTTCTAAATGATACCTAATTTGAGCTAGAACATGTGTGGAAGCGTGGTTTATTAATTCTTAAATTTTAAATTGAGAAGCACATTCCGTTCACTGGAAACAATGAAAGCACAAGCCCGCAAAAACTTTCGGTATCTCAGAGTGCGACATCCCCGAATGGTGTACGGAGAAACTATGACGGTATAGCTGGGTATACAAGTTTCGTAAAAAGCATTGCGTTCTCCCACTACATTAAGCGTAACAGCTTCCTGCGACTATGCCACGATAATGGAGCGTAACCGCTGCCTTTACTCCTGTTACCTGCGATTCTTTTGTCCCTTCCTCCTTGCGTCTTGCGTTAGTGTTATTCCTTGTTAGCTCCGAGCCAATTATGTTTAAAACGTTGTTTTGCTGTAAGGGATAATAAATTATTATGATGGACGAAATGTTTTAATAAAAAATGGAAAAAGTGGAAAGAAGCGTTCTTTATCCTTCTCTGAATAAGATGGCAAGTGGTTTCAGTGCGGTTTATTAATGTGGAATACTTATAAAAAAAAAAAAAAAAATACCAACCAACCAAATACCACCAATTATCTAGCCCAAATTAAGTATCTTTAAGAACTTGTGTTATGATTATGTCTCGATGTCGAGGTGAAGTAATATCAAATGAACACTACCACGTACCTTTTTGGAATCCTAGGATTCCAATTAGTGTTTAAAGTGATGACCACAAACATTTCACGGCTTCAGATATCATAGTTTATGAATTAATTTATTCATTTAATTTTTCTGTCTGGTTCCCAGTTAAATTTGGAGACGGACTAAATAAACGGACGGAATAAAATTTCGTAACATTAATTATGTTACGAAATTTTATTTAAAAAATATATGTAATTGGGTACGTTTATTTGTGCGTTATCTTGTATTTATCGTACAACTTTTGAAATATTTAATTAGGATCAGATAATTGGCGTGATCGCTTAAATTCTTAACACCCGTATTTACAAATATTACTATGAAGACAAGTCTCACTACTCTTGGATAAGTAGATGGTTGAATAAAGCTCTGTGATTAGTTTCTTTTTGTGGCGTATTTTACATTGTTGAATTAACTGACGTTTTATTATTTCAAACTTTTGGATGTTACTTTTGAAATCCCCACCAGTGCGTTGCGTAATAAAAGGTAGCTAATTTAGTTGTGCATTCATTTTAAAAAAGGTACGCATAGTGCATAATCCCACATAAGTGTCTAGGTTTTTACGCGCACTATCAGACCTCAAAATTCTTGGCATATGGCACGCTCTGAGAAATTCCTTATTTCGAATAGTATTATTTTTACCTAGACAAGTATTTTTTAATAATTTATATATTTGATCCACAGTGTTACCTAAAGCTCTGACCAAACTCTTTTGGGATATGTAGAAAGTGCAATATTAAGTATTCTTAAGATCTTAAAAAAAATATTTTCAATTTGCCTGCCAAAAAGAATCCAGCCAACGCCTTAGTCTTCAGCAGGGATTCAAAGTAGGATCAATAAGTGCTAAGTAATTAAAATAAGGTTGGATATAGATCCACAGTCTACATACTTCTTACATTCATTATGTGATGGCATGGCACGTCACAGGAATTTTTCGTAGACAAATGATCTTGGACCTTATTTAAGTGAATTTAGTACTGACATTCTTTTATTTTAACAAGAATAGGTCGAGTGTTCCGCGGCATACCGTGCCGCGCCATGCCGTCCCGCGCCGTCGGTAGGCGCCAGCCCTTATTGTGTTTCGACAATTATTGAAAAGGTAGTCAGTCCCTCTGTAGTTGATGATTCCAGTATAAAAAAGCGATCGAAAAATGAATAGTATCCTGCAAACCGCCAGTATTCTTTCGAATGGTGTAATTAATATGCAAAGTAATTGAATAGTCAAAAATTAATACCTTCTCGATCACGTTCTTTCCAGGAGAGCTGGCGTTCATAATCCTCAGCGAGAAAAGTGATATTGCCAAATTTACGTGATTTAGTAGTAAGCTCTTGGACGAAAGCTGATTGCTTTCGGCGATCGGGATTTGCAAAGAGATTGCCTTAAGTAAGACTTTCTTTGTCCGGCTATTTTTAGAGAAGTCCTCGTCCGAGTGAAGCCATTTTCGTAATAAACAGCTGTTACGTTTACTGCTTTCTGATTAGTAATGCGGCGAATAGTAAGCGTTTCACATTTCGTAGTACCTACCTACATTTTTTTTTTCATTCTTGGATGATATTATATTATTATGTTTTCACCTCTCCAGCACCAGAAGAGCTCTTTTGCTTTCTAAAATCTCGAATCAAATACCCTTTTGGCTGCGAGATCTAAACGAGACCTGCAAGACCTAATTGCAGTAACTTTTGATATTTAATAATATTTTTAGCTTATTAAACGTTTAAGTATTGTATTCTTTTTCTCACCTACAACAAGTTTCTTGCTGAAGAGGTGAAAAGTTGTATGTTTCACACAACAGCAAGTTTTTTTTCTCGTGTATATAAAGTAGAATGTATAGAGAATGCCGGTAATAAGTACAATATTTGTAGGTACCTATTTGTGTGTAATGCAGTTTAAATAAAATAAATATTAAGGAAATATCATGACAGTTGTAAATTACGCTATTTCAATAAGTTTTAGATAATTTTGATCAATAATTACCTAGATTAAATTTTTAAAATGTATTATTGTTCTCATCTTACAATGGGCCTCATAAGAAGACTCAATGTCACTCAAAGGACAATGGAGAGAGCTATGCTCGGAGTATTTGCGTGATCATATCAGAAATGATGAGATCCGAAGAACTAAGGTCAACGACATAGCCCAAAGAATTGCGAATCTCAAGTGGCAATGGGCAGCAACATTGCGAGGAGGACTGACGGCGTTGGGGCGGAAAGGTCTTCGAGTGGCGACCGCGTACCGCGAAGCGCAGTGTGTTGGCCTCAAGACCCATAGGCCACAAGGCAGACTGATGACCAGGTAAAGCCGCTGCATGCGGGCAGCGTAGGACCGACCGGGTTGGAGATCTTAGGCCTATGTCCAACTTAATTCTTAAAACTTGTATTGTTTCTTTCCATGATGAAATAGTTGCTCGAATTCGGAGCGGATGCAGTACTGTACAGACAACATCACGTTGGGTTAACACAAACTGTAAAATTTTCCCAATCGATTATGCACTTTATATTCAATAATCATAGGTTGAAAATCGTTTGGAGAAATTTGACAGTTTTGTATAGCCCGACGTGCTGTTGACTGTACTTACCTCCAACTTACGGAATACCATAGTGAAATAACAAACTCTTCATAGTCTTGTATTTCTGTTGGTAAGTAAAGTTGCCGGAGTCCCACGGGATAGAGGATGAGGTTAGGGTTGCCAGTGGAGTGAACGTCGATAGGTCTATAGGTTGTCATAACTGCTTACTATTGGCGGGTAGTATGCGCCTTTTTTTTCTTAAATTTTCCCTGCTCCATAACGGCAAAGGGATCTAGCCCATACAGCCAAGTCTTCAGTTTCATATCTTCTTTCTTGATTTTTGCAATAAAATGTGAGTGCCACACATTTTAATGTATCTAGGGAGTGCTTGGAAAGTAATGCATGGCAACAGACCTCATGATTGTGACTGATGAGAATTGTATAGCGGGATTTCCAACCACTATACAATTCTCAGCGTCATATACACAAAACCTTTATTTCAATGATTCCTCATAACTGTTCGTCAACACTGAATGCTTATGGAATGAAACGACACCACTTTCACTGCACAAAATCCACTCCGAAGCAATTTTGAATTCGTGAAATAAAGATCGACATCCATGGTTTCCCGCCAAACACTCCTGTGCGTCTTTGCCACCATTACAGTATAAAATACTGTATTTTTAAAAACCGCTTTGTTGAATTAACCTCTTAACTTTGACAAGAAAACTTCACAAGAATTCAACTACGCTGACAACTAAAAAAAGTGGAAAAGCCGATGTTCTTTTGTTTTGCAGCCATGGCCGACTAGAGTTTTCATTCTTGATATGCAAACTCTTTAATTAATTAAACCCCTTTGTGTGGTAAATTTAATGCTTAGTCAGTCGTTTCACCAGAGACTGACGTAAATACTGTTGATTTTCATATAATTTCAAAACGTCTTATGCTTGAGACGTGATAAAAGGGTGTTGCTGAGGGGAAGATTGTATTTACAATTTAAATCACGTTAAACAAAGTAGGTCATGACAAGAAGTTGTTATTAACTTGTCATAATATTCTAGAATGCGTTAACTATATACGACATTTTCAATGACGTAGGAATTCTAGACATTTTACAGATACCATAGAGACGATTCTAACACCGATGTACCGTGGCGTCAAATGGTAACCCCTTCCTCTGGAGTGGACGTCTGGCAAACTTGCTCTCCGACAGAAATTCTACACGAAAATGTAGTTAATTGAGTTTCTCCCGAGTTCTTGTCGTAAAAACACGTGTTGAGAGACTCCATTTTTAACCTCAATCAACCGAACAATTATTTTTGTTACTTTAGTTACATTTTCACTTGACATTGGCAAAATGCGTACGCTTAATGCGACGCGACGACATAAATTAAGAATAGAATAGTAGTTAATTGACTGTTGTATTCTGTAAAGTTGTATTCTATTTCCATTTTTATTAATTAATGGCCTCGCAATACATAAAGACACGTCATAAAGATTACGCATTTTGCCAATGACAAGTGAGAATTATCTAAAGTAACAATAAATAGTATAGTAGATTGAGTTTAAAATGAAGTCTCTCCACACGTGTTATAACAACAAGAACTTGGGTCAAACCTCCTTCTGTAAGGGCCCTAGTTCTAAATTCAAGCAAAAACGTTAAGCAATGCATAGGTAAAGTGACAATCACCTTGATGATGAAATTCTTATTTTAATACTAGCTTATGCGCGCGACTTCGTCTGCGTAGAATAGTTTACTACGGGCAGCATTCAAAGTTTCTTATTATTTCTTCTAACCCAAGCGCCATGTACCTACAAATTTTCATGGATTTTACTTTAAAAATTACGGTTTTCCATACAAACTTTCATCCCATATTTTACCCCCTTAGGGATTGAATTTTCAAAATTCTTAAAATACGTCATTCTTTATTTCTAACTAAGTAGCTATATACCAATTTTTATCGATTAAGCATCAAAACTGACGGATTTCCATACTAACTTTTCACCCCCTTAGAACTATGGATTTTAGGGTGAATTTCCAAAAATCCTTTCTTAGTGCAACCCTGGACCTCATAAGGAACCTACGTACCAAATTTGGAATCTCTAAACCCAGCGGTTTGGGCGGTGCGTTGATATGTCAGTCAGTCAGTCATTCAGTCAGTCAGTATTCCTTTTTATATATATAGATTAATCCTATTTAAGTTGATGTTCAAATAAACGACGTTTTATCTGTATTTTTATAAAAATATTTTGAGCGGCTAGTTTAGTGTAGGTGAGTATTTCAGCGACACTCTCATTTTAACGTTGCGCGCTTTTTACAAGGGAAGCGGAAACTCTATCTCGACGGGCGGACAATAGAAAATTTCTAGATATTTCTGACATAAAAATTCGGTATACTCCAAGCCCACGCGTTGTCTTTCAGGCGAGATTTAAATATATTTTTGCGTTGGAAAATGGAATAATGCAGCATTTTATTGTCATGTGCTATAACAATGTGTATTGTAATGGTTTATTTAATCGAAAATAGGTACTCTGTGTACCGGTAGATACGAATTAACTTCGGTCTGTTATTCAGTCTATTATCCCTTAATGGGTATTTTTATCGAATTATTGTAATGTCATCGGTCTTTGATAAGTCTATTAAATTTAAATGAAATCTGACCGCTTAAAGTGGGTCAAAATTGAGCCCAAACAAGTCAGTTACATACATTCAAACAAACAAACATACAGTTGAAACTAATATAAGCATGTTAAAAAGTGTTCTATTGAGCGCTTACTCCTTGTTTTGTGGATTAATTTGCTTGTCTTGTACTTTATTAATGATTTTTTTATGTTATCTTATAGTCCACACTTTCTACCTACTAATTAAAAATCTTGTGCATATCATAATAAATATAAGCACTAGATTTAGATAATTTTTTTGTGTTTATATTGTTGATGTGCCTAAATAAATAAAAGTTCAGTATTAAAAACTATTGCGCAATAGAAAGTACCAAAAAGCGGACCAAATACTAAACATTCTCCACCAATCAACCAGTAAGGTTCGTGAGAGAGTGTTGAAGGCAGGATATGAACAAATACTTCCGTCCGGAAGGCATGTTAAGGTGGTCCCGGGTGCTGCCAAAATATAGCAATCGTTCCCAAGGAGGGTTGGTGACAGGCACACGGCAGTAAAGATCTAATGCCAAATCCTTTAGCAGTATTGTCAATATCAAAACACTGCACCGACCCCAAATAAATTGGGATCAGAGCAGGAGCAAAAAGAAGTAAAGAAATATTTAGATAAATACATATAAAATATTGAAGGGAAAGGTAGCCAGTGTAATTAATAGGCATGTAAGGCATATCAACTTAGTCCCCATGATGGCAACGCATTTGCAGTGTCAAGTGATTTACCCTTAACATTGCAAGTGTCTATAGGCGGCGGTGACCACTTAACACCAGGTGGGCCGCAAGCTTGTTTGCAATCTCGTGTAGTACAAAAAAAGTTTATACAATTCACACAGAAATACCCATACAATTCCATATATACATGAGACAATAATAGTTTTACGAAGTCCTTAGTCCCCCAAGGACATGGCTAGCTACCGCCAACTTATCTAAGCCTGTCACCGTAATAATAAAGAATTTTGTAGAATAATTTTATTTTTGCGTTCACAAACGCGTAAATATTTTTAATACTAGAAAAGATGCACTGGAAAAAAAAGAGTTTTTCTAAGATTTGTTGTGTTCTGATAGTGAGTGATATTCCCCGTGGTGAGGGTTCTGAGTGGGGCTCGCTTCCGCCTTATCATCAGGTAAGATTAGGGCTAAGAGACGTCCAAAGATTTTTTTATCTTCCATGACAAAGATGCTTATGCGAAAGTTTGAAAAATGAATTTCAGAAATGAAGAAAACATTAAAATATTTCTTTCACGATTGAAACGGACAAGTTCCATGCCATATCGAGATACTCACAATAAGACAAATATTTATTTACGCTTGACCAAGCCTTCTGTAAAAACTGAGATGGCTTCAAAAGGACTTCAAGCGGGACGAAGAAAACATGAAAAGTAATAAGAATAGACCAAAGAATATTATGTAATGAAAAAAAAAATTAAGTACGCGTCAAATAAGTTTCGACGGTTCCGTAGAAAATTCAGAGTAAAAATATTTTAGCCAAGTAGAATAAATTAAAAAGCTTACACCAATTATCTAGCCCAAATTACGTATCACTGAGAGCATGTGTACCTGGACTTCTGAGATGATTTAAAGTGTTACATCTATCCTGGTGGCTTTTGCTTGTTGGCTTAAGTTTTGGTTAGTTTTTTGGGTAGAAACCATTTATGGGGGATTGGTGGGGACTGAAATCACAATCAAACGATTGAGAGGAACCAGTGGTGTTGCCTGCGACTTGTGACCACAGTGTGTAGGTTTAAAGGATTCTTTTTATGCATTAACCCTCACCTCCACCACCCCCGCTTCTCTCTCTACTATAACACACCCATAGCAAGACATAGCTAAGTAAGTAGTAAGTACAGACGTTCACGCGGTGACGACTCAAACAATACTGCTTGGCACTTCGCGCGCATAGTTAATTAAAGCGCACCGGCTGACACGAACTAATGTAATTAGATTTTATTTAATGCTTGACAGCGAAAGGTCTTGACCTTCACCTCACCTGATGGTAAGTGACGATAAGGCCAAAGATGAATCAAGCTTCACCTGAACCCTCAACCACAGAGGGACTGGCTATCTTTTCATTAATTGTCGGAACACAATGATGCTGTTAACATTATTATTATGGCGACAGATTTTGATAATATCGTGGTAGCTAGCCAGACGCACTTGTAAAAAGCCCTACCACCAACCAAATAGAGAACAAATTTGTACTTCCCTGGCGATCGTACCCAGGACCTCTGGATCTAATTTCGGTGGGCAAACCACTAAACCACGTGGAGGCGGTTAAAAAGAAAAAAATATTTCGGAAACCATACTGTGTATTATAACAATATCTTATCTTATATATGTTTTTTCTCACCAAATTAATGACTAAACATGATAGAATTTTAATTTTAAGTAAAGCTTTTTGTTGAATAAGTTAGCCTTGTAATGTAAGCATTCAATAACCATCAATTGAACAATTTTGTAAGAAACTAGTGTAATGTTAAATTAAATTAAGTTAGTTAACTACTTGAATTATATAAGAAGTCCAGCTTTATTTTAATGTAAATTCTAGTCCATACAGCTTTAAGTTTTTTTGTTCCAAAAATTTGACTTGTATCAGTTTTTACATTGTTGGTTATCCTAATAAGTAAATAAAATAGAGACTAAAGTTCAACCACGCTTTACCAAGGAACCCTAAAACAGGAACCGCTATAAAATAAACGCTGGATTTGTAAAGGATGATAAAATTGCCAACTTTACGAGATGGTTTTTGCTTCGTTTGTCTGAAACTTTCAACGTATTCAGGGTGAGGTCAATTCAAGATATTGACGTCAAAAAAGGTATGTTGTTTCATGTTTTTCTTTTCTAACTGCCTCCGTGAGACAACCAGACTAAGATCTAGCAGTCGCGGGGCAAGTTTTTTGCCATAAAAACAGTGTTAAAAGCATTATTAGGTATCTCCCTGAGGGCTTCGATCCCGCAGGGGCCCATCCCGGAGAGCCCTGATTTCAAAATAATTAATGTTTTTTTTAAGAAGCGTCAGTAGCGTAGTTCGCAAGGGCGTTGTCTCACACCCGGAAGGCACCGGTTCGATCCCCGCCACGTACCAATGTGTTTTAAAATTTTGCATTCATATGTACGTTTATTCGACGCTTTTGCGGTGAAAGAAAGTATCGTGCACACAGCAAACCTGCACACACCTATGAAGAAATTTTTAGGTTGTGTGTGAAGGCGACCGATCCGCACTTGGCCAGCGTGGTTGACTAAGGCCTAGTAGCTCCTAATGTAAACTCGAGCCCCTCGGTGGGGACATTATATGAGCTGTTGATGATGATGCCGAAAAAAAATTTTTGCCGAATAACCGTCAGCAATAAAATACCCGATAATTCAACTTTTTTTAAATTATTAATGTTTTTACATGAACGATCCCGAATATGTGATATGTTCTATCTATACCGTGGTTAATTGCCTCCTCCTCGCATCGTATTCTACGGTGATGAGGGTCGTGACTCGTGACTTCCCTTTGGTGTCATCTTTACTGCGATGATTCTGCGCCATCTTGACTTATGCAGTGTGTAGAGCATCGTACAAGTTGGTTTCGACTTATTAATTACTAGCTGAGCCGGCAACTTCGTTTGCGTGGATTTCCTGTTTTTGCAACATTTTTTATTTTTCTTAACAAGTTGCTACTATTTTCATTTGGATATTTAAATAATCATAATTATAATAGTAGTTTCCGAACTATATAACTTTTTGTTTTTGGTAAGACCTATTTTCAAGATTGTTTTTAACGTACAAATTTGAAAATGTTCTCTTATTTTGTTGTGTAAGCAATCTAAGTTCAGAAGAATATTTTTAAAAAAATTACGGTCTTCTGTTAATGCGTGATCATCGTTCGAAAATTGCATATTACCCTGTATCGTACAATAATAATATTCTTTATTTTCAAGTTAACCCGTAGATAAATACCTTACGGACTAACATACATATCAACTATTAAATTTATGTTGCACAATTCTGGTAGTGAGTACCCACAGGCAATTTACCGCAGAAACGCCGGTACACGGCCACCTCTTTCGGCCAGAAGTCCTTCTTGATAAAGGTGTCCAGCGTTTCTGTAGGGACTCGTATAACAAACGACTTAAAATTGACGTCATGTCAAGATTCCAACGGTCCCACCCTCCGAAGGAAGTTGGTTTTCACCTTAATGTAGGGGAAGTCTGGGAGACTTGCTCAGGTGGGAGAGTTGAACCACCTTTTAAAACTCAACTTAAGGCCCGCCTGAGGCAAGTCGATTTTTTTCAGTGCATTTTTCTAACTCAACTTAAATTTCGCGCTAGTGAAACGACAAGCTGGTCATTGTTAGAGCGCGGGAGGCCAATAATCAGCACGTTCATGACTCCCTCTATTATAGTGTTTGTATGAGGATATGAGGAGTTTTATTTTATAGATGTAATGTGATTTAATTTTTTGACTAAACTTAAAACAATTCGGAAACCTTGATACGCGAGTCCTATTCGAATTTTTTAATGTTAAATATAATTGCCCTCACAGAATTGCACGAAAAATGCCGAAAGCCTTCTGAAACAACAAACAAAAGAAAAAAACGTACCTCCACAGAATAAGAAAACACTATACGTGAGGTAAAGAATGGTGCATCTTTAAGAAAAAAATAAATGTTTAATTTTGTTAACAAAATGTTTAATAATTATGTTGATTGTAGAATGTAAAAGAAAATGTTGACGTTTTGTTTTTTTTTTTTCTTTACAAGAAGAGCAATAACTGTGTTTCTTTATAATTTCATATCATTTTGTGATGTTTTGTTTAATATATCTGTGATTTAAGCTGCAAAATGTTAATACTAGAAAAATGCACTGAAAAAAATCGACTTGCCTCAGGCGGGACCGATCGAAGTCGATCGGGGGCAAGTCGATTTTTTTCAGTGCATTTTTCTAGTATTACTATTTACGCGATTGTAAACGCAAAAATAAAATTATTCCATACTGCAAAATGTTTTTATTTTCCCCTTTAAAAATCAATGTTCAACTCTCCCCAGACCCCGGTTCAAGTGTCCCTTAGGGTGGGGAGAGTTGAAACATATCCCATTTTTCATTCAAATATATAAAACATATTTCAGTATTATAATATCGAAAAAGTAATTATGCATAGGTATATTATGCAAACCTAAATAAATGAGCTATTGTTTATTGTTATAGTTGAATCACTAAGCCTCATTTACAAGAAAATACTTTAAACAAAAAGCGTTTCAACTCTCCCGGACTTCCCTACTCTACAACGTCCTAAATGGTCATGGTCATGGTATTATGAATGCAAACAGTGTTGCCAGGAGTAAAACGGTTAGAATTTCGAAAATAGAACCTGTCTGTATTGGACAGTGTTCAATAAGCGATTTGTGGAGAATATGCAAACGTACCTACTCGTATGTGCGGCCAGCTCGGCGCTGACATCTGCCACTCGCCCGGTTTTTGTATCGCTCGGCTCGGCTTAGCGTGGAGCTGAGGTAAACAATGGAAAATGCCAGCGGTAGCGTGGAATAAATCTTCTATCTGGAATTAAAAGATTCCACGTTAGCAACACAAAGCTTTATGTTAATAGTAGGGCGTAGAGGTATTTTTTGCGCCGCTTTTCTTTATCTATTCGCTTCAAGACATCTTAGAGCTCTTAGCAGGAATGACTTATTTATTAACAAAGGTAAACGGTAAAAAGTTGACGCTTAATTTCATTAAAATTATATTATCTAACGGTCACTAAGTCCTTACTTGATTTTGTGTACAAACCTACCTTACCTGAATCTACATACATCATAATTTAAATAAATTATTTAAGAGTGGCAATCAAGCATAGCATCCGCCTGATGGTAAGAGGTCCACCGAGTGTAAGAAATATATTTTCAATTTAGAAAAAACCCCGCCCCGCCTCACGCAGAATTGCCCTACTTTTATGGATGTATTATACATACATATTAACCATCTTCATAAAGCACTCTATCTATTACTAAAAATCCGTTGCGTAGCTTAAAAGTTCGAACGAATAAAATAAGAACGAATTAATTTTAGACTATGTATAGATGAGTGACGAGGCAACCAGCGGCGGATATAGATCACCGCATGAAAAATATCCTTTATCGATCCTAGGATCTCAAACTATTTTCATACAAATAAAATACCAAGTTGGTTCTGCGGTTTAAAGGTAACAAACAATCAGACGGAATTATTTTCGCATTACAAGTAGATTTATGGCTTGTTACACCAAGTTTAATTTTTCATAGTTTTTTCAAGTCGTCATAATACGTGATGCAGGCAACGCCGACCCGCATCGGAAGCTGCGGCCGGCGTGACGCGGCTGACGTCATCTGCATCCACCGGCCGGGGATCCAAAAGAAATCCAGTGTGACGCGTGCGGCGACTGCGATGACTGCGGTGCGGCTAGGTGTGCGAGGCCATTAATAAAAGCGATGACTGCGGTGCGGCCAGGTCTGACACAGGTCTTCACCTTTATGAACCTCTGAAAATTGGTTTTTGTTATACTTATAACTCGTCTCGTTTCTAGGATTGCCTTTCGAACTATGATAGGTACTGAAAATACTCAATTATAATTAATTATTTCCTTATATTTAGAGCGTGAAACCTTACAAAGGACTAGGACGCTGCAAATATTATTACCATTAAACTTTTTGCGACATAAGCGGAGATAATACAAAAACAACATTGCTGAAAACATTTTATTATGAGACGTACAAGCACAAGCTCTGAAAGCATAATTTTACAAAAGCCTGTTTATTTCAGACGAGAACTCTCTCGTAGGCTGGTTTGGTTGAAAAACTACGCATTTTTAACGTCAACTAACTTAATTATGTTTTTATTCATTACAGTTTGTTTAAATTATTATTATTGTTAAATGAATTTGTGTCTCAATATAAAAATCCACAACAATTAGACTCTCACACCATTTATCCAACCCAAATTAAGTAGGTATCATTATGAACTTCTAACACGCCGATTTTTAGTACATTATATACATCTATAATATAAAAATGTGTTGCTAAGCGCAAATCTCGAGAGCGGCTGTAACGATTTCGCTAATTCTTTTTTTATAATATTCCTTGAAGTACGAGGATGGTTCATACGTAGAAAAAAAATTAAAAACAAAATAAATAAATATTAAATTGCATAAAGTAATTGTTGACTTATTAAGTTTCTTTTTTTTGCTATTCGGGACACCGGGTCTAGAATAGCAGAATAATTATTAAAAAATATATATTAAAGAATCGACTGCTAGGCGGTACGAAGTCCGCCGGGTCAGCTAGTTATAGATATTATTAGTACAATATAGGTTCAAAAGAACCTATATGAAATAAATGTAAATTAATAATGTGTTAATACGAGTTTTAACAATTATTTATATTTTAATTGATACACATTATTTCATTTAATTTTAGCGAACTAAATAGTTCAATTTATCAGAAAGAATCCCTATTTTACTTTTAACATATAAAGTCGTCAGCTTTCATAAAACACGTCATAATCATTTTCACACAACCCAGGTACAAATATCACAACTCATATTGTTTCTAGTTTCAATAATATCGAAATTGCCTCCTCAATATTTTATTTACGCTCTGCGTCCAATTTCCAATTTGTTGACCGTCTTCGCCGGGGGGCGGGGGTGAGCGGTGATATTTCTGTGTCACGTACCAAATGGTCCCTTGCTAAACAACCGCTGTAGAACAATTTAGTTGCGGGCTTGTGCAAGCTGCATTTTGTTTGCAGAACCGTACGAACCTCAGGTAGGTTTACCTATATTACGTTCACGTATTTATGAACTAGTGGCGATATGAATTTATTAGTAGGTACCTTATTTTAAGTATCTGAGACATTATCGAAATCAACGTAGGTACAGATTCTGATTCGTTACCTAGAGGGTTACTCTCTTATTAACTATCGACAGTACGGCTTTAGGCCGAAACGATCGACGGTAAAAAGCTGCTCAAAGTTCTTGCCGTAATATAGACGGTAGTTTGCACATAATGACGCACATCGCGATGATTATACGTAGATGATCCACTAAATGTTCCTGTTACCAAACCAAACATTCAAAATTGTAAAATTTATTGAATTTTCCAGATTTCATTTTCTGATCGAACTTTGTATTTTTTGTATGACTATTTTCCATACCATGTACCACTCTATTAGTAGGTACTGTCGCACGAGAGATACAGAACAGTTAAACATTAAGACGTCAAACGGTAATTAAAATCGAAAACAATTTTGTAATGTTCAAAGTTGCAGTGAAAGTTTCTAATTTATCAGGATTTGCGTCGTACACACACTCGCGTATATCGCCTCGGGCATGTTTGAGTTTGATAGGCCACCCTCGAAATTCCCGACAGCTTATACTGGAAAAGATGATAAATTATTCATTATGATATGATTATAAATTTCGTTGATTCATAATAACAGAGTCTGCAAAGTAAACGGCGAAATTAAATTTCGTTGAAACAGAGCGTTCGGTCATAAGTCTGATAAATTAAAAAAATGCTGCTTCTGTGCTAACGTGAAGAGAGTGGAACATTTTCTAGTCTCCTCACGCTATTTCGGAGAAAATCTGTAGTAAAATAACATTAAGTTTTCATATCGTTGTAGTGTTGTAGTTGACAGAAAATTATTGTGGTAATACTTTTTCTATCTCATATTTTTTATTGCCAGCATTAACAAGGGTCATAGCTGTATTTCACATTAAAAATACACGACTGTAATTTTTACAACGTAAACCGCCAATATGATTCAAGTTATTTGTAAGTATCATTAAAAACTTGTGTTACGATTACCAGATTACGGAAATAAAACGTGTGGTAGACTTATTTACATATTTATATTATAATTGTTATCAAAACGTGATACATAAGCGATACTTTCGCTAAATTTCAACATTTAGCGAACGTATCTATATGAGACACAGTGGAGGAAACGTTAAACGTCCTGTAGTTTAAATGTTTTAGAAATTTCTTATGAATATGTATTTCTTATGAAGTTATTTTTTATGACCAAACGGAATGGACAGTTTGTGAGAGAGTCTAATCTACGTATCTGTGTGATTGGTAGTTTCTTGCTGTTACAACACAGGCCATAAACCAATATAGGTATGCTCATACACTCACACACACGCACGCACGCACTCACAGTTTTGCTTTGATTGATTTAACTTTTATATTCTAGTATCTAAATATCTAATTAAGCAACTAGTTAGTAATTAAATACCTATGTAGGCCATTGTAAATACACCTTGGCTTGAGACCTTGGTGACCTGTAATACATATTCTTTCAGAACCTACAATAGGCACCAGTCTTCACAATACGGGCTATATGAGGCCAATAACTATAGTACTTACTAAAGTTATATATGTGCCCAATTGTGAAGAGAAATAAATTTATTTTATTATTATTATTATTTCCTTTATTTCATTTAAAATACATACAAAATTATATTTCTAAATATTAGATTTTTACAATGTATAAACACTAAAAAACATAACACTTAAAAATACAAAAATGCAGTTTCCCATCGGTAGCAAGATCAGGGTCCCAGCTACCGGTGGTTAAGGATCCAGAGACAGGAACCTCCTCACTATATGGGCCGTGTCCAGAAGTACTGCCTTCTGCATCTGACTCTTGATCCAACCACCTAACGCAAGCCTCTTAAGATGTTTATCGAGGCTCTTGGCTATCAGTCCATGTGCAGATATGACTATCGGAACAATAATTGCTGAATCGATATCCCACATGTCAACAATCTCGTGAGCTAAATCATTATTATTATTATTGGTAGGTAGACGATATGCCCAAACATTTCATGATCTGGCCAATTATACTATCGGGCCACGACATATATATATACAACGATTTGGAAAACTCACATCTCTCTAATTAAGAATAACAATGCAATTAAATTAGAATTCATATATAGTAGTAGACATTACTTTAATCGGAGAACCAAAATGGATCCTAATTAACGTCTACGACTGGGGAGCGTTATAATTTTGACTTATTCTTAATAGCCGTGACATTTCATGTCTAGTGTCTCTTTATGCTTTGACAAGCGGGTCATTAATTTCATGTGTGATGGCTTAAGTAGCTGTAATTAAAGTTAAAGCATACTGCGATCCTGGCAGCATAGAAATATTTGAAATTCGAATACCATATTTTTACAAAACATTATCCTATGTTTGACATCTGAAGGATTCATATCACTTTTCTATTGTTTGTATTACAACTTAAAGTAATTATATTTATGAGATGGTGTGCAAATAAAGCAGTTTTCACCCAATATTCTCCCCATTTCCATTTCTAGCGACAGTGTGGAAAAGTATTTATCTCAGATTGACGAATCTAAGGGATCAGGCACGGATGGTATCCACCCATATTTCTTGCGTATGTGCTTTAAGCAGTTGGCTGGTCCGGTTTCTCTCCTATTTCAACTATCACTCTCTTGTGGCACCATGTCTGATATATGGAAGCAGTCTCTTATTACACCTATTTTAAAAGTAGTGACAAACATGATGTTTGTAATTATAGAGGAATTTCTAAACTATCAGCGATACTTAAATTATTCGAAAAAATAATTTATGATACTCTGTATCCGATCATAAGACGAACTTATCACGCAACAACATGGTTTTCTAACCGGACGATCTACAGAAACTAAAAATCTAGTTTTATACCAGTCACCCCCGGCGTTCCACAGGGTTATCTTCCACGTTGTAGAACTAACTACGCAGGGAACCGATTCATCGTCAGGGCTATGTCAGCATATTACTCGAAGCATAGCGATATCGATATTTTAATGAAAAAACCCTCAAAATTAAAAAAACTCGTTAGTAATGTGCAATAAGAAAATATTTCTTGTTTAGTTGTACCTATAGTATGCTTATAATTTTTAGTTTTTTGTTTTTATTTAGTTTTTGTTTACCCAACCAAAATGTAAGTGTCTCAGGTGAAAACTTTTTTGGCCATTGTGTGGTGTTTTTTTAATAATTTTATGTGATGTAAATGCTGTTTGTTTTCCAATAGATACGCAATTTTTTAAATTATTTTTTACCCAATAGAATAAAGAAGTGCAGGCATTGTTTGTACGAAAAGGTTGGCAAATAAGCAATCGTCCTGCTAAGCGGTCACCTTAGCTTTCACTTGTAGCATTCAATTTGTTTCTAATTTTTATTTGGTATGTTTTGAAATGATTGAAATTTATGCCCAATTCAATAGAAAACGTAAAACAAGAAATAATTCCTGTCATGATGTGGCGAATGCACTGGTTGCAAGTTCACTCGCCCATTTGAACGCACCCGAACATACAATCCGTGACGTGACCGATCATACGATCGGGTGCGTTTCTACGGGCGAGTGAACTTGCGCATTCGCCACAAAATATACAATTATTCTAATAGTTTTGTTCAGGATTACACTTGTATATTCTAGTTTATTTTGCGCACATTTCAACAGTGCACTCGCCACAATGATAAGTGCCAAGACGGGACTCGGACCCGCCGTTTCCAACTGAGCTACACAGGACTGTTAACATTACGTGAGTATTAATTCGTCTCTGATGGCGTCACAAGCTGACGAATGCCTAACGATGCCGAGTAATGGTTCTACTCCGTAAGGTTTTCTTTAAAACGGATTTGCGAGATAAGCAACTTATTTAAGCACCGCAAGGTGATCGGTAAAAGATACTCAATACGCTTTTAATATTATGTATTGTATCTTTTCGCATTATTTTCCGTTTGATTTCCGGGCGCGGCAAGTGTAGAATTAAAAATCACATAAATGCAGAGAGTACTTCATACGAGTTAAATTTGCGTACTTTAGAGTAGAGTACAATAGTACAGTCGACCAAATTGAATCATGACCCACCTTAAGATCATTTTCCTACAGTCACTCCATACAAAGTAGGATGAAATTCGCTTGAACGTACATTTCTTAAATAACGAACCTGTTATCAATCTATTAGACACTGACAGTGTCTAATAAATACAAATAAATATGGCTTTTTAATAAAAATTCAGACTACTACTTGACATCTGACACGTAACGTTATTTTATTTTTAAAAATATGATAGTTATTCGTTTTTCTCAGTAGTGTAAAGAGTTTAGATTATGAGCGACATCTTATTTAAAATTCCAATTGAGACTTTAGTGCAGTGATGACAAAGATTAAAATTGCATAGATCTCTGATCTGTAATGACGTATTTTTATTCATATTTAAAACGTACTAAGTGCAACACGCATGATAGCGAAGAAAACCTAACTAAATTTATGATTCTAAAGGAATGATCGGCCAAGTGGGTCATGATTCAGTTGGTTCGACTGTACATTCTTTACAGCAATTGTGCGAAAATTCCTACCTATACATACAAAAATTTGCTACGGGAACATAAATATGCGGTGACAACTTACTTACATACCTACTTTGTAGATTTCCTCATTAAAATTAAGTGTCTCAAACAGTCTTGCAGCTGAGTCTGTGATTGAAGTGCGGATTAAAATCTTCACTTCTCACAGATGGTCGCGATGTTATTAAAAGAGAAGGCATCCACGTAATTCCGCCGTTTATAAAATGGGGATTACGCCGAAAAGATAATTGAGTTTAGCAAAACATAAGGCCGAAATTTATCTCCATTTTATGAAGTAAATAAGTCTTTTAAGGTGAATTAACGCGGATTCCTTTTATTGAATACTTAGCTTGCTAAAGGGAATTTTTATAAAAATGAAATAAGAAATTAATTACTTTTAGATGAGTCTTATGATAATAGCGATTCTAATAACCTGTGAGGATTAAGAATATGTTTCATTTAGTTGACTGAGAAAAATGTCGAAGTACGTTACGGTTATTAATAAATAAAATGTTAATAAAAAATTTAAAATAAATTTCCAATTCCTCCATACCAATAGTTCAGCCAGTAAAAGAAAATATATAGAAAATTACAAAGATAATTTGACAATTTTAAATTTTCTAATAGCAGAATCGAGTGCAAATGGCCGATCGGACGCTACTGAGGAGGATGCTGGGTTCGATTCCCACTGGGTCGATTTTCAGTGTATTTTTTAGTTTTAAATATAATATTATTTTTATTTCCTATACAGTGGGAAATAAAAAAATACCTCTACAGTTTTACACCGGTTCGTTATAGATTAGATAATGCTTTACTTGAAACACATTTTTTGTGTTTCTGTTTGGACAGTTAATGATAAGATATCCAGTTCCTGGTGGTTAATAATTCCGAGTAAAGCTCGATCAGTCATTAACTCTGATGGCTTTCACATTCTATTCTATTCACCCATATACTATGCAACCAATAAACTTAGCTGAGGCAATATTCGCTTACGTTACGCCAATAATCTCGATATAACCTACAATAAGCGGTTCATCGAAGTATACTGTTACGGACACACGTACTTGAGCACCCATAAGATCAAAATCGCTTGCGCTTTCGTAGCAAAACGTACTAAAATAATACTGTAGTAAATTAGTTTATGCGTCCAAGGCAACTCCTTTTGAATTGCTTAAGCACGGAAGTCCTCCACCATACATTGCATTTCTAAGTGGTCAACCGCCCATTACCTCAAATGTTCACATTCCTATAACAATAATTCTATGATAGAACTCCGTAAAAAATATCATCCAATGTTGCCATTAACAACGAACAAAAGTTCTAAGTAAGCTATTTAAATGTTTTCAATTAAATTCTGTCTATTTACTCGATTCCATTACCATCTTTTAAAGAATATCTAAGTATGTTTTTTTTTTCGTTTGTTAAAGTCTTTTAAATCCTTATTACCCCGAAGTTCTTTCAATAAATCAACTGTTTCCCGAGTTTTCTGTAAGATTTACATCAGCATTACCAATTAATTATTTATTGCGTTTACTTTGCTCGTTATTTATGTAATGCGTGTCTCTACTTTTCTTTTTTAAAAATAAGAATATGTATGTAATGTCTAATGTAGAACTGATTTGCAAACTCTTTGTAGACTTTTTATAATTATTTACTTTAGAGAGGTTTTTGGAGTTTACTCCTTAAGAATCGATTTGCATATATAAGGGGCCCGGTATGAGAAAAATGTGAGGAGTAAAATCTATCGATGAATGACCTCGAATGACCTCGTGACGTTTTTCTTTATCTCGTTTGTGTTTTTTTTCATGTATTTGTTTTTCTTCATTTGCTCATTGTATATTGAATTTTTCACATATTTACATATTTTTTCTAGTTTTATGCGTATAATAGATAATAATACAACTAAAAATGCTATTTCAAGAGATATTCGAGTTTTAATTATTGCAGGCAACGCCGCATCAATGATCAATATCTATAGTTCGCCCACTGCATCAGTTCCCAGAATCGATCTTTATTCAATTTACCCCTAATCTTATTGTAATCATCAACAAATTGTGTAAATATCATTATTTTATCATCAAAGTCTATTAAGTATTTCACAAATGTATTAGACATAAAATTTGTTTTATTATCTTTGATCATGAACGAATAACACTAAAGTAATTTATGTCTAGAAGCTTCTCGGGACTAATCGAAACAAATTGAATATTATTATTCGTAATACAAAAAATTCACGCAAATACAATCTAAAAGCGAAATTAAAATCAGAATTATTGAATTTATAAGAAGAAATTATTAAATGAAAAATTGGAATCTGAAAAAATAATGCTTATCAATCAATTTGGTCTCAATTAAAAACATATCTGAAAAGTTTCAGATATTGTGAAGCGAATAGCCAAACTGAAGTGGCAATGGGCAGGTGGCAGGTCATATAGCCCGTAAAACAGATTCATGGTGCAAGGCTTTAATAGAATGGCGGCCGTGAGGCTTTAAAAGACCAGTTGGCAGACCCCAAATGAGATGAAAAGATGACATCAGAAAAGTAGCAAGCCAAAATTGGAAACTGACAGCCCCAAACAGAGGAAAATGGAGGGGGTTGAAGGAGGCCTACACCAAATTGGTTGAGGAAGGCTTAAGATGATGATGATGATAAAAACATATAGTCTAAGAGTCAGTGAACGGCTAACAGTACCTATGTATTTGACCAGACCTAGATTTTAGAATAGTGATTCCCCTATACCTATCATACATGAAATGGGGACTAGCTAGGCCCAGCGTGGCTGCTGCGACTGGATCAGGAACAGGCACGACGGATACCAAAATTTGATTAATTTTCAATGTATTTGACCAAATCTGCCATTTAGAAATTTGATTATTAAGTGAAAAATAAGAATGGCATTACCTTATAATATACCAGTTTCACACAATACATTGGAAAAGGATTGGCCACTTGTCGGCACTTTGAGATCTGACATGAAATCGGACTGTCGAAAAGTTTCATCTTCACACGTCTGTCCTTTATCTTCGATAGCCATGTTCTGGTTTTAATTAACTCTTTCTTCAAATGACTAAACAACTTTCTTTACTGTTCCAAAACTCTCCTTTAATAATTAAATTACCATAAAAGAACGATGAATAAAAAGAAAACAAATGACAATTACAAATAAAAAAGATATCTAATATCTTAAGCTGGCTGTCCATTGAGATTCCTCGGGTCGCAATGACGACGCAGTTAAGACACAATACAGCCTCTGTATAGCACCATAAATTGAGTTATCTAGTTTATTACAAGCGCAGAGCAAATGGACATAAATCGTGGGGCCTGGCAGTAAACAAGATCTCTTGGCGACTGTCAATCGAACGTAAAGGGGCAATCGACTTTAATATCTCTGCCAGGTATAAAAACCAAGTGCGTCTTTCATAATGCACAAAATTATCAAGAAATAATTTCATTTTCCAATAAGTGTGACAATTTGAGAACTTTTGCAAATTAATAGCTGACCTGCCACAAGTTGTAGTGGTTAATTTGCAAAGAAATGAGAGCTACTTATAAAGATAAAACACAATTCTATAGGTAGTCTAAGTTGGTCCAAGCAAAACACATTTACAAAATTTCTTTAAAATTGGTTCAGTAGTTTGCGAAAAACATAATGTGATTTTCGGTTTTGGCAACATGCTAATAAACACTGAGCTTATAATGAGAGTCGGTGGAGTAGTGCGTAAGAACGTCGTCTTCCGCCCGGGAGGCACTGGTTTGAACCCCGCCACGTACCAATGTGTTTTCAAATTTTGAATTCATATGTACGTTTAATCGACGCTTTTACGGTGAAGGAAAACATCGTGAGGAAACCTGCACACACCAATGAAGAAATTCTTAGGTTGCGTGTGAAGTCGACCAACCCGTATTTGGCCGGCGTGGTTGACTAAGGCCTAATCGCCCCTAATGTGGGGTAGGCTCGAGCCCCTCGGTGGGGATATTATATGAGCTGTTGATGACTGAGCTTATAATAAATGATTTATTATGAATTCACAGACAGACGCTTTAATTTGTTTAAGGTCCTAGCACATTTATCAGCCCGGAAAAGTGTCGCTTATTTTTACTATGCAAAATAGGCGATGCGCTGCGGTCCAAAATCTTTTCGTAGCCATTTTTCTGTAATGATATAATGAGCGAATAATATACAGATCAATTATCCAGTCAAAATTATTAGGGACAAAATATACATGATGATATAGATTTTCTATAGATCTATTGATCTATAGAAAATCTTTATCATAATATGTTCAATGACCTAAGGCATTTTTGCTTGGCCTTGTCCAATAGATTACTCTTAAGTAATATGTCTTAATACACAGAATACGAACAGGGACAAAACAATCAGTTTGTTTGGGTCAATCGTTTCTTATTATTAATTCTAGTTAGAAGCTGACGTATATAAAGATAGTTTTACAAACACACCACACTGGGTGCTATTAAGTATATTTATTGCTAATATAGACATCGAAATAGTTTAATAATGCATCTTATTTAGCAGAATAGCAAAGTTAAAATTTAATAAAAATTTCATTTCATAAATACAAAAATAACATTCACTGTAATGTTTTGAGACATTGAAATATTGCTACTCAAGTTAATAAAAAAAACATATAATCCATTTTCAAGCATCTCATAAATTATATATTCGTATGTGCTAACGTTCACATCAAGTTATTATTTTATAATCTTCAACACCGTACTGATGTCTGCCTATCAATATCCATCATTTTTTTTTACTACATTTTCAATCTTATTTGATAGCCTTTATCTTTGACAGGAAAATTTTTCTAAAAACTAAATTACATAAAAAAAACTTAGTAGCAAGATCAATGATTATAAAAGATTTGGGCAGATTTTTCTCCCACGCAACCCAAAAACGCATTTAAAATTGTAATTGATTCATATTGATATATCTATTGACTGTAGTGATCTTTTGAAATTTACGAAATTGTATGCTGTGGAGTGTCATTCGCCATTTCTTCTCCATCTCAGCCTAATAATAATTACTTTTTTAAGTAAAATAATGAAAGAAATGGTGGTAGGGCTTTTGACTATTTAAAAGAACTTAGCAAAGTCCACTTAATTAGAGAGCTTTTTCATTTCATAAAATAATGGTAACTTATTACGCAGATCAAAACGAACCGGACCGAACGGATTGGTTGGTGGTAGAACATTCCTTGGGGTACGAACCCGGAATCCCTTTATTTAATTCCAGTAGCTTAACCACTGGAACATGGAGGCTGATGCGCACCTGTCTATCAATTCTTGATTATAATCTTCTAATATATAAAATTCTCGTGTCGCGGTGTTTGTGGTTAAACTCCTCCGAAACGGCTTTCCCGATGCTCATGAAATTTTGTGTGCATATTGGGTAGGTCTGAGAATCGGACAACATCTATTTTTATCCCCCTATATGTTCCCCCTATAAGGGTAATCCACCCCTAAATTTTTTTTTAAATTTTTGGACGAAATTTTTTGTTTTTATTTTTTTATTATGTGGCATTAAAAAATACATATACCCTAAATTTTTACTTTTTTATCACCAACCACTATTTTTTATAGCCATTTTAGTAATTTAATCATTTTTGTAAGGCAAAATAACGTTTGCCGGGTCAGCTAGTGATCTTATAATTTTAGAAAAAATATTTTTATACTAGCTTCTGCCCGTGACTTCTTCGGCGCAGGATTAGTTTAATAACATAAAAGCTATAACTTATTATACTACTAGCGACCCGCCCCGGCTTCGCACGGGTGCAATACTTATGTAAATATGCATGTTTTATACATATAAACCTTCCTTAAGAATCACTCTATCTATTAAAAAAAACCGCATCAAAATCCGTTGCGTAGTTTTAAAGATCTAAGCATACATAGGGACAGACAGACGGCGGATAGCGACTTTGTTTTATACTATGTAGTGATATTATTGAAAGAATTGACAACCCTCCCACTACGATCAAGCGTAGGTATTAAATAAAAGCGAAGTGTAAGCACAACTAGCGAATTAGATTTAAATTTATCGTTACAAAATCCGACAAAGGAAAACATCTATAAATTTAAAATAATTTCTTCGACGGATTCTTGGATTATGCTAATGCATACCACCATGGTGTGGGTGGTGTACAAGTGGCGTTGTAATGGTGAATACTTAAAACGCGAAAAACAATAGTAATAATAACTTAACTTTCTTTGTACTAAGCAGAGAAAATTATATAGATAAATAAGACTCTAATGTAAAAATGCAAAGTCTGGCTTCTGGCGACTGAGCTTTTCTGAAAATAAAACGGTGCCTTAAGGAGTTATAAACTAATATTATTTTGATAGGTAAAAACTAGAACTGAAACTATACAACAGTATCTAGTTTCTTTAAATAACAAAGGGAAATGCGCTACGCCGCTATAGCTCGCGACTTAGTTCGGGTGGAAATTTTTATGTGTATTTTTTTTTAAAAAGTCTAGCAAATAATACCATTTCAACTCTTGGTAAGCAGAATCCTAGTTCAAATCTGTATTTGAACTTAGATAAAGGGTGTGAGAGATTTCCTTTTTTATTTATTAAGGGCAATCAACAAGACACACATAACAACTAGTTTAAAAAATACTAGAAAAATGCACTGAAAAATATCGACTTGCCTCAGGCGGGACTCGAACCCGCATCTTCCACAATCCGGGCGGATAATGTAAGGTAGTTTCATCTTAACTGAGCGTCAAATATTTGCAAAAATATTTCGTTCAGGTCTTAGAAGTGCAAATTTCAAAGATTTGATGAAACAATGTTTACCATAAAAACATAAGCACCAAGCACTGACAAATTTCGAAAGCGAAAAGCAGTGTCTCGGTGGCGTAATGGTCAACGCGTCCGCCCGGATTGTGGAAGATGCGGGATCGAGTCCCACCTGAGGCAATTCGATTTTTTTTTTCAGTGCATTTTTCTAGTATTAATATTTACGCGTTAGTAAACGCAAAAATAAAATTATTCCATAGTTTAAAAAAGTTAACTCAAAATTTACATTCATAATGTTGTCATAATAAAAGATTGCCACGGTATACAGAGTGAACTAACAGTATGAATCTATGATATATTTATCTATGAATAAATTTAACGATTAAAATGCGTATAATACATAATTTGAACGACTATTTCAATCTATTATGATTCTCTCTTTTCTATCAAGTACTGTTCTATTGATGTTTAAAAGATCGTGCCCTATTAACAAATATATCAATTTCAAAGGTTTCGACCAGCCCATTGTACTGTCTCTGTAGCCTGTTGACGGCGGCATTATGACCCAAGCTACTTCGAGATTGATTCACACAAAATGGAATCTGTTAGTACGAGGGGATATTATGGAACATAAAGATTTATTGATTGAACTAAAGATGGACAATCTATATCCCCAGAAATAATTTTTATGTCAAAAACATTTGATCTAAAATTATTGTACGCTCTAACAACATTTAGTAGTAGTTTAATATGAGCTGAGAGCTCAGATCACATGAGTAAGGGCTGAGAGAGATAATGTAAGCACTACACTAGCCATAGCCGCCCTCGCATTGGTGAACTGTAAGGTGCTTGTTCAGACCCCTTATGAATGACCCAGGATTGCAAGAAGAAGAGAACACGTGTGCTGGCAATCAATTTCATTTCTTTTTTGTGCGTAATGATTTGCCAAATGTGATCGATGTGGGCGATAAAATAAAAATTTGTTTCTATATTCAATCATTTAGATTTTTTTTCGTTCTTGTGTAAATTTGGTCAAGCTTTCTTTAAAAAGTGCGTTAGTTAAATATAACTCATTGTCACGAACTCTAAAGATACTCCTATACAATAGGAACCGTGTTCCCAATATAAAAAAAAAAACCACCAAGCAAAAAGTCACGTCGATCCATAATTACTTTTGTAAAAAAAAACCTTTTCCACGGGAACAGTGCATTATAATTAACCGGTGTGCTTTTCCAAACTATAACCAACGCTGTGCCAAATTTTAGCCAGATTCCTTTAGCATTTCTCGCATGATTATTAAACAAATATACTTTCATTCACAATAAACACGAAATTTGGCACAACGTTGGTTATTGTTTTAAAAAGCACACCGGTTAATTATAACGCACTGTTCCCGTGGAAAAGTTTTTTTTTAAACTAACTAGACATGCAGCTGAATACACATAAATTGATTTGCCATCCAAGTAGAGGGTAAATAATATGTACTGTATTAGGAAGTCAGTGCAGCATTTAATATGAAATACAACTTATTAACATCTTTTTGCTTTGATATAAAAAATAAACAATCAGAAACTATAATTCATTAAATAATTTTTGAGGTATATTTGGTTATTGCTCATTATGGGCAGGTTTAAGCATTCCTCTTTATGACAATAATTTTAACGATAGAGTTAAAAACGGGGTCTCGTCACATGAGGAAGTATATCCGGTCACACAACAAGAACTTGGGTGAAGCACCTTAGCTGCTCGCATTATGAAGGAATTAGATCTTTGAAATATGTACGTGGTGTGGTACAGCCTTAACCACGGAAAACACGTGTAGAAGCCGCAAAATGTCTCGCGTAATTCAATTTTTCAAGGAGCGCCTGAACTCATTCCCGGATTGATCCGTAACGTGCTGATATATATTTTACCAATTTGGGAATCTACGTCAGATTTTCTGAATGTAAAAACGTCAGCCTGGATGATAGACGACTTTGGGCAGCAATGTGGGAATATTTCCAGTGCAAGCGTTGGATGCCACGGATTCGTAACTGAGCGAGGCAATAAATCTACTTGTTCGTATTTCGATACAACTTAAGGATGCTCATCTATCACAGCACCTTTAGCCGGAAAAAGGTTTTATTTAGGTTATAGTCGTGACTGTTACGATAGCGTGCTGCGGCGTTCTATTTGCAAATGTTGGCAGTTTGGTGACAAAAAATTACTTCCATTTTCCGCCTTGCTCCGAAAGGTATACATGATACAGTCTAGTTTACCAATTTTGGCAACGTGATGCCGGCAGAGTAGAATAGCATCACCTTATATCCTCCAATAGGTGTCGTAGAAGGTGACTAAGGGTCAGCGAAGGGGTATTGATCACCTCATACTCCGTCCACCAATCCGTATACCTCCTTCGTTGAAAAGGGGAGGAATGGATTCCCGTCAGTGGGTCGAGTTATAAATGATGGTTGTGATAATGGACAAATTTATGGTCATGTCAGTTTACCCTAACTAGTTCATGAGTCTATAATAATATCTTTATGCCACACCTGACCAGAAAGTGGCATTTTCCGCACGCTATGCGTACGGAATATCCCATTTCCTGGTCAGTTGTCAAATTTTGTACTTACCTCGGGCTGTAAAATAAAAAGCCCAAATCGCATATTAATCTCTAATAAATGTACTTCTTGGGAATATTAAACTTTAAAATTGAATCGGCATATCGTGTCTTAATCTGTTTATTGTCTGTTATATCGTACTACAACAGGCTTACTGTCTCATTACATTGTGATGTAATTACCAATAGTGTTAGCTAAGCGTATTATCTTCTAGAAGGAGCTTGTCTAAGTTAAGCCGTTGGTTGGTACATCAAAGCGAATGTAATTGGATAACATACGTCATGAAATCTGTTTTTAACCCAAGACTCAATGAAAGAAAATCTCACTCAATTACAGAAAACAAACTCGGGAGAGACACTATTAAATTTTTAGTGACGCTGTGCGTTTCGTTAATCGTAATAATCTTACTAGATGACTATGCTACTAAACTTCCCTTAAATATGTTCACCACATGATGAGATGTTTCGTTTGTGAGTAAGTGGAATCAAGAATGGTTTGGATTCGTAACTCATTCCGTAAGAAAATGATTATTTGTTACTTTTAACCAAAGCCTGTCCGATCCGTTCGTGTTTAGTGTAAATGCGAAAGTATATTTGGATGGATATTTGTTTCTCAATCATGCGAGAAATGCTAATCACTTGCAATGCAATTTATGTGTATACAGCCGCATATTTAGTTAGTTTCATTAATAAACCGATCTTGTTTAAATTATTGGCCACATATCTATCCAATTGAGCTTAATAATGTCGTTTTATCCTGGTGTTATTACTCAAACCGAACTTTTAAATACAAAATACAATAAAGGACGTCTTTATCAGTTAAAAAAGCCGGATAAAATAATGAATATTTTACTGACTGACATCATACATTATTCCAGAAATAAAGAAAAGACAATTGCTGTGTGGGCTAAGATACCTTTGCCTTTACATTTGCTATTGAATTAAAAACTTTACTAAACATGAGTAATATTTTTAATGCAAAATTCAAGCCTGAGAAAAATACCTAAGGCGTGGCTGAATGGCCTAGATTCCTTTGCCTTCCCTTAAATAGGGAGAATTTAAGAACAATAAAATACAGCTGTCATTCTGTCAATTATTTGAATTTAATATAACCTCGAAATAACTAATAACAATTCTGATTTCCCAAAATTATTTAATGGTATTTTTCCTACATTAATTACAGATTTTACCCAGTCTTTGGTAGTCATTTCAATAAAATATAACGCAGTCATGGTCTAATACTAAATTGGGCATTTCCCCTTTTCACTTCACATTGGCTAAATGCGTATTCATTAACTATCGCGAAGCCATTATTTATGATTAGTATAGGTAGTACACACCTACCTACCTATGATCGTGAAATCAATATCATATTTTTCGTCAAAAAGATCAAAAGATACACCCCACTCATTAAGCACAAGTATCAGTTCTTACATAAGTAGCAGAAACCATTTCTCTTGACTTTTAAAAGAAATTGATTTTGCATAAAGCAGCCTTTCTTCACAAAAGACGCGTTGTGCCTCGAGATCATTGAAGGAGTTTTATTAAAAAGATTGTTGGGAAAATGTCAGATACAGCTATTTGCTTTATCAAACGCAAGGAAGTAAAAACACAAAGCTGAAATACATGTCTTCAAGTATTATTTGCGTTAGAGGTTTGTTAACTCTTAAACACATTTATATTTTCTCGGAAAACACAGAAACAGGTATGGCAACATTGTTTTTATGTTATTTTTATTGATAAAACTCTTTGTTTGTGCCTGTCAATGTTAGAGCTGTATGCCATTAGAATACGATTTAGTTAATAGAAATAAATGACTACGCAATTAGCGTTGTATGTTTTTATGTTGTATATATTTTATATGTTGTATATATTTTATTTATTTTTGTTACGGTTATTTTTTCTTCATTCTTTAGAACAATCATTCTACAAAAGACGTAGGTCCAATATGTAGTTTTGTGTTGTTTTTTATACTGGATATGAATGCGCATGCAGTGAGCATTTGCATGCGGATTCGCTCGAGTCATATTCGGCGTAACCCTCGTTTCATCCCCGTGTTAATTTTAGAAAATCCTTTCTTAACGGATGCTTATATCATAATAACTATCTGCGTTCCTAATTTCAGCGCAAACCGTTCATGGTGGTGTGTTGATAGATCAGTCAGGTATTATTATTATTTAAGTAAAATAATTATTTTGTCCCGAAATAATGGTAGGGCTTTTGACAATTTAAAAGTACTTAACAAAGTTCATTTAAATAAAGAGATTTTTCATTTCATTTCAGTAACTATGGAATATAGTATACTAGCGACCCACCCTTTTTTAAATGGACTTTGCTAAGTACTTTTAAATCGTCAAATATTTACATTAAAAGGTTTTGCTACCTTATGCAGCATATCGATAACAAAACCTACTGCACCCATCCCAAATAAATTAGGATAAGGCAAGAAGAAAATGAGGGGTTTAAGCGAGTTCAAACCCAATAGTAGATATAAAATTAATTCACAACACACTTCGAATTACAATGTGTAATATCGATGAAGAGCCAGAGTAGGCACTACTAAAATGGCACGTAAGAATTGCCATTGATTCCGTTACCCCTCATTAGCCCGCCCTCCCATGGGGCTACCGAACTTAACTCAAAGATAATTTCGCCAAAAATCATGCTGAAGTTTTACTTGTCATTCCTTCGGGACCTATTTCGAATGGAACCAATTTGAGGTTACAATTCCGTGTCTTACCTTCGGCATTTAAAATACCTAATAAATTACGTACCAATTGTTAGATATTGAACCTATTTTTAGTTATCTTTATGTATATAGGAATCGCGACTTTCCTGGTTGGCAAAGAGATTGGAGATTGACGAAAAGGATATATGAATCCGAAGTGACTGGAGATGCCGAATAGGAAAGACTTATGCTATATGCTTATACTTATTTTAACCCTAGATAGCTAACCTCCGTCGTATCGACGGGTAGCGTAAAGTAATATAGCTCCATCTTTTAAACGATGCGTCCGAATGCCGTGGTTAGACTAGTCAACTCGGTTGCTGATGAGGTCTTTGCCGTGGCGTATGCACTGAAAAGGTAAATGTTATGGTTTGCGAGATACGTAGCTGTTGCCCGTCATTTCGACGGATGGTTAGCTTTACCGTCGGTTTTAGTGCCAGTATATATTTTGTACTGGCGCTAAAAAAAGTTGGTTAATTTATATCGTAAGTACAATTTTGTATTAAATTCTAGTGTGTGAGAAATGTTAACCAAAAACGTTTCTTGATAAATCCGTACGTAGTACCTTCTATCAATATCAGTCTGTGTAATAGAATAGAGATCGCTTATTATTAGTAGATTCAGGTAATGATACTATAGTATTAGATACGTTATACGCTCACAAAACAGGAAAAAAATACGATCAGAAATGCTGTAGGAACACACATGTACTCTTCTATTATTTTACTTATATTTCACTTGGCAACAATTGAAAAGGGATGGCATAATTAATTCAGTAGGAACAAAAAAGACAGCTAGTGTTTGCGTGACATTACCATGGCGCCATATATTTGTTTTACAATGATAAAACCAAATTAAAGAATATAATTTCGGCTTAATTACTTATGATATGATACGTGACTCCATGAGCTTTATTTATTTTGCTTGCATAATTAGTGCATTTTCGCATGTCACAAGACGTCATTTTGTTGCATAAACACGGTTGGCGGGAATTGGAAGGCACACGCGTACAGACTGTCTACTGTTTTCAAAAGCGACAGGCAATCAGAGGGCCTAGACAAGTGGCAAACGATTCCAATCGTTTCTACGAGTAACAACGTCAGCTCTAACATTTGACACGACAGTCGCTATGGATTTTTCTCAGTATTATGTCAGTGTCATACATAGAATCCTTTTCGTTATGCGTTCAACGCAATCGGTTGGCCACTTTTCTAGGCCCTCTGGCAACACGTGTTGTCTGTTTTGAGGTGCCATTTCGGCGCCATTATGACGTATCTACCTCTTTTTAAATTATAATATCATTGGATTCAGGCAAGAAGCTTATATTTTACCTATAGAATTCAAGTATTTTTTTATGGCCTAGCGGCTCCTACCTAGCGGAGTGGAAGTATTGTCACATGTCACTCACACACACTGCAATAAGCCGCGCCGTTTGGTAACACGGCGTGCTATACAATAAAATAAATAAATAAATACAATATCGTTCCGACATCTACACAGGCGTAGATATGGACAAATTTTAATGTACATGCTGTAGTGCCTACTACTACTGTACGACAAAACCAGGACCTGCCGCGATTTTTAGTTCGTATCTCAACAAAAATTATTTACCTATGCCATTCTTTACAAGAATACTTATTAAAGCATTTTCCTTTGTAAAGAAGAGATTAATCGTTATTCAAATCACGGCTACAACACACGTCTTTAAATTAACTAGTCGCCAATTATACAAACATTTAATTGTTCAGCACTTCTTTGACGACTAAGGATTTTGACATAGTAGTTCATATACTATGTCAAAATCCTTAGTCCTCCATGTGTGCAATATGCTTAAAGTGGTTACAAAGCTTTTCTTCGTGTATTATAGATATACCTAACAAAAACATCTTACTGACTTAATAATGCCGAAACGCAATAATGAACTCTCGTTAAGCATAAATAGAAGAAATATTAAATTGTCGAATGCCACATTGAAAACAGACGTGCGTGTTGATTTTGTCCGTTACATTTTATGTTTGCCCCGACATCGCGACGTGTGCGAAATTGCGGACAATTTTATTTCAATCGAACAAGAGGCCCAATTTGCGCGGAAAATTACTGATTTTATTTATTATTCAATCTGGATTTTTTTTACGAAGAGAAAATTGCAAACGCGCTTAAACATCACGATTCAATTCAGATATATTTATGACAGTACTTTTATTGTAATCAGTGAACTATCAATATTTTACGGGTTAGCGGCGTTTTATAATAATAATAATAATAAATCTTTTTATTTCAGACCATATAGTCCACAAAATATGTTAGTAGGTACAATAGATACTTATAAATTATGTTAGTAAAACACGTCAAAACAAAAGAGAAAACAAATCATTAAAGCACATAACATGAACATTAAATAACATTAAAATTTAAAGTCAGTTCATGTACCTATTTGACGAACCGGGCATAAGAACGTGCACCTGTACCCAGTGTCTCAAAAAAGAACATTCAGGTTTTATTCCTACGGTTGTGTTCAGAATACTGTTGACGCTCCCACGAACCCTGTTCATCAGAGACGCAGACCTTTTGCGAATGATAGTGCAAAAACCAGCAGTGTTGGCATCTGCAAACATACCTGATGCACTGCAGTAACGTGGGAGCCCCAGCAGCATCCTGAAAGCATTATTATATTGAATGCGGAGGGCGCTGTATGCCCGCTGCGTATACCTAACCCACAGGGCGCACGTGTATAGTGACTGACAATAGGCCTTGAATAAAGTAATTTTTACTTCGGCCGAACAGCGTGCGAACCTGCGGGCCAGCATATTACAGCGAACAGCTAACGCCCTCCGTTCTCTTTCAATATCACGGTCATCTTTCAAGTCCTCGGTGACCACATGGCCAAGGTACTTAAACTCATATACTCGTTTGAGAGCAACACCGTTTAATGTTACTGGCGGAACAAATGTAGGTTTCTTATTGCCCACCTTGAACACCAGGAGTTGACTCTTTACATTATTATATTTTAAACCATGGGCTTCCGCATACACCTCACATATGTACAATATGTGAGGTGTATGTATGTGTTTTACCCAGTTACAATAAATTTCATCCGAAAAAGTGTAGTTGCCATCTAACCCGAAACTGTATAGACATGTACAAAACTCTTACGAAAGAGTGAATTATTTATAATTAGACTGACAACAAACAGTTAATAATATGTCCAACATGATGTACCAGGCTATTATAGGTAACTAAATCGATGTCATAATATAGGTACTTCTTTTACAATAACTAATCTCTTTTAACCGCCTGGTGGTTCATAGTTGATTAATGTTGTGCATTAAGTTTAATGGTTAAACAGTTTTCATTTTCAGTATCATTGTATTTATGTTTTATTAGGAAAATAAACATCATTGCTTAGAATTTATTAATCTAAAACACTCATGTCATTGCCTGTACCTCTCTCGTCTTTCGGGTGAAATCGCAACTACATTTAATAATTTTCTTTTTCGGGTGAAATTGCAACGGGGTAAAAAGGCCACTAAGGGCGAGTAAGACCTATACACGGTGAAATTTTGAGAGTGAGCAAGCCAAAGCAATTTTAATAGGTAGGTCAATACAAACACTTCTTGCTATGGGACTATCATCAAAATTGTGAAATTAAATCAGCTGTTTCATACATTTAGGCGGCGTAGGTGTAGCACTTTTGAATAAAACAGCGATTTTTTTGTAATTTTAATACTGTTCCCATACCAAGAGTTGTTTGTATAGACCTACCTATAAAAATTACTTCAGCTCGAGAGCCACTATAATTTCATGGTGTATTTACTTCACACAATTAATTAAATAAAAATTACGAATAAATGAAAAATTATTATGTTTTACATTTCGCCGTACCAAGAGCGTTAACAACATTGTCGTTGTTGTGTTCCGACCACAGATATGTCAATCTAAGGAGATAGGTTGAATTGCTGAGTTTATAGGAAGACCGAGTGTCGCGATCAGGGGCGGCACTACATAACATGGTTCTAGTTGAGCATGCCGTAATACAATACTATTAATTGCGCGCGTATTAAGGAGTGCGAAGCAATGAAAGTTAAGCACAGCCGCAATGTAATACAATTTGTAAGATAGTAACGCATAATTTTAAGCGATTAGCTTTTTACTAGAAAAATGCTTAATTAATGATTAGCTAAGTCTGACTATTTCTTTAAATATTGGATAATTGTCCTTCCTGCAGTAATACATCGCGTGAAGGAAGCTTCCAGTCGGCCATATAAAAGGAAAATTCTTATCATTCATGGTTTCACCATGCGGTTACTGGGTCCATAGTCTTTCAGAAAGGGGAGGTTTATGTGCACTCTTATGATACATCAACACTTACACCTTGGCTTCTTTCTCTGGCCAGCCATATTTGGTAAGGTTCGGCAACAGTCGCTTTTTTCCAGCACAAAACTTACGAAAGTTCTATACAAGTCGTAAAGTAAACTCATTTTGTGAGGAGGGGTTTTGGTCGTGTAGATATCCTAGTCTTGAATAGGACTACCTCTACCTTCCTTGGGTGTCATGAAAGGCGAAGAATTGCGTTTCTGAATGCAGTGCAGATCATCCCAACCCAGTGTCATTCGCATTAGTGTGATTTTACCAGGAAAATGCCTTAGGTCAAAGTAATATAATATTAAAGTGTCTATAAACACGAATAGACGGATTTTTATGAAACTTATTGTTAAAGTTCTATGATAATAGATTATGACTGAATACTCTCATTAATAAAAACACAATTTATATACACCGACTGACACACTGTGCGAAACGTCGCAAATATAATTCTGATTTTATTACCCACGAATAATACTAACAGGAATAACGGAGAAGTATTCCGTAAATCGGCAACACTGACGTTGAACGCTGAACAAATGATACAACCGATTGTTTATAGAAGCTCCAGTGTATCTGATTTCCATATACAAGAGGCTTGCTCCGTAGTTCGGGACGGAATAATATACCTAGATCAACATAAACATCTGCGTTTTGCGATCAGTAAAAAATACACCCTAGTCTCAGCCATTTACATATTCACATGATTTTATTTCTGAGTTCTAGCACTTGCTTTTATTTTAATTAAGTAAGTTACAGATATTTTGTCAATAAAGTTTTTTTTTTGAAGCCTCAAAAACTTCCAAAGCTACTTTATGATTTTTCAAGATAGATCACATTTTAGCTAATCATCATCATCATCATCATTTCAGCCAAGAGACGCCCACTGTTGAACATAGGCCTCCTCTTTTTAGCTAATGGCAATAACATTTTATTGTCATTAGCAAAGATGTGATTTATATGAATGTGATGTAAAATGTGATCTAAGGACACTTAAAAATTTCGATATAATTTTTTGCCATTCTTCCTCGTCTATTCTATTTCCAGTCTCTTTTACTAGGCATACCTTTTAAGTTCTGTCGTTTCCATATTTCCCGGCAATTTTGAATTTGGAACTGTACTATATTCAAATGTGTTTAAATTTAGAATCTCAAAACAGTTGAAAGTATTAGGATTATTGCTCTTGTTTAGTCACAGCGTCGATTGGAATCTGTCAGGTTACGTACGAAAATGAATCTTTCCAAGGAAAATGTTCGTGCAATAATTTTCTATAACTTTGGAAGACGCCTGACACGGCTTCAGTATTTTGAAGAGCTTACATCTGTGTTCAGTGATGAAGCCCCATGTCTGCGGACTGTCGAACGCTGGTACTTAGAATTCCAGCGTAGACATACTAGTGTTAGTGACAAATCTCGCGAAGGACGCCCAAAATCCGCCTTGACTGAAGATACCATCATTGCTGTGAGACAACGAATTCTCGAAGATCGTTATGTGACGTATCGAGAGATAGAGGTTCTATTAGGCATCTCAGGGACAACCATTCAGAAGATCTTGCATGAAGCGCTTGGTGTGAGTAAGCTAGTTTGCCGTTGGATACCGCATCTGCTTTCCGACGATCACAAGGCGGCCCGCGTCAGATGGTGTAAGAAAACTCTGCAACGGTTCAACCGAGGAGAGTCAAATCACGTCTACGACATCATCAGTGGTGACGAATCTTGGATCTATGCCAACGATCCTGATTCCAAACAACAATCTACAATCGGGGTCGTCCAAGACAAGCCAAAGCCGACTAAAGTTGTTCGTTGTCGAAGCACTTTCAAGGAAGATGGTTGCCACATTCGTTGGAAAAACCGGCCATGTTGCGACTATTGCACTTCAAGATCGTAGAACGGTTAACGCAGAATGGTATACCACAGTTTGTTTACCACAAGTCATCGCCGAACTTCGAAAATCTAACTAAAAGCGACGCATCATCCTGCACCACGACAACGCAAGCTCACAGTATTTGAAGCAGGAAAAAGTAGAAATGCTTGACCATTCTCCATACAGTCCTGACCTAAGCCCTAACAATTTCTTTACATTTCCTAAAATTAAGAAAAGTCTTCGTGGTCAAAGGTAAGGAGCATTCGACGCTTTCAAGTTAGTCATTTTGAACACCCCCACTTTAGAGTGGAATAAAGGTTATAATAACTGGTTTGAGCGAATGGAAAAGTGTATTAAGCTACGTGGTGAATACTATGAAAAACAATAAAAAGTACTACAAGGTTCTAGTTGTGTTTTTTTCTTCAAACGACAAAACTTAAAAGGCATGCCACGTAACATTGATGTAATCTTCTTCCACACTTCTTGATTAACAGTCATCTTGAAAGAAAGCAGAAAGAAAGAGAGAAAGAAATAATTTAATTTATTATAATATATAATATTTGAATATAATTTAACTTAATATTTTTGACATTAAGACTTGTATTTGACTTGTAATCGCACGCAGTCTATCTGTCTTTTCTTCGGTCTTCCTTCCCCACTATGTGAGCTTGATACGAAAATAGAATAAAGATACTCGTATAGTGGAATTTATTTTCAGACACAAATACAAGTAAGCGCTTTATGTCAAATAATAAAATGCTACTACTACTACCTACTACGCCTTATTTTCCCCTAATTTTAACATAAATTGGACTATGAAATATCAAGCTACGGTCAAATTTCTTTCAGATTCTTTCACTGGCAACAATCATGTATTTAGGGTGTGCGCAAATAATTGGGGTCAGTTGAAAATATTTTCGTTCAAGGTTCTTGGCCGGAATTTTGAATAAAGTTGGTATGGGCCCTCAATATTCATTGCTGAGAGTAAAATCGGTGAACAGAAATTTTGCGGTCAACAAGCGATCACATACTTCTCCCTAAAGAACCCGCTAACAAATAGAAACCTTTATATTACTTTTGTACGTCGAAAATGAATAGAACATACTCGTATATCGATCAACAAACGCGTATGTCCTTTCTCTGTCTAAGAATCACATAAATCGATTTTTGTAGATTATTGGCAGGTTTCAATGACTTATCTTATCTGCCTACTGACATTTCCCTTGGTAACGTTAGAAATTTGGCATATCTTGTATACGATATCTGTCAAAATCTTATGTCTACTAAACAAAAGTTTATATAGATAAATAGATAAGTTATTAAGTGAAATTTAAGTGTCAATTAATTCATTGGTCAATCTTTATCGATTAGTTCGGTGCTCGCAGGTGCTCGCGTTGCTGGTTCGGTAAATACGGTAAATATTTGATTTATTATTATTATCAATCACTCAATATCTATCACAATTTAGACATCTGGCATTGCATATTCTTTAACTAGTCTCGTTGGCCAATTTACACGTGCTCCTTTCTCCGTAAAACGTTCAATCAAATAAGCGCTTTTACCCAGTCATTAATAGGAATCTCACTTTCCCATTCTCGCTGATGGACAATTTCGGGAAACGGCGGGAGATTAACAGGCTTTCTTTCGTCATCACGTGACGTCACAAACTGGAGACTTTCCCAATTTCCGGGGACGCGCTCCCCGGATACGACCAGTGATTTGCCACCTCCGGCTCGGGGCACCGCTGAGCCCCTATAAACAATTGCCCGGACATTTTGCCTTTAAAAAAAGCTTTTGCGTTACTTTCCATTCCGAAACGCAATGTTATTTGAATTCTAATTTTGACCTACTCTACTTTCAGATGCAACTTCATAATAAAAAAATAAAGGTCAATTTATACAGCGTGTAGACGACGTACGCGCACTCTGAAAGACGTTTGGAATCAGCCTGACGAGCGCGGTGCGTGTGACAGTGTGACCTGTGCCTAAAACAAATGAAAGTACTTGGTATATTTGCTCTTAGCAATAACCTTGTATCACAGACAACATTCATAAATGACCACAACCTAATCGTAAGATTGAAGATGTTTTTAATATACCTTAATGCCTATTATATTGAATTGATACATGCGATTACGAACCCAATACCGAACCTAATACCCACATAATGAAATTTACGTTGCCTTTTTTATAAAAGATTCCAGACAAAATCTAGAAAATCTTTTGGGAGATGAATAAGTAAGGAAAATTGAGACGAGATAGTAGGTACTTTAATAATAAAATACTTTTTAATCTTAAATGTTTAAAGTGGAATATGAATTGAACTTGCCAGTATTTTCGTAATTTTAATAGGTATTTTTATCTTAAGGTGCCTCTCTACTCTGCTGATAGTCAAGCTATATGCGAAGAAAAATCTAAAATAGTGTATTATTACAGGTGTAGCCAGGTCTAGCAGTCATAGGCACTGTCATGCTGGGGCCGCACTTGCGCCTATCGTCCCGAAGTAATGCGTGGCGATACTTCGTACGATACACGCAAGTGCGGCCTCAGCAAAGTTATCGCGATAAAACATGTGGCATTTCTTTATTTGCACGAACTATTGTGCAATAATCCAAGATGGCTGAAATCATTTCCAGACGTGTAAATTGCGTGGTATTATTATCCTTTTTTGCGTTTAACTATGCATAATCACTTTCTTTACTTCTAAATTGTGTGCTAATAATTACGTAATGCATTTATTATAAAAAATAACTCAGCTGTATCGTATACTTAGTCATCCGTACGCGTCTGAACTAATGGAGAACAACCTTCGAAATGAACAACGCATGTCTGACCACGCAGCGCGATAGGTTAGCGCGCTAAAACCCTGACGTACCGCCTCCCGGCCGATAACGCACATTCAACCCGAATATTCGCGACGATAGCCGATAACGGCCGGTCACATCTGCGTGTATCGTGTCCTAGCACGAAGCTTCGTGACGATAGGCGCAAGTGCGGCCCCAGCATCATTGATGTATTATTTGTTAGTTCTATTATGTTTCTAATAGATGGCGGTGTAAGCTAATTTTACTACACAGCAACATGGCCGGTCAGCTAGTTGCTATTGAGATTTTCTTCTCTTGCTCATTATAAAATAACTTTATACCTACCGGTAATATCACTAGCCGAGAGACGACCACTGTTGGACATAGCCTGCAAGGATCTCCAACTGAATTCAAAGGACCGTCGTTAGGTTGGTTTGATTGGTTTTGATTGACCATAAAACTTTTGAGTCTTACGAGTCCGCAACAATTACAGTGATATTTTTAAAATGCAAACTTAGTAACTAAGTAATAGCAACAGATTATTTTTCCAAATACGAAGTAGTACCTAGTCCATACCTATACCTAGTAGGTATAGATGAAGAAAAATAAGACGGTTCTGAGGGAAAATCGTTCTATTGAATTGTTTATTGCTCAATGGTGTTGTGTCCGGAGGTGGCAAATCACCGGTCATTTCCGCAGATCGCCGAAATGTATGTATGTATAGGTTTTTATTAGGTATTGGATGTAAACAAACATCTATGGGATTGTAAGTGGTTATCCTTAGACGTTGCTAGTCTGAATCAGAAGTTATCACGGACGTTATGGGTATCCGTAACCGAAACTATTGGATTTTCGAAATAAAAATCTATCCTAAACGTTCTGAACGAACGCGAAATCAAAATAAATGTCGCACATTGTGATTTGGTACAATGGTATAGTATAAAAGAAATACAATTCTTATGAATATAGGATTGCAGTTACCTAGAAATATAAGTGAGCTGAGTATGGTTTATCGAACAACTATTTGCCTGTAAACATTTACGGCTATGTATTCATCGACGTTCTTTGACGGGTAGTTTATTTAACCGGGAGGCACTGATAGAAATGGTGTGTAATATCTGGTGAAATTTATTTCTTAAAACTCTCGTACCCCGTTATCATGTTAAAGATCTTGTATGGCAAAGAAAGGAAATAATCGCCTAAAATTCTCTCATACCAAACCTCATCTTACGAAATAAACCCAATTCACCGTCTATTCAATAGAGCCAACTACAAACGCACATCTCTTAATTCACGAGGTGACATACAATCTCCGAGAATTTCTTTTGTGTTCCGAAAATTTTATTAAGAGAACAAAGCCGGTTAGAACCGGCGTCCAGAGGATTTTGATTTTGCCGCACTGATTACACATTACTCAAGATTTACCCTATTGTGCCGAAGATCTATATTTCAGTTCAATTTCCAAAACGGATTACATTTCTACCAACTGTAATTTATCTGTTCAAATTCATCACTCCGATAACCGAGTTTTGTATAGATGTAAATAATATATATCTGAGTATTCTGGAGGTTACAGCTGTATGCTAACGAATTTGGGCAAATTTATCCGCATGAATACGAAATGTTTTGTTCGCTGATTCGCTGTGTTTAGCGCCATTTGAAACCACAAAGGAATTGACAACAAAAGCCTATAAACGTCCTAATGCTGATCATAGGCGTGAAACGATCACGTTTGTATCGCTTACATTTTATCTGCTATCTATGACGCTCTTTTTTAAATTATTGTAATTTAAACTCTGCTTTCGTGGATTTGAGAATTTTTAGTTTTATTTTTTATTTAAATACGTTTCACTGTGGTTTGAGCAAGAACACGAAGATGACGTTGCTGGCTCAATGCTTATTCATCATTCGTGTGCCCTGCTGCCAATGTTATTTAGGGTTGGCGTAATAATATATTTTCTTATTCCACTCTTCTCGATCAGCCGTCATCTCAACATTAACACCCGTCTTTGACATATCACCTTTCACACAGTCTATCCGTCTTTCCTTCGGCCTTCCCCTTCCCCTATATCCATCCACAATCATTCTAATTACTTTCTTTGTTACGTGTTCATTATCTCTTCTCATTATAAAATTATGTATCTACATACCAATGTTTATTGATGATAAAAAAATATTCAAAATTGGTACACCCAGTAAACAGTTAAGAGGTAACATAAAAATTAAAACTAAAACATAAAAACACATACAGCGAATTGAGAACCTCCTCCTTTTTTAAAGTCTGTTAAAATCAAGTCTACCAAGTCTATCCCTAATCCCTAACCCTTAAAAACATGAAATTGGGTAGTCTGATTGCGATCTGCGCCAAATATTTCTTCAGAACACGTGCTCCATATTTGTCACTTGCTTATCAACGATAATTGATTGCTAAGCAGATTGCTAAACCTAAAAAGTTCTTAAATGGGTAAAAATCACCGATTTGCCATTTAGTAAACAAACACAAGCTAATTAATAAATTATATTTAACTTATTCTACAAAGTAGAACTGAGCGTGACCCAAAATCCAAAAGTATGCCTCACGATTTTATATCTAGGCCAGTTACAAATAATTTACTAATCGATCCCGCTGAATCACAGCTTTATGGCCACTAGTATCTACAGCCGATTAGTTTAACTGTTTAAATAGAGAGAGATAGAATATTCCTTATAGCAAGTAATACCTAAGAATAATCATAAAAACACAGAAGAAAAAAAAGTAATATATTACATATTTTTATCTCAGAAGGTCAATTATGTCTAATGTGACTAGGACCAATATTTAGGAGCACCGCACAACGCACGCGGTGCGGCGCGGCGACCGCAGCTGGCGAATTTTATATGCGTGTTAAGTTGAGTTCACCAATATTTAGGAGCACCGCACAGCGAACGCGATGCGGTGCGGATGCGGTGATGCAGCCGCGTCGTAGCGCGGGCGGTTGTTACTCGCACCGCACCGCATCGGTAACACAAAACGTCACCAAGCATTGCCGATACCGACACCGCACCGCGTCTCTGCAGAGCACCGCACATAGGACGTGGCGCGTGCGATGTGCAGTGAAGAATCGTCAAAACTGACGGTTAACATTTAATCGCTTGTTTTAAGCGTTGGTGAACGCAAAACTAACTTTTGTAACTAACTCAGTGGAGTATAAATTCTTGATAGGTGGTATGTTGAGTACTGAATTAGTGGACTGTATTTGATTTTAATTTGAAAAATGGGTTCTAACACACCATATAATAATATATGTACCCTTAGGTCCAGTCGGAAACCTTTTCTGCGATAAATACGAAAAAATACGCTTGTATGGAGTAATAGGAAATGGTTTGGACTTACTGCTGGATATTCAGGAGGATCTAGGCGGCGAAGCCAGCCCAGAACGCATACACTGCACACCACGTTTGTTGCACTTTGTCTATAATTAGCCTACAGGTCTGCAGCTGCAATATTTATTTACCAAATTGTCCTTGCGTGATTGTACATATAACTTAGCACTTATATTTACGAAACAAACTTATGATTGCGATGATTTAAATCGATTTTAGCCGCACACACCGTGAGAATTTAACTTGTCAGTCAGGTGACCAGCAACGAAGTGGCCAACGTCACCTTCTTCTCGGGTTGACAGCGCATCAGCAGATAAATGAGGGTAGGTAGGATATAGGAATACCCTCATACAAGCGTGTAATAAAAATATAAAATGTAAAATACCCGACACGAACTATAAACTTAAAAACAATACTCAACAACTTTGGTTGGTGGTAGAATTTGTTTAAGTCTGCCTGATAAGCTACCACCATCTAATAAAAGTCTGACGTATATTAGTAGTTTCAACAGCATTATTTACAGACAGTTGATTGATAAGATAACCAGTGATTGAGAATTCTGGGTAAAATCAAAAAGGAGGTAAAAGCTTCGGCTTTATCTTCACTTAACGTCAGAGCTTTCCCGTTAAAAAATTGGAACCCTTTATTAATTTTATTTATAATCTAATTTAATGGCTTCGCGGTAATTACGCAATTAGCCAATAGCGGCTTTCACACGTACGCTTAATCGGGCGTGAAAGAGTAGTTCGCTCGCGAAAGAGCGTGAGGATTTTGGAACAGGAATGAGCACACGCCACGCGTGTAGAATGCACACACTCCAAGAGGCGCCATCCCAATTATAGTCTTTGAGATATGCGTGGACAAACATACAAATAATCAAACGGACATCCATATGCTCATGAAATTTGGCACCCATGTTAAGAAGCTGGTATAGAACTATTACATACAAAACTGTGTAATTCTCATAGGTGTCGAATTGATAACTACCTTTTATATCCGACTACGAGAAGCCAAAAGGAAGAGTTATGATTTTAGCAGTCTTTGTATGCATGTATGAAATGAAATGAAATGAAAAAGCTCTTTATTTAAATGGACTTTGCTAAGTACTTTTAAATCGTCAAAAGCCCTACCACCATTTCGACGAAATAATTATTTTACTTAAATAATTATTATTATGCTGAGACGGAGAAGAAATGGCGAAAGAAACTCCGCAGCTTACAATTTCGTAATGATTTCAAAACATCATTACATGTCCATAGATATATCAATATGAATAAATTACAATTTTAAATGCGTAAATTTGGGCAGATTTTACTCCCACGCATTTGGATCATTTAAATAATCATTTAACTTGTAATAAGCTTTTTATATAATTTAGATTTTACAGTTTTTTTAAATTTATTAATAGGTAAGTCTCTAATATTCTTCGGAAGCTTATTGTAAAAACGTATACATTGGCCCATAAAGGAATTGCTTATTCTGTGGAGACGAGTTTTATATACAACCAAATCGTGTTTCTTCCTAGTATTTACATTGTGCGTATGACATTTCTCGGAAAAATTCATAATATTTTTCTTTACATATAGTAAGTTTTCCAGTATATATTGCGCTAGTGAGGGGAGTCGTATAGCCACCTCCATTATTCTCGATTACTAGACATTGCAAAGCTTAATATTCTAAATCAGGGACCAGAACACTGAACTTCAGGAAGAATTGGAGTGTCAAGGCGAGTCGTCAATTTCCTTTTAAGCGCTCCGAGGTTATTAAGGAAATTGCCCTCGAAAATAAATATGCCGGGTGCCGAGGAACACGTTGTTTAGCTCCTAAGAATAGGTTACTCCGGCTTATGCCATGAATGGCTAATGACGGTCTCCTCGGTATGGGTATACTACGTATGTTCCAATGACGACTGTGCGAATACCTTTTATGTGAAGACACGATAGTTCTATCGAGCACGCAATTGAATGAACATTTGTGCTAAATGTATTTGTGTAATTATGGTTCATTATGTGAAATGTGTATACTAAAGATTTATTGGATAAAACTACCACCTCAAATGTGTACTCCGCATAGTCATTAAAAAATTACCGTAAACCTACCAATTTGCAAACACCCTACTATCACACGATGTATAACTTACACCAGACTTAATAAAAATCTAATAAATTTTATTGATATTTATTAGAATTATAATACAGAATTAATTCTGTATTAAACAGTTAAGTATTCTTTAGTTTGTATAAACACTCGACCTGTATCATCGTACCTTCATATGAGTTTAGCACAAAAATTTATTCAGTCCTTCCTACGCGTGCTGGTCTACGTTGTCACCGACAAACTTTCGACAAACATTTCAACGCAAAATAAAAAATTTGACTAATTCTTTGTCGCAAGATAACAAAAGGAATTTATTACCAGCACACGTATTCCCTTCTTCTTACAATAGGTGCTGTGTCATTGAAAAGAGGTGCGAAGAAAGTTCTTACAGGCAGTCAAGATGAGATTGGCTATTACTGTTGGGAATCTTGGATAGAAAATGTGCGATAAACGCAACGCTATGAGGGGGATAAAACGAATTTAATAGTTAATAAACTAATAAAACTGAGCAAACAAAATTTACATGAACATACGTCAGACGACCAACAATTTGAAAAACGTACCGAAAAAACATGACACAAAAGAAAAATATAACAAATTCATAGATGGAAAAAGGTTTTCTACTGACGAGATTTCTAACTAGTACTATATGTTCTTTATTTGGACTCACTTCTGCTTACCATCAGACGAAATGGAGTCATTTGCTCAAAAAAAGGAATTCGCACAATTAAATAGTCCTTCGCACAATCGCCATTCGAGCATGCGTAGTATACCCCGGTATTATAGGGTAAGTTGAGCCAGCGTCTGTCCTAATCCGTAATTTCAAGTTTGGGCGTGTATTGTCACTAAACGTGGAACAAGGACAAGAATGGCCGCGCGTCCTCGTTCAGGCGATGTTCGTTAATTATTTACTGCAATATATTCTGAGACTACCTTCAAGGGAAGGTTCTTGGGTCGTTGTAATTGCTTGTACACTTTGCGGCGCCCAAACAACGCCGTGTTATATGTTCACGAAATATTTCCTTCTAGTTAAATTGTTCAATTAATGACTGAATACGAAATCGCTTACTTGCTAAGTAGCTTTTTTTCTAGCTAGCCGTTCTTAGTTTAAGTAGTCTTTCCTGTCCAAAGTTTGTCTGGAAGAGATTGCTAATTTAAACATTAGAACGCTCTTTGGACATTAGGTTAGGTTATATCATTTATTATGTATTGTTTTTTTACTATTATTCTACAAATTATTTCAAGTATAGGTACAATAAATAATATTCTACCTATTCTATTTCAGCCTCTTTAAAGTGAGAGTTAAGGAAGACGATCTGATTTTAAACAGACACTACGTATTCATCCGTTATTGTATTTATTAACAGTCCTCGTTTATTTATTTTTTTAATTGCATTGGCATCATGAACGTGAAAAGCGCAGTAGAAATTTAAAAACATTCGAAACTGTACATTACATGGAATTCGCATCGGTCGGTGTGTTAATTTTATCATTCGACCAAATTTTGTTATAAAATTATTCATATTTATGTTACGTTAACGGAGTAAATAGTCGTATTCAATTGAATATGAAATGGTCTTACGAGTATAAGTAAAATGCAAGCTTAAATTTCACAATAAATATATTTTTTAAATTAAAATGATAATAGAGTTAGTTTCTCATATGTAGGTAAAAAATATTACATGAAAAATTTAGTGTGGCTGTGTAAAGATAAAGAAGGAAAAATTCCTATATATAATTAGAAATTCATGTGTAAAAATAATTAAACAACGGAAACAAAAAATATTAAGAAACAAATATTAATAGGAATTAAAAATGTAAAAACCACAACGTTTCGTAGAACCACCAATTACTGCTATGAACACTATCGTTTTTAGTAAATCAAAAAGCACACACAGAAGTTAGAATTACAAAGATTTATTGTTGGACGACAGGTATATGATAACGGCACGAAGATTACTAAGAGATATTAATAATTTAGTTGCCTTCTACTAGCATTACGCAAAGAGACAAAGATTTCAACTCCAGGCTACATCTTGTGCAGTGCTTTGAGGGCACGCAGTCTTATAACGTTACAATAGAAAATCATTTATGTAAAATTACTCGACAGATTACATTTTCTTCTTGGACAAAGTCCAACTTGAAACTGATAGTTTTAGAATTTGCTTAATCAAAGTTGTTGGAAACTGTGCTAGAAGTTGGCTTTTGTTTGTTCGTTCACTGAAGGTTTGATATTTTTTGGATTTGATCCCACATTTTTAAAGGCAGAAAACCCTGTCCTTTTGCTGAGGCTCTACATGGCCCATACTGCCTGTTTCTATTCTATTCTTAATTAATGGCATTCGCAAATCTTAAAGATTATGCATATTGCCAATGTCAAGTGAAAACTTAATTATAGTTATAAAAAATCGTACAATAGATTTTGGTTAAAAATGGAGTCTCTCAACACGGGAGAAACTCTACTGCCTGTTTCGTTATCATTTGAGCAATTATTTTTCGCGCCAATACGCATTATTTATTTTAGCTAGAATATTCTCAATCTTCAATTCCATTCTCAACGTCTGGTAGCACTTTTACTTAATATTGACCAATGGCAAGCATTGTATTGAATGCTTGCACGCCTGGGCCAATAACAAGCTGTGCACCACGCCATCTGGTGAGGGAGTCGAAAACAAACTTCCATTGAGCCTCTTGCTTGAGAAATCACTGGTGAAGCAGTGAAGAAATACTTCGCTAAAAACCGATGGTCGCGCGTGAGGCTGAATTTATCGTTTTACAAGCTTATAAGTTAAATTTGGACTGATACCATCAGATTCTATGTGTTTGTGTTCGTGTTAGATATATACACTTTCAAACAAGACATTGGCGAGTATTTGTTCCCGTTGTACACTGTCGGCAGATAACCGGCAATTATTTTGGACCCACTCTCTAGACCCAGGACGTGAGTTCCTTTGGTTTTATTTTGTTTAATTGTCTTCCTGGCATTGCAGCACAAAACCTTTATTTCTCATCGTGTGTTGCCCCCAATATGTATGAGAATTACAATAACCATAGCCAGTGTGGCTTTATATGTAACCAAATTTACAGTTTGATTTCTATGCGAAAGCAAGTGGCGGTGTCGCGCCATCATTTGGCGCAGCATCTCCTGGGCACGCGGGCGCAATCCTCTTTACGACAAAAACATCTCTATGGTACGTATAATTAGGTTTTTATTGTGTTTCCTTGACTATCCGCACCGCCACACGTCCTTGCCACGTTTAGAAGATTTGAGACACGTGTGCTCGCTCCTAATATTTTATTGTAAATTTCATTATAATCTCCCGGGAGAAAATTTCTAACCAATTACTTATAGGAAGAAGAAAGTGAAGGTGTCTTGAAAAAAGGTAAAAATTGCTGGACGGACAGCGAGATCAACTAGGTGAGTGTGCCTTTTGATATTTAATTTAACGAGGTTATCGGTTACGGATTTTTCCAACGGTGACTAGCGCCTGTGCTTCCACGGCCTATTGCAGGGTTGTTTTTGGGCTTACACACCATACATTTTGGTGAGCAAAACCAAAAACAACCTAAAGTGTCAATGGATTCATTATTATGGTCCGAGTAACATAGGCTACATTTTAATCGACTTTAACGATAAGGGAAGTCGATATTACCTTGTAAACCCCCATTATATTCTTTTTTTCCATAGTAGTTTTCTTTAGGGTAACAGTAGCTTTACGAAGGCTATATGACCCAGTGATACTGGACTCTGCCGCCAATTTGGGCATTCGTTGGCGTTTTATTCCTCCAGCTTCGCCATTCATGGGAGGTGTTTGGGAGCGGCTCGTGAGATCAGTAAAATGTGCCCTGAGGGCATCTTTAGCGGAAAGAAGATTATCAGACGAGATGCTGGGAACGTTATTGTTGGAAGCCGAGTCTCTGGTGAACTCGAGGCCCCTCACTCACGTGGGTGGTGACTTTGTTTCAGAAGAGGCCTTAACCCCCATGCATTTTCTTTTGGGCACATCATCTGGTACGCGGCCGAGAGAAGCAGAGCTCTCAGATCGTGATCTCTTTGGAAGAGAGCAGTGGAGAAGGGTGCTACGACTTACGGACCACTTCTGGGCACGCTGGATGAAAGAGTATCTCCCTACCTTGACGACCAGAACCAGCGTGGCCGTTTCAGAGCCGTTACGTGCTGGAGACGTGGTACTGGTGGCAGATGGTAACCTTCCCCGAGGTAGTTGGCTTAAGGGGAGAGTAACAGCAGTCCACCCCGGCAAGGACGGAATTGTTCGCGTGGCTGACGTGGATACAGCGAGGGGTACGGTACGTCGACCTGCTAAGAAGCTGGTACGGTTACCCATCACTTAAGTGGGGGAGGATGTTGCCGTTTGCAACCTTTTTTTATATATTTTTGGTTTTTATACGATTATTATTTTTGGTAGTTTTTGATGTCTAGTTTCGTTTTTGTTTTGCTTGCTTGTCACTCTGCTTTTTATACGTTCTTGTAACGGTTGACTTTTATATGTGATTTTGCTGTATAAAACCCACCGAAGCTGAGAACGTGTTTTCATTGCAACAACCAGCACCTCCTATTCATACTTTCTCTTACACTTGCAATTTCTTTAATTCAATAGTTGTTTTAGGTTATTATTATTATTTGAAACTACACTCTTTGCAATATTTTTGTCTGTAATTAAATTATATTTCAATTGTTAAATTCTGAAAAGAAAGTGAGAATGACTCTTCAATCTCTTCATCGGAATTGACTATTTGATGCCTACTAACTCATGGACAGACTGGATTTTTTCATAATTTATTGATGCTAGACTTAGCCGAGGGTTGTTCGGTAATTTCCTCCAAATTTTGTAACATTAGGATTTATAATTAAAAAAATAGAGTTTGTATGGAACAACGCCAAGTTTTATGAAGATTTTCAAAAAAATGTGTATTTTCCATACTAACGTTATTTAAAATTTCTAAAAAACTCCGTTGCCAATTCTTCTTAAATTTGGAGTGTATAATTGGACAAGACTTAGTTAAAGATTGCATCAATAATTTAATCAAAAAATAAGCCTGTCCATAAGTTACAACGATTCCAAGAGTTGATTCAGCTTACTAAATAAAACAGACACTTTATTTTTTTTTTTAATTAAACATTTAAATAATTCTAATTTCACTGCATTTAAATCCGTAACAGTATAGTCCTTATTCATAATAAAAATATAAAACTGAAACACCTACTAAATCAAAGAAGTTACACAGCTAATAGTGTGTAAGAAATAATACGCCAATTTCATAGGTAAAGACCTAATATTATTTTTAAAGCGAAACTTTGATAAGATGATCATAGCTATCTAGGCACACTCACTGCTTTGAGTCTGCCTAGATACCACCAACCAAAATAACCATTCTGGCACAGGGATTAAACCCGAGATTTCAGAATCCAAGCGGTAATATAAGGGTGTAGGGACAGGCACTCCAATTACGAGGCTGCACCCCCATTATAACCATGTATTACAGTAGTGACCACTGACGTTGTCATCAGTGAAGAGAAATGGAAAAATTTACGCCAACTATCACCGGTCACCAACCTTCCGCCTAGTCATAAAAAATAACCATGAACCTTCTGATGCACCTCATGAAAAAGTTACTAAAAGTCCGGTGGCGAGAATGAGGCTACTGAATTTGTTTTTCGCGAAAGTAGTGGTGTCATTTGTTGATTAAAGGACATGTTATCGTTACGATATGAAAGTACATAAATTACTTTTACATGTATTTTTTTAAGTTCCGGTTTATTATTATTTAGTTTTTAAACGATGATAACTTTAAAACAGCAACCCATCCTTCTGGCAATACTTGGATCGCATGTCAATGTTAATCAAGCAAGTGTCTATGAATATTAAAATAATAATAATAGTCTCATCCTCAGTTGCACCTGCTAATTGACATTGGTACATCAATAATAAATAAATTTATCTAAGGCCGACAATTATATCAAAAATAATTTATAGTCCATTTGATTGTCTAAATCTTCTCTATCATGAAAACCACACATGATAGCGGTTCAAAAATTGAGCCCACAAAAATACCTTATAATCGCATGTCCCCACTAGTGGCGACAAATCCAGTGGTTGCAACTGGGAAGACACTGTTGTAACATTCTTCAAAAACTCTCTTTAAAAAACAATTGGCAAAAGTCAAGTGCCGTAATACAAGCGTTAATAGTAAGTGTCAGTGATTCAACAACGTAACAGACGGGTGGATAACTAACGAGAGCTGTCATTCCCACACAGCAGCTGCTGGCCGGCGGGAATTAATGAGGCCGGGCGGCGGCCCCGCTGCTATTCTTTGACCGCTGTCCGTTACTACCACGGGAATTGATTATTGAAATTTGATCACGATTTGTCAGTCTACAAGCAAAAAGGTTAAAAAATCTTAACCTGACTTCAGAGAAAAAAGAAAGGAACAAAATCGGGGTTTACAAGGTGAAATCGGGGTTTACAAGGTGAAATCGGGGTTTATAAGGTGTGTGGCCCGACTGGAAGAGGTCGCCAGCCATAACAACACCCTTTGGTCTGTACGAATTTCCCTACATGACGTTCGGTTTGAGGAATGCTGCCCAGACCTTCTGATACTGTAAATGTGGGATTGAGTCCCCCACATTACTGGTGACCCCGACGCTGCACATTACTGGTGTCCGCCGACTACGCCGACGACGTCGAAGCGCTTCTTAGAAGATCTTGTTTTGTTTTTCTGGATTTCTGCAGTGAGAATTTTTATTTTATTTTTTGAAAATTTTATTTAATTAATCGATGGCTAAGCAGAATATAAGCCCGTTAGACGGCAAGGAGGAGATTTTACGAGTTGGTATGCGGGTGCCACCGTTTTGGCCTGAAGAACCAGCCTTGTGGTTTGCCCAGGTGGAATCACAATTTATTTTGTCAAGAATATCGAGCGACGAGACTAAATTCTATTACTTAGTTTCACAGTTAAACCACCAGTATGCTGTAGAGGTGAAAGATGTGATCACAAGCCCGCCCGCTGAGAATAAATATTTGAAACTGAAATCAGAACTGATTAGGCGTCTCTCGGCATCAAAGGAGAAGCGCGTCAAGCAGCTGTTGATGCACGAAGAGCTCGGCGATCGGAAGCCATCGCAGTTCCTGCGTCACCTGTCAAGCTTAGCAGGTCCAGCTGTGCCGTCTGATTTTTTACTCACTCTTTGGTCAAGTCGGCTACCGCAAAACATCCAGACGGTTATTGCTTCACAAATGGACCTCGATCAAGACAAGCTAGGTGAGATTGCAGATAAAGTCTACGAGATAGCTCCGGTTTCACCACATGTGGCTAGCACTTCTTCAGCTCCACCACCAGCTGACATGGCTCATCAGATCGCGGAATTGACAAGGCAAGTGGCCATGCTTACTAACAGGGTTGAGCAATCTGAAAAGGCACGAGCGGATTCTCGTACAAGGTACCGCGCACGTTTGCGCTCGCGCAGCCGCTCTAGACCGAGGCAGCCGCCAGCTGACCACCCATTTTGCTTTTATCATTTCACTTATGGCGATAAGGCGGTTAAGTGCAAGCAGCCGTGCACTTTCAAGACGGCGGGAAACTCCGAGGGCGGTCAGAAGTAGCGGCGCATGACTGCCCTTCATCGAAAGGCCGCCTCTTCGTTACGGATCGCGTGACTAAAATGCAGTTCCTTGTGGACACTGGGTCAGACCTGTGTGTTTATCCGCGATCCGCCATGAAGACACTTTGCATCCGGTCCAAATTTGATCTCGTCGCAGCGAACAACACGGTAATTCACACGTACGGTCCAGCGCTATTACACCTAAATTTGGGACTTAGGCGAGATTTTGTTTGGAACTTTACCATCGCAGACGTTTCCAAGCCAATCATTGGTGTCGACTTCCTAAGCCACTACAACTTACTGGTTGACTGCAGGAACCAGCGCTGGAGAGACGGTCTCACCACTCTATCTGTCGCAGCCATTTCTTCTGGTAGCTCAAGCGACATAACTTCCATCAAAGCAGTCATTGGCGACACTGAGTTCCACTCTTTGCTACGGGAGTTCCCTGAGATCACCAGACCTGCAGGTGTGCACACTCCACCCAAGCACAATACCCTTCATTTTATCAAGACGAGTTCCGGTCCACCTGTGTCTTGCAAACCTCGACGCCTGGATCCGCTTCGTCTTCAAGCAGCGGAGAAGGAGTTCGAAGACATGCTTTCCTGTGGTACTGCCCGACGTTCGGAGAGTCCTTGGTCTTCTGCCCTACACATGGTGCGGAAGAAAGATGATGGTTGGAGACCATGCGGCGACTATCGCGCGCTCAACGCCAGAGCCATCCCAGACCGCTACCCCATCCGTCATATTCATGATTTCTCCTATCAGCTCTCAGGTTCTTCCATTTTTCCAACCATCGACCTCGTTAAGGCGTATAACCAGATCCCGGTAAACCCTGAAGACATTCCGAAAACAGCCATAACAACACCCTTTGGTCTGTACGAATTTCCCTACATGACGTTCGGTTTGAGGAATGCTGCCCAGACCTTCTGATACTGTAAATGTGGGATTGAGTCCCCCACAGGTGAAATCGGGGTTTACAAGGTGGAATCGGGGTTTACAAGGTGAAATCGGGGTTCACAAGGTGAAATCGGGGTTTACAATGTAAAATTGACTCGGTCTTTTGTTAATTTCTTTTGCATATGTTACCTGGACTATAATAACGAATCAATTGATACATTATATCAAAATCGGATGAATAGTATAGGCCCTACGAAGGAACATACGTACGAAGGTGGAAATGTGAAAGTGGCTGTTTTTTTTTATCTGAAAACCTAGTTGGTCATTTGATATTATTTTTTTCTTAACTGGCAACGTAGTTGGTTGAAATTATTTGTTTTTTATCTGACAAAACTAACTGGTCAGTTTTTTTTTGTTTAACCGACCAAGTCTCTTTAAACATTCTACAACATAATTCGTGAATGAAATCGACCCACCTCGTAGGTTTCGACTCGTAATATATCGGTACATAAAAATTTGATCCACATCTGACGAGTAGTTTTTGAGTTATCCCTAATAATGCCTATTTAATTGACATCGATGATAATCGTAATCTTATCACTTGTGTGTCTGAAAGATCTCGAGATAGTTTCCTGAAAATTTCTATACTTAAAACAAAAAGCAAAAATAAATCGACTTTATTCTCTTCCGTGTTTCGCAAGGCACGTTAAGCTGGTCTCAGCTGCTGTCACACTGGCATACGGCCGTGAAAATCTAATGCCGAATCCTATATAGCAATGTGTCGTTCCTCCTCCTCCTCGCGTCGTTTTCCTCAGTCATGATGGTCGTGACTCCCCTTTGGAGCCATCCTCTCTGTGATGATTCTGCGCCATCTCGACCTATCTCCAGCAGTGTGCAGAGCATCGTGCAGATTGGTGTCCATAGTGGCGCGAACCTGGTCTGTCCAACGCATCGGGCTGCGACCCTGCGGTCTCTTCCCTTCTATTTTGCCAGTAACCATGAGTTTCTCAAGGTTATCTCCGTTGCTCCTGGCAATGTGACCGAAGTACTCGAGAACTCTCCGTAGGCAGATGGTAGATAGCCTGGTCGAAATTTGGAGTTCGCGCAGGATCGATGCGTTGGTGCGTCGCGCCCTCCAGGGGATTTTAGGCAGACGCCTCCAGCACCACATCTCGAAAGCGTCTATGCGGTTACGGTCTGCCTTTCTCATTGTCCAAGTTTCGGCACTGTATAGGAATGTGGAGAACAATGTGTCGTTAGCAAGACATAATTCACCGACCCCAAATAAATTTTGGGAGCAGGGTAGGACATAATCACGCTTATAATCTAAAGAGGGATTGAGCAGAGCTTACGTAACATTTAGTTACACGTCACAAACCGCAGTATTTGTCATAAAGTATCCCAAAGCAGTGACAGATTGCCAGACTATCGCTTACTTCTTTTTTTTTATAGAAAAGCGGACAAACGAGCAGACGGTTCACCTGATCGTAAGTGATTGAGTGTTGCAACACCCAAGGGATCGCATATGCGTTGCTATTATTTAATGAAGGAATACGCTGTATTTTTTAAAGATTTTGAGATCGTATCTGTTCACGAACACCGCGTGCGACAGTTGGTTGCACGGTTGTGGACAACCAGGCATCCACATAGTTTCCCCACCACGTTACCATGGTCCGCCACGAGGAGGCTTCCGGATGTGCACCCCTTGGACAATAGAACTAGGCCTGCGCGCTGGTAGTGTCCTTATTAGGAACTCGCTGTACTTAAAAATATACGATTAAAGACCTTATAATAACAAGAGCTTAAAAATATAAAGAGATAGAAAAATACTTTAAAAATACTTCTTATTTTCACAAACCAATGAAACAATACAATATTTCATGTAAACTTAGAGATGTTTCTATAAATTCCTCGATAGTAAAAAAAAGACAATTGCTCCCGAAACCCCAATAAATACAAACTGTTAACCTAATCAAAATTGAAGCCACAGGGGTATTGTGTACCAAGAACAATACAAATACAAATTATTAAATAAATCCCAACTCTAAAAGTTCGTGTATTCGAATCTCGTCCCGAATCCGCAAAAAAAACAAGAAATTATATTATCCTTTCTCTTGACAAACTCGACAACATATGAGATTAATCTAAGAAACAAATAGACCAGTTTAGTAAGAATATCATCGCCAGTTCGAAGTACATTAGATACCCGATTGTTGAAAATGATCGCTATTCATATTTCCTTTCATAAAAGGCTTTCTCCCCAACACTTCAGAAGGAGAGATCGTTCAAATTGTTTCCAATATCTTTTACGAGCATTTGACAGTTGAGTGAAAAATTACTGTGGTATTTGATGCGATATTGTTATTTTCACACTGTGCTATATGAACGTGTAATTCTTCACGTCTTTGTTGGTTGGTATTGTTTGGTGAATCCAATAGAATGGGTTAATAAAAGAAAATAAATCTGCCGATTGCTTTTCTCTTCTGTATTCCACAAGTTCTTTGCAACAAGGAAAACGCTCTTATTTGACCTTTTCTAACATTCAGTGATTTGGCAATTCGCACAGAATTAAGCATTTTCAAATTAACACGCGATGCTTGTTGAAAATAACAAAATGGCTAACATTTAAACTCTAATTAATAATATTTCAAATCACTATTCAATATACTTCCGACTTGAATGATATAAACCTATCATCTCAATATATATAAATAACGTGTCACGCTGTTTAAACACGCGATGGACTCCTAAACTACTTAACCGATTTTAATCATTTTTTTACACCGTGTGCAGTTTGATTCAACTTGAAAGATAGGATAGTTTTTATCTTGACAATTAGTCCTCATTTTTTACTGCAAATTCAATATTATAGGACAATAGTGTGAAATTACCACAGCAACGCGTGGCAGTGACAGCTAGTAGACTATAGATACTTACGACATCGCTCACACGCAGTTTATTAACTCTAAATCTATTACACGCCCTCTGGAGCTCTAATAGTCTTACTCACCAACAAAAACATAACATTACTAAAAAGTTATTTGCTTCAGTCTCGTATTATTTGCCAAATTAGTGCTTCTCAGCTAATCTGCTCTGCTGTTTTTAAAGTAACATTATACAAGTAAAACATAAGCACGATGTTATTCAGAATTCCAAAACACTTCTCTTCTTTCAATGTGATTTAAATTAAATTCAAAGTATTCTAACATTGAAAATAAATAGACGAAACATACAAATTCCTAAATTGGTAGGTATTAATTTTCACCTAGAGGTACGCCAAATACACTTAAAATACCTTCCCGAAAGATCGTCCAATAATAAAGTAAAATTCTAATATCAGACCGTAAATATTTGCTTAAGCTTTCATGGTCCGAAATATGAAAGATATTCGGTGATTTTCCAGTACCTTCTGTGCAAAAATTAAGTTCATATTATTATTTTCCCCTCAAACGTTTAGAAGCAGCGTTATATTTCGAAAATCCACGTAAAATTTGCTCGTTGAAATTCTTCAGTGTTTCAAGATCAAATGTCTTTGACCACTATGATGTGTTGGCAGGAATTAGGCACAGGTCACTCCTAATGGCATTTATTAAGTGGCTCAAATGGATCTAAATTGCAATGAAGAGAACTACACTTGAATCCCTACGAGAATAAAGGAGAAGTGTGTAGAGATCCGCAGAAGACCAAAAGTGTCCGTAATAGCTTATAAACTCAGTGAGCTTTCACATTCATTGCTGACGTTTTCTTGAGTGACGATCGTGGGCCTTAAGACACAGCTTGGGTAATCACAGGTCGCGGGAAACTGCTTCATACACGCACAGGACATAACTGTTAATTAGTGGAAGTCTTTCGACTGATTTTATTATACCGTAGCACCTCGTAGCAAAGATCGTAGTCTCGTCACCCATTTTCGCTACGATTTGCTACAGATGGTTCTGTAGCAAATCGTAGCGAAAATGGGTACGGTGGTCCGTAGACAGCGAATTCTAGCGCTGGGCAAGGCCTAATGAATAAAGAAATTCGAGTTTGGACTTGAGCTATACAAAACTAACTCCAATCTATTTTCCATCCAGTTACTGGATGGACTGCCCTTGCCTTTTACTAGCGTTTGGCGAAAGCCTTACAAATCATTTTTGTCTCGCTAAGGTGGTCTAGCCCACAATCTCACGTATGTTCAGTAGTGAGCGTATTTTGACTGTTTTAGTGACAAAGATGCTACTATTGATGTTGTAAGTTATAGCATTTTTATCTCACGAACGTGAGTGAGCCATGACATTTATATATGTTACGCTCAAAGACCGATAACGCTCAGAACGCGTTGTGGTCATAGTAATTTATTTATTAATATTTCTAATTACAACAGACATAAGTAATCCAATTAAAGTAATTAGTAAAAAAGTAAAAAAAAAACACAATATAACACAAATTATAAAAAAGTAACACTAAAGCAATATAACACAAACAAATTACAAACAAGTGGACTCACATTGATTCTTCTCGCAAAACATTACACAAAATTTCAAAAGTACCTTCCATCCATCCGCATATATATCAAGTTCAGGCTGGTTAGCCAGGAGTGCATTGATCTGTGCGGGTATGCGGTACAGAGGAGACTGTACACGCGCTGCAGTACGTGCACGTGGCACAGCAAACACACGGCGAGGCTGACATGCGCGCCGGAGCCACGCACGACGTTCCGGCACATAAAGTTGGCTCAGTTGGTTATGCATGTGTCAACAAAACCTCGCCTGTTAAAATTTGATCCCTATCTCTTCTAGTTCTAAGGGAGTGTAATACATCCACATCTGTTAATGATAATTATCCTTTCGAACCCTGTGGCTGAGTGATGGGTAGGTTAGGGTTATTTTTTTTAATGACCATGTAGAGTTCAATGTTTTTGGGAGAGTAGTGTTTTAGATGGCATCAAACAGTTTAACTTTCAGTTCATAAATATACAAAATGTACCTAAATGAATAAAGAAATTCGAGTTTAGACTTGAGCTATACAAAACTAACTCCAATCGATTTTCAACCTAAGTGACATAAAGTACAAAATTGTGAAAATTTTACAGATTGTGATAAACGGTGGATAAACGGACGTGCTGTTGTCTGTAATATAGAATATTCTATTATATTTTGTTCATATTCATAGGCTGACATCACAACTTAATAAAATATCTTCTTAATGTTAAACACGATTAGAAAAAAAAGCTTTGAGAAAAAAAGGTTCTTTAGAAATCGTCACTGACGAAAACAGCTATTCGCTTTTAGGCTTTTAAAAAGCGATTAAATTAAGCAGCGATAAAACCTTTTCAGTATTTTTATCACGCACACTTGATTGTATTGTTGTGTTTGCCCGCCAGTAATTAAGGTGGCCGGGCCGAACAATTCGAGGCCTAGTTATACCTTTAAATATCCGCTAAATGAAATTACTTTCTATTTACCAGAAGCATATTCGTAACAAATTTGTAGGGGATTATTGCATAGTTTCTATCGTACTTACACTACTTAGATCAGCGCTGTGATATTATCTACGTAGTAATGTCAAAAATTAAAGCAACTATGTTTATGGTTGGATGGGTAATCGTGTACTGTATGTACGATGACATTAATCAATAATATAATATTAATAAAAATATACAAGATATATTATGTTATACTTACGTGCAGGGAAGTCGACTCACCGGTACGCTTTGGTTCAGAACTCCCTAATCAAAAATTATAATTAGTAAATAATATTTTTAACCCCGTCTGTTAAACAAGAACCTAAACTTACATTAGACCAGTTTTTACTATGGTAGATTTTAGAATATTGATTTTACAAATTGAAAACCAAATACAGCTAAAAGGGTTTTTGGGAAAACCAGTTGAATTTTAAGGGTCAATAAATCTATAAGATTATTCAATAAACAATGATTCAATTAACTCTGAACACTCTGCATAGTGGATTGAGAAGGCTCACTTCTATTTGTGAAGCATATGCAGAGTCTCACGGATTAGTGTATAACGTGAAAAAGAGCCAGGTTATGATCTTCGGGGAGGGACGCAAGGGGCTTGAGATTCCTAACGTGTTTTTAAATGGTTGCGCATTACAGCGTGTAAACAAGTTTAAATACTTAGGCCACTTGTTGACTCCTGACCTCAAAGATGGCGATGATGTTGAGAGGGAACGCAGAGCGCTGTCGGTAAGGGCGAACATGTTGGCTCGCAGGTTCTCACGGTGTTCACCAAATGTAAAGGTAACACTCTTCAGAGCTTATTGCACTAACTTTTACACGTGCAGTCTGTGGGCCAATTGTCCGAGTGCGCCGTATAGCGCTCTGCGGGTCCAGTTCAACAATGCATTCAGGGTACTGATGGGGTTGCCTAAATACTGTAGTGCATCAGGGATGTTTGCAGAAGCGCGGGTAGACTGCTTTTACGCAACGATGCGAAAGCGGTGCGCTTCCCTGGTGCGCAGAGTACGGGGCAGCCCCAACACTATCCTGTCTATGATAGCGGGTAGACTTGACTGCCGCTACATTAATCGTTGCTGCACAATCTCTGCCGGAATTGTGCAAGCAAAATAATTTAAATGTAGATGTAAGATAGATATAGTTACTAACATAGGATAAGCCTTTTATAACTAACAAATAATGAGTCATGTTACTTTCAATAAATAAAATTATTATTATTATTATAGTCACAGCAATGTCGTATGACGTAAAAATGAGAATCCAGGGTTTCCGAAGAAAAGAGTCTATTGTCACCAATACTTCTTTTATCGATGTTAAGAGTAGATTAAATAAAGCTTACGAAATAAACATTCAAATTATAATAATAATAATAATAATAATATATTTCTACGCTCACACCAATTATCTAGCCCAAATTAAGTATCTTTAAGAACTTGTGTTATGGATACTAGATAACGGATAAATATACTTAATAATCTAGATATTTTTATAAATAAACTTAAATAAATATATAAACAACCATGACTCATGAACAAATGCTCGTGTTCATCAGACTAACATTTGCCACTACCAGGACTCGAACCCGGACCGCCCGATGTGTAGACAGCGTTACTGACCACTCCACCACGGCGGCGTCGGCGGCGGCGGCGGCGGAATTATATTTACAGGTTTTGTTTATCTAATCTTATTTTTATATACCGATATATTAAGAATCGAAACCCACGACGTGAGTCGATTTTATTGCACGTAAGTGAAGTTTTTTGAAAATATACCCGAACTGCTGAGATGACAAGTGTAACATCTCTTCGTTGTTGGATTTTATTTTGATTGTTTACAAGAAGGATTGTTACTTTTTGGGTTTGGTGTCCATTTATGTGGGTGACAGTAAGGTTTGGATCCAGGAACGTCTCGTGTCTCGAAGTCCCGGCATTTTTTATAAATTTAGTTGTCATCGGCTCCCGAGACTTTCGGGTCGAGACTCGAGACGAGACACTGTTGTCGACATTGTATTGTAAATAAATAATTTTTATTTTCAAATCATCGAAAGCGTATCGGATCTAATGCAAACTTATATTTCATTGGTATACATCATAGAACAAATATAGGAATTTCCTTCTATTTCGTATCCTCCTGTCGCGAGGCCACATTAAGAGCTTTAGAGAACAAGTTTATAAACAACTAATACCAATGCATCGACACTAACGTTACATTCATTTATCCAAAGGCCAGAGAAACAGCAGTACAAATGTTTCGATTTGTATCGGAGTGGGCCCAAGATCGGCCGGCATTTGCCTTCCACACTGTTCAGGCTTCCATTGTCTTATTGTGTTCGAACAATAGCTTTTGCAGACGTAAATTCGCTAGTACATCAGCAATTCATTTGGAAACGTTGCGGCTGGTTATTGAAATTCGACATCATTTTCACAGGAATATTGCTCTTTTACGGGAGCCTTAGCGTGAATGCAAAATATTTAAAGGAATTTAGGAGAAAAAAATCGCTGTCAAAATGTACTAGATAGAATTTAAAAAAAAGACGAAGATTAAAAATATCTTGTCATGTTTCTTCGACACGAGACAAAAGAATTGCACACATGACCTTTAAATCCAATAATACTCTTTTAAATATTATTTACAGTTGCTTACAGATAGACCATAAATGTTTGTTTTTATTATTTTACAATTTCTTTACGAGATCGAATCAGGAATGAGGAGATCCGTAAAAGAACTAAAGTTTACGACATAGCCCAAAGAATTGCCAAACTTAAGTGGCAGTGGGCGGGGCACATTGCTCGGAGAGCAGATGGCCGATGGGGCCGAACAGTTCTCGAGTGGCGACCGCGCACCGGACGACGCAGTGTGGGTAGGCCCCCCCACAAGGTGGACTGACGACCTGGTTAAGGCTGCTGGTCACGCCTGGATGCGAGGTGCACAGGATCGGTCGTTGTGGCGTTCTTTGGGGGAGGCCTATGTTCAGCAGTGGACGTCATGTGGCTGAAATGATGATGATGATGATGATTATTTTACAAAAAGGTTTTTTGTTAGAATCTCCATTTAATAGTCTTTAAGCTTATTGTTATTGGAACGTACGATTAGGAATAATATTCGAAAATAAATTTTAGCGTATTTTAAGGCGAGAATTTGTTGCAAACCATTTAACATTTACTCGCACTAAGATAATTTCACGGTATGTTGTTTTGCTTACATTTACAAAGAGCTGCTTAAATGGCAAACTTTACTGGGAAAGTAAAATATAGTTGGACCAAACACTTATCTCAGCAAAAAGCTTAACAAAGTTCATAACATAAATAAATCGTTCGAATGTAGTGGGCGCTTTTGTGTGTTTTAGTTTCTCTTGGATCTAAGTATGTAGGTACGTATAGTCGAAATTAGAGAGCATTGTAACTATTAATTGCTTGTTAGTAACTTTAAATTAGAGCTCCGGCCACATTTCCTAACCTTTTGCGTATTTTGATTTTATGTTTTGCTTTTATTAAGGACTAGCGATCGTCCGCGCTAATATGGATGATCGCGCCAAAAAGAATCTTTTGTCTTTCCCATGATCTCAAAATATCTCGATAAAGATAGAGATATTTTAATTTACACTTATTATAGTTTTGTAAAGCGAGGAGAATCTTATGGCGCAGTTTTACAAACATGCAGTTTGATATTCATATTCATTCAATTTGATTCTCGTTACTTTTTTGATAACATGCTTAACAGATCTCATTATATGTACATCAGATAGTAATCTACTTTCTTCTTTACGTAATACTTTCTTACTTCCTCTAGTGTACTTGGATTCAAATGGTCAATGTAATCCCTATATAACAAATCTATTTTCTGCTTATTGCAAAGAAAACCTTCAATCGTTGGTTGTAGAATTCATTTTAATATTAATTACTCCGCATAAAGTGAGAGGACTTTACGCTGTTACCATTCCAAATAGTTTGGTGAATATCATGTAATAAATCGTGAATAGTTGGGCGGTTTTGTTTTCTGTTAGCGGGTTAGGGAGGCACATATATTGCAAGCTTTCTGTTATGGGCCATTACCGGCGCATTATTACGTTTATATGAAAATTACCCACGGTACAATTTCAACAAAAGGAACGTGGATATTCTTTAATACCGTTGTCGTTGGATATTTACTAGGTAAGGATGGGGAAAACAGCGAAGAGCGTGTTGGATATGAACAAAGGGTTTCCTCTTTTAGCTAAGAAAGATTATTTAACACAAAAAGTAAAAAACAGTTTCTCACTTTTAATTCACACTAGAGAAGTAATGTTGTTGGTTTAAATTTTTTATCTCACGAGAGAAGCATGAATTTGTGTGATATACTGAGATCACGGGTTAACCAGAGAACAACTGGTTGGTGCTAGGGTTTGGTTTTAGTTCGTCTGGCTAGATCTATTGAATATATATTTTTACAACTAGCACATACATGCATTGATTGCCACTTAATACTACCGTCGTTTTAAAACAAAATAATAGAAGAAAAAGTATTAGAAAAGATGTGGGTACGTTATATTATTTTTATTCATGCTACTTAAAAGGTGAGCGCTTTTACAGCATTATTATTTATTACAACTGTCTTGGATTCTCTGGTATGTTATTTACAAATATATTCAGGTGTTTTCAATGAAGAGTTTATCCAGATAAATAGCGATGATAATTTTCACAATTTGTAGAGATAATAGAAAAATGCACTGAAAAATATCGACTTGCCTCAGGCGGCGCAAGTCGATTTTTTTCAGTGCATTTTTCTAATATTAATATTTACGCGTTTGTAAACGCAAAAATAAAATTATGCCATAATTGTAGAGATAATATATGTAAATCGTAATTCTCACATATATACTACACATAAATATCAAAGTCTATTAGTTCAGAATTTTTAGTTAGAAGTTATAACGAAAACAAACACACGTTGCTATTAAACGCCAGTAGTATAATGTACTACTATATGCTTAGCACTAGTAAACATTATTGTTCTTTTAGGTACCAAATTCGAAATCAAAATCTCTAAAGCTTGATAAAATTATAGAGGAGTTAGAAAATTACAACGATTCTCCTGTACCAAATTTTTTACAAATATTTTGAAGTGAAAATTGCAATGTAGACGTTACGGACGAGGATTCAGATAAAAATCGTCGAAATCGAAAATTTTACAAAAGAATAGATATTTAAGTATTTGTTACAAATTAAAAACAACATTACACACAAAACTTAACATAAAACAAATTGTACCAAAAGTGTCTCCTCTCAATATAAGCCGTGGCAAGGTTACCACGACACTGGTTTTCTGCGGAAGCCTTTTCGTGACAGACACGCGGCGCCGTGCAAACACCAGGCAAATTATAAACAAAAACTTACATTTAACATTACAAAGATGTTCTTTGTAATGTTAAATGTAAGTAAAGTGAGTAATTTATTTTATTTTTTAAGAATTCTAACAAACTGAGTATTCGATTACTTAAGCGTTTGAAAGAAGGGGTTTTAACATTTAGCTGCGAGTCTCTAAGCTTTACCTCGCTTCAAGATGTTTATGTCTTTGTATGGGTTCGTTTACTCTTTTATTAGTTGGTTGTCGACGAAATTTAGAGATACGGAGAATATGTTTCCGAAAAAATGGCCAGTAAACTAAATCTTTAGTACTATTCATATAAGATTTGCTTTCTAAATAAACATTGAAAGCAAACCTGATGTGAATATACATAATATAAATCCACGCTCATACCCATTATGTAGCCCAAATTAAATATCAAGAACTTGTGTTATGGGTAATGGACATTTACATCTTTATTTAGATATATTTTAAAATTAACGAAAATAAATATATAAACAATCGTGTTCATCACATAAATAGGTATTTGTCCCTACAGCATACTGACCTCTTCACCACGACAGCGGCAAATTGATACAATAAAAAATATTGTAGTACATACAAGAATATAATGGACACCAGCATCGAACAAGGTTGAATTGTATATATAGAAGCAGTATAGGTAATATATATAAAGCTGTGTTTGAAATTACACAATGTGTAAATACATAATATGTAATAGACGCAGCGTTGGTAAATGTTATGGGAAGCCGCCAACAGTGAGCGTCTTGACTGAAATAATGGAACATAATATGTTCCATTATTTAAATCGAGAGACGCTCATTGCGTCTCGTGGTACGCGGCCGCCACTCAAGAACCTTTCTGCCCCAACGGTCGTCAGTCCTCCTTCCAATGTGCCCTGCCCACCCACTGCCACTTAAGTTTAGCAATTCTTGTGGACATGTCGGTGACCTCAGTTCATCGGCTCGTATTCAACATTTCTTATATGATCGCGCAAAGAAGCTCCGAGCACAGCCCTTTCCATTGCCCTTTGATCACTTAAGGTTTTTTCATCCCCTATTTCATCCCCTTAGGAGTTGAATTTCAATAAATGCTAAAATAAGTAGTTCTTAATTTTGAACCGATAAGCCGTATAAGTACCAACTTTTATGGGTTTCACTATAAAAATAACGGAATTCCCATACAAACTTTCATCCATAAAATACGTCATTTTTATTTTTTAGGGAAAAGCCATACACCAATTTGTATGAATGTTACTAAAAATTACTGATTTCCGATAAAAACTTTCATCCCCTATTTCATCCCCTTATGGGAGTTGAATTTTGAGAAATTCTAAAATACCTTTCTTAATTTTTAATTGTAGGCCATATACAAATTTGCATAAGATTTAACTTTAAAAATGACGGGTTTCCATACAACCTTTCATCCCCTATTTTACCCCCTTAGGTGTTGTTAAAAATCCGGCCTTATCCCTTGCTTACATTATAGAAGGCCTTTATGTGCGAAATATCAGCTATCTATGTATGGGCTGGGCGTTGATCAGTCAGTCAGTGAGTCAGGGCTTTTCTTTTTAAACGATAGATTTAGAAATAAAGTATTTGGTTATGCACAGGTTAATTTTCAGCGATCAAACTACCAAAAAGTGATAGTTTGATGCCTGAAAATAAAACTGTTCATGTTCAAATATTTCTTGTTGGTTTATCTTTCTGAACTAATATTACAATACTGGTACCAATATTTTCTTTTGCAATGTACTATTGGTTCATCGATCCAAACAAGTTGCCAACTTGGCCAATTATTGTGCTCCCAGAAAAAGCTGGACAATTTCATTGCAAATGTCTCCTCAAAGTATAATTAGGTCAGTTCTTTATTATTTCACGACGCCCGTAAGTTTGGCCATTCGTTACAATATTTTTTTACTCCGGCTCAGCGAGAATTTGTAAAGTTTTATTCGTCATCTTTCTGCGAAGTGGAAAACAAGGCAATCACAAGTTTGGACGGAACAGAGCAAACTTTGGGCTGGAGTGAGGCAAATTGGCTACATTGTGTTACGACCGGCGAACTTATGTACAGAAAATGGAGAATAAGCAACTTGTCTCTAAACTGTTTTAATTCTCGAGTGTTCTACGGAGTACACCTTGAACTTGAGACTCGATGTTGCTCTAAGTATTCATTTAATTAATTAGCCAAATTAGATAAGCATTTAGTATTACTACGTGAATTTGAGGAGGCAATTTTGTTTATTTAATAGAATAGATGTTGTGAGGTTGTAATCAATAAAGTATAGGTAGGTAACTAATTTCATTCATAGGTGATTGAGTGTCTGCCTCACAAATGTGGTCTGTCTGTTATAGATAAGATAAAAGAAGATGTATTATCAAATTATATATCAAATTCTCCAAATATGGTTAAATATATAATATAACGGAATAATTTTATTTTTGCGTTTACAAACGCGTAAATATTAATACTAGAAAAACGAATTTTTCTAGTATATAATATAATATTAAATACAACTAATACTGGCAATTAATAAACACGGCTCATACAACAATATTAACACCACAAAGACATCTGTCTCAGACATATGCAAGGTCCCAGTAAAGGGTAATCTTGGCAAAGGCACATGTTCAGATTAGATATAACTCATCTTGGCATAAGCCCTCACCGAGATATGAACCCTGAGTTTCTAACTGATGCTTTGTAGGAATTAATTACTAGGCGTAAGACTTACCTAAGTAATAGTAATAACTTTTCTATTATCTTCACATATATTTTAAAGAACATTCACGGACACCTTACCGCAAAAAAAATCATAATTAATATTTCGCCCTAGATACCAACTTAGAAGTAATTACACTTATTAATTAGAAAATAAAAAAGGAAATAAAATAATAATGACATATTTCCACGTTTACCCAAATTAAGTAGCCCAAATTAAGAATTTGTGTTATTGATAGGTTTGTCAGCATCAAAAGTAGATTATCAGTTTAGTACCAAGTCATATCATCGTCAGCGGTTGTGATGTAATAGTTGCCACCCAGTATGTATTAATGATTATTGTGACAAGGTACTAAAGAGATATATAGAGATCTAGTTCTGATACAATTGCACCAAGCGGTCTGACGCGTGGTGGCGAATTAACCCTTCCAACAGGTTTCCCAAGAAGGGTTGCGGTTGGTTGTCAGGCAGTCGGCCGGCCATAGCTATGCTATAATAGGTTATAGCAGTATGATGAGATAATGTTCCAACTTCAAATATATTGAACCAGAGTAGGTAGAAAAAAAAACAACTATTACTCGTGAACAAGTTCTTGTTCATCATACAAACATTTGAACTCACGGTTTCGAATTTGGTCTTCCTGATATGCAGACGAAAAGGATGTAAAGATTTGGATTTGTAAATCTCTTGATACTTTAGATGAGAAGTTTTTTCACACCAACATTGAACTTATGTTTATAATACCCAGAAGTATAATAACTGCAATATTTTGTAAAGAATTTGAGCGTTATTATGACTCAAACTTACATCCCCTTGTGTCATTTTTGAGAAAATAAAGAAGAGAGTCGTTTTTTGCATTTTTTTTTTAATTTGGCGCTTTGTGAAAAGTAATCAAGAAATATTTTTATAGAATGATATTTTATTGTTGTGGTGGAATACGGAACGCAGTCACAGGTATAAAAAATTATAGCTTTTTCTTCGATGAAATATATTATTGAAATTTTGAAATAAAGTGGTTTTTCAAGTATTTCAAATTAATAAGTTAAATGTTTGGTCAACTTTTATATCTTTTGATAATTTCTTCTACTTAGGTATTCGTTTTAAAGTTTAATTTACCTTAAATTTACTTTGAAAAGGACCCTTTTCATCCCGTGGATTGTAAAGGGTCCTTTCCGACGCTGCAGTCGTGCGCTCTTCGCAACTATCATAAAAGCTAAGCTACCAAGGGCGCGGTCAATACTTGGATGGGTGACCGAAAAAGTTTTTTTTATATATACTCCCATACCTTGTGGGGCTTTTTTTAAAAACCTATACACTCACTACTTTACCATTTCCCCTGCTAAAACAGGAACCGTTAGGAGGCGGGAAAACCAGTGTTACCATTAATCCATTTTAAACTGTTACAGTGTTGCCATTTTGTACTGTTGAAAAACTACTAAAATCGAAACAATATTAAAAAATATAGGTAAAACTGTAAGCCACACTAAAAACGAATTAAAAACGTGAAGGCAACTTTTTTTAACCCCAAGTAACTTTTCAATTTTTCCGTTGCCTACCTGTCTTTTTCTGACTCTTCGCACAAGTAATATGATAGGATATGATACGTGTGATCTCCTGGTTAGAATGAGACAAATAAGAAATTTCAAGAACACATTTTTTGTCTTCACTTTTTTATTGAGAGTGTGGCTTCCAGTCTTACCTTTCAATTTCTTGGTATTTAGGGATGGTCGTCGGAAAATCCGTCTGAAGGAGTTTCTGAGCTACATGCATACCATCGCTCCGGTATGACTGTCAGTGAACTACGCATAACAGTATTTCCAAAGACTGGTGTCAGGCAGGCGGTCTGCTATAAAAAATTGCCAAAACCCATATTGTACCGAACCCAAATAAATTAGACCAGGGTAAAGTAGAGAATAATTAGTGTTAGATATTCATTAAGGTAACAACAAAAGCCTGACACAAAAACTGTGACCGTTAGGGGCATTAATCCCCATTCGCCTAATGTAAGGGCCACATTTGCATGTTAAGAGGTGTTGTATAGACGGCTTAATCCCCGGTCGCAGGTGACAACCACTCAGCGAATTGATATTTTATACGTGCAATTTCCCAGGCTACGCCCGAAGACCTAAACCACTAAAGTAATAAATTATCGGTACGTTTTGAACGAACCCAACATTTGTTGTTAACGGTGAATCGTTATCATTATTATTTTCTCGTATACGTAGTATAGAGGAAGTCTTGTAATCGTCAAAAATTTCGACCTCGAGATTTTGACGGATTTACACGTTTTGGACCTCCTCGAGTCCAAAAATACCGATTTTGGAATTATGTTTGTGAGTGTGTGTCTGTGCGTTAGCACGATAACTCGAGTATGCTTTAACTTATTGCAACCAAATTTAACATGCATGTATGACATCAAAATATAAGGTTTCTATCAACTTTTGAATCGTCGATCACGAAAGTTAAGCAACCAAGTGCGCGGTCGATACTCGGATGGGTGACCGAAAATTTGACATGCATGTCTGACATGACATCAAAATATAAGGTTCCTATCAACTTTTGAGTCGTTTCCGGTATACGAGAATATACGAGAAAGTCAATGGGAGACCACTCCCTATTTTTATAAATTGAATTTGAAATAACTTGAATTTTAACGTTTGGTTATAAAATTCGCGTTATCTCGCTTTTATAGCATAAGTGGACGAGAGAATGGCGATTATATCGGCTTTAAAAAATAAATAAATTGTCCTGCGGGTCTAGACAAGGTTACAAATTAAATAAAGAACGAAGTTCGATAAGAACAAAATGTATTGGATTTACTTAAGCCGTAATTTAATCATGTCGCCAATCGTCATCGCTAGGTAAGTTATGAACTTAAGACGCGAAAACTAAGACGCTGTAGATAACGAAGCAATACAATATGGCCGATGATGACGAATTTCGATGTTGTCGTTATGAAACGATTCCTAACTTGTCTATGCCCCTTAGACTACTAAGTACCAAGAACTCACCCAACCATAGTTCCAGCTTCACACACAACAGTCATTCAAGTTCGTTTGTCTCTATAAAGAGTGTACAGATCTCTGAATTGTTAAGGGAAGTTCACATACATTCACGCTGTAAGACTCAATATCGTCCGAAAGTATTCAAATTAGTCCTAAAAATAAGCACATATCTACTTTCCCGCCACTTACTGTAAATAACGAAGCTATCAAACGTTCTTTCCGTGAACTTCGGGCTATCGATAGATGACCAATTGACATGGAAATGGCACATTGTCTATATCGAAACCAAAAGGACACGATTATTAGGATCATTGTATTCGATCACCTAAGACTGGAGATTGCATTCCAAGCAAAGTTGGCAACATTGTTTATCATTAATTCATTAGTAAAATCTCACTTAGAACAGCAAAATATATTAAACCGTTACAAAGACTACAAAATAAACTTATAAAAATATTATATCACTACCACCATTTGATTCCAACAAAACAATTATACGAAAAAAGAAATTTCTTAATATTAACAACAAACAACTATATAAAAATTGTTATACGTATGTAATGTATTTATATAGTTGTTTGTCAAGAATATATCTACAAACTCCATTCAATTTGTGTATACGCTAACAATTATGCACAAAAAAGTGCATAAACACAGTCTGAGGGATACAAGCAAATTGCAATTTCAAATCCATGCGTGCGAACTAATTATGGGAAAAAACGATATTATTTGAGCGAGTAAAGCTTTTTATTTAAAAGGAATCTTAGACAGATTGTGTGTAATCAAAATATTCCCTGAAAACTTGAAAAAGAAACCGGCGCTCCAGAAGCCGAAAATCTTTATTTTTGTGTTTGTCTCATTATAAACGAACTTAAGAGTTTTTATAAAAAATAGGATTCTTTGAACATGAAAATTCAAATATACTTCATTCCAATTTATTATACTTCCATTAATAGATGTGGGCGACATGCTAGCACCCTGTCACTATTTTGAGGCACTGCATGGTCCATACTGCCAGATGTAACTTTATGTGTAACCAAATATTACCTAAAGCTCTGCTCAACCCCTTTTGGGTGTGATGTATGTAATTTATTATTTTTTGTATAAACCAATTTAAAGTTAAATCAAATCAAATCAAATCAAATTGTTTATTGCTCCATAATGTACATACAGATGGTAAACATATTTTAGTATATATACATATTACATATTTTAGTTTTCTCTTAAACATACAAGTTTTGCCATTATACTTTAAATATGTGACAGCTTGTTTCTCTTGTAGTAAGTATATCGGGTAATGTCATTTGTAGAACAATGCCGTGTCCGAGCCGTAATCCTGGTCGGGCCGGCCCGAGGAGACCTCACGTACCCCCGTTGGGATGAGGTACATACAGTCAGCGTCAAATATTTGGGTACAATCAAGATATCCAAATAACAAAGTACAATCGAAGTAGTCTGAATACGTTTGAAAAAACCCAATTAAAAACTTAGAGATGATAGTCACATTCCAAAAAAATATAAGTATGAAGATTCATACTCATAATTTTCCATATTATCCAGATGGATAATTATAAAATAAGAGGAAGACCGAAGAAAAGTTGAGTGGACATGATAAAGAAGTCATAAGGGATGTTTTTTTATTTGGATGGTTTACTTCAGACAATCATTACAAAATCTTTGAAGATTTGAATACAAATGATTTCTAAAATCAAAATAAAATGTATGCAATTGATTTTTCCTTTCCGCAATGCATAGACGTGGAACGTCCTGTATAAAAGATATAATATGACTGATAGCAGTAGAAGTTATCACATTTAAAAACAGACCTTTAACATTACAATATAAATGGAATATTTAATCTGAGGGCGATAATAAATTAATTTTCTATTAGACTTTATATATTAATACATATTATATGATACTGAGTGTACAGTCCCTAACCAACCGGCTGACTAGGTTGAACTAATTCGATCTAGAAATCTGTTTGCAATAGGCTTCGTGAGTAGAAACGATAGCACAATCAAGACAAATGACTATACTATTAAAGATTATAATGTACTAGCGGTCGCCCGAGTTTTCTCGCGTTGATTTCGGCTATCGCGCCCAAAAGTATCGGTCTCAAACTATATCCATACCAAATTTTATCAAAATCAGTTCCGAGGTTTAGGCGTGAAAACGTCACAAACAAACTCACTTTCGCATTAATAATATTAGGATTTCGGTGAGTTTGAACGCAAAATAGTTTTGTCGAATACTTTTAAATTGCTTAAAGTCCTAAGATTTTTTTGTAAATATACCAAATCTAATAGAAACGCAAAACAAGAAAAAAATGTGTGAAATCCACATTTTAATGTGAACATCAAGTCAGAAGATAAAAAACTGAAGACATGGAGAATGTACAAAAAGAGAATAGATTGACGAGTCGGATGTGAGTGGTATGGGACGGGGAAGACCTAGGCGAACTATTATCAATCAAATCGAGAACATCGTAAAGAACGAATACGAGAACTACTATTAGGACTGTTATAAGAAGTAGATGAAGCGAAATAAATGTATAAGAAGAAATGATGTGAGAGAGTCGTAACTTTGTGTATACTAGCTTTTGGAAATTACTACTGAACGAGAATAATATCGTTTCTTAGGCCCGTATTACAGAATGACACTCAGAAATCAATCATGTCTTGAGAATCGTTTGTCACTTTCTATGAAGCACAAAGTGATAGATACGTACGACACTCAAGTTTGTGTTGATTCTTGAGACTCATTCTTTAATACGTGCCTTAGTGTAGGTATTGTAAACAAGCATTAGATAGTTAAACAAAACCAATAATCGTTGGCCTTGACAAAACATTAACCTCAAAATTACCCATTAATCATTACTAATAGTATACGTACGTAGTATACTCAGCAATACACTCCAGCAGCAATGTTACCTCACATATATTTTTATATCAGATGTAATATTGCTGCTTGAGTAATCGAAGAGAAAACAAAGGAAAAACAACCATTCTTACAAAGGTAAACGTATTATATTTTAACAATAATATCTTTGGCAGCTAACTGTATAGTTCAGGGCCACTGAAATAATTATAACGATCGTAACACATAGAGGTATTAGGTATACTTTTACTGTTTATTTAAATCATAATATTTTAACTGATGTTTTGAAATCATTACGAAATTGTAAGCTGCGGAGTTTCTTTCGCCATTTCTTTTCCATCTCAGCATAATAGTAATTATTAGGTAAAATAATTATTCGTCCCGAGATGGTGGTAGGGCTTTTGACGATTTAAAAGTACTTAGAAAAGTCCATTTAAATAAAGGACTTTTTTATTTTATTTCATTGACATTTTACATATTAAAATTTAATACAGGCCGATTAAAATTTAATACTATATTATATTATGAATGAATATTATGCAGGTAGGAAAGTTTTGTCCTCTTGGCTGCTCATAAATGTTTATATAACGAACAATATTCATATTATTTTAAAATACACACATCAAAAGTGTCTAGGGATCAACATATATTTTTGCAATAACTTTTCTCCTGATTGATATTAATTAAAATTTTCTTTAAGGATTCATCAAATAAAGTGTTTTCGTTTGTCACAGTAACGATAAACCAAGTCACCTTTGCATTAATAAAGAAATTTGCCATTTTCCTAATAAAGGGAGTTTTGACATTTGAACCACTAACACAAAAGTTCGAAAAAAAGACTGAAATAACAGTTTTCTCTAAAATTTTATTGGGTAACTTAAACAATTAATAATCCGTATTTCTACCGCGAACACTAACAACACAAGAACATCGGTTTGGCATACTCAAAATGAGTTCATCCAAATCACGCTGTGGAATGGCCGCCCATGTTCGTTGCAACAACAAAAAAAGGTCTTCTTGCGACTGGATACCCTCCATATTCGGCAGAGCTCTTCTCTGTAGCATATCCCATGCATGCTCAATCGGGTTCAAGTCTGGCGACTGAGCAGGCCAGGGCAGGACATTGATGTTAGCTGCGGCGAGAGTCTGTCTTACAACTCTTGCGGTGTGCGGTCGTGCATTATCATGCATTAACTGAAATAAGGGACCGATTTGCACTTGTAGAGGAACGATGACGTCTGATACAATCGTCTCAGCATAAATTTGAGCGTTGAGGTTGCCTCTGATCCAAATCAACTCAGTTCTTCCGCCGATCCAAATACCCGCCCATACCATGATGGTTCCACCACTATAAGGATGGACTTCCTGGCAGGATTTTAATCGCTGTTGGCGTCCAGGGGTTCTCCAGTGTCGTATACGTCTTGTATCCGGTCTCATACCAAAACGAGACTCATCAGAAAAGCACACGAAACGCCATTGTTCTTCTGCCCAATTTCTGTGTTCAAGAGCCCATTGATATCGAATCCTACGATTGTGCATTGCTATAGGTGGTACCCGTAGCGGTCTTCGGGAATGAAGGTTCACTTCATGCAAGCGGTTTCTGACTGTTTGGTCGCTAATTAAGTTCCCTGAAGAGTGATGAAGCCTCACGGCTAACATCATGGCGGTTATTGTTGGAGCTCTTCGAGTTAAGATTTGAATGTATCGGTCTTGTCTCCGTGTGGTGCAGCGATACCGTCCTCCATGGCGCTCAGCCACGGTACCAGTGCTTCGGTATCGTGTCCAAAGTCGACTGATAACACTCTGACTTGTATTCAGAGCTAAAGCCACAGTACGTTGCCGGGAACCAGCTTCTATCATTCCCACGGCTCTGAGCATTTCTTCCCTGCTTAAATGACGTCGCCGCTCCATAATAACGTTGGTTTTAATCAGTAGTAGGGAAACAGTAGCACTAATAATGTCTTCAATGCGTTGTATGTTTTTATAGGGAAAATATTGACAGCTGATTTTCATCTTTTACTCGAATTTGATTCACAGTTCCTGATTCAAATTATGAAATGCACCAAAAAGGATCCATATAAATTTATAAAATCATAAATTTATTACAAAGCCACATCTCAATCTCAAGAAATCCGCATAAAAATGCTTGATCCCTAGACACTTTTGATGTGTGTACTTTTCGGTTAAAAAGTACATCTAACATTTTCATTATACATTCATTATCGTCATCATGTCACCCGAGAGACGTCCACTGTTTGACACAGACCTCCAAAGACCTACAACCTTATTGCTCCATTTAGTTACATTTCTTCAATTATAATGAAAGGTATTTGTGAAAGAATCTGGTAGAAACTTTTAAATTGGCAAAACGCATTCCACTTCAGAAAATGAAAAAGAATGATATGACTTTTCTAAGTATTTTTTATTTTATTTTAAAAGCAAGCGTCGGTGGCGTAGTGCGTAAGAGCGTCGTCTTCCACCCGGGAGGCACTGGTTCGATCCCCGCCACGTACCAATGTGTTTTCAAATTTTGAATTCATATGTACGTTTAATCGACGCTTTTACGGTGAAGGAAAACATCGTGAGGAAACCTGCACACACCTAAGAAGAAATTCTTAGGTTGTGTGTGAAGTCGACCAACCCGCACTTGGCCAGCGTGGTTGACTAAGGCCTAATCGCCCCTAATGTGGGGTAGGCTCGAGCCCCTCGGTGGGGACATATTATGAGCTGTTGATGATTCCACTTCAGTATGAGAAAAAAGATAATTTATTTAAAAAATCCACTAAAACATAGTACCGTTTTATTTCACTTGAGTATACTGCGAAGTCAAAACCGCATGTAAATGTTCTCACAGGACAGTCAGGCGACACACTGTGTTCATATTAGACGTGTACCACTAACAGATGACGAAATAATAAACTCACTGCCTGAGGCGTATTTGTGACACAGTAGATTAAGTTTTAATAGTGTCCATGTACGATTACCGTATTCATGCTACGACATCCAAACCCTTTTGGTTGTAAATCTTACGGGATACCTACTTTACAAAAGTAGAAGTAGATAATCTAATACCTAGTTTCTAATTAAAACGATAATTTTGCTGACATAAATGGTACGTTAAAATTACACTCATCTATACGTTATTTTGACTATCTATTAATTGTTGAATTTAATCGATTCACATCGTTAACTTTTGCTCTTGATTGTACTAAGGTTAGTGAGGTTAATAACAGTCTAAAACATGTCCAGAACAGTAATTAAAATCAATTTCAAATAGAAACAATGATAAACCTCAAAATAGTAAGTCAAGTCGATAATCATAGGGTCGGTATGATATGAAATCAATAGCTACTGAATTACAATATTCTACGATTAGCTCTTAGTCGGGAGTTGATTAATATAATATTGTATAATTAAAACTGTAAAGTAATTTGGAGGCTGATCAATCTTTAAAATGTTAAGAGGTTAGACATTAAGATTGGAGGCTTGAAATGGAGCGGCCTCCCTAGGGATGTAAGCTCCGCCACAAAATAAAGAGAACACAGTATTTTACTTTTAATGCCTTTTTTCTTCTTTAGTGGCGGCCGAGTACCGGGAGACAACAGCGTTGGTGGGCCCCCCACACGGTGGACCGATGATCTGGTAGAGGTCGCGGGAAGCCGCTGGATGCGGGCAGCGCAGGACCGTGCGTGTTTGAGATCCTTGGGGAAGGCCATGTACATTGGGCGTCTCTCGGCTAAAAGGATGATGATGATGATGACCGTTTTTTATAGAAAGAGGAAAAATTTGATTCCTTGTTTGCATTGAATAGGCTCCAAAATTACTGGAGTGATTTTGCTAAAATTTTTGGTATGGTGCTATTTTGAGACCCTATGAAGAATATAGGATTCTTTTTGGCACGATAACCAACATAACGCGAAAGAAGCCGCGGGCGAATGCTAACACCTTATAAAAATATTGCGAATTATTAAAAATTACTTAGGTAAGTATAATATACGTTGTTCAGACAAAGGTATTCCATTTTACATGACTATTATTTTTGTCTATAGTTAAATAGCTTTGTTTTTTCTCCAACATCTCATCTCTGTCCCAATTTCATTTAATGTAAAGAATACACGCTACAATAGCAATGATACAGAGTACTCTTATTCGTTAGATGAGATCTAGGTACGAGGTACACATTGGGGATGCCCACGTACTACCAATTCCATATGTGTGGAAAGGCCTAGTACATTATTTATTTACATCTCACTAACGCACTGCTGGCGTTTTCTACCGGTTACTAAAATTCCTTCAATTTTAAAAATCAGTTCAATAATAAGGTATTGTTTGATATTAGGTTTCAGGTTTACAGCAAGTTGATTCACAAACGTTAAGTTAACGTGATTGCCACTATGATGTGTAACCGCCCTTGACACTAACGACTGTTGACACTAGGGATAGCGTGGTACAGAGCAAAAGAGTAGTGTATACGAAGCGTGTACACTAGGTGGTTTATTGAAAGCAATACAATTTGTTTCCCCTTCACTCCATCAGTTTCCCTCCCTTTCCTTCCCTCACAAGGAAAATCAAACGAGAAAATTAAGAAGACCTTCCGAACTCCGAGGGAAGGAGGTGTAATCCATCATGGTTACCTGAACTGAAAGGCGGCCCTCAGGTTATGTCAGACTCCAAACGACAAAGCACCCTTTTGCCTAGTGCCACAGTTGCTATCAATAAGGACTTCTGAGGTTCTAGCCAAATGGCAAGCGATACATAGTTTCTATCGAAAGAAAACTTAAATTTTTGACTATACTATTCATACATTTGACCTCAGACCTTTGACACGAACGGTCGCTATGGAGCTTTTTCATTAATACGTCAGTTTCATGCGTTATATGCGTTCGGTGCAATCGATTGGTCACTTGGCTAGGCCCCTGGAAGAGGTGAGCAATACAAAAAGAATTTGGCCATTTGCGTAAGCGTAAACAGTAGGACAACAATATAGCGCAATGTACTAGTACTGCCATCCATTGGTGACGTTAGGTAATCACATATCTGTTTGCATTGATTATATATTTTATTTTTTGGATAATGAGATGGTATGGTTAGAATATAAGTTATTTTATTAAATAATTCGTGCTCCTTCTTAGACTAGACTAATCCTTATTGTACGTACAACAGTAATAATTTATTAATAACATCAATTACTTCGGAAATTGCCGATTTTTCTTACACGCTATTTAGTTAATAAAAGTCTATTAATTTTTCTATAACTATATTTTTAATGTATAAATCATTATAGATACCATAATGGATTCGTTTTTTGATAATTAAATCGGTAATTTTAATTATACCTTGAGCGGTAATTTGCGGACCTATTTTTTATCTAAAACCTTGTTGCTACGGAGTAATTATAAATTTACAAATAAATTCCGTTCCATTAGCAAATTTTGAATCTCTGAGAAATATAAAAATAAGAGCATAACTTAATAATACGAATATAACAATATAAACCTCTTGGTACTCACCAAGCGAATGGCCTCGTGCGAGTTGCGAGTTGCCTAATCACGTAAAAACGGCTGATAGGATTGTGATGAAATTAAAACATAGAATACTTTTATCCTGGTTATTGGTCCCCTAAGGATTTTCTCGAATGTACACGCGGACGAAGTCGCGAGCGGAAGTTACGATAATATATAATTTTAGGTGTTAATGTTAAAGTAAGTATTCTGAGTGAAACTAGCTATCTGTGCGAGGCCGCGGCGGGTCGCTAGTGTTATTTATAGTTTTTTATAGGATTTTACTTGCGCATTTTAAAAATGCGCAAGTAAAATCCTACTTTAATATGGTATAGGTACGAGGCATTACATAATAGTCTCACATCCACAAACCCGCCCGTACAGCCGTAAATGGGAGCCAAAGCTTCCTTCCTCTTTCGGAGGAGATCCGCTCGCGACACCGCTGCGTCGTCGACTCGAATCAACAGTAATGCAGTAGGCTTACTTTGTATTCTATTTTTATTATGACTTCTTTTTAAACTCGGACGAAAAGGAGTGGTGTTATAAGATTGACGTGTCTGTTTCTGTGTAAGTCTGTGGCATCGTTGCTCCTAATGGAATGGACAGTTTTTTTTGTTTGAAAGTTGATGTGATCAAGATGATTTGCAGCTATTAATTTATGTCGAGGTTCGTATTTTTGTACACAATTAGCGACTCGAACCGGCTTCGCACCTGCAGAAGAGCAAATAGTAATAATATTATTTTATCGTGAACAGATAGACAGACAAGCGCGGTGGAGACTTTGTTTTAACATTAAGGAAAGGTTATAAATTTTAGCAGTCTATATCTAGTAATGTATGTTTGTACTTACGTATGTTCCTCCGTAGCGCCTATACTATTCATCCGATGATGCTGAATAAGGTATCAATCGATTCGTAAATATTATCCGGGTAATATAAGCTAAATTTTTTTAAACCTACTTTAACAATGGGAAGAGTCGATTTCACCTTGCAAACCCTGATTTTAACCGATTTCAATCCTTTATTTTTATCCGTAGTCTGGTTACAGTGTTTTACACTTTTTGCTTGTATAATATGTAGTAATATTGATTGGACAATGGGCGGCATTATCATTAAAAGCGATCTCTTCTAGACAACTTTCAGATGGATAAGTATTAAACACAAAACCACACAGGCATTGAAAAGAAGTCCTTCTGATTTCACACATATACTATGAGAGGGTGACCTAAATAACAACTAACTAGTTGTTACACTACCTGTAACTAGCTGAGAGAATACATAAACTACCCCAAGATATATTACATACCTCCAAGCGTTTGCGCGCGTAACCCATGTGGAATTCTCGCTATTAAATGTCTTTGTTGTTACATTATCTTTATATATAGCCTCAAAGGTGTTTGTAGTTTCATTAAGTAATTAAAAAACTTGGAAGATTTATACTACCTACTTTATTAAGTAAAGCTTGTCACACACTAGTCATCTCTGCATGGGATCGGCGCCGCATAAACAACCTTAGCCACCAAAGAAATAAAACAAAGTAGAAACCGAGTGACCGAAGCGATCGTGCCCAGGTGGCGGCCGGCAAAGACTCATAGAACCATTTTCTTAAAACCAAATAGCTACTGGTATATGTAAGATAAACCAACTCATTTTTTCGATAAAACACCTCGGTTTCTCTAGAACTTTTCATAAGTTCGGTTCTACCTCCTGTCTTATGCGGCTCTAGCGATATCATACCAAATATGGCTGTGCAGAGAGAAAAGCCAAATTTGTAGCGGTAAGCGTTGATGCATCTTAAGATATATCTAAACCTGTCCCTGGTGCCTCTCCTGGTTGCCTTCTCTGCAAAAGCTGAACACCTTGTTTATTGAACGCGCTAATCTCAGGAACTACGGATTCAAATTGTAAGATTATCACAACTACTAACCATATGCCGTATAGTCGCTGAAATGAAGCGATCAAGAACATTCCACTGCTTACATATTGAACGGCAATCAAAAGACCAGCTGATATGTGACTGTGATTCTAGGATACTGGGTAAAGTTAAGACACTCAGTGAGCAAAGGGGTATTGATCACCTCATACTCTGTCCTACAATCCGCATTGGGCAAGTGTGGCGGACTACTGTCTAAACCTCCTTCGATGACAAGGAAAGGCCTAATGTCCCAGCAGTGGGTCAAATTATAAAGGTTGTTATGATGATGTCTTACCATCGGGTGAGATAAAGGTCAAGAGCTTTCCTGTCAAAAAAAAAAATCCAAAGTTTCCTTCAATGACTGTTACATACTGCATTTTCTAGACTGTGTCAGCATGAATCGTGATTTTTCTAAATAACGTGATTCAACGTTATCATACATCGTCAATGTTCATTACTTTTCTTTAACAAAAAATAAAAATTATTTTTGGTATGCGGTATCACTTCCTATCGTATTTTTTGTGACTTAATGATGGGCTTTCGGCGACCGATCACCTCGAACCTCGCTCCTGAAAATCAATGCTGTGAACGACGAAACACAGCAACATGCTGAGTACAGACAAACACTAGAAGCAATAAGTTACATAGCATTTCGAAATTTATTTGTACATAAATGTGCCTTTTATGGGCTTACATGGTAATTCAGAGTCAAGATTTAAAGTATCTATTATTCACTACTAGTACTCCGCCTACGATTTTGTCCGCGTGGAGATTATGCGCGTGATTTTATATAGCCTATAGCCTTCCTCTATAAATGGACTATCCAACACAAAAATATATTTTTTTCAATTTGAATTAGTTTTTCCTGAGATTAAGCGTTCAACTGAACAAACTCTTCAGCTTATAGTATTGTGTATAATTATGTTTATTTTTTTATGCCATTGATACTACATCCCATCTGTTTATAGGCACCATGACTAATCTAAAAGAAAAATATTAAAAAGGAGGAGACAATAGGTTTTTAGTAATTGTTCTAAGCATGTAAATTATCGAATGTTTGAAATCATTACGAAATTGTAAGCTGTGGAGTTTCTTTCGCCATTTCTTCTCCATCTCAGCATAATAATAATTATTTTACTTGCAGGGCCATTGATTGACGATTTAAAGGTACTTGGCAAAGTCCATTTAAATAAAGAGCTTTTTCATTTAATTTCCATTTCTTTTCATTTCACGATTCTTTACTTTTGTCTAAGGAAAAAATGTTAACACCGTTCACCCCAAAACATAGCGAAATGTTACACGCTTGACATAGAAAAGGTTACAAAAAATTCTATGAATAACAACGGCTTTGTTTGTAGACTCATAAAATGTTTTGACCTCGTCACGTGTATGCAAATTGAAGAGAACAGAACGTGTGTTAAGAGTAGGTACAGTTACTAAAATAGGTTTATAACGGGTTATGAATAAGACCAAGAAACAAAAAACTCTGAGCATTCCTTGAGTTAACGTGCGAGTGCGGGGTGCATAATATACATACAAGGCCTCTCCTTGTCATCGAAGGAGGCGTAGGCAGTAGTCCACCACTCTTGCCCTATGCGGATTGTACGACACCCGTTGGAGGATATGCGGTGCTATTCTAGTCTGCCGGCATCACATGGCTAATGTATGACACCTAGTGGTGTCTCGAGCTCAGAAATCCAACATCCAAATAAAAAATCGGGAGTGATCTCCCCTTGACTTTCTCGTTTACCGGAAACGACTCAAAGAAACCTTATATTTTGATGTCATACATGCATGTTAAATTTTGGTCACCCATCCGAGTACCGACTGCGCACTTGATTGCTTAACTTTCGTGATAGAAGGCTCAAAATTTGATAGACACCTTATATTTCGATGTCATACACGTATGTTAAATTTGGTTGCAATAAGTTAAAGCATGCTCGAGTTATCGTGCTAACGCACAGACACAAACACAGACGTAATTCCAAAAAAAATATATTTGGACTCAGGGAGGTCCAAAACGTGTAAAGCCGTCAAAATCTCGAGGTCGAATTTTTTGACGATTACAATACCTCCTGGCATTTCGCCGTTTTGTGGCGCGGAGGGGTGATTCAAAAATCATACTACGTATACGAGAGAGTAAAAAGTACTATCTATTCTTTATAGACTTGCAAAACTAAATCCCAATACTACTTATAAGGTGTCAAGCGAAACCGCTTGTAATAACACGTGGAAAATACCACATTATCCACTAATAAGTTCGCCGGTTCCGACTCAACCCTCATAAATAAATCAGTCAACATTGTACGTACAACGCTATACCTAGGCAGGCAGCCTATAACGCGGTACATAATTTATGAACGTTTACAGTCTGTGCCACGCACTTTATTAAATGGATTTTCTTCATTTATCAACGTCACGATCATATTTTTCAATGAGAAATGTTTTAATGTACATAGGCCTGTGCCCTTTAAAGCGGTACGACTTAATCATAAAGGTTATATATTAATAAATAATGGATTATCTCTGGCAACGGAGCAATAGCGATTGAATTTACTCATATTTCGTATTGAATTCAATAAAATTTCAATTAGAATTATTGGGAAATTATTGCAATCATGGCATTTATTTTGTCAGAGTTACGTCGTTCAATAATCAAAAGGTATTAACATAAAATACCAGTTCGTTATCTATCTCCCCGTCAATTTTTCTCAGGAATGCGTAAAAAATTATTCCATAATGTAAGGTAGTTTCATCTTAGCTGGGCGTCAAATATTTGCAAAAATATTTCGTTCGGGTCTTGGAAGTGCAAATTTCAAAGATTTGATGAAACAATGTTTACCATAAAAACATAAGCACCAAGCACTGACAAATTTCGACAGCGAAAAGCAGTGCCTCGGTGGCGAAATTGGTCAACGCGTCCACCCGGATTGTGGAAGGTGCGGGTTCGAGTCCCGCCTGAGGCAAGTCGATTTTTTTTCAGTGCATTTTTCTAATTAAGTTTGAAATTAATCTATACTAAGATTTTAAATAGGAAAAGTTTGTATGTTTATAGCAATTACACTCAAAAACTACCCGACACATTTCAAAAATTCTGTCATCAATAGAATGCTAGATTGTTCCTTAACGGCATAAGCTACGTATATTTAATTTTAAAAAACTCCTCGAAGTTGTAGTCGCGAGCAATCCCTTAGACCCGGACTGCTAAGATACTAGTATAAAAACTGACGTGGCTGTCGGCTAATTGTTTGTTAGTTCACGGGTAGTTTTCGCTTTTTTGTAGGACAGACTGGCAACCTAACTATCACTATTTTGAAACACTTCTTGGCCCATACTGCTGAATATGGCTTTAACTAAATGTTACGTGACAGCTGCTAAGCCCATTTGGGTTTATGAGCGTGATTAACTACTAAAATGTATAGTATTATAGTATCTGTGCTAAACTTAACATTTTTATTTCATCTTAATGTGTCGCCATTTCTGGCCTTCTTCTTACTTCTGTTGAGGTACCTGGGTGAAACGAGCACTTTGGGCCAAGTCTTAAGTAACCAAAAATGAAATGAAGAGTAAGCGCTCCTCCATTGGAAAAAATAAAATAAAAAGTTTACTTGCTCTACAGAATTGACACTAGACGTACGTAGGTACCTGGTCTATCACTGACAGGTGACCTATTCATAAATTATAGTAAACCATATCAAAATGAATACATATTTCAGATAAATATCGTAACAATGAAACACAATTCCCGTATTAGCACGCGCGTTCAAATATCGAATTGTCGAATGTGACGCAGTTTAATCGTTGGAATTTAGTAACCAAATGAAGCCCGTGTTAGCACTTACACAATTTAATTTAATTACGTATCTATTTCACCCAGAGAAAAGTTCAAGGAGATTTACCGTTGACATCATTATAAATCTATAGGTAGGTTACCTATATAGGTTACAAGGAACGAAATCAAAGAGGATAAAACTTACTCAAAAAGAATTATCACAAGAAATTTCAACAATTCCAAAATTGTTTCTGAGTGGGTTTTGCGCTGAGAAAGTGGTGTACATACAAGCATCTGCGTTGAAGGAGACGCTTCGGTCGTGAGTAACGATTACGAAAGCTGAGCTACCGAGTGCGCGGTCAGTACTCGGATGGGTGAACGAAAATTTTCTTTTCCTCATATACCCCGGAAATTTGGTGACGTCACCAGATTCGGCCCTTGTGATGGGCTCGCATTCATTCTATTCACATATATTTACAGTGCAACGATTTCTTCGGCACGCATCTTTATAATAGCCGTTTTAATGACAGACATATTTGCGACTAGTTTAAGTTTATTTAAGAAAAATCAGCTTGCAACAAGTTGAGCAAGATCGACGTTACTTCCAATTAATTAATTTTGAAACTTTTACAATGTTATTTAAACGCGTGCTCTTTCCGTTCCCATCCGAAATCCTTTACACGGACGCTCTTTTCTGTATAATTAGCTCTTTCACGCGTGATAGAGCATAGGCAAACTGTGGCGTTGGTACGTGTAAATTCCGCTAGTTACGTAACTAATGGAACAACAAAAGGTATTCAAATAGATTTTCTAAAAATAATAGATATTTACATGGTAAAATGCACTATAAAAGCGCAAGCTTACAGTGCACTTTACCATATAAATAGTGTGCTATTAATAAAAAGAATCGTGAAAAAACAGGCTGTGAATTTACATAGTGACGTAGTGGCTAGCGAGAACGTTACTTGAAAGGGCTGTCATATTATGCCATAAATATTACGACAGGATGATCCGCGCGCAGAATGGCCGCTTGCAAGCCATTTTGCGTCGCGAGCAGCGAAGTGTGTCACATGGAGTCGAAATCTAGTTACATGCAGATGCACTTAGTGCCACCATTTGACGCACTCTGCAAAATGTGGATTGCAGCAGATCTCGGCGAATGTTGGGGAAATATGTAAAGAAAATTTGTGTCCTAGTTATAGAGCCATTAGATATAATTTGACCGCTTTTAGTGAAAATTTAGGGCTGTTTATAATTTGTAATCGTTATCGAATTAATAAACGACAAGATTAGATCACTAATATCTCATATCGGGAATCCTGCAATTAAAGTACCTACCCGACGATTCTGTTCTCATCAGAATTATTGCCGAAGTATGCCAAAGATTTGTTTCAAAATAAACTATGTACTGTTTTACCTACATACTATCCATACTATGGCTATCAATATTCCAAAATGTGTTGAGCAGACCTTAAGATAACTTTTTAACCGACTTCAAAAAGAAGGAGATTCTCAATTCTGTTGGTATGTTTTTTTTATGTATGTACAATGTACACCGATGACGCCGAAATTTCTGATCCAATTTAAGTGATTCTTTTTTGTTCGATGCGGAATAGTTGCTATTTCGTCCCATAAAAAAATCATGAAATGGGATAGTAGTTTTTGAAGAATCGTGAAAATACGCTGTCACTATATGATTTTTTTCGACTGTTCCAAATTTATGCGTCGATATCTTCGAAAGTTGTTAACCAATTTCAATGATCCTTTTTTGTCTTAAAGATCAAACTCTCAAAATAGTTTCCTGAAAATTTTATAGCGTTAGACCTTGATGGTTTATTGTTATTCTGAAAAATAACGGCAAAAATCCTGTCTTAACTTGAATTAATGATAACTTTGAATTGTGAACCGATTCTTATAACTATCCAACTCTATTTAATACTTCATATACTTAAAACCCTAAAAAGCGAAAAAATAAATTTTGTTTAAATAAAAAAACCACCTTCAAGACTAAAAACGGAGAAATAAAATTTTTGTCAACCTCAATATTTGAGATAAACGTTGTCACTTGTATTTTATACACAATTTTTTATTTATTTTTAGTTGTAAAGGCGGTTTTTTGGCAACATACTATAATGTCATATGGCAGGGTCATGCAGTACCTACAAAAAAGGAGAATCAAACCCAAATTAAAATAAATATATACTATTACCAGTATTATATTATCTGTGCTATTAGTTTTCACCATTTTGATTCTTGCATTAAGTACCTACCAATTATAAAAGCGATCCCGTTCCAGACTTAGAATAGTTTTTATTAAAAATTTTAAGTTATGCCAGCAATATTTTTTCGTTTTAGTTTTGAATGAAAGCGTCAAGATACTCTCCGGGCCAGGCATTCAAACTGTTTATGCTAACCATGCTTTTATGCATGCAGTCCAGCAACGAAATATGATCCAGAGCCTCTGGGAAATAAGCTGAATAATGTAGCGCCGTTGTTATATTGACCTGTTGTTAGCGGGTAGTATTTGTGGCGACATTGGTCAAAGGAATTTTGGATTCAATTATTTACGTTGATTTAGAAATGTTAAGAAGGGTAGGTACAGAGATGAGAACTCTTAGCATTCTATGGATGGTATAGTGTTGGAGAGAGGAGTGCCAGGAGCAGGACTTGAATTTAATGGATTTTCAGAACGCTTAACCACAATTCTTAAATCCAAATTATTGAAATGTATAAAAAAAGTGTTTTTACAATAAGAACTCGGGAGAAACTCCTAGTATCATAATAAAAGTGCCTCAAAGTTGTGACAGATTTCCAGCCTGTCACCTACACAAAAGGAGCGTCAAACCAAAAGCAACTAAACCAATAAACAAAATCCAACAACCACGACAGATGCTACACTCTAAATTACTGAGCAATATAATAGTGATGCTATCTCAGATCGTGGCAAACCAAAGCTGTTTGCTAATGCGAAGCTTGTCCCATTCCTTGTTTAACGAAAACCCACTGACTCTTTTAGAGCTAACGCAGTGCAAGTGCGGTCGGAGTGTATTGCATGTCTAACATCGAATGGTCTAGCGGTTAGATAACATCGATGTACTCGAGCAAATTATTTAGGAGACTTGTTACTTTGGTAAGTTTATTTTGGCATTTTTTTTTTAATACAACTAGATGACAAACAACCTTACGGCCTACCTAGTGGTAAGTGGATACCGTCGCCTATAAACATCTGAAAAAAAAAAGGAAAAAATCACTTGGCATTGCATGTGCGTTGTCAACCTGAGGCCTAAGTTGAAATGCTTTCCATGCCCAGTAATTACACTGGCTAACTTGCCCTTCAATCTGAAACACAGCAAACTGTTTCACGGCTGAAATAGGAAAGGCGGTGGTACTAACCCAGACGACCCTACAGGCCTACCACCTAGTATTGCCGTTTGGTATGAAAGTTATTACAAGTTTTTTACCTTTGTCTTTTCTTTTTACTTTCATGTTAGTTTCACTAAACCAATGTGGTACTGGATATTTTACCACTAACTGACGGAACACAATAATTAATTTACAATAATATGAAAAAAATGTACGCCATTAAAAGTAAGTCGCACAATCAAGAAATTTAATTCTCTGCTAGCATTCGTATTGCCTCTTTCTTACAATCCTGGGTAATTCAGAAGTGAAGAATCATATTGTTGATAACACCAAGCATAAAGTATAAAGCTATGGTTTTTGTATATGATCATTTGAATAGAATAGAAATAAATTTAGTATCACAACTCATCGACGCGCTTACAAAAACATTATAAATAAGAACTATAGCTAACAGTAGGTAAACAAAAACACTAAACAATGGTCGTGTGCAATAATATGTATCCACATTTGACATCTCTTGACTCGTATAACGAAGTTGGTAAACTGTAAACAATGCATACTTGGCTACTTTGGTGATATTCTTGGTCGCCACTGTACAATTGTATTAATATAACAAAAAGTTTTTTTATGATTGCACGACGCAAGCAATGGTAACGAGGTCCACACTCAGCTTGTTGCTATGCTACGATACAATTGCAACACAGCTGAGGGCCTAGACAAGTGACCAGTCGATTGCGTTGAACGTCTAGCGAAAATAATATTAATGTATGAAAGCTCTATGGCGACCGTAGTCAAAAATTACCCTCCCATCCACTAGCGCTGCTTTCCTATGACTTGTACTCATAGATGAACTGTAGAGTAACATCGCAGGGATAAATAAAACCGTTGAAACTACTAACTAAATGTCATCTCTGCATGTTTTCCTGCGACTTTATCATTCCTCACCAGTCTGAGAGGGAAAACCAATCCTTTTGTCACCATACACCACGAACTGATATTAGTGGATGGGGGGCTATTATCATTTCGTTCGATAGAAACGCTGTATCGTTTGCCACTTGTCTAGGCCCCGGTTTTCAGTGCGGACTGCAAGTAACGTATTTGGACCGCGGCCATGTTCTTTTCTCCCTTAGGCAATGTGGTATGTGCAATAAATTATTATAACTTCCAACAAACACAGGTCGGAAAACTAACGGTGGCTAATGCAGCACATATAATATGATCTCTCTCACACTATTTTTGCATATAACTCCGCTTGTTACTACAGCGGTTGACTACAACACAATTGAGCATCGTTAGAGTGATATACAAATGGACAAAGTTCACGTATCCAATATTTTTCATTGGACAGCGAGCGACGCCGCGGGGTCTAGCTAATAGAAATATAAATCTCAACTCCAGAGGTTTCCACGATTTATCGGAGCCCGACTCACCCCTTTTATTAGTCACGTCTGAAACATGAAAATTCTCTCCCCTAGTATATCTCTGGAACACATTTACAGTAACACTAAATATACACAAATATAAAACGTACCTTACCAAAATTTAACGCCTTTTCGATGCCTAGCTAGCTAAAAATGGGAGTGGTCAGTCACTTTGTATAGTCGGGTAGGAAAAATTTCGTCAGTTTTCAAATTTATTGCTTTATCAAATCGTAGTTTATTAATACCTTTTGAAACGAAAGCTAAGTGTTTTCGTTCGCAGGCCTAAAAAATTATACTTAATTGATATGATAACTAGGTCAATGTAGTATGTTGTACCTTTGACTTTATTTAGTTTTATGTCAACATGAAACCTTGTATGGAAGTCCATACAAATCTATCTATGTTTACTATGCATAGATAGATTTGTATGTATTTATTGGAAAGATATTTGTATTATATATTTATTGGAAACATGTGTATGATAAGTAAGAACTTAGGTATCCTACAAGAAATTAAAAAGTACCTAACTAATCCAAGCGCACGAAGTCGCGGGCAAAAGCTAGTATTTATATGAAAGAAGAAACTGACTGTTTTATCAACGCACAGCCCAACTGGGTCTAGAGATAGCAAATTTGACACGTAGGTTCCTTATGAAGTTTAGGGGGACACTAAGAAATAATTTTTCAAAATTTACCAATCCAATGTTGGTATAGGGAAACAAGATTAGTTAGACTATTTTATTCGAAACTTCACAGGAGTACTCCGATCGAATCGAATAAGTAAACACGTAATTCAGGCTGTTTCAGAATTCAACCGCTAAAAGGGAGAAATGAGGTGACAATGTCTGAAAATTAACATGGGGATTTTTTCTTCATTATCAAAGATAAAACCATGAAACTGTGAATTCAGGCACTTGATCAGAAATAAATACTTACCCTAATAAAATTAAAATGCTGACCCGAAGTAACGGTTCTACGATTATTTTATGCAAGAATAATTATCAAAGTCAGTAAGCAAATAAACGTGTTCGGCTAGTAGTGCGCAGTGACCGCAGACTGAACGTCCTCACGGTTTTACTAAGCAACATAAGCAAATTGGTCGCTGACATTAGTCATTCAGCCGCTGGCTAGATACTGGATGTGAACATGCAGCATACAAGTAGGTAGCCATGTAAAGATGCACCAAATAATTTAATGATTGAACTTTCCAGTACAGATCCAAATTCAATAAAAAGTTATTAAATTTATTTACGAGTGCCTCTACAACGAAAAGTTTATTTTCATACTACTTCTCCTTTACGCATTTTCAGGGAAAACTCAAAAACCTCTCATCAGATCTGGGTCAAACTTGAATGAGAACACATGACAAGCATCAACTTTCGAACAGCAAAATCATACCGATTTCGATTATTTTATTATTACCCAGTAAAAAGTTATGAGGTTTCACACATAAAAAATATTCACTCGAATACAGAACATCCTCCTTTTTTTAAAGTCGGTTAACAATTCGACAACTACTGCGTATGCGTAACTACGTAATGTGTAGAGCAGCGGTTTTATCATCCTACAACCACGCTCGTAATCCCAAAGGTATATGAGTAGAGTAGGCTATTAAGTAGAGTTTATGACCATTTGGATACACAGAATGTCGTCTGGTACTATGAGCTATGTAGTGCCTTACAGTGACAGGTCTCCAGCATCTCACCTACATAAAAAAAACCGCCTTCAAAACTAAAAACGGGAGAAATAAAAATTTTGTTTATAAAAATCTAAATGTTTTTTGAGGTCGGTCCCAAATACAAGTGACAACGTTTATTACAAATATTGAGGTTGGCACCGACCTCAAAAAACATTTATGTTTTTATAAACAAAATTTTTATTTCTCCCGTTTTTATTTTTGAGGCGGTTTTTTTATTTAAACTTTTTTCTTCTGGTTTTTAGTGTTTTAAGTATAGAAATTTTCAGGAAACTACCTTGAGATCTTTTAGACACACAAGTGATAAAATTACGATATCATCAATGTCAATTAAATAGGCATTATTATGGATAACTCAAAAACTACTTGTCAGATGTCGATAAAATTTTAATGGAACCCCATGACAAGCACTAGCTTCCAAAGGTCAAAAGAATCTTAAAAATCAGTCCACCCAGTAACGAGTTATAAGGTAACAAACATTAAAAAAAAAACATACAGTCGAATTGATAACCTCCTCCTTTTTTGAAGTCGGTTAAAAAGGGACATCAAATTCGGCGTTGTTACCAGCAAAAATTGATGATCACAATATAAACTAACTTTACTTAGCAAAAAGTCTAGATAATAGACACGTAAATGATGCTCTACAGAATTCTTCTTTTACTTAATTATATGTATTATTTGTAGGTAACCTACTTCTGCTCTTCACTGTACCAAATTTAGTAAAAACTCAATCACTTAATTAAATACACTAATGTACATATTTAAATATCTGTATTAATGTAATACAAATATCATACATATGAATTTTTTTTTTCGAATGAACGGCTTAAATTAAGAGAATTTATACAGAAATGAGAATGTTCTCTGTGTAGTGTTTATTTCAAAATGTTTATTGGTAATTGGTACCCATACTGTTGGTTTAACTTTTCCATGAATAGACACATATTAATGATAATTTTAATGGGTACTCAATATATTTATTACTACACTGAACTGCAGTGAAGTTCTGAAATTCATTAGAACGCCAAAGTTATGGCGTCGTAAATGTATAACGCTCGACCATAATTCAAGATTGAGGGATGACCAATTAAATTACAACCCTAAACTGTCTCGAGGTAATTCATTCGGTTTATTTTACAACCTGAATAAAGTTATGTTGTTTTTAAAATTTAATTAATAGCCAAGGTAGAGGCGGGTTAACTTACCCGTCAGGATGTACATATTGTGAAAAGTACTCTTCAGCGGTTGCATTAAGGGCTATTTTTGCAAAGCTAACTTCGCCCTCACTGTACATAGGAACAGATATTTCGCATTGCTTATACATTCTTGGAATTTCTTCGTAATGAAAATCGTCTTTCTCCGGCTTACCCACGACATTAAGCCAATGAATTTCGGCAGGGTTTAGCGTGTTATGTTGTTATGAATTTGACGTTAATGTTGCATGAAAGCAGTTGTATTTACCGTAATTACCTAATCTCATACGGCTACAGTTAACAATAGATATTTGCACGCTCACACGAGTTGCGTAGCCCAGATTAAGAATCATTAAGAACTTATGCCATCAATTCTAGATAAGGGTTGATAGTACATAAATTATACACAGTTGTTCGTAAATTTTATTGTGTTGTTTGTGTTTTAGCACCAGGGCCTGACGTAGAGGGGTTGGCAACCGGACATTTGTCCAGAGCGTCAAAAACGAGGGGCGGTATCGTTATCCTAGGGGGGACTTTTGGCTTTTGTCCAGAGCGGCGAAATGGCTAGATCGGGCCCTGAGTGTAACTTAAACTCATATCTAAATAAAACCAATAATTGTTTCTACCGTTTTCACCAAAAATAATTATCAAATAATAAATAATGTATATACTCGTACCACGTTACTTTGCCCCTTTTGCATGTTGATGGAAAAACCTATAATACTGTTTTTAGGGTTCCGTACCTCAAAAGGAAAAAACGGAACCCTTATAGGATCACTTTGTTGTCCGTCTGTCTGTCTGTCTGTCAAGACCCTTTATCTCAAGAACGCGTGAACGTATCAAGCTGAAATTCACATGAAATACTCAGGTCTATTGTCCCTTTAAGCTGTGAAAATATCAAACTTCTAAGCCAAGCCAATCAAAAGATACAGCCGATTATGTCGATATTTTCAACCGACACTCGCAAAGGAATCAAAACCTACAGGATACTTTCCGTAAACTCAGAATCTTGAAATTTGGCATGACGCATTGTCATATAATGCAAATATAGGAAAAATTGCGAAAATCACATTTTTTTAGTTAAATAATATAATAAAAATATTTTAATAAAATGAAACTTTCTACCTTATTTCTCACGAACGAATAAAGGTATCAAATTGAAATTTATACCATATACCTAGGTCTATTGTCCCTTTAAGCAGTGCAAAAATCAAACTTCTAAGTTAACGCGATCAAAAGATACAGCAGCACCGAGGAACCCTCGGTGTGCGAGTCCGACTCGCACTTGGCCGGTTTTTTTTTTTCTAACCACTTAATGTTTAACAAATAAATAATATTCTATTCTATTCAGCTTTTGCCCCCTTAATATTCGCCGGGTCTTGTACTGCCCCCCTGAAAGTCTCCAACGGCTACGAGGGGGCGTTTTCGCCCACTTTGAGAACCTGTGATTTAAATGGACTTTGCTAAGTAGGTACCTACTTTTAAATCGTAAAAAACTCTACCTCTGCTTCGGACCAATGAATGCTGGTGCAGAAGAAACGGCACAACACAGTTTACGATTTGCAAATGACTCTTGGAGATATAACAGGAAAATTAAAGTTAGAGCCAAAAAAAAACCTGGTCTGTGACGTGACTGATTTCAGCTATACAGGAAACGTCATTCATATTCACAGTTCCTTTTTGACATTCTACAGGTGAGAGGATAATGAAATCTATTATTTAATTACCAATAAAATAAATATTACTGAAGTAGAGTTTACTACCAGAGTTTATTTATTCTGTGCCATTCCAGATACTTATCCCTCCCGAACAATCCAATTCTCACAAAACCACATTTAACAGTTTTAGAACTGTAAAGTTTGATAAAATCTATACGGAGCAGCTCTTAAATATTCAAATAAAACTATCACAGTCGAGAGTTAATTCGGAAAATGGCTAATTGCACCTTTATCAATCCCCATGTCACGTCTCATTTCACGCTGCGAAGTCCCAATTTAATTACAATTAACTCTGCATTTATTTTATGTTCGTCCCGTTCGTTCGAAACCTTTGTTTTATTGCTTCAATCTCGTCCTGTCAATTAAGTATGCATAAAATTCTATTATATGATTTCATACCTAAAATCCACGTCATAAAAATTTGGTTATAAATTTCAGGATTTTTTAGGGTTCGCATGGCTTTATTGCTAAGCATAATACATAAATAGAGTCTCGCCTTTTTCCCATAGTGGTAGGCAGAGATCCCTCTATTACTAAGGCTCCACTCTCCGTCCGTCTGTCACCAAGCTGTATCTCAAGAATAGTTAAATAGTTGAAATTTGATAATGTATTTCTGTTGCCGCTATAACAAAAAATACTAATAAACAGAATAAAATAAATTTTTAAGGGGGCTCCCATACAAGGAGCTTATACTAAGAATGGAGTCATTAGTCAAAATAACAAAGTGAGGGCAAAAATTTTGACAATACTTGACATTTCAAATTTCACATTTCTCTTTCTAGAAATTGTCGTCATCTCTTTCTAAACACGACTACATAGAAACAAGATATCCCCAGTATTTCGCCATCTTTCTAAAACAAAAGTAGAAAAGTAGCTAAAAACTTAACATATTGTATTCAATTATCAGTATTTATTATCAATGAAAGAAATAAATATAATATATTTACTTTTAATGTTTAGGTTTGTATTTTATTTTGAAAATCATCATTGTGATTCTTTCTATAACTTATGGGAAATGAAAGGATTTATGTAATGGCAGCACTCCCTTAATGTGTCAATGTCCCGAAATCTCAACATGACATAAATTGTCGTAATTGACGTATTCATAAATATCGACTCGCGATTTTGGTACGGCTTTTTAGTTTAAAATAAGGATAAATAGTGCAAATTGGAGATAAAATCGTTATTTCGTGCTGGTAGAAGTGAGTAGTATTGAGGATGCAGTGTGAATTTCACTTGTAAGTGTCATAATTGCATATAATATTGTTCAATCTATAAATTTCATTTTTCACCCCTAATTCCAGATTATTAGCGTTATTTTGCAAAACTCCATAAGAGGGAGAAATTTCTGATACTCGCATTTAATCCTATCTTAGAATTTAATGAATTTTTGTACATAATTTACTTATTCAAATATTTGTAAACAAATGACTAGGGTGACTAGGATTTCCGGAATTATAAGGAAATAATATCCCTTTCTATCCATTCCTTTTATAAATGGCAATCAAAATTGATAGATTATTTTATTTAATTCTTTGAAATAACTGTTACATAGATAAAATACATAAATAGTTTTACCCATTTTTAGTTCGAAATGTTTATTTACAAATAAAATATGTAATTTGTGTAATGTAAATTATTTTATTTGAGAAAAAGATAATGAGAGTATTGATTGGATTGTACTAGTGTAATAATGTTTATCATTCACATTTGCATGTACTAACATGCAACGCAGATACATTGCACACAGACATACAGTATTAATAAAATTGTGGCTGCGCTCTTCTGCACTTGTAATCAAATAGCATATTAAAATCTATCAAATGATAGTTTTTAATATGCTATTTGATTACAAGTTAAAAGTGTACATAAATATTTATATACACTTTTAACTTGTATACATAAAATTTTCTTTTCTTTTTAGATTTCCGAAGCGACGGACCATATGGTTGTCTATTGTGCCTTTAAAAACAAAATTTTAATGAAGTTCGAAAATATGTAGCTTCCACTTTCAAGACACCGACACTTTCAAGGCAACTGCTTATGTCAAACTTCAAGCCCTTTTTTCAATAAAACCACTACTCACTCACTTTTCAAAGGCAACCCTTGAATTGGTTAGTAAAAATTTTCTTGATAATATACAGTTAATACAGAGAGCTAAAATGTTTGGGGAAATAATTTTAAGGGCATCAGGCATCATCAATTATTGAATATACAATGACTCAATTGAATTTTAACATTCTGCATAGTCACAAAAATGGCGTATGACGCAAAAATGAGAAACCAGGATTTCCGAAGTAATTAGTCTATTGTCACCAACACTTCATTTATCGATGTTTAGAGTAGGTTAAATAAAGCGTAAGAAATATACATTCGAATTAAGTTAATATAGTATGAATAATTTCTAATCTAGTCCGTTACACTTTTATCTTGATTATGCTATGCCCAAATGGGCACCATGATGTGCCGGTGTTGTTTGTGAACATCTGTTATTTACATTCATGAATGCAATAAATTATTTGATTTGATTTGAATTATATTTACAAGTTTTGTTTGCCTAATCTTCTTTTTATATACCGATAAATGTCGAATCGAAACCGACGAGTTGGGTCGATTTTATTGCACGTAAGTGTAGATAACGGTCATTTTTTCAATGTAAATTAATAGCTTTAGATATTTTTATAAATAAACTTAAATAAATATGTAATAACCGTGACTCGCAAACAAATATTCGTGTTCGTCGCACAAATATTTGCCGGCACCAGGATTCAAACCCGAAAGGCTTCATGTGTTGGTAGCTATACTGACCACTCCACCATGACGGCGTCAAAAAGTTGTTTATATTGATGGCCTAAAACACCCCAAATATTACATATAATGCAGGCTGTAACATGTAGGGTACCATGTTTAAGTACCCTTCATGTTACAGCCTGTATTATACTAAAAACCAAGTGCTACTAAACTTACTTTTAGCCGATTTGTAGCCAGTAGCTGTTACTAATGTAACTAATTCACGGAAAGTTACTAGAGCTAACAATTTCTTCTGTTGTATAAAAAACCGCACTTCGGCTTTCAGCCGTAATATCTATCAATATAAAGAAAGACTGGTAGTAAGTTGGTAAGTTGCGCATCATTATGGCCCTATTATCATTACTCAAGAACGGCTAGATCGGTATACCACACAATGTATTTTTATAGCATTGCTAACCGGAAAACCTTAAATGTATGCTTAGCACCTAAAAAAAAAAGAATAATTTAATGTCTATGAGTTGATGTGACATGAGATAAGCTATATAATAAACTGTAGCGTGCCTCTTAAAATCAAGAGTCACAGAAGCAATAAATCCTCGTATTTCGGTTGCTGATTTTTTTCCTGGGAGCCGAAAATAGATAACATTACCGTGCTAAAAGGCACTCAGGAAAAAAAGTTTAAAGTAATTATTATGAATTTTGATTCTTTGTCATGGAAAACTCAAAACTCAAATTATTTTCAACTTGTGGTTTTATTAACGTAACGAAGTTCAAGTGTAACGTTACACATACATATTTTACCGACCTACATACATAATTTTTTTTTAATTAAATCAGATTACACTATTTATAAATATTACATAAATTAAGATATAAAGGAAGCTCATCTAATTGAAATATTTCTTTAGAGTTCGCCTCCTAAATTTATCAATGGGTTTTAGCGCTCCATATCAACGTTAATAAGCTACATTTTAGTGACCGTGCGACTGTTGCGGGCAATCTCCGATAGATTGCGCCTGCGTCGCCGGGCAGTCTCGATCGAGTCAGGAATCGCAAACAAAGGCTTGGTGATTCGGTCTTGCGCTTGCGTGGTTCGCTAAGTAAATTGAGCACCGACAAGACCTACCTAATACTAATTAACTAATTTGATAATCGTGTGCAATAATAGTTATTTATTTAATGTGTTTAACCCCTAATTGGGGTCCAAGATTAGGCTAAGGTAGCCGCTGTCGCCTCCGCTATTTCACTTCCGCCCAGGGCTGGACTTACAGTGAGCAGCAGTACAAGCCGCCCTAACTCGTCCCACCGAGCGACCCTCACCGAGACCATCTCCGGCTACCACCAGGGGAGTACACGCTATTGGGCATTATACCACCATTTAATAAATTGTTCTGCACGGATCTCTCGTGTCTCATTTAACTCCCTATATCTTAGGACCGTGGGAGCACGTGAGACCTTACCCGTGGCACAAGACTGTCCGTGATTAATTTATGCTACAGGCACCCTACTAGAAAGAGACAGGGCCTCTCTAGCAATGTCAAGAAATGTCAAGTGTTGTCAAAACTTTTGCCCTCACTTTGTTCATTTGTCTAATGACTCCATTCTATAGGTAAAATATAAGCTCCTTGGCTCCCATACAACAAACGTGATTTTTTTTTTGCTTGTTTTTGCTCGATATTGATATCGGGAACAGATACACGCTTGAACTATTCACAAAATATTTAGTTATATATTCACTTAAAAAATACCTATATAACAAACGTGTTTTGATAATGGCACGGGACCCTTCCAGCGCGAGTCCGACTCGCAGTTGGCCGGTTTTTTCCATTTGCTACAAAAACTAACATATTTCTTTTTCATCGTCTACTCTCACCACCTCAGGTCATATATGATATGAGCTCACCACAGTCCTCATTAATGCTCCGCGATTCCGAATACTTTTGACCTGGTCCATCTTTAAAATCTTTTAGATTTGGTCGATAAAAGCTCGCCTACGTCTTCCCCTTTCCGTATCTCCATTTACTTCTGATTCCTTTTCGTCAATCACTCATTCTTTCTATATGGCCAAGTGATCTGAGCATCTTATTTTCAGTTCTTGTCGGGGCCTGATTTACCTATGGGTTAATTAGGCCAGAGCCTAGGGCGCAAGACCCAAGGGGAGCGCTGAGACTTATGCGTGCTTAATTCCTACCTACTTGAATTTGATAAATTCCTGGTCCTATGGGGGGTGATTAGCTTAGGTAGTCAGAACTGTAAATCAGGAACTTTTACTGTCTTCGTTCAAACCATGCCTGTCTCTCATCGCAGCTTATTTTAAAATTAAAATACTGATTAATTTTATAACCATGTTTATTTTTTTATTAATCTCAAAATAAATAGTATCTATTTTACCTGTTTATTTTTATAATAATAATAATACGTTTATTTGCCTGTTTTATACTTACTCGTTTCTTTAACATCAATTTTACGGACTCGACAATACGAACATACACCGACTATTAGACTGTGTGATTTGCAGATGGTAATATAATAAATTAGAAAACTGTTTCATTTCATGTAAAAGCATATTCGTTACAAAATAAAACCAGCCGACATTTGTATTGGCAATCATTAAGATTTATTCTCCATCAGAATCAAGTTGGTAAAGTTCCAATCATTAAAATCGACAAGACAGTATACGTATAATAAAACAAAAGGCCAGTTACTTGTTATTATTACGAAGGACATGGTTATTAAATGGAATATGAACAGCACAAGCCAATAATATTTTAAGCTTTCGCGTTTCATTAAGCTGTCGCTATAGCTTCCTATCCTATCCGATTTGTCGGACATCCTAAACGACATCTCAAACGCATTCTCTCCACACTTTCCGACAAGTGATTCTTAAAATCAGATTTAGTGACGCAGTATCGTATTTTCCATGGCTCCTAAGTTCTCTAAGCTACAAAAAGTAGCAGTAGGAGTAGCAATATCAAGTACCTAATTGTGTTGTACGCTTTTGCGCTAAAGTGTGAGGTTGTGTGTCCGACAATTGTCCGATTGAGGATCCTATTTTAGGAAAGCACGATCGGGCTTCCGATTTGGTAAACGTTCGTCAAATACATTATCCGATTTCGTCCGATATTAGGATATGATAGGAACGTGTCTAGTGACGGCTTTATTGAACTTGACAATTAAATTAGGTATCACAGAATAAACATAGTAAGTATCATACAGTTCACACATCATGCAGTTCGCTCGTGACTACGGTCGCAACAAGGCAACCGAAACGTCGAATTAGGTACATAGTATTTCTATACTTACTATGTTTATACTGTGCGCGTCTAGACTCAACTTAATTGTCCAGTTGAACACCACGTTGTAGACCAAATTCAATTGTCCAGTAGAACTCAAGCCAATATTCTATTTCAATACATTAAAATTGGACTCAAAGCTTTTTTGTTGACGGCAAAAGTTCAATCTGATTTCGTTGGAGATTAGAACACCTGCTTTCACGAGTAAACACGAGGGTTAACTTACTAGAAGCTAAGTCATACGGCAAAGAAAAAGGACAAGCAACCGTGTAGATTCTGCTACAGAGTAAAACTTCCTATTAAAGAGCTCTAATAGAACTTCGACGAACAATGTGACCAACTCGGGATAAAGGGTCCAAGTTCGGACTGTTATTCAATCTGTGAAAACAACATAACAACGGTAATACCTTTAAACTTTCAAGGAGAACTCTTAGTTTTTAGCCGTTTTCAGGGAACTGTAATGGTGCCGAAGATAAATGTAGATTTGTTGGAGCGCTCTCAACGCTGCGAACAGTCTCAACGCTTTCACAATGCGGACCGAGAATGTTAGGCTCAATTTACACTGCGGGCGAAGGAAAGAGAATTTTTAGAAACTAATTTATACAATTACTAGCTTTTACCCGCGACTTCGTTCACGTAAAATAGTTACTTCGGGCAGCATTTAAATTTTCTTATTATTTCATCTAACCCAAGCGCACTATACCAACAAATTTCGATGGATTAATTGACACATTGGATCATGGATTTCACTTAAAAAATGACGGATTGACATACAAAATTAGTGCACCCCTGGACCTCATAAGGAACCTACGTACCAAATTTGGAATCTCTACACCCAGCGGTTTGGGCTGTGCGTTGATATGTCAGTCAGTCATTCATTCAGTCAGTATTCATTTTTATATATATATATATAGATAGATAGATAGATAGAAGATTATAATAATGATATTTATGTCAATTCTAATCTATACATAAAGTATTAAAAAAAAACAAAGTCGCTGTCTCAATCTGTATTACTGTTAATTAAATTGAACGCCTCGAACTTTAAAACTACGCATTGGATTTCATTGGGGTTTTCATCAATAGATAGGGTGATTCAAGAGGAAGGTTTAGAAGTGTAATTCAGTATACTCTAAGTACTATCCATGCGAAGCCGGAGAGGGTCGCCTTTAATATACAAATTATATAGAAACCTAAAAAGAAGTCGCGCATCTTCCGGCGAATTTTCGAACATCCCTTGCTATTGTCGGCGCAGTTTGTGGAAGTCCGTTGGAAGTAACGCGCATTGCGGCGTCATGCGTCTACGAAACATGTTGTATTTTGTATGTATAACACGTATTCTCAAGAATTCTTTAGAAATTCGCACGAGGAGAAATTGACGTTTCCCTTCTCTTCCTTTCAACTGCAGTGTAAATTGAGCTTTACTCCTAAAACTGGTAAAATTTTCTGTGAAGCCACTTTGAGTAAATCCGAAATGTTATTTCTTACAATTGTGGGGCGTTATTAGTATTTTCCATACCTAAGCACCTGCACGTCTATTTTACACTAATACGGTTCAACCTTTCAAGCATATGTTGTAAGTAACGTTCCTGCATTCTGAGTCTTTGTGAAGTCAAAAATTAGCTAGGACTTCTTCAATACATAATGGATTGGAAGAAAGTGGTTTAGACGTCTTTCAGGTCAGTGAACTATTTTAAAACAATAACTGAAAACAAAGAGCTCATTTGAAAGCACAGGCACCTGTACAATGTAATAAATAAAAATCATGTTTGTGTTGGCATTCTTCCACCAATTCCTCACCAATTTTTATGTTTTTTTGTATGTGTATTAGGTAGATATGAGAATATCTCGTAAAGTATATTTCAGACCGCTGAAAAATATATGAATATACGGCAGAACAAATGAAATGAAATGAAATGAAAAAGCTCTTTATTTAAATGGACTTTGCTAAGTAGTTTTAAATAGTCAAAAGCCCTACCGCGATTTCGGGCGGGACTAAATAATTATTTTACTTAAGTAATTATTAATATGCTGACATGGAGAAGAAATGGCTTGAGAAACTCCACAGCTGACAATTTTAAAACATCACTACAGGTCAACAGATATATCAATATGAAGAAATTACAATTGAAATGCGTTTTTTAAAATTTACGCATTTCAATTTCATTTGTTCTGCCGTATATTCATATATTTTTCAGCGGTATGAAATACTCCCACGCATTTGGATCGTTTAAATAATCATTTATCTTGTAATAGGCTTTTTTTATATAATTTAGGTTTTACATTTTTTTTTTATTTGTTAACAGGCAAATCTCTGATATTCTTCGGTAGCTTATTGAAAAACGTATACATTGGCCCGAAATCCGTAAAAGTTATGTGTAACGTGTGTAGTGTGGGACTCCCCGTGTATTGGACGACACCTTAAAAATACGGTGCATTTTTGTAACTGTAACTTGTTCTATTCACCAATCCCCATTAGATCAGCATGATTAATCTAGTTTTCACACACTAAGAATATAATAAAATACATATTTTTAAAAAGAGATTTTGAATTATTTTACTACTTTATTTATTCGTATCTAATATAACTTTTGCTAGCCCTGTCCTATCCGCTGTATTACGAATTAGGTGATAACCGTCCGTTTAGGATACCGCTAAACGTGACCACCATTTGTATATCAGAGGATATATTTTCATCATACTAATGGCCCGCCGAAATGTTTATTTCAGCGGGTCCTGCGAGCCGGGAACAAATCTCAGATCGCAATAAATTCCACCCAGAACAGAGATTTATTCGTTGATTAGCGACTCTCTATTCCCGAATACGTGAGGAAACAGCTAAACATAAATAAATGCTAAAAAGACACGGGTGAAAGGTGAGTATTTCTTATATTACGCCATATGGAAAGAACAATTTTTGTTGAGACTAGAGACCAATACATTTGAACTTATAACTAATTAGTTAATTACACATCAAAAAAATTACGTTTACTTGGAGGAAAAAAAATCTGGTTGTAGTTTAGGTACATATTTTTAATTGTAGTGTTTTTTTTTTGTATAGACCGAGCGTTTGACCATAATCGGGACTGTTGGAAATCATGAGGCCTACGATGGCACACGCTAGCAGATTTGTTACTTAGTTATTTAAGTTTGTAGTATAGATTTTTAAATGAATTTTAGCGAAAACCACAAATTTGCGCGCGTTCAAGATAATAGCGTTGTGGTCACGGAAAGTCTTCGGGCGCCGTACAAGTAGTAGTAGTTTTGTTTGAACTAGGGCTACCTATGTATTGTTTTAAACTTACGTGGTCACTATCAATTAAATGTGAGAAAACGGGATTTATACCACGTACTTCTGTTTTTTGAATTCTCCGATATTCTTTCATTGAGTTTTAATCTTTAGTTGAGGTTTTAAAACATAGAACAGAACAAAATAGGTATATATTTTTTAAATACATACATACCTTTGTCTTATGTCATACAAAAGCACAACAAATATGATAAGATATCAAAAAGAATGAGATATTTTTGAATAAAACTTTACATAAATATTTATTATTTTATTAATTATTCTAAATTTCGATTGCGTGTCGGTTTCTACAACTCAAGTTCTAGAAAATGCTATTTTAATTTTGTATCTATTTATAAAGGTGATAAAAAGATAATTTTCCATCTTTTTCCACTAAAATTATAAATAAAACTCCTAAGCTCTTTTTATTATATTACGAGCAGCTGCTGTAATTTGAGTAATGAAAGGCCCTGAATTTTATTTTTATTAAAATCTGAATCATAAGCTAGGTTTGTAGAAATATTTTATAATTTTAAAGAAACAACAGGCAAATTAATATTACGAAGGCATTAGAGAAAATAAAATACGCTGAAATCAAAATTTACTTGCAATGAATTAAACTTTTTTTTCTAACACGCCATTTAGTTAATAACTTCCTCGATTTAATGCGTGCGTGGTACTAGATCATTATTTTGTTTCGGAGTTATTTTAAAACTTGATATCTCTTAAGATATTCATTAAAATGATATACTATATAGTTATATTGAATTTTGTGGCGTATAGGTGTAATGTGTTTCTGTTTCGAGTGCAGTTTTCCTCCAAAATTTTTAATCTAGAACTCTTCCGTATTTGTTGTAACTCGAAACTAGAAACCCAATAATGCACATGTGTTGCCTTAATCCTACGTTATCCAGAATACCCTGTGACTGAATAACTTGTGTTTAGTGTTTATTAAGGTTATAATGATTCTCTTATGTCCGATTATTTTAATTAGTGAAGCATCAGTAAAGCCTTTTCAATTTGAATTTCGATTTTTCATTTACCTATGTAAATCTTGACTCCAAAAATATATAGTAGTTTGAAAGCGCTTTGAAATTTCAGACAAATTAAAAGGAATTAATCCTTTTAATTTAAGATTCCTACTATTATAATATTACTAAATAAATGTGAGCTTAGATGTTTATGCGTCAATCAAACGTAATTGAGATTTGGTACATAGGTAGATCAGAGCCTGGATTGAAGGAGAAATTTGACATAGGATACTTATAACTCCGGTATTCTCATTTACGTATGTTCCTGTGTAATTAATTGTATGTTTTATGAGAAAAAGTTAATAAAGGGCTTCCGAGGCGGTCAAGCGGCTTGACGTCAAACAAGTGGATTCTTTATTTGAGTCATTTTGACTGCTTATAACGTTTGCTTGATGTTTGAGTCAAGTAATTAAATGTATAATATTACAATATCAAATGGAATTTCATAACCAAAAATGGAATTGAAATTTGTATGTCGAATGCTTTAATTTACTGTGGTAAACAAATTTCATTTTTAATTTTGTTGGAAAAATAACAGACGGTGTAATCCCAGGCTTACTCTCGCCGTATGCGGGTTCTTCGGTGTTTGCGTTTAATTCGTTTCGTTCTAAAACGACTGATTTCTACGGTACGCAACTTAACAAACTGCATTAATATCTTTTACATGACAACTGTAGAGTTTTACACGCTGACAGTTTGAGTCTATCCTATCCTATTATAATATTATAAACGCGAAAGTTTGAATCCAGGATGTGTGGATGTATGGATATATGTTTGTTACTCGTTCACGCTGCTGAATGGATTTTAATTAAACTTTACTATCATATAGCTCATACATCAGAATAACATACAGGCTATAATTTATAATAATCACAGTCGCGGGCAGAAACTAGTCGCTTACAATACACATAGTACATTACTCACAAGCTGACGTATAAACAATGTTTTATAATAAATGTATTGATCCTAGGAAAATATAATTATACTCGTTTCCACTCTTGACAATTTTATTATTACCAACATCACGGATTTATCAGCGCACAGTCTCAGGGATATTCATTTGCAAATTAAAGTATTGTGCGAAAAGTTCTCTCGCTTAATTCGGATTTCATTGGTTCCGTAAATGGTGTAAAGAGGTTGAAATTGTTTTCTTTTTAATTCGGAGGGAGAAGTAAAAATGTTCTTTTTTATTTTTCAGAGAACAAGCAGTGACCTTTCACATTTGGAATGTGAGTCTAACAGGACTCCTTTTTTATAACAAGCAGAAAGTTTAAAAATCCTGTGATCCGACTACAGAAAAAAAGTAATCAAATCGGTTAAAATCAGGGATTACTAGCCTCTTACGTACCGAGGGCACCTTTAGATGCCGTCCAGTTGCCCCATTTAATATAAGTAAATATTAATAAATTTGTAAACTTTACATTATATCCCCTATGTCTCGGTAAATAAGAGGACCTCTTACCTCCTTATTTTTTATTTTTTTATTTTTCTATTTATTTTACTGGACAACATGAATGGCGCACTAGGCTCGTTAAAGGCTAGATAAAATCGACTCTTTCAATTATTAGAAGGTTAAAATGTAGCATATATTACCGGGACCATAGTAATCGATTCACACCTTACCTATTCATCAAAACCGTATGAATATTTAGGTGCTAAGGAGGAATACGTAAATATTAACATACATAAGTAGACTGCTCAAATCATACCCCTCCCTTATGGCTTCGCCGTAGTCGGGTAAAAAGGTGTATCAAATTCCTATTCCACCTGATAGTACGCGGCAATGGAGTTTAAATGCGGAGATTGCTAATACAAGAAAGAATTTAGCCTACACCTACATAAAAAGAACTCTAAACCAAAAAGTAACAAACTTTTACTAGACAACAAACAAAAGCCAACAACCAAAGGCCGTAGTGTAAGTTTTTTAGTATGAAAAAAAACCTTTTTAAAAAAGCTTTTATTTAAATGATTTAAAAATAAGATAATAAAATTTTCCTTTAAAATTTTAACTGTAAACTTATAACCTCTATATATAATTATACAATTTATATGATCATAAGATCTTGTCGCGAGGTTTCCGTAAGTGCCTTTAAGTATTTAAGTATATGAAATTTTAAAAAAATTAACAGCAAATTTTAGATACTTATTTAAATAGGTACTAGTTTATTTACACAAGTAAATACAAGTAAATAAAAGCTTTTTTTTTAAAAAAAGGTTTTTGCTTTTCATTTATTTTTTACTTTTTAGTTATTTCTAAATATTCTAGGCAAGCCCTTTCACTTGATACCCATATTGCAGTAGTGCATAAAAATTAACTATTCCGCCATCTTGGATGTTACGCCATATTGGATTTAGAATGACGTCACACAGCTTATCGTGTAATGTCATCCAAACTAAACGTGTATACAAAATTTCGCCTCAATTGGTTGAATATATCTGCTTCAAAATCGAGTAGCAAGATTCCACCCGAACAAACATACATACATTGCAGGTTAAATAAAAGCTTTTAAAAAAACGTAATTATTGCGTTAAAAGCTTTGAAAATATGAGTTCTTTTTTTCTTGTATGGGAAACATGCGCTTCTTACCGCTAGGGGCGGTTACCAATAGTTACGTTTTTATACGAAAAAACCTGCACTACCGGTACACGACAAACCAAGATCAATTCCGGGAACATATTACATGGAAACAAAATTGAATTACTAAAAATATGAATTATTCAAACGTGAGTGATTGGTCCTACTGTCACGTGTGACCTTCTCTTATTGGGAGGGAACGAAAGGGAGGCACTGAAATTAATTTTAATTTTAAACAGGTACCCCGTTCGTAATCAACGCCAATAAATGTACCTTTAGGTTGACATTTTCCAAAAATCCAGGACAGGCATTTCCGTTGTGGTTCGGTAACCGTATTGGAAAAATGTACAGGTTTTTCAGGTGATTAAAATTTATTTTGCAAAAGGAGAAATAGTCTTACTAATTCGTGATCTTCAGATTTTTTGAAAATAAGATTACTTTTTAAAATTTTAGTAAGCGAGACGCGTGTGAATATAATTTGCCTAAAAGCTACGCATGTGAAATTACACTTACTTATTTCCGATAATCGAAACCTTAATTTCCTATAACCCTAAACGACAGAAATGTAATATTAAATCTGTACGCTCAAACAAACTACCTTGTGTTGTATATTCCGAGAATCTTTAGCCCGAAAGCATGCTTGATCAAATTACTATAATTTTCATGTTATCGTCTCCAAATATAACTTGTCTATTCTGTACAATCAATGTTATAGAGATGCATTGTTCATAATGAATTAAATTTATATAATTGAAGTAAATGCTATAGATTAATTGTTCATTATGATTGATCCTGCGCTGCGCTCATCCAGTGGCTTCCTGCGACCTTTACCAAATCATTGTTACTAAAAAAAAATTAAAAACTAGATAAATAAAAAATTAAAACGAAATTAATCGAATGAATACGTTTATTTATCAAACTTACAATTAAACTAATTTGACAGTTATAAATTACTACAGCTTAAGCAACTTAGTATGACACTTAAATTAATACTAAAATAACAGTTTTAAAACTTATAGCGATAGAGTTCTATAAGTTATTTTAAGTTTTAACCACATATCCCAATAACTAATCAACATATACTTACATAAACAATAATACTGGGAAAGGGTACGGACTTAGCATCCTGTCATTTTGCCAAAATTACAAAATCCGTAATATTTTTGTTTAATTTCTATGGTAATTTAAATTCTACATAGATGGTAGTATGGGAAGTTCCATTAGGGATTTTTGTAGATTTGTAAACTAAATTCTACGACACCTTACCTTTCTACAGAATTTATCTTTGCTTGTTATAGTTATTGGAATTTGCAGTTTCGATATAAAAACGAAGTAATTAAATGAGTTAATTTACCCGTTGATTTATGATTTAATTTAAATTGATTACAAGAGTGTAATTCATTATTTTCAGTCTGTATTCCTTTTTGTACTTGTCTATTTTACACGAACGAATTTATTATTTAAAATAAATATATTTTGTACAAAAACTGATTTCCACTTTGACAGGATTCTTTTCTAAAAATTAACTGAATAATTGACTTCTGCCAACAAGATAGTAAAGATGAGTTTTCTTTTTAAAAACCAACAAAGTTTGCAACTCCTGCCAATATAACATGCTAGGGTAGGCAAGAGACTTTGTAGGTTATTAAAAATGTATAATCCGTTGAATGAACTTACGTATTTACATCGCTGCCTTATCTATTATGTACAAACAGCTTAAAATTGTATCGTGAATTATTGAAATGGCGGATTTTCCCTAAGCAATATCGCCGCTAACAATTTTGTTAATTACATTTAACCATTTAACCTATGCGCGGATTAATTAATTTTGCATATTTCTATAGTATAGGACATATTTACAAAATGTGTTTTAAGATAGTGGTGACAATATCATAACATTACATCGATTCTATCTCTTTTTAGATTTAGTTGTGTAGAAATTTTTGTTTATAAAACAACAAAGGTTTCTTAGTAAGTCAATATCAAGTAGGCTACTTCTAAATGTAAATAAAGGAATCAAAAGAGATAGAAATATGGAATGTTCTCGAAGGCAATTCAAAGGATTTGGTTGCGCAGTTATAAGGAAAAGAATGCAAGAAAACGCTTTTGATGATAAATATCGTAAAATTATTGAAAGTTGTGAACACTCCAACCGTTCACAATTTGAAATTCACTCTAGCATGCGTTCTGTGACATTCATTCCAATATTTTAACCCTCAACTTTGATATCAAACTTGAAAATTTCAAGTTACTACAAAAGTTGCGCAATACATCACCATTAAGATGCTTTATAACCAAAGCTATGCGAGATAGCTCAACGGTGCACGAGCAAAAGCCACCAATAGAATTACTCCATTTCCTAAGTCACGCTCAGCGCAGTTATTCTGTTGGTAGATTTTCTTCGCGTGCACTAAACTGCCTAGCACAGATCGGATGATAGAAAAATCGCGTAAACATTGGTTTTATATGATACTATATGTAAATCAGCTTGGATAAAAATCCTCCTATAAAAATAAGTTCAGTTTCCACGCTTCAATAAGTTTCACATGATGGATGCAATTTTAAGATCCGGTTAAAGCAAAGCTCGATGGAGGAGAGAAATGCACTTCTGCATTGAAGAGACAATGAAATCTTGTTATTTCCGCGTCATTTCTTTATAAATATTTTGTTTCTATCTTGGGCACATCTCTTATTCATTCCGCCCATCTTGGATCAAAACCGGTGCAAATTGAAATTCTAAATTATATCTGATGAAACAGAAAAGCTTAAGAATTCTATTTTCTTTTTACCCACCAATCCAAATTTTTGCCAACAAAAAGCGATTATCAGATGAACTATTCTTAAAGTATCTTGTCTTGGAAAGGAGTAGTTAATAATTAAATACGTCTCTTGAAGTAGGATAGTAGATAGTAGGATACATTACTCTCTTCAGTTTCATCAGCTCTCCTTTGGCCATGAGCTTGCTCTTGTCCAAACACTTTTCCAATTTCTTTTATGAGGTCCTACGCTAAAATCTGATCGGGCCAATTTACTCTTCTTTATTGTCTTCCTGTGGCTCAGCTTGGAAGCCCAACTCGGGGTGGGCGCGGTAGTTGACGACGCGAAGCTTACCGAACTTATCGACGTAGCCATAGTGTCCCCGCACCAGCCCATCGTTATCCCTCTCCTCGTAGCGGAATTGGCGGTTTTTCCTGGAATCAATAAAAGTTCAATAGAAGTTTAGGTCTATATTAAACCTCACTCAAGAAAAAGGCAGAAATCTCAAAAGGCAGTGTGGGAGTGCGGGTATTATTTAATATTCCTACCAAAACAGTAAAGCTGACGCTACACTGCGGACGTCGCGGGAAAGTCGTCGGCGTGACGGTGAGAGTTGTATGTACCTACATATGTGACGTCCTCCACGTATCCTGTATTACAACTTAGAACGCTCAGCGTTACGCACACGTTGACGTTGACGGACCGTCCCGTCCGAGGTGTGGTGCCAGCTTAAAACTGTCTTGCTTGAAAAAATATTGGACACTTATTTTTTTATCACGAAATGTATGAAAGCGAGACGTCAAGTTTTTACGAAGCCCCTACGCCTGATTCTTAGTCGCTCTATATATTTTTAAATATTTACTGCTTCATCATAATCGCCTATATATTTCGACCAACTGTTGGGACACAATCCTTATCATCGAAGGAGGTTTAGGCAGTAGTCCACCACACTTTCCCATTGCGGATTGGTGGACGGAGTATAAGGTAATCGATACCCCTTTGCTGATCCATTAATCGCTTTCTACGACACCCCTGGACGATATGGGGTGATGCTATTCTACTCTGCCGGCATCACATGGTTAACTGCTTAGCTTAAGTAGAAAATAGCGACCGCGAATAATAGGATGAACCCCCGCCACCTGGTGGTCAAATATGCAGAAAAAGATCCAGAGATCGAATCTTTTTCGGCCAAACCTTTTTTTATAGCTATTTATTATAAAGCAACCTGGCAACCTTGAGACATATTTTAAAATTTTATAATTATAATACTTTTATATCGAGCTAATATGCTTTGCCGCAGGTTTGCACGTTGTTCTAAACAAGCCGAAATCACGCTTTTTAAACCTTATTGACACTCTATGTACACGTGCAGCCTGAGGTTAAATTACACTCAGGGAGCATACAGGGCCCTGCGTACCCAATATAATAACGCCTTCAGGGCACTGTTGGGGATGTTAGCCACATTTGTTTTCTGATTGATAGCTTTTCTGCTATCATCAGAAAACGTATCGCATCCCTGTTACAGTGAATGCGGGGCAGCTCCAACAGCCTCGAGGACAGTCACGGGGAGGTTAGACGTGGGCAGTGCTATAATACAGCACTAAACTCGCGTCCACCTAACTAAAGACACTACTATCACGCATAATCGATATGCGTGATAGTGGTGTCTTGTTTGTTTGTTTTGTCTCAATTTTAATTGATTTAAATAATTTAATAATTGATTGAATAATTTATTTCGTTATTTTGATTATTTTAATTAGTTTTAATTTGTTTAATTTTTAGTATTTTAATAGTTTTTTTTTTATTAATAAATCTTTATCTTGAAACCATTAACATTTTTAAATTACGGTACAGTCAACATAAGGTTATTCTGTTACTAACACTATGGATTCCGGTCCGAAATAAATGATTTTATTTTTATTTATTTTTAGTTATTTTATATGTCAGCTGTTATATAACACAGCTAGGTATACTTCGACACTCTTTCTCTGTCTCGTGTCATGTCTATCTCTCATAAATTAAACTTGTAGCTGTAAATTAATCTTATCCTCTGTGTTTCTCTCGCTCTCAAAATTACCAATAATTATCTGAGTTCGCTGCCAAGCCAGTTCGAGCTCTCTGGTACCAAGTACTACTCGTACAAGGAGACCCGATCCCAGCTAAACTGGGAAGAGGGTTAGACACAGAAGAAGATTAAGTAGGAAATACGTTGCTAATGTTTTTATTTTGTAATCTGATGGACTTAATAGAATTATTAGTATATTTTAATTTTTTACCCAATTATCAGCCCTATTGCGTTTGACCTGCTCGTATTTGTGTTTAAATCGTGATATAAAAACAGAGATAATCAATGTTTTTGTAATCTGTTAGATATAAAAAATAATTATATATAATTTACCCTTTCCCCGTGTCGTAACCGAACTGGTAACTATGCGGACCCTTCATCCCATGCATTCGGAACTCTGTGCGGTTGTCGGGCGCTGGATGCGCCTGTTCGTTGGTTTGAGATGCAGCTGGCTTCTGCTTCAGCGGGGCTGGTGCTGGTCGGTACACATTGTCTGTAAAGTGGATACAAGTTTTAAAACAACCCACATAAATAGTAATGGCGAGTAGTATAAAGCGCACCGATTGTGCGCGGAACGCGTAACAATCACATAAGTTAAGCAAATGAGTGCGCGGAATAGTTGGATTGGATGGGTGGGAAAAACTTTTCAAGTCTATTATCCTTCGTGGTTGAATTATAATATTTGTAAGAGCAAGTCAAATGGCGACTTAAAATTCTGACATCAGGCTGCTAGGGTAGCGTACCCAACGCAAAAAAAAACAAGTGTCCAAAGCCCAAGTGCGAGTTGGACTCGCGCACGAAGGGTGCCATTATCTATATAAAAAAAAGTTTACCACGGAATTCCGAAATATGGTTTGTCGAAAATCGAAAACACGTTTGGTTATTTTGCGTCTGACCGAATAAACGATTTACTAAGTTACGAGTGTTCGAAACTACTGTAGACCTTCATCACCGATCGAAAGAACGAAGGTGCGATGAACATTTGGTCGAATAAACGATACATCTTTCAATAAGTGACAGAAAAAATCTAATCCCGAAATACGTTTGATTAAAAAATTAACGATACGTTTTATTAATTGGCGTTTTTACTCACTCAGTAACGCTCTTGTCGAAGTATACCTATTGATGCCCAGTACCCGTCGTAAGAATATGTTATAGAGTAGATATAAGTATTATTATTATTTTATTTATAATATCATTCCTAATTCGTTGATAATATAGTATTATGCAAAAGTTAATACCATAAATGAGAAAGAAAGACAAAAACGCAATAACGCCTACTTGATTAACAATGCAATGTTTCTAATCCTACGTTTATGCATGAATTAAAAATGATAATTTGTTTGTAAAGCCCTTGGTAAAACCTCAAGGACCGAGTACCTACTCAAACACTCATACCTAAGTGGTGAATGAAATGAAAAATAGACTTTGCTAAGTACTTTTAAATCGTCAAAAGCGCTACCACCATTTAGGTTCGAAATAATTATTTTACTTAAATATTTATTATTATGCTGATATGGAGAAGAAATGGCGAAAGAAACTCCACAGCGTACAACTTCGTAATGATTTCGTCAAATAATACCCAATCATGGTTATTCGAAATCTACGTCTCGACCGCTACCAACCATTCAAAGCAATTCGAGTGTCTGCCCTTCGAGAAAAGTCGAATTTGAGATTTTGAGAATAGCTCAACGTCATTAAAACTCGAAAAAAGTTCGAATCCAAGATTTATCTCGAATTCGAGACTGTTTCGAAGGAATGAGAATTGCTGCCCTCTGGTCCGCACTGGTTGTCGGCACAGGTGTTCTGTACACTTTATTGGAGAAGGCGCAGATAAGTTTCGAATATCGCTGGAAAGTTTCAACCTGCGGCAGCGCTGTTTTTCCTGGCTTCTATAGACAGGCAATCCCTGCCTATATCAGCTTGCTTGATGTAGCGGTTATCAGTGCTATAAGCGCTGGTGGATAGAAGCTGGCAACCCGCTTTCTACATGTATATGTCACCGGAAGATCCGCAAGTTTATAAATTTCCTAGGAAATTTACAAAATTTCGTAGGATTCTAAACGAGAGATAAATTGTATTATTTTCGCCCACATTTTCGCAAATTTATCATCTTGCGATGTCTCATGGTAAAGGAGATTGCTCAAATTTGCCTCAGAACCAACAAAATATTGGAATATTTGATAATTCTTGTTATAATTTATGCTATAATTAACAGTCATTAGATTTTAACGGACACTTCTGAATATTAAATTCATTTTAAAAAAGACTTTATCATTCTACAGTTTTAGAAACCATAAGATCACCTTTTTAATGGCTTTGGTGTTCTAACATACAGCCAAAGATTTATCGAAGTTGTTTAATTTACAAAAATACAATCTCTTTGGTAGAGATTGATTAAAATGAAATTACATTTTATTAATCAATCAATAACAATATTATTATTTTCAACATTATTTACGCTAAATGCAAACATGCAAAGCCAAAAATAAAGATGGTAGTCGCCACCATGAAGTTTATTGTCATACATTTTTCGCCAAGCACTACCCTAGATACGTTAAAAGGTGTTTCACAATAAAAATATTTTAATACAAACCTAAAAAAGAAATAAAACTACCGAAGGCATGGCTGTATGACCTAGATCCCTTTACCTTCCCCTAATAGGGAGAATTTTAAAAATATAAGGTGCTTGTGTTTGTTGTTTGTGTTTGTTTACGGTGTTCGATGCGATTTTTTATTTCTAACATTTGTTAGCCTTTCGGACAACGGACTTGATATCTTTTTGAACTACGGACTTTGTAAATAAGTTTTTGCATGATTTTCCTAGTTTACTTACTAGTTTCTTTTCTTATTATTTTACATTTGTTTGGAAACATAACCTCAATATCGGTAAGTAGTATGCTAATAATTAAGTTCTCAGAAGTGTCCGTCAATAATCAACGTTTATACAGTCATTAACTTATAATTTCGAACCCAGAAAATATTTTTTCATGATTGTTGGTTCTAGGGCAAAACATGTATGGCATCTGAGCAATCTCCTTTATAAACTAACGGTTATCCATTCGTAAGATTCTTATCGGTTCGACCAATTACAGAAGAGCTTTTTATTTTACGCTTTTTTTAAATACGGCAAATAACACACTGCTCTCTGATTGGTCGATGGTGACAGTGGCAATGCTTGTGTGCAGAGCCTAAGGTACAATCAGAATTGCAAAAAAAAATATAAAATTATTAACACAGTTACATTAAAAACTTTACAAAAACACACGAGCAACCGGTTTCTTTATATTCTGTGGCGAACAATGGCGGTGGAGAGGAAGGAGAAGGAACAAGTGACTTATTCAACCAATCAGCGCCCATGACGTTTGATTATTGCTTACTTATTATTTTACGCGTGAGTTCGGTAAGTTTATCAATTTGCGAAAATGTGGGTGTAAAATAATACATTTTATATCTCGTTTAGAATCCAACGAAAGTGTATAAATTTCCTAGGAAATTTATAATTTTTCGGTTCTTGTTATTTTCCGGTGACATATACATATGCCCTTAGTCACTACCTCGTTATTTATCTTATCACCACAAGAAATTTTCCTAAAACAGTTATTTCATTAATGGCTTAAGTACACGATAAACTCTCAGTTGAATAAAAAAATCTTGTTTTCTCACAAACTAAAGAAAATATCTGCATATTATTCACATTTATAAGGGTTTTACTTTAGTAACACGCACATTAAGGTGTAAAGAAATAGTCCCATAAATTTCTCTCTTGAGAGAAAACTTTTTAGAGAGCGCTTTTTAACAATTTTTTCGGTAAAAATATTTGTAGTAAGATAAAATCGTAGCTCAAAACTTTTTACGTTTAAATCAATGTAGATTTAATAAATCAAGATCCTATTTTAACGCCAATATCTGTCTAATAATTGGTAGGTTGAGAACAGCTTAACAGACTGACATGTTTTTTGGCCGAGAAATTGAATATTGTGTATAATATATTTATTATATATTGTACCATCGGCAGATTGACGATTATTTTTTATGACTAAGCGAAGTGGACCTTTTCTTGAAAATGGAGTAGATATATTTTTAATAAAGATTAATATTAATGTGCTGCTAATACATTATATAATAGTAATGTAATTAACTCTTAAAATAATGCTAGGAGTCGGATCGATCTCCGTTCATACAGAAACGAGTCGCTCGGCTACCGAAGTAGAGGTGTTTACAAATTTGTGACTTGAGTTTATTCAATGTTCACTATGTTTTTCTAATTGTAATAAATCCATGATTACACTGTCTAATTTTCTTTGCTTTCACGTTATTTGTGTCTTGTTTATTTAGAACCTCATAATTGTCTTTATAATTCGACCCACTTTATTATTTCTGTGGCTGGGACACAAGGCCTCTCCTTGTCATCAAAGGAGGTTTAGGCAGTAGTCCACCATGCTTACCCAATGCGGATTGGTGGACGGAGTATATGGTGCTCAATACCCCTTTGCTGAATCCATTAGTCGTCTTCTACGACACCCTTTGGAGGATATGGAGTGATGCTATTCTACTCTTTCAGCTTCACATGGTTTATTTATAACTTTCGATATTATTTATCTGATCGGCGAAACATACTTTACCATTTTAGCTAATAAACTTTTTTTTAAAGAACTCTTACCTCTAATGGAAAGGATCGCAGCAATTTCACCAACAGAATCGCCTATTGCCTTTAATACTTCATATGGCAGCTAGAGTTTCTTCACAATAACACTAAATCACAAGCATTGTACCCGCACGTGGCACAGGTAACCTATATTCGTTTGCACGCTCTAATAATTTTAATAACTTAAACTTAGTTTGGTGCAAAAGTTTTATTGGCAAAGTTGACCGGCACACAATTTACATAATAATATTGTTGTTTACATACGTTCAGGATATCTGTGGTTTGTTTCCGATCCGATTTGCTCTGTGGGAGATACGTTGTCATAATCATTTGGTCGCTCTGCAGTTGCTTCCTAGAACATAACAAGAATAGTTGCATAAAACTTCAGCAATGTGATAGTGGTTCTGAACAATCTATAAACTAAATTACATATTTATATAAAAAAAAAACTAAAATTGTACTCAATATTTTTTAAGTCTTGGTAATGAGCGAAACAACCCCAACACAAGTATTGTATTACTTTCTGGGGGTGTTTAGATTGTGACACTAGATTGTTTAAATTATTGAGCAATAAACGAATTTTTATTTTATTATTTTTTATTTTATCTATTACCTCAAAACTTCTAAGGGGTGTCGTGAAAGGCGACTAAGATAATTCTGACCTGACGAACACGAGACTTTTACAGTGGAGGCAATCACCAACAATATCACTCCCAAGGAGACTTGACGAATGAATTAATAATTTTTCTTTAATGGATTACAAAATAGTTTAGCCAATGTCAAAGTAAGGAAGATAATGTTTTTTTATGGAAAAGGGAACAAACAATCAGATGGTCCGCCTGATGATAAGCGATCACCGCCGCCGATGGATATCTGCAACATCAGAGGTGTTACCAGCCTTTCAGAATAGAATTCGCTCTTTTTTTGAAGATATCAAATTGGGCATAAATAGAGCAGACAAGTGATGATGATGAAATGTAAACAACTTAACGTAGTTTAACATTAAGTATATATTATTATTAAGACGCCGACAAAATCATAATGGCAATTTTATTTGAGGTGAGCGTAATATTTGTCCTTTTGCATACTTCTTAGCAAATATCATCTTTCATACATTTTAAAACATACTGTTTTCTTCTGTCTTCCTATCCCTCTATTCCGGGAACAACAATTCCGGTGGACGAATCACTAGACCACAGAGGCGATTAAAATATATTACCTATGAGATCTCTAACAAAATTGCAATATAAAAAGCAAAATTAGGTTAGTGAATAATTTTGTACCGTACCCCGTATGTTATATTAAACATTGCTATGATTGCGTCACGTATACATACCTGAGATGCTGCACCTTCTTCCTTTAACTTCCTCTTCTGTTCAGCAAGTTGGAATTGGTAAAACCTCTTCTCGTCATTAGGCGTAAGAATAGGACCAGGTTCCAAGCCGGGTAACGGTTGAAAATGTTGGGCCGGTTTGGCTTTAGGAACTTCTAACGAGGTATCTGGCGCAAATTGGCCAATTGGAATCGGGACAGGTTTAAAAGCTCCATGAAACTTCTTCGGGTATAATTTAGTAGGATTTTTTTTATGTTTGTACAAACGCTTCGGTGGAACCAAATAAGAAAGAGTGTCAGCTTCATCCGAATAAACTTTACCGTCTGAGTAATCATCGTACGGTCTGTATGGTGCATCTATTTCTTCAGCTGGTAACTCTAGCTCTTTGGAAGGTTCAGTTATTATGTAATCATTAGGTGCATCTTCCGCTGGAGGTTCTAACTGTATCGATGGTACTTGAACATTTATGATTTTACCTGTTCTGAGATTGTGAGGAACTTTATAAGGTCTAGATTGATTTAAAATAGGTATAGGAAGTGCATGCACTTTCAAAGGCAATAATTTAACCTGCTGATCTTTAATAGGTTCTTGAGCGATCGGATACCAGTCTGACTGTTCACCAGATTCTGTTGGTGTATAATAAGTGGCAGGTTCTTGATCTGGTGATGGCGGTAGCAGGTAAGTAGCTGGGGTGACTACTGTATGTGGTAGAACTTCTTCAGGCTTATGAGGATCAGGAGGGATCAAATAGCTATCCACACCAGTTTCATCTCGAGTGTAATATATTGGTATATTTTCTGTATGGCTACTATTGCTCTCTACCGATTCTTTGTTTTCATTATAATCCACCGGCACTTTTATAGCCGCTGCAGCAATCATTAGTTGTACTATCTGAAATAGAATAAAAAATATGTTGTATTATTTAATAGTTTCGCAATGTAAACTACGGCTTATTGATTCGATACAGATGCAAAATAAGAAAAGAAAAAATGGTTTATTGGACGACGCTGGCGTGGTGCTTAAAATAAACAAGTGGCAACAAAAAATGTACTTCGATTATTGAGGTCGTCACGTAATCTATAATTAAGCAAAGTATGTCAGTATTATCGGAAAATCGCAGTGCAAATAAAGAAAATAATCTCCTTCAAAGAAGGTCGATTTCATTAAGGAGCAATTTGGCTTGTAATCAATCAGTTATGTCGAGTGCCATTGTAACAATGTCTTTTTTCAGTAACTACATAATAATATATCGAAAATCATTGTAGCATGAAAGCAACAGCTCTTAGACGCTAAGTGCGAGACTCTCAAAAATATATGGTTGTCGAAAACGAAGAAATGTTCCGATAATGTGGCGCAATTTGACAATCATCCAATATTACGATCGGGCGACTAGAGCATTAAATCAAATTCTATGGGCTATTAGTATCTTATTTCGTATCATGGGTGACTTTATCAAAATAAATGCCCTTCATAAAGTAAGTATGATTCTCCTCATACAAATCATAGATACGGATGAAGTGGCCAGAAGTTATATGCGAGGAAATCAACCGTCTTTCCTTACATGATATGTCAGGAAACAGTTCGTGTCTATGACATAAGAACGAACAGGAATTGTAAGAAAAATCTTCAAGACGTAACGTTGTGCAACATCCTACAACCCACTGCATAACGTTCGATTTATTGAATGAAAAAAAAAGCAAGACGATCACTGACCACGATCTCGAAGGAAATGGACCGTGCACGGAAGCCAACTTTTTTCCCCTCGAATTGATGTAAGTTACCCATTGGCTAAACTTGACCGAAGTTTGAATCGTGAATGATTGCCCAATTAATAACGTTTCGCTGATCCTGCGCTTAGGACTGAATAATGTACGAATATTATAACAAGAATATGAACGATTCTTAGAAATAGGTGGTCGCTAATGAAATATTTATTCTAAACCTAATTTATTTACTTTGTATGTATATTTCATAAACTAGTAGATATAATGGAACTTTTGTTGCCACATATATCAATATTAAAGAGAGTTTTGTGTAACACATTGAAACTTTCTTTGTTACCAAATGCTATTTTGCTTATGGGTGACTAGATATATTTCATCGTTTCTTTGACTTCATGGAGCTATTATAACTTGTTTAGGAAATATCGACGTCTAATATAAGTGAGTATCGTATATTAAAAGGAAACATATATTTCTGAGGATATAGTTAATTACGACTGAAATAAGCCTTGTCAAGAAATGTTAATTACATTTATAATAAATAGCTGTACTTTGATCCCTTCTATTTTATTTTAGTTATGATTATTAAAGTTATGATTTTACTATCAATGTAGGTAACTAACATGGTAGTTACATAACTAACAATTTGCATAACTAAGAGAAAAATCTTTTAGTTTTATTTCGTGTCTGTTGTTGTAACAGTCTTGGTAGGTGGTAGGTAATATTTTTAAAATATTTATTCCTCGGTAGGAACACGTTAAATTATGGTATAGTTCTTAGTAACTTAGTTCCTATACCAAACATATGCGACCAAATTTTTAAAAACAGATTGTTTATTTCTATATTTTATTTGCCTATTATGTCATTGTGTTCACTAAAAGTAATTATTTAAGTGAATGTACGAAAGTTAATTTAAAAATGAATAGGTACCAAATTAAGAACTAATTCTACACTGTATCATGGTACCTATTGTCAACGTTTTGAATAGTGACGCGTAACGCAACATTACAGGCAAGAACATTGAAAACGGTATGTGTAATTTACAATTTTGTAACCATCGTAATATTCATTGGTCGTAGTCACCTAAAACAGTTATTATTGTAAATTGTTTACTTTCAGTTATAGTTTTCACTTTCGTCGATGCGGCATTATTCATGGGAAACATCCGGTTTTGCAAGATAACGGTCGATGACAACCAGTTTATTTATAGCAAATTGCTTAGTCCAGTTTCTATGTTCCTAGTTCCTGGTAATTAGAACAGCAACTTCTCGGATATTAGGATGATTTATTAGATTTTCTTTTGGTTACATAAATTGGAAGTCATTCTTTGGTTTCAACAGAACCAATTTTAGATAGTAAAATGTTTATTACTTGTACTACTTCACTAATTTGGATTATCTGACTAACATTTTTGCACATTCACTTATACATTCTATCCTTTGAATACTAGGTTGATACTACAAAAGAAGTAATGACAAATTAATATTTTAATTTTATAATACTATTCTAGCTTGCCTTGTTAATTGTTATAACTGATTGGTATTTTAAATTAGTAACTGTAGGTAAACATTGTAATATGGAGTCAATGGCAAATATCAAAATCAAGTTGAAGTTGAGAATTTGCAAAGCATACTTAATTATTACTTTCCCTTAGTGGCATTATAACAATTACATCACATAAAAAAATTATAAAACGCCTCAATTTTAAGTAACTCCTTTACACCTGTTGTAAAATTCTCACGCTCAAACTTAGTGTATATATTAACCTCAACATCATTTAAATCTTATCGTATGAACACAAGATAAAATAAGTATTGATAATAATTATTTATTATGTCATTATTTCAGAGCGAAGGTTTGTACTGGTTGTAACACAAATCTGCTATTTGACCTGAGAGACTATCCAGACAACAATGATCAACATGCATATTTCATCAACATCCATATTTACAGGATATGTATATTTTCTCTCATTTTCGCTCACCACACCTGATCCCGTATTGTGTTGCGTAACCATTCCATTCAACGCTTATGTACATACACAGACATTTATCACACCAATATCCCTTATGACTATTGTACTAAACACAATGCAGCAAATTTTATAGCAGAAGTTTCAAAAGCAACTGCAGATTCGAGTTTCCTAACTATTAGGTCAAGGTTTACGCTATTTCGTTGTTCCTGGGATATATTACACGAAAGTCTCGGATGCCTGCCTCGGAATTTGTACCCTAAACTCGAACAAATATCTCATCCTAACTATTTTAAAGTTTTACCTACAAATACTAACTATATCTACACCTTGAATTTAATGTAGCAGATTAATCAAGAAAATTACGCGCAACTGTGTACCTATTGACCTTTTGTTACTATAATTCGTTCATCACGTTCTATCCGTACTTGTTTATCTTTGACAATGAAAATGTTTTTGTCATCAGTGTTCATTCGGTCAATGATCTTGTCTCCATCGAAAGTTACATTCGTCAAGCCAATTTTTCGGTCTGCAAAATTTTCTTTAAAAATTATGCTAATATCATAATATTATCATACCATGAGTATCGTCTACTATTTCTTTTGATATTTGCAACAATGTCGTGTTGAATATGTAATAGGCGGTCGATAAATATTACTCCGATTAAGTTTGAGTTTAAATCAATTTTTACTACATCTTCATTGACTCATATTAAGTAAGTATCCCACAAAATAAGAAGCATATATTGATGCTTTGATTTCTTATGAATTTATCTCAAAGACGATGAAGCAAACATGATATCGTGTTCATTCAGCGCGTTATCGATGATTAGATGACCAGGAAACCTGATGCTATGTTATTATATTAGTATAACATTTTCCTTCCACAGTAACGCACGCTATCGAATTCACAGCAAAGAATTACTAATAAGTCTACGAGGAAACGGCGGAAGAAATCAGATACATGATTTACATGTAATAAAAATGAACAGCAATTGCATATACTCGTAACTGTAATAGAGTTGAAGTTGAATTTCAATGTATAGGTATTACATTCAATTGTATGCTAGTATTAAGGTATGTATATCCTAAATAACACATACATAATAATATACGGATTATTATGATAACCAAAATATTTTAAAAATTTGATAGTCTTTGATTTTTTTAGTTTCGATATATTATGATCGACATAGTCTACATCCAAATAAATTGGTTTACTTGCTCTTAGAAAATTACAATATTTTGCATAATGTCAACTTGTAAGAGCGTCGATATGATATGACAGCATTTAATGGGAAATACAGCAGGTACAACATAATTGACGGTAATGTTATCTATGCAGAAGTGTTGTGATTTGCAAACCACTCAAATACTGGTTGCTCTTCCTATACGTCTTGAGTGGACTATTAAGTAACAACTCTAGAATCAATATTAGTTCAAGTTTACTTTACTGGCTGCAAGCAATTTTATTAATAGACAATGTTGTCTAACTAGTACACTGTGGCCAGATCTAATGGTGCGGATATCTGTTTACTTTCTAGGTCTACCTAGAAAGTCTAGATCTAGGTAACGACGTAACCGATACCTTTGGCACGCGCTGTGATATCGCGACTCGGAGAAAGGGCACTATACAATGAAATTATTTTCTACCCATTTCGAAATAAGGTTAGAAGTAACTGGATCATTAAATTGAAAAAAAAACTAGTCTCTTCTTATTCTTCTTCAAGAATTACAAAATGGAATAGAATAAATGATAGCATGAATATTTTATTTGATATGTAATTTAAAAATTATTCAGTGTTCCATTCACATCAATTATTTGGTACTATTTGTAATGAAAACTAGTTTTTTTTTGGTCTCTGGAAACCATAACAATTTCCCTGACCGAGCAACTGCTCTTCTAATTGAATAACACAGGACTGGAGGACAAGAGTATTTCTCTCATCTTACGTTCCGAGTTGCAATATGTTTAGCGATGTTGAAGAAATTACACCTTAAAACTCCAATACATACACAATCCATGCAGATCTACTTTAGAATTATTTTTGCGTTAACAAAGGCGCAAATAATTTTAGAATTAGAAAAAGCTTCTCTTCTTAATCAAAGGACGACAATACGAGCATGGAACTTAAAACTTCATACGCATTTGTAAAGTTTATAGTCGATGATCACGATAGTCTGATTAGAATTCGCGGGTAGACACGTTATGTGTAATTAATACGAAAGTATATGATTTATTTTGAGTTTGCTTCGCGAAGTTCGGCGGACGTAAGAAAATTTCGGATTCGTCAATAATCGACCACTGCAAAGGTGCTGTAATCACGAAAGCTAAATCAAACACTACGCCGACAAGTTCTTTCCTACTGCAAATGTTTTTCCATGTTGCTAATTTTATTTGCAACACGTCAATGTACCCAATATCTAATATTACTTTTGCGCCATCTCTTTACTTCATAAAAAGCTTGCGTATTTTCCTTTTTCGTGAGCCACGTTTCAAAGCGATTATTGTGAAAACAATTACAATGAACCTTCATTTCCAATAAGATATTTCGAATACGCATTTCGCAAAGGTATCCTAAGTTGAATTTACTCAAAATCTAGAACGGTCCATCGAGTTGACTTTCGAGAATCGAATAAGAATTAAAATTCCAGAAAATCTCAGTGCGATTCGAAGTAGGAATTAAACAGTCCCGTTTAAAGGCAAAAAATGCAAACTACAACGGCATCACTAAAAATGAATGTAGCTCGCCCACGGCCAAATTACACATTTATTGCAAACGAAAAGTCGTTTAATGGATTAAACTGAGAAAGATGTAACCCGAAATAGGCACTTACACTGAAACACTTTTGTGTTTTTCTTTAAATTTGAAAGGGGAAATTTTTTTGGGACTTAAAGGCTGCTTAAAGGTCATTTAGCAGATACTTTTGTTTAATTTTTGTCGCGTAAGGGAGACTTTTAATTCGGGACTAAGGGAAAACGGAAGGCGTCATGGCTAAGCAACATCCGCGAATGGGTCGATATAAAAACCAAAAAAGAGCTGTTGAGACTCGCAATGAACAGAAATAGGTTTATTATGAAATAGACTGCCAATCTTTACTAGTGGAGAAGCATTTGAAGAAGAAGACTGAGGCAGTTGTCCCACCGCATACGATGTGAGCAAGAATCGAATGGAACTAGAAACGTCAGTATTTTAGGAATTTCACCGTGCAGTAATTTTCATGAGAACAAAGTCAGATGAGGGTGAATTTAAACTGTTCAAATCTTTTAATATATTATTTATCCACATGCATAAAATAGGCTGGAGTAAAGAGGTTTTGATGCAACGTCTAGGTTAGTACTGAGTGCGACCTTTTCAGAGAACCTAAGATTAAAAACCAATGCAGTCCAAAAGAACCACATAAATATTTTGTAATAAGTTTTTAAAAATGTACAATACAATATTCAGTCATTTTCTCTACTTTCAAATTATTAAGTCTTTTCAAAGTAGAAGTGGACAAAAGAAAATAAGTTTTTTATTTACGCAAAAATAGGTCTTTAAGGAAATACATAATCTTCTTATGGAATTATTTTTGCGTTTACAAACGCGTATATTTACGTAATGTTTACCACAAAAACATAAGAAAGTCCCGGTAGCGTAGTGTTTGACGCAGCCGCCCGGATTGCTGAAGATGCGTTCGATTCCCGCCTGTGGCAGGTCGATGTTTTCAGTGTATTTTCTAATTGAAAAATAATCTTCTTTGATCTTAAAAGTATAAACTCTGCTTCTTTTTACGTTATCAGATAGTAGTACCTATCACACAAGGCTATTAATCACATTAATATCCAGACTGCTGAAAAATTTAGAGTGTAATATCTGTTCTGGTGGTCGCCTTTTGTTTGTTGGTTGGCTAAAAGTTTAGTTGCTTTTGGATTTGATGCCTCGTTTGTGTAGGCCACAGGCTGGTAAGCTGTCACTATCTTTGGGGACTGTATGTGGCTTTATATATAACCAAATATTAGCTAGATCTGCTCAATTCATATTGGGATTATGAGTTTTATTATGTGTGAAGTCTCAATGCACAGGCTATTAATATTAATCACATTTAATGCCATCTATTTTCTTCTGACATTTACCTAAATTACCAGTTGAATCGAGATAGAGATATTTATCGTGATTATCACTGGCACTAGCATTGGACAAATCACGCTGCAAAACTATTATTTTGCGAGAAAAGTCGTATTTAGAGTAATAATGGGTCATTAGGACAATGCCCCATAGACCTGACGTACCTATTTAGAATAGGGCTGCCAACATCTTCTTTTTTCAAATTTATATCGATTTAACAATGTAGGTTGGCACAGTTTTGGGGCTGGAAAGCTCTTAGGCCTTGTAGGACTATGAGCGTGAATATAATAATTATCTAGGCCAAATTAAGCATCTTTAAGAACTTGTGTTATGGATACTAGATAACGGACAAATATACTTAATAATCCAGATATTTTTATAAATAAACTTAAATAAATATATAAACAACCAACTCATGAACAAATGATCGTGTTCATCACACTAACATTTGCCACTATCATGACTCGAACCTGGACCGCCAGATGTGTAGCCAGCGTTACTGGCCACTCCACCACGACGGCGTCAAGAAATATATCGATGGAGATATATTTCTTGACGCCGAAATATATCGCGAAAGCTGAGCTACCTAGTGCACGGTCGGTACTCAGATGGGTAACCGATAATTTTTCTACTCCTTTTTCCTCCGTCCCGTCTACATAAAAAGTTAAAAACATATTAGATTTTGGGTACTTATGAATTTACCGTTTTATAAGGAAATGTATATTTCATAATAACTTTATTTGTATTTCTTTTTTCAATTTCTCAGTGAATTCGACTCTTCATTTCAGGAATACCTATACTTAGCTAACAATTAGCAAACAGACATTTTTAAGAAAAAATAATTCTTAAATGTGAATCAAAAATAAGTATGTTTAAAACACCAACAACTTTGAGTACGAAAGCAACTCTGAAATTGCGAAAAAAAAAACTACTCTTCCATACTTTTTGGTTCGTAAGTGTTGCAGTTTTGTATGTGACATCTGATTTTATTGCGCGATTTCAGAGTAAAAGCTGTTTGTTGTTGATAAGATCTTCAAATTTTTTGAAGGTTGTTGGTGTTTTACCAATAGATAACCCTGTATACAAACCCCCTCCGCCACCCTTTTACGGCCACTGCTAACCGCTGACCCTAAATCCTACCTGTTAAAACTGTGTAGACCACAGAACAAATAAAAGAGTAAGTAAAGTAAGTTATGAGTAAACACTCATTTTCGATCCTTTTCGAAGAGGAAAAATATTTAAAAAATAAATGTAAAACACCGTAGTGCTATTTTAACTGTCAGGAAGCAAAGTAAGACTCATAATCTTACTAATGGAGACATTTCTATTCTCCGGTAAGTACAAATATACTGTTTAATTGAAAAAATATTATGTTGCGTGTGGCGATACTGGCGCTGGTATTAACATAGCTTGATACGACTCTAACCTCTTTTATCTGTTCTGTGGTGTAGACCTTATTTTCACTAACAAAAACGCCCTACATACACTCACACAGGGTAGACACAAATTAACTCTTTCCACTTACAACGAACCTTACAATTTAATTCGCTTCATCTACTCTCATCAAAGACAGAAACAACTCTACAAAAGCCATGAGAGCTTCCTCACTCTTCCGTAAATAGGAGGTATGTATTAAATATCTAAGACTTCGGTTTTACACTTTATATGTAATTTCTCACATTTACCTACTTTGTAATGGTGTCAACCCTATTACAAAGTAAACACCTACAGTGCCCTCATAATGTAAAGCCCTTTCTGTAATAAATATCGTTAATCTCGACTGGTATCGGGTCTCGATAGAGCACTTTCTAAGTCCGTAACATTGGAAGCAGATTACCTACATTCAAGGTCGTTATGGGAACGGTGTTGTTAAACGGACTGTTATGGTTTTAATGAGCCACCAAACAGATGTTAAAAAGGAAAGTGAAACTAACAGTTTTTGATGGACGAATCGTTGTGAAAATCGCCGCCTTCTAGAAATGCCCTTAGTGAAATTATTGTCATGGGTATATTAAGCATTACTTTATATTAAACTAAAAAGTAATTACTAATTGCCACTGCGTTGTTGATCAGTCTATGATTTGGTATATATTTCCACGCTCACTCCAATCGCATCGTGCCCAAATGCATCATTAAGAACTTGTGTTTAGGATAGGCACCTCCTATGATTCATACTATGATGGATAGATATTGTTACAGATAAATTTAGTTATAAATACATAAACAACCATGACACGCGAAAAAACGGCGAGAAAAAGTTTTTAAAAGTGTATTGCAAGTATTGGATAGGCACAAGTTTACTACATGATAAAATAGTTATGACTAGCCCCATGTTTATATACTTAGTTCGAATTTTGATCTTCTATTTCTGTTATGCAATCAACAGTAGAGATGAAAATATTATTTACAATAACAATAAAAATTGTGTCACCTATAAACTCGTGTCCGGCTCGTAGGACCAAAGTTATGTAGGGGAGCAAACCGCTGTTGTTTATTATACAATAACTTCTCCCTGCTAAGCCCCTTTTTCAATAAATATTGTGGCTCTACAATTTTGTATTACCTTTTTTTATAAAACGGTTTTATATAACGGTAATAATAATATAGAATATTATTAGTAGGTATTAAAAGGCGAAATAAGATGTTGTCTAGTACTACTCAATATAAAAGTAATACTAAAACAAGTATCAAGTTTAATTGGTACATTTAAACACTATATTTATTATTTTATTCAATATTCCTATGAGTTATACCCACTTATTTATGTTAGTAATTCAGTTAGTTAGTCAGTTCGTGACATAATAAGAAACGAAAGAAGATTCGTCAAGTCCTGTGTTACTCAGTTCCAAAAGCAATTGGCTAAAGGTGCGAAAGGAACCCTCTGGTTGATCGCGTGATTACAATTTGCTAGCTATGTAACAATAAGAAGAATAACGATTTATCGAATATTAAACTTAATAACTAGTAAGTAGTAACGTAGCACAGTCAATAGAAGTTACACTGTGGTTCATACTACAGTTCAAAGTTCGCCAACAATGCAGCCGTTTGTACTAGATATTACCACAGTGTAAGAAATTCTATAGACTGTGATATTACCTACCAACTTAATATTGTTTACTATGGATTTACTAGAATACAAATATATATTTTTTTATAATTCAGTTCCTCTAGTTAATAGATTGTCTTGATGTGTTTATACAACATTACAAAACACAGTAGCGTATTATACGAAAACATTTATCCTTTTTTTCCCATGTTGTTCAATTAGATTTTCATATAAAGCAAATAAAAATAGAAATCGTATATGTGAACTTAAATTTATCGAGAAAATACAGGGGTGATGGAATGTTTTCTCGATTTTAAGGTCACTAGAATTATGCTCCACTATGATACATGATACTGCGTCACAACAAAACCTGTCCGGGTTTAGCTGGGTAGTCATTATTATTATGTAAAAAAATATCTTCCAGTCCCTCAACAAATCGACGGATGGGAGGATACCCTATGGTAGAGGAGGACAGAAGCTTGTCAGCTGGGATCCTCTCTTAGAGGAATCGTTGGACAATCCTGGCATAATTGATTAAGAACGTAAACGTAATGCAATTATCGCTTCATCACGTTATTATTATCGTTATTAGATAGTATTTTATTATAATTATTATAATGATGATAGACTAATGCACTGTAACAGGACGTACGAACGTAACAATGTTGTATTTTCCTGGTTTACCAATGGTAAAAAAAAATAAAAGTTACAAACTGGTTAGAGGCGGTTTTTTGATGTTTACAAAAGCTGATGCTTGGAGGAAATTGGTCCTTTTTTGTATGCAATTTGGAGTTTTAACGCGATTATTTCAACCAGTAAGGTTTTTACTGATCTTTGAGGTTTATAAATGTGTGCTAAATTGTAAACTACGCACCAAACATCTTAGTACGAACGAACCTACGTATATATATGTATTGATGATAATGAGATGAAGCAGTCAATTGATATAAGAAGAAAAAAAGAATATAGCTTATCATACACATTATATAAATATGGCCTTTATTATTGACTTCTATTGAAATCTACAGATCAACACCATAATAAAGGAACATAACAAACAAAAATGATAACCATAAAATTGTAACTTCGCAGCAAGATTTAGGACAGCTGAAATTGAATACCTTTTATGTGTGAACAATTATAAATTCTTTATATTACACACAAAACAATAACAAGAAAGGGCATGTACAAAGGTGAGCTTATCTCTAGCAGAGATCTCTTCCAGCCAACCCTAGTAATAGTTTAATATTTATATGCTTATAATAACTATCTTGAAATTTAAAAAATATATTGCTGAGTATTTTATCAAATAACATATAAGTAATGCTAATTAATTATGCACTTGCATGGTATAAGTAACAGGTAAGATACCAGAAAACTAGAAAAATTAGCTTCTTATTGTTTTTAGTAGAAAAATTAGCTTTTTATTGTTTACTTATTTTTTATATAAGAAAAATGTAAAAGCCATAGTGTACTGTAGTGAATTACTATGAATAAATATTCACGATATTCAGTATTACTATAGAATTAGTCAAAGCAAATTGTTACTTAAGTCTTCTAAATATTATTACAAATCGGCACTTACAAACAACAGTCGCTGCCTCATTTTGTCTGTAATCTGTTTTCACTAAATTACAAAGTAATTTTACGATTTTTCACACAGCACAGATAAACTTAAATTAACCGTCGCTACAGTTTCCCGCCAGAAACCGCAATGCGCATGCGCCCGGGCTCAACGTAAATAATAATGGAAGCGAATGGCCGCTACTCGGGCATTTTATATAACATTGAGAATTCACTGACTCAATATATAAATTATAACTATTCTCACCATGCAGTTTTGTTTTATCACTTGTTAGATAATCTTCCTAATAATTTAAATAACTATCGGAGCGTAAAATTATAAACCCTGTGAGCTAATTGCGTTTTTATATAAAGTATGCGTAAGTATCGGTTGATTAGCGAAATATTGAGACACGTTTTAAGACAAAAAGTCAAAGACAGTGCGATCGTCCCAATAACTCCGGATTGCGATTTAACGCAGAAATAAATTGGACTATACCTATCTTCTATTTTTGTTACCCAATAAAATGACTACAATTAATCTGAAAGAGACCAGATAAATCATTGAAACGGACAAAGAAAGATATTAGGAAAATTAAATTGCTTTGTTAATCGCTAATTTCAATGCCGTGTGATACCGGCAGACTAAAATTTCCCCAACGGGTGTCGTAGAAGGCGACTAATGGGTCAGCAAAGGGGTATTGACTACCTTATACTCCATCCACCAATCCGCATTGGGCAAGCGTGGTGGACTACTGCCTAAACCTCCTTCGATGACAAGGAGAGGCCTTGTGTCCCAGCAGTGGGTCGAATTATAAAGGCTGTTATGAAGATGTTAATCACTTATTTCAATACAACAAGATATTTAGAACAGCGTTTGTTATTTTTTAATTGATACAACATTTAGAATTTACAATGATATTTAAATAATTAAAGACTAGTTGATTGTAGAGGTACCTATCTAAGTAAAGGGCGATCATATCAAAGTTATCTTCCAAACACTCGTTTGAAGGACGATAAAAATTCGCACATGGTGCACTACTTAATATTAAGTTTTTTTGACATGTATTACACAACATTAATAATATCTTAGAATATTATGTATTTTATTGCATTCAATTAGAAAATTACATACACGCTATTCGTAATTAGAATGTTTTAGTTTAAATTTAACGGAACTTATGTTATGTTACCTATATTATGTTATATGATCATATTAACACGTAAGTGTATAGAAGGAATTGCTTGCGTTTAGGTTGTATAATAAACTTGTCAAGGCTTTCCTGAAGGGCTACCAAATGATTTTCTTCAAATGTAATAAAAACTCATAGTTACAACTATTACGTTCATTATCGAAACAAACTTCGTCCTAAGATTCGAACGTTTAGAGCAGGGATGTTACGGAGCTTCGACTCCGGTTCCGTTAAGTCGGAACTTCCGATTATTATTACACCTTCGGTTCCGACTTCGGCTCCGACACTTTTAAATCGGAGGTTTTAATCGGAGGTCGAAGCATAACATAGCGGCGACGGCGGCCTGTGTCGACTGTTATGAAAGGTTTTTTTGTTTCATTGTTTGTGTTTTATTTAATAATTTTAAAAAAATTGATTTATGAATGTTTTATTTGTCTGTAAATAAAAATTCTTTCTCATGCCAACACTTCTGACCCTGCCTCCGACTCCGATTCCGATTCCGATAAATCAAATTTAAAAACTCCGACTCCGACTTCGGTTCCGATAAAACTACCTCCGTTACATCCCTGGTTTAGAGTTTCGTCAAAAAGTTAATATGAACTCATTTCTCTGATTTGCTCCCCGAGATCCAACCTCGTATCGTGACTTAGTACGTACCTACTTAAAGTGCATAAATCAGTTATACTTAGATGGTTATAGTGCATATTAACTAGGTAATCTGCAGATCATCTGAATGATAAAAAGTGGATAATTTTTTTCAGTTCTTACATTACAAGTCTTGGATACCTCAGGTATCAGCAGGGGTATGCATATACTTATATCACTCTCTCAAACGGGTTCAATACTTTCTCCCTTTTAACACCAAGATTATGCTAGCGCAATCTCTCCTTCTCCCTATTCTCGACTACGCTGATAGGTATTTTTTATTCGGATGTACCTAACTGAAGAATTGCTCAACAAGCTTGAGACTGTAGAACCTGGCCGTCGTCGGGTTCATTTATGGTCTGCGCAAGTACGATCACGTATCCGCTTCTCGCACTGAACTCAAATGGCTTCCGATTTGTGACCATCGTAATGTGCGCACCCTTGCCTCTCTGTACAAAATCCTAAACTATCCTAATGCCCCTTCGTACCTCATTTCCCGATTCCAGCTGTGTCCGTCCACCTCCCACACGTTCTAGACGCCCATGTGTCACTAAAACTCTGCAACTTCCTAAGGGCAACACCAACTTCCTCCTCCACTCCTTTTCCTTTCGTGCTGCACAGTTTTGGAACAGTTTCCCAACTGTCATCCAAGATAGTCCGTCTATCACCTGTTTTAAGACTAGAAAAGAAAAAAATGAAATAAATACTATTAAAGGTCAAAAATTGAGTCATTGTTTCTCAAAATATTCTCCCTTTGCGTAAATGCACTTTTTTATTCGACTAAACCAATTTTGAAAACTTTTGTGCCACTCCGTGGTGACCTAGGTACGTGTTTTTCATACACTTTGACAGGCTCTTCGGTCATGAAAATCGTAGACCGCGTAATTTTTGGGAACAGAAAAATGTCACAAGGTGCACGGTCGGGACTGTACGCAGGATGGCTCATATACAATTTAAAACTACAAATCTTATTTATTTTCTTATTTTATATATTTTTAACGATAGTAATAAATAAAAACATAATATAGAATTAATCGTCTTGTTTTTCAGTTTCACCAAGGCTAAGTTAATAATGACTACGTAGCAAAAAAAAAACGAGATGCCACTACCAGCCAGAACCGCCTTTTGTTTTAGAAATAAAAAAAACTGTAGGTAGATTCCAAAAAACTGTAAACTTACAGTTAACCGCTGTGGGAACATTCGCCGGTTGCAAGCTTACAGTTAAATACTTATGTATGTTCTACGACTATTTGTAGTTTTCGAGTTATGATTTTTTAAAGTTTTTTTAGTAGTTTCTAACTTTTAAGACATTTTTGTGTTTTATGAGGTTGCAAACATAAATACAACCTTGATATTTTTTTCGGAGTTTCTCTCGAGTAGGTACTTGTTGTAAAAACACGTGTCGAGAGACTCCATTTTTAACACAAATCAACCGTACAATTTTTGTTACTTTAGTTACATTTTCACTTGACATTGGCAAAATGCGTACGTTTAATGCGTCGCGATACCGTTAATTAAGAATATAATAGAATTTTTTTTCCTCACATAACCGAATACATAACTAACTAGCCAAACAAAGTCATTACCGTTCTCCTCAGATGTAAACAGTGCAACAAGCTTGATGAATTTTTTATAGTAGATTAATGATAAAACGGACATGTTTTTTGAAATGATATTGAAAGAAAATTGATGTTTCTTTTATAACCTATTATAATTTTTTAAACTGAATTATTAATAAACGCTTTTTTGTTTATTTTGAGGGGTTACTATTTTTTGTTGCACTGTATTTACATCTGAGGAGAAAGGTCTAGTCTAACTTTGTTAGACTAGTCATATATTCAGCTATGTGTGAAAAAAAAAACAAGGCTGCATCTACTTTACCACATCGTGCACAAAAAAGTCAGAAACTACTAAAAAAAACTTTAACAAAACAATACTTCAAAACTACAAAAAATCGTAGAACATAATTAGTACATAGGGTTATTCGGGTTTGTCTAGGGCTACTACCCTATCTCTGTGCTTCAGTTGTACACTATTTTTGGGACAACCTGTATATACATATACCTCACCGCATGATGGCGGTACACGGTCATTTTACAACCGACCTAAGATTCTCATCTGCGTAATTAATAACGAGTAATTACTTAAGTATATAATATTGTAGAGAATTACGTACGATAGCCACGCAATAAAACGAAGTTATTGTTAACATAATAATAATGTTGTTATTAAAGTACAAGGGCAACATCACTCATTTAATGCTAATACCTATATATATTGTTATTATGTATGTAGGTAGATAGGTACCTGCCATCTGCTAAAGATCTACGTGATTACAGAAGGGATTATTAAAATTAATTTTGATACTTATGTAACATTGTAGGCGATGAGCTGATGGCAAAATATTATTATTAACTCTATTAAAATTACTATCAATGATTTTAAAAGAGTGAGGACACGGTGAAATATTTGTGAGTCAAAATGGCGGGTGTACCAAAAAAATGTATCTACCTATAATGTACTTTTTTGAACCTCGCTCTAAAAAATCAGTACCTACCTTCTTCAAAACGAAATTATTTCTAAATTAAAACACACCCGCCGTATTGGCATCAAGATGGCGGGTGTTCTATAATATAAAAAACGTAACTATTGTAGTTGCGTTAGGTGCTCAATTTGTATCATCATCACAGCCTTTACAATTCGACCCACTGCTGGGACACAAGGCCTCTCCTCGTCAACGAAGGAGGTATAGGCAGTAGTCCACCACGCTAGCCCAATGCGGATTGGTGAATGGAGTAAAAGGTGATCAATACCCCTTTGCTGATCCATTAGTCGCCTTCTACGACACCCATTGGAGGATATGGGGTGTAGTGTATGCGCATCCTATTCACCCTCTCACTTCCACAGACAATGACTGTCTCGTTCGCACCACGTCAGTTATACGAGAACCGTCGGCGAGAGCAGAGTGCGAGAGCCATTCGGTGAGAGTAAGCGTGTTGGTAGTCTGTGCCATTAAGTGCGTGTACGAGCCAGTGTAAGACAGGTTCTACAATTGGCGACGAGGACAAAGGTCAGATTGTTTAAGTTATTTAAACAAAAAATGGAAATGTGTATGTATGTATCACAAATGAAAAAAATAGGTAGGTAGGTACTTGTTTATAGCGTTGCAAAATGAGAGATTTATGCTGCCTACTATGAGTATAGTACTGCAGTAAGCTACGAATACTCTTGTCTAAATTGTAGATAAAAAATGTAGGTACTTATTACCCAACTTAAATAGCTTTTACCCAAATACTCGTGGTGTAATTCTTGCAGGTGTTGTTTATTTTGTATAACAAAGTGGGCAGATCTGTAAAGCGGTTTGTTACAAATAAAAGTGCCTTAAAATAGTAATAGTGTTTACATTCAGTATTTCGTTTCGTTCAACTTTAATTGCGGGACAGATGCGCCATAATAATAAAATGGCCTGGACATTTGAGAGTACACCTAAGTTCACATTTTGTTCTTAATACTATTATCTACCTACAATTTTGTCGGTTTCCTCAGTATTTTTTATTTGTTCTAAGAGGTGTATTAAACAGTACATATACATAAAATATTGCTTAAAATAATAATATATTATCATGATTTATCGATGTATAGATAAATAAGTATGTATTGCCTTGGTTAAACAGCGCCATCTGTTGCAGACTAGCAACAACAGCTTGCAGCAAGCTGCTTGCTAACAAATCAATCTGAATGCTACCGAATAGGTTAAAAATTGTAGTCGTAGTTACATAGATGTCGCTAGCAGTACCACTTTGTAGATACGGAGTTCATTCCACGATAGCTCTCACAATTAATTGTATAGCTTGTTGATTTTTATTTATTAATTTGCAAAAATTAATCTATTAAATATTAGTTTGTGGTATAATATTCTTTATGGTCATGTCTGTGGCTTTATGTCTACGATGACTTTGTCTGTGGTTGAAGCGCCATCTTTTCTTTGGTAATTTTACACTAGTTTGAGCTTCACTTTCTGTTGAGCAGCGCTAGGCAACGGACGTATACCTTCTTAGTGACTAGAAGAATATAGTACACAATAATTTCTTCAGTATAATTGTTGTTTCAATTACCCGTAATCTCCTATAGGTTATGGGCCCAGTCTACGTAACGATTAGTGTGTTAAAAGTACGGTAACAGTGAATTTAAAATTGTCGTGAATAAAAATTAAAATGAAGTCGCGTAAGAAGAAATATTCAACAGTTTAACAGTGAACGTTATAGAATGTGAAAGTTTCGTAAGAAATCACGAGTGTCGTTATAAACTACCGCATCAAGAGAATAAAAAAAAAAGAAGAAAAAAGTGCGAGTGTGAAATATATATGGTGCATTTTTTTTTAAATTCACAATTGAAAATTGATTCTACCCTCATAACACGAATAAGGTGTAACAACTGCCTTAGAAACTAATAGAGAAGAACAATTGAATTTCTGCATTGTGAAAACTACCGAGTGACGATCACAGAGTTCAAAAATATTGCATATTACTACAAAGAATACTACACCTTAAACGTTTTTACCACAAGCAACTAGCGGAGAAGAATTTTATTTCAGGAAATACGATGCATAAGATTTTCGAAGTTGTATTGTGTGTGATAAGTCGCCGCAATCGTGTCAAGAAAAATCACCGATAGCTATAATAAATATATAACGAAGCTGGCAACTGCAGTAGCGGCTACAAATCTACTGCGGATACAATGGAAACCCAATAACAAGGACAGTATTGTTTAATCTGTTTATAGTGTGAATGATATTACTTGATTCTAATACTAATTAAATATATTTTGTTCTAGATTCAAGAGCGAGTTTAAAAACACATTTTTTACAAATCCTACAACAATATGCAGATTCCGTTAGTAATTGGCGAAGCTGAAATTTTGCAGCAGCTTACTACTAATTTGGGAAACCATATAACTTGCAGTCAGTCTCCAAGATACAGTGAGCTGGATACAAGGTTGTTTTTGGACGACAGGGAGCCGAAATTAACAAGGACAGTAAGATCATTGTGCAAGGTAACCTTTTAACAAATCAATTGCTATTGACTTTGTAGCTTTTGTGAATCGTAGTGATTCTGTTTCTCATACGTGCAGTAGTGATAACAATAGTTATTATGGCTACAGCATTCAAGTCATTGTGAGTAAAAAAAAAATAGACATAAAATAAAATTATTAATCGAGGATGTAGATCAAATTAATAGAGTAGCACCTAACAATAAGTTATGTGAAGCATGTATAAATAGGAAACAGAGTCGACTGCCATTTAATCAATCTAAACAAGTATAAAAGTTACATTAAAATTCCTTGTCAGTGTTTGACCGCGATGAACTTCGATATTACTCAACCGATTTTGATGGCATCTTGCAAATGTGTTTTGCTTAGTCCAACTTAGGTTATAAAACAGTTTTTTTATGATTAGTAGACCTCAATTTTTTACTGCAAATGAAACGTTTATTTGAGGACGGTAATGTGGAATTACCACAGCAACGCGTGGGTAAGTTAGCTGGTATATTATTCATTCTGATATTTCCGGCCCTAGAACTCCTTCAACCATTGACAGGAAAAATAACATCGTTCTTTTGTTGATGAGTATACTCATTACTGTGTAACATACTTGCTACCATGTAAATCAGCAGTTTCTATGTTATACTAGGCAAAAAGTGAGGCCCAATTCAATTCTAAAGTACTTAGTTAATCTTCATTCTGATATGGCGGTAATATTTATGTTTAGTGTACGTTTAGAGGTTCGTCACAGAGTTAATGTCAACTCAATTTTGGTAAGCTTACCGACGCCTGCAGACGTTCCGAAAGGAAGACTTCTGACCGAAAGTTGTAGTATTTCAGCGCTTTACAGGATGGCTACTGAACATTGCGCCGTACGTTATGCGATGCGGAAGATGCCCAGTGGCTAATTATTTACTTATGTTTTATTTTCAGTATATTAGACATGAAGGTCTATATTTATATGGGCCTATGTGTTTTGTTCATGCTGATTTACTGAAATAAAAAGTTACTGTGTTGAGAAAGATACCTATAACATATCTTTTGACAGTTTCTCAAACTTTACAATTAAATAGTGTTACTGAGCAGATGGTTACTGTCACTTAAAAAAACTTAAAAAAACTCGTTTATTGTTAAATGGTGGTCAATTAAATAAAATGTTTTGGAGTCATGCAGTTTTGCCTGTGGTTTATTTAATAAAAATAACAACATCAGCTTTAAAAGTTTCACAAATACATACCATTCGAAATGTGGCATAATAAAAGACCTAAAAAAAAAGGTTTCTTTTCTCTCAACCGCTTTTGTTCTTAATAAAACGAGTAAATCAAAACTTGACAGTAAATCATGGAAGGGTAATAGGACATGAACCAAACGGTTGTAAAGTTTAGGAACCTGGTAACAAAAGGTACATGTATATTGTATTAATCACAGATGTTTGTTGTAGAAGATACTATTATTTTTTTTTGCAATCCAGGCGTTCTCTGAAGCCTGAAGAGAATATATTAAATTCTCGTGACAAAACTGATATGAATGTCAATTCGAAATCAGTGTCAAATAAGTCTCGGAAATCTGACGGCTTAAAATCATGAGGAAACTATAATTTGATATTAAATCATGGAAGAGTAAACCCTAACGGTTATTAAGTTTGGGGATCTGTAAACTAAAGTCAGAGATGTTATTGCAGACAAGGCTATTTTCCAATACAGGTCTGCGCAGAAGCCTGAAGAGAATACACTAAATTCTCGTGACAAAACTGATAATAATTTAAAATCGAAATCAGTGTCAAATAAGTCTCAAAACTCGGACGTATTAAAATCAGATAATTGAAAATCTGATATTATCTATACATGTTAGCCCTAGTAAAATTCGAAAAGTAAAACATGACACTGTAAAATGTTCGTCATCAGATGCTTAGAGATGAGTTGCATTCTTTATCTGTAAATTGATTTCAAGACTTATTGTTTTGGCAAAGGCATTAGGTATGGCAAAGGCATTAGGTATGTATGACTATGCCATACAAACCACAATAAAACAGTGTATCAGAGCGCATAAATCGTACACTTACAGAAATGACTCGATCGTTGACATAGTTTAATATTAAATTTTAATTATTATTTTTAATAATAAGTAAATGTATTTTCTTTTGAGAAATTAAACATTTTTAGACCTGAGCATTGCTACAAGTGCGAAACAAAGCAAATCTTTTTGGGGTATATGTGTCGTTGTAACAGATACGTATTTAATTAACATATCTCCCCCAGTTAAAGCTCTGATAGATAAAATAATATATGAAATGTGGCATAAAACCTAAAAATAAATAATGAAAATGTTTTGTTTTACTCAATTTTACTGCATAAGTTAAACGTTATTGTGACAGAAATATCTTATGTCAAAATAAGTAAGTTTTATTTCAAGTGTTTACAAAAATCATTTTAAAAAAAAAATGAATTAATTTGTAGCTCGTGAGTCGAAATTAATTTTGTGCAATCAAGACCAACGTGTGCAGTAGTATCAAAGTGATACCTGCTAAAACGAGTAAACTCTACCTTGAATCGGTAAAACTTAGAATTATTCTATCAAAGATCATTCATCTTTTATACAAAATGATCCAAGTAATATTTATGAGGCACAGTGAGAAAAATCTCAATCTACCCCCTATTTCTATTTGCAATCGTGTTTCAAAATGAGATTTTACAGGAGTAACCACACCTGGAATCCTGTCTAAACGCCAAATAAGTATAATACCATTAGTTTGAATTTGTATATTGTAGTTAAAAATACATAATTTATAATGCTTAATAAACTGCAACACAAACAGACAAAATAATGTCCGTAGCAGTGTCATTTAATGAGACAAAATATATGACATTTTATGAAGCAGTCAGAGATGCGTTATGGCTAAAATCACTTGTAGTCAATGTGAATAAAAGTATTGATAAAAGTTTTGTTATTTTTGACGATAATAACGATTGCAAATGTATTGCAAACTAAACATATACCTAACTAGATATCAATTATCACTTTTCTTTTTAACAGATTTATAAATATGTGATAACATTAAATTAAATTTCAACAGGTCAGCAGCAGATGCGTTGACGAAGCGTCTCTTCTCGCAGTGACGTTGTAATACATTCATAGAAAAAAATGGGCATAAGAGAAGTTCATGATGTATTTGAATAATGATATTAATATGTAATGATCTTATTATAAAATGCATATGATTTCATAGATATATAAGTGAGTGAATGGTCTGGTTAGGTTTTTCTGGGTTTCCCTAATCCTAGCAACAAATGTTGGACCATAATAATGTATCCCAGTGAGCACATAGAAGGTGTACGATCTGTTTAGGATTTGATTGTTAACTTATGATTAAGTTTGTATAAATGACCAGTCGATTAATTTTTGAGGGGGCGTGTTGATTTTTATTTATTAATTTGCAAAAATTAATCTATTAAATATTAGTTTGTGGTATAATATTCTTTATGGTCATGTCTGTGGCTTTATGTCTACGATGACTTTGTCTGTGGTTGAAGCGCCATCTTTTCTTTGGTAATTTTACACTAGTTTGAGCTTCACTTTCTGTTGAGCAGCGCTAGGCAACGGACGTATACCTTCTTAGTGACTAGAAGAATATAGTACACAATAATTTCTTCAGTATAATTGTTGTTTCAATTACCCGTAATCTCCTATACTAATCTCTTAATTGACGAAAGGTAATAATCAACTTTAATAAAATTCGTAATGATTTCTTATAACTTTATATAGTAATTAAATTAACTTATAACAAATGTATAAATCATACTAGTCCACTCTTATTGTTTAAATGTTCATCGGGTGACGTGTAAAATAAATAAATATATAATAATAATAATTAAAATATGAACTGGTAAATTGCTCACATACGGTATAATTACATATAAGTAAAATCCATGATAATGTGATACATACATACCTTAAGTTGTTCAGTCGGTACAAATGTGCCGGGGTAAAATTGGTACAAATGTACTATGGCAAAGTTGGTACAAATGTACCATGGTTAAGGTGGTACAAATGTACCGTGGTTAAATGGGTACAAATGTCCCATGGTTGAGTTGGTACAAATGTACCGTGGTTGAATGGGTACAAATGTCCCATGGTTAAGGTGGTACAAATGTACCGTGGTTGAATGGGTACAAATGTCCCATGGTTAAGTGGTACAAATGTACCGTGGTTGAATGGGTACAAATGTCCCATGGTTGAGTTGGTACAAATGTACCGTGGTTGAATGGGTACAAATGTCCCATGGTTGAGTTGGTACAAATGTACCGTGGTTGAATGGGTACAAATGTCCCATGGTTGAGTTGGTACAAATGTACCGCGGTTGAATGGGTACAAATGTCCCATGGTTGAGTTGGTACAAATGTACCGCGTTTAAATTAGAACTTTGGTACAAATGTACCCTAATGACATTGGAACGATACAAACAAAGTAGCAAAAGTATATGGTGCTGCCATTAAATTGGTAGGTTATGTCATGCTGCCATTAAATTGGTAGGTTGTATAATGCTGCCATTAAATTGGTAGGTTATGTAATGCTGCCATTAAATTGGTAGGTTATATGATGCTGCCATTAAATTGGTAGGTTATATGGTGCTGCCATTAAATTGGTAGGTTATATCATGCTGCCTTTAAATTGGTACGTGCTGCCATTAAATTGGTAGGTTATATGCTACCATTAAATTGGTAGGTTATGGTGAGGGAAACATCGTGAGGAGGCCTGCACGCACCTATGAGGAAATTCTTAATGGGTTGTGTGTGAGGTCGGCCAGCCCGCGCTTGGCCGGCGTGGTTGACTGGGGCTTGATCGCTCCTGGTGTGGGGTGGGCTCGGGCCCCTCGTTGGAAATGAGCTGTTGATGCGATTTAAGTGGTAGGTAATGTTGTCATTTAATTGGCAGATTATAATTATTATATGCTGCTATTTAATAGGCAGGTTTTGTATAAGGCGGTCTTGAGATAAAAAATGGTAATTTAGATTACGAACTTACGTCGTTAAAATTAATAATTACATTGTAATTAAATTACAGCAATTTGAATTATTTACTGATTTCACGACATAGCAGTTCGTTTGCTAATTGCAACACAAAACTGTAGCGATAAAAACGCAATGCTGTTAGTATTATTTTTGTGAACAGCTTTATAAGAAGGTATAAATGTAGTTGGTTAGTTGCAATTACATTTTGTATTCCTAATTGTTAAAGAATTACATTGAGCCCAAAAAGTAGCACTTTGCAAATTTTATGTGTACGTAAAGAAATTAATATTATGACGACCGTATTGTCGTAGTTATAATTATTTTGTTATTCCGTGTCATTTTAAACGTTGAGATTAGTTCCGTGTCATTTTGTGCAGCTATGACTGCAATATAGTTTACCTTGGTTTTTATTTTTATTTTACCCTGGTGATATAAAGGGTTGTATTTAAATACATGTCACGTAAATTAGGTCCGAGTCGTGAATAATTAAAAAAAAAAAAAAAATCTAACTCGCGGAGTGCCCTATTTTGTCGTGGTGTGATCAACAATTAATTTAGTCAAAACTTTGGTTTCATTACACTTGACGGATTAGACCTCATGTTTGTATAGTATTGACAAGTGACTAGTAGACTGACTGGTATAGTCACAGGTAGTATCATGGGCGGTTAGAAACATAATGAGTAAAGCTGCTTACGTAAGTAACGTTAAATGCTAGAAAAAAATCGACTTGCCTCAGGCGGGACTCGAACCCGCACCTTCCACCTACGCGTTTGTAAACGCAAAAATAAAATTATTCCATAACGTTAAATGATTAAGATGGGAGTTAGATGGCTACTCACGACATGCATTTGACTAATAACTATTGGAAACCATTAACTGTGTGATATGGAATCAAAAAACCGAGGGACTGAGTTTTGATGTAGCCGAAGGACTGTACTGCGTTATTCGAAGCCGAAGTACTCTTGACTGAAGGACTGGTTGACATTACTGATAACACGTGTTTGCGTGTGTGCCGTAGTGTGATCATGGTCATAATTGATGGAGCGGAAGGTAGTAGGAACTTGACAGTCAGTCTTATTTCACAATTGTGCCATTGAATCACATGTGTTGAGTCACATGTGTGGAGTCGCATGTGTGTCAAGAGAGTCTTTTGCGGATTTTTGCAAGTTTCTTGTGAGTCACGTGTAGGGTAATGTAGAGATAAATGCCAGAATGTTGTGTACCATTCGGAAGTTAAGGTCGAGGTCTATTGCGGCCTAAGTGATACCTAATGAGTCTCGAATACTATACGAGGACTCGAATAGTGTTCTAATGGCCGTATATTTGACCGTAGCGTGTAGTAAGTGGATGATGCATACATGCGCAGGGTTCCACGGTGTTGGACGCGCGTGTCATTGAGAGCAATTGTGATCGCTGTTCGGCTGCGAGTCGTAAAATTAGAGGTTTAACTCCAGTTAATTCAATGCAGTAGCGACGTTTGATATGCGGTACATGACCCTAGTTAATGATGTTCATGTTTTATTATGATCTCTAAGTTGCAATACTTAGTTCTATGCATTGATTTAATGTACTAAGTCTTTAAAGATCTTATTCCATGTAATTTCGGTAGAGATTTCTAATGTTATTTTTGTTAGAAAGACGAAGAAAATACTGTAAAACTATTTTATTCACATACAAAGCAATAGTTAAGAGTGGTCGAAGCACATACTTTAGTAATTTTGATATTTTCTGGTTCTGGTTGAAAATGAACAGACCAATTAGATTGAGTTGGACCTGGAATTCAGGGGGCCATTTAAAATTATATGAGCACTTGACAATGACCGTTAAGTTTTAAAGGCACTAAGCTCTAGGCGTAGATACAAGTCTCTCATTCTCATGGTAGATTAAGCCCGAAGGAAAGTAGCTGTGGTCATCAGTGATTCAGTCTTATATAGAGTCTAATGTAGAGTCTTATGTAGTCTTATGAAGAGTCTTATGTAGAGTCTTAAGTAATGTTTTATGCAGAGTCTTACGGAGAGTAATGTGTGAGGTCATATTATGTTAATGACATGAGTATGCAATGCAGAAGATTGTGTTGTGAGGAATGTTAAAAGGACATTCTTGTCGAAGAAATATCCTTCACTCGAAAAAGGTAGAAGGGAAAGGGAAAACTGTAGTACAGGAAAAGGAGAAGGAGAAGGTGAAGAAAGTTCAGATGAATAAACAAGGCGTTTTGAGTTATGTACAATTTATTTTATTTTTATTTGGTTCAATGCTTAGCAGTTGAATGAATAAAAAAATGTGATAAGGAAGGGATGTAGTGTATGCGCATCCTATTCACCCTCTCACTTCCACAGACAATAACTGTCTCGTTCGCACCACGTCAGTTATACGAGAACCGTCGGCGAGAGCAGAGTGCGAGAGCCATTCGGTGAGAGTAAGCGTGTTGGTAGTCTGTGCCATTAAGTGCGTGTACGAGCCAGTGTAAGACAGGTTCTACATGGGGTGATGCTATTCTACTCTGCCGGCATCACACGGCCTCAATTCGTATAGGAAATGCGAATAGCGCCCCTACCGAAAAGAAGCGCAAATCATGTTTCCCATACAAATTGAGCTCTTAACGCAACTACAATAGTTACGTTTTATGTATAAAAAAAACTTACACTACGGGTACTGAACTCTGTTTATTTTGGGTTAGCATGCTATTCTCATGGAGACGGGGTCCAAAAAACGCGCGCTATTCAACATATTTCCTTTGTGCACATAAATAGCCGATATACAATACGATAATATACAATATGTACCTAACGGTATTCTTTATTGTTCTAGAATACAGGCTTTAAGTATACCTACCTACCTATTCTGTAACACTATGGTCTCGGCCCAAATAACATTTTGCAAACAAAGCGACATTTTTTGCACGACCATAGGTACCTACCTACTATAGTATAATAGTCTCTCATATAAAATAATAACATAATCTTTCATAAATAATATTAGCACTCCGTCCGCGACTTTGTCCGCGTAAGTACCTATATAAGTAGGTATATATTTTTAGGGTTCCGTACCTCAAAAGGAAAAAACGGAACCCTTATAGGATCACTTTGTATCCGTCTGTCTGTCTGTCAAGACCCTTTATCTCAAGAACGCGTAGACGTATCAAGCTGAAATTCACATGAAATACTCAGGTCTATTGTCCCTTTAAGCTGTGAAAATATCAAACTTCTAAGCCAAGCCAATCAAAAGATACAGCCGATTATGTCGATATTTTCAACAAATTTCCGACACTCGCAAAGGAATCAAAACCTATAGGATACTTCCCGTAAACTCAGAATCTTGGCATGAAGCATTGTTATATGATGCAAATATAGGAAAAATTGCGAAAATCACATTTTTTTAGTTATATAATATAATAAAAATATTTTAATAAAATGAAACTTACTACCTTATTTCTCACGAACGAATAAAGGTATCAAATTGAAATTTATACCAAATACCTAGGTCTATTGTCCCTTTAAGCAGTGAAAAAATCAAACTTCTAAGTTAACGCGATCAAAAGATACAGCAGTTTATACCGAGGAACCCTCGGTGTGCGAGTCCGACTCGCACTTGGCCGGTTTTTTTGCAATAAAATATAGTCCACTAGCTGTCCCGGCCACGCGCTGCTGTTGTAATTTCATACTACTGACCTATGACATTGTATCTGCAGTAAAAAAAAATGGACTACCTACTTATCAAGATAAAAACTATCCTATCTCTCAATTTGGATCAAACTGCACACGGTGTACAAATTTGATTACAATCGGTTAAGTAGTTTAGGAGTCCATCGCGGACAAACAACATGACACGTCATCATCATCATCATCAACAGCTTATATAATGTCCCCACCGAGGGGCTCGATCCTACCCCACATTAGGGGCGATTAGGCCTTAGTCAACTACGCTGGCCAAGTGCGGGTTGGTCGACTTCACACACAACCTAAGAATTTCTTCATAGGTGTGTGCAGAGGTTTCCTAACGATGTTTTCCTTCACCGTAAAAGCGTCGATTAAACGTACATAAAAAAATATTGACCTGTGGGGATGAAATAGGGGGTGAAAGGTCGTATGGAAATCCAAACAACGTCACGGTTTCACGGCTCCGAATTTAATGAAATTTGGTAAAAAAAAAATATACCAGACCTTAAGATAGTACAGAAGCTACCTTTTTTTTGGAAAAGGGCATGAAAGGGTTCGAAGATAAAACCATGAAACTTTGAATTTAGGCACTTGATAAGAAATAGGTATACCTAAATACAATGACTTGCAAAAAAAACGGGCACCCCTACTACATTTCATACAAAGTAGGTACTCACCTATATAGGTACCAATCACTTTGACTAGGTCCCAGTTTAAGAAGGAAGTGCAGTTTGAATCATCCAGGTGACTTCTTAAAGAAATCATCAATTCAAAAGTTCACCTTAAACTGGGACCTAATCAAAGTGAGGTACTTTGTATGAAATTAGTAGGGGTGCCCGTTTTTTTTTGGAAGTCAGTGTATTTGTTTAAGCGTTTTTGAAATACGAGTAAAAAAAATTACCCGAATGGGATGAAATATGGGATGACAGGTCGCATAAAAACCAAAAATACAAAAAATGCTGCCCAAAGTACGGAAGAAATCGTCGGCAAAAGCTAGTTATTTTATAATATTTAAAGTCTAAACCGCTACGCTATGCTCAATAGACTACGCTATAATTCGTGACTATTGCAGTATTTTCATATCTACTTTATTATATTTATTATTATGGAAACAAACCTCGATCTTACAATTCAATACGCACCGTTTACTAAACATTGCGTAGGTGACGTAGAGCGATTCAAATCGTCTCGAAGTTTTTCATAAGAACTTCTTTTATGTACATTGTGCAAATCATTTCATTTCTTCAAATAGCGAAGGTCACTCCGTAAATTGCCTTTTAAAAAATTGAATCATCGAACTTCATTTGTGACAAAACAATTTGAAATTAGTTTCTTAGCCTTTCCCATTGATAGACATTATGAAATATATTTTGTACCTCCGGCCCTCCTAAGTAGTCCCATTGCGAATTAATAACCATACAAATCTAATTTATTTCTTTTGGAACACAACTGCGTCGGTAGATTTGCGCACAGGCAGGTGAGCCCGGTTTCTGTGTGAACGGAAATCGATTCCGAAACCACGCACTTAGTGGAGCATAGAGATTAAAATAATATTATTCTTTTTTAAAATGATTTTGAGTGTAACACAGATTTAGATTAATATGCAATAGGTAGCTACTGTGGGACAGATCTTGTTCTGGATGTTTGCTTTTATTTGTTTACCTACCTAAATGATATCGGTGCCACTGCATGGCTCATATTGCCAGATGTGGTTTTATGTGTAACGAAATGTTACCTAAAGGTGGCATAGCCAGCTCCGTGACCGTGTCAGCAAGCGTCTCTGTACTGTTGATGTGGACGATATTTGACACGCGAAGAAAAGTCACGACATACAATATGCGCCCCACTCCCAACTTCCGAAACATTGGTAGTATAACAGTGAAATGTGTGTTGTTTGCAGAATTGCCACCATCGCCGGTAGTGTCTGATTTACAGTTCTGACCGAGAGACCAAGAGCATTTTCGTCGAGATTTAAAAAAAAAACAATATGGCCAGTGGCGATAACTGCTCCACCGTACATTACATTTAAAGAAGTGTTTGGAGCGTAAGATTTTTATTTCAAATGGTCTTGAGCGGATTTTGTGCAGCAAGTGTGTGTAATGCATATAATGTCGGTTGCATCCGGGTTGATGACCAATTATGAAGAATCACTGAGAATTTATTTCGGTTTTCGCTACCTTTTCGATCGATTACTTTTATAAAGGCCGGTTATACATGTGCTGGATAGATATCTGTCAGTTAAATTGACAATTTGGTAGGACTAACTGTCGTAAACTAAACGCTGATGGGAACTAATCCGGCCATAAATATTGTTATAAACGTCTATGGGCTACGTTGTACGCTAAAAAAAACAAAACAATACTGTTTATTTACCTCTTTATTGGATATCGCCGGTACAGTAACTATTTGACAAATTTCAAATGCAATAATCAATATATCACTTCGAGCGGGTAATGCCGAAATATTTGTACACAGGACAACAATATGCAAAAGATCTATAAAAAGAGAAACGCATTGAAAAGTAAGATACTACTTTTTGTCTGGTGTGCTATAAATATAGTATAGTTATTGTATATAATTTACAGAATTTATAGGCGCTGGGAAGGTAAGTCAATTACATGCCACTTTCAATATCAACTCCGCTTACAACTGAACATTCAAATATGTTTAACTTCTACGTAAAACACCCAATATTACATTTTACAAGTCTGCGGACATGCTTTTTATTGTATTCATTATTGTAAAAGAGACCTAATTCATACGACTTTAAGACCATATTCGAATATCAATTCTGTCGCCATGCTGAGAATATTACGTGTAATTGAGTAAGGACCTTATTTATAAAATAAAAGGGTTACTTTCGCATTAATCACATTGAAGTCTACTTTGATACAGTTCTTACATTTCAAAATATGGCATACACTGAAACATGTTAAAAATTATATGTTCAATTACATTTGGCATGTAAATAAAAGTGAAATAATCCCATTGAAAAAAAAATCTTCGAATCGATTAAAAGGTATTGTTAAACACTTCTCATGTGGCTAATGTGAAGGCGACCTTATCGAATATTTCGTTACAATAATACAAAACAACAAATAATAATTAAGTCTCTACTAATCATAAATGTATGACTTTCATAACATACAAATTAGGAATCAGACGATATTAATCCATGCCGTATTATTCTTACTCTAATTTAATCTCTTACATTCCAACCGTATACACAAGCAAATGAAAAATAATACTGTTTCGGAAAAGAGATTTATCATTGTGACTTATTATCACAACAAGGATCTGGCACAGCTGTTTGTATTTTTAAAACCAATCAAATAATACATCGTTCACTTATGAAACCAATTTACACGAAATTTTACTAAAAATTTACAATAAATTAATTTAAAATAGGCTAATAATATGTGTTACTATCGACGCAAATAATAGTTGAACGGGTCACGTGGACGAATTTGGCGCTACATCGCAAAATACAACATTTTTATTTTACTGCAAAAATACGTTTATTATAGTAGGCAAATATAGATTTCATATAATTTAGCTTCGTCATCAATAGAATTTAAAAGCTATATTCACTAAGAAACTGACTAGACGTATTAAGTAAAGTCGATATCTTAAATATTTTTTTAATTAATTTTGCATGCGTAAACTCGTCCATGGTACGCTGGGATGGAAGCGTTTTGAACACACACCAAATAAAAAATAGATTGAGAAGTTCAAAACAATGAAGATAAAAAATAGTTCACACTCAGATCATCCACATTAAAAGAATAAAAATTATGTATACAATTTTAATACATAGAGAAATCCTGATTCTTGGCCACATTTCACTAAATAAAAATCGGGTTAAATGTCTTTTATTTAATCTAATTTGAATAGGTATAGGCCTAACTGTCATTTACAAGTAATATTACGCTTAATAATTTTTAACGAATTCAAGTCTTACGCGAAGTAAGGTAAATCAAAATTTCTTATTTCCATTTCAAAGTCATTACATTTATTTCAAATTAGGAACAATATTTATTTACACTTTAGATAGTTTTAATCGTCCTCACAAGGTTGAATAATTATTAATCATACAAAATAAAATGGAATGTGAAATTAAACGAAATAAACTTGGAAGTGTTACGGATTTTATAAATATATATTTTTGTTTTAATAAGATTAAATAAAAGACATTGTCGATGTTAGTATGTGAATGTGACCAAAAATAGGTGCAAATTCAGACATATTGTATAAAATGTAAAATTAAATCATATCACTGGTCTGTCGCATGGTTAAATGAGAACTAGTGTCTAAGATACCTACGGGCTCCTATCTAAAGCTAAAATTAGTTTGATAAATACTCCATACACACTATATTCGACTTAATACTAAATTTGCAACGTATCACATCCATCGAACTATCCATACCCACAGTAATGGAAAGACTTTGCTAAATATTATCTTCGCATAATGGGGTTGAGTATGTACTTCAATTAATTTCTATACTCTGGCCATTCAGTAGAGGAATTCGGAAGAATTCAATGATTATTCACATCATTTCGCGTTAGAAAATTCACAGCGCTTCTAATTTAATTCAAATTTAGTAATTGGAGGTTGGAGTCCAAATAAACCTATCTCAAGCCTCAACGGCTCAAGTTTATGGCATAGGAGAAAATTCATCACCAAACTTTGTTCATTACAGGTATATCCTTATATCAACAAGTGATATCAGTAACGGAAGAGACGCATACATTTTATTTATATAGTAAACAGGCCCAGCACCTCGAGGATCGTTTTCAAATTCCGTGGAGCTTACTAATTTTGAATATGTTTACTTTGCAACGCAAATAGAAAAAGAAAATAGTTGAAAACGGTTCCCGAGACGGCACAAGCCAATCCACAATTTAAAGCCAATCTACACGAAATATGTACCAAAAGATGTCACTTATAGAACACTCACTAATTAATTAATTGTCACTTCGATTACACCTTGTAGGACCAATGCTGGTTTTCCCATAACATTCAAGCTTGCAGTTAAACTGTAAATGTTCTATTTTCTAGCTTAAAAATAAGCTTCACTTATGTCACAATAGTCCACTTAGTCTAGTTGTATTACCACTGAGGGTTCGGGGGTAGGTAGCCTTCTGGGGTGGGGGGCGCGGCGGGAGGGGGGGCAGGGTAGGGTGGGCCCCCCGCTGGCCCGTACGGGAAATACCCGGGTCCGCCGTACCCCCCATAGTACGCTGGATTCGGATACGCTCCGTATCCCACCCCATAACCTGCACAAGAATATAACTAATCAGTTTTACCCTTGAAAATAACCCTTTACCGATCAAAGCAGGCAAGTGATCTAGCAAAAGTATAAAAAATAAGAACAACCCGGTACTCGATCGTTTGCATTATAAAAAAGGAAGAAATATTTAAGAATCTTTTTAGACACGGTGACTGGGAACACATTGGTATCCTTTTAAAACACACTCTACTCATGACTCATAGTGCTTATGCCCAAATATGAGGGAAATCAATTAATCTAAAAAAATCAGTTGTTTCATACAAAAGTGAGTACCTATGCAACACAAATGTATAGATCAGCTGATAACTTAGGTCAATTGACAATTTTTACTTTCTCGTATACTTACGTAGTATAGAGGAAGTCTTGTAATCGTCAAAAAATTTGACCTTGAGATTTTGACGGATTTACACGTTTTGGACCGCTCTGAGGCCAAAAATACCGTTTTTGGAATTATGTCTGTGTGTGTCTCTGTGTCTGTGTGTCTCTGTGTCTGTATTTGTGTCTGTGCGTTAGCACGATAACTCGAGCTTCTATCAGCTTTTGAGCCGTCAATTACGAAAGTTAAGCAACCAAGTGCGCGGTCGGTACTCGGATGGGTGACCAAAAATTTACCATGCATGTATGACAGCAAAATATAATGTTGCAATCAAACTTTTGAGTCGCTTCCGGTATACGAGAAAGTCAAGAGGAGACCACTCCCGATATTTTTTTAAGTATTTTTTTTATTATATGGTTGGAAAACAGAAATTAAAAGACTCGACACGGTATTTTTTTTTTCTTTAATTTTATTTTAAGTATTTTAATTTAAAATTTCAAAACCTACTCATTCTAAAACGACGTATGTGCAACTGTAAGATTTTTGTGGGCTAATGTTATGGGTTGTACGTTGTTGTAGTTGGGCAATTAAAAGTTTCCAACCTTTTAAAACTCCTGGCCCAGATGACATCTACCCAATAATACTACAGGAGGGAGCGGATATTATTATACCGTACCTTGCAAGGATATTTAAGGCATGTATCGCATTTGGGTACACACCTAAAGTTTGGAGGAAAACAAGGGTGACGTACATACCAAAGGCTGGTAAGAGTGACTACGAGGATGCAAAAGCTTATAGGCCCATTAGCCTGTCATCCTTTTTGCTCAAAACCCTCGAAAAGCTCATTGACCGACATATTAGGGAAGAGCCATTAAAAAGAAAACCTCTTCACGGGCTTCAATGTGCATATCAACCAGGCAAGTCGACTGAAACGGCCTTGCACCTGGTGGTAGATAAAATAGAAGGGAGCTTAGAGGCACAAGAAATCTGCATGGCAGCATTTCTAGATGTAGAAGGAGCCTTTGATAAGACCATGCATGAGTCTATTCACAAGGCTGCAATATGTCATGGCATTGATCCAACACTTTGTAAGTGGATCAATAACATGTTGAAAGGGAGAATAATAACAGCTTCACTGATGGGAGACAGTGTGTGTATCAAAACCGCAATGGGTTGCCCCCAAGGTGGTGTATTGTCTCCACTGCTGTGGTGCCTAGTCATTGATTCTCTATTGAAAGACTTAAACAATGGACCACTATATACCGTTGGCTACGCGGATGACATAGTGGTTACGATAAGAGGGAAGTTCATGAGCACAGTAACTGCGCTTATGCAAGAGGCCCTTAAAAGGGTGGAACAATGGTGCAACAACCACCGCCTCTCTATCAACCCAAAAAAGGCAGTAGTAATACCATTCACCAGGAAGAGGAAAGTAGAACAGACCAAGTCACTTACACTCTATGGAACGCAACTGCCATGGTCCACGGAAGTAAAATATCTAGGAATAACACTGGATAAAGAACTAAAGTGGAAAACTCATGTAGACAACACAATAAAGAAATGCCAAAGGGTATTCGGATTGTGTCGGTCTACGTATGGCAAAACATGGGGACTAAAGCCCAAAGTAATGCACTGGCTATACACTATGTTAATCAGACCGATTGTTACATATGGTAGCATAGCATGGTGGCCCAGAACCAAGTTATCTACTTGTCAAAGTGACTTGGCAAAGCTTCAGAGAATGGCGTGCCTGGCCATCACTGGAGCATTCCGGACCACACCAACGGCAGCCATAGAAAATATCCTTGGATTAACACCGCTGCACATAGTCATCGAATCACAAGCAAGAGACACTCTCCATAGGTTACAGGTATGTGGAACATGGAAGGACTCACAGCCGAGGACACGACACACCAAATTTGAAAAGGATCTAAACCTAGATATCGTCACAGCGATGATAAGTGATGTAAACCAACCATCGTTTGTATCTAGGAGATCATTCAGCATCCATATACCCACTCGGGAGGAATGGAAGCGAGGACTCAAAACCCCTAAAGAAAACAGTCTCATATGGTACACTGACGGATCAAAAATGGAGTCAGGTACAGGGGCAGGTATTTACGCCAACGGGTATGAGTACCAACAAAGCATGGGCAAATATGCAACGGTCTTTCAGGCCGAGACATATGCAATAATTGCCTGTGCTCAGAAGAACCTAGAAATGGGCACCAAAGGAATGACCATTTACATTCTTAGTGACAGCCAAGCGGCACTTAAAGCCTTAACTACCTACAAAGTCACTTCAAAACTAGTTTTGAATGCGATACACATACTTAATAATCTAGGCAAACACAACCTAGTCAAACTAGTGTGGGTACCGGGACATGTAGGGATTGAAGGTAACGAAAATGCTGACAAACTAGCAAGGAAAGGATCGGCTCAAAACATCAATGGGCCCGAGCCTTTTGTAGGATTATCTAGAAGTACCATAAAAATGGCACTAAAAGCGTATTGTCAAAAGAGACACCTCAGGGACTGGTTGTCCACTCCCCGACTGACACACTCAAAGAAATTTTTAGGATCCTCACACATAGGCTACCTTAAAAGAATGGGAAGAATCAGCAGAACCCAAATCCGCTGCCTCATAGGCGCTCTCACTGGCCACTTTGCCACTAGAAGACACCTGTGCACAATAGGCAAAGCTGATGACCCCATCTGTAGAATGTGTGGTGAGGAGGAAGAAAGCATGGAGCACATACTATGTGACTGCGATGCACTAGCCAACAGGCGACTAAGGGTCCTAGGTTTAGCTTACCCTAAACCAGAGGACTTTATAGACCTTATTCCCGCCAACATCGTGAAACTCATACAAAATGTTTTCGATATTGGCGGGGATGGGTGATAAGGAAAGGGGAAGCACAAAAGATCCCATAGGGTCGAAGTGCTCTGAGATACGGCCTCAGCCCCTTATTTAAGAATAATAATAATAATATGGGTTGTACAATTTTTTTTTTTTTAAAAAAGGACACTATTTTAAAAAAAATTGAGGTTAAGTTTGGTTATGGTATATTTTCTATTGTAATCCTACGCTGTACATTTTGGGTATGTTTAGATTTTTTTTAATATCTCATAATTTAGCAAGTAATAAATTCTGAAAAAAAAATACTTATAGTATTCTAGATGACCAAAGCTCTAAATGGTTTCGTAATTATCATAACTTGATTGAATTTGAATTGATTTGCCTCATATTTTTTTTTATATATTGCTAGATGTCAAGCAAGCTTGCGGTCCACCTAGTGCTAAGTGGTTACCGTCGCCTATAGACACTTGTAATATTAAGGGTAAATCCCTTAACACTGCAAGTGCGTTGCCATCCTGGGGACTAAGATGATATGCCTTCCATGCCCAGTAATTACACTGGCTACCTTCCCTTCAATCCAAAACAAAGCGAACTGCTTCACGGCAGAAATAAGGCGGAGGTACCTACCCAGACCACCCTACATATGGGTCTACCACCTAGTACAGTAATAGTTGGGTTAAGCACAATGAATCACGGCAATGTCTACACAGTCACCCAGTATATCATGCCCACTTTTCTGGTGAAATCAAACAAAATCAACACATATCATTAATTGAAACACCCAAGTACCCAATCGTTTATTCTAGCTGTAAATATTAATTGGTCTTTTCAAATGTATCCGATTAAATTATATTATTGTTAGAACATACCTGGAAATTGGCCGTAGCCCTCAGGTGGTGCACTGCCAGCGGGATACTGAGGTGGGACTTGCGGATGAGGCAATGCGGGGACTTTGTCTACCTCCCCCTGGTACATACTAGATGGCATTGGCTGACCAGCTTGAGACTTCACAGGCACTCCTTGGCCATATGGCATCCCAGGTATCGCTTCAGGAGGCATCCCACTAATCGGAGCCCGATTCAATGTTCTCCGATCAGAATTCTCAATTGGTGCAACTGGCACCATATTCTGTTCGGCTTTCCTCGGCTTTTGCACACTGTTATTCGACCCTAATAGACTAGACACGCTATGAGACATCGCGGAACTGGGCGTTCTATCACTACCCTGAGATTCACTGCCGCTGTCTGCTTTAATAGGAGACTTTTTCTTCTTCGATTTCGTGCCAGGCCTCTCCTCGTTATTAGGAGAGTAGGACTGCGTTATATCGTCCAAATTTCTGCGGAAGTCGGGCATGCCTTCTTTATTTAAGACACTAGCAGTTCTTTCTAGTTGAGACAAACTGGATTCTATTTGTGAACGACTGCCTAGCCTCTGATGTCTGTAATTTTTCAACAGGTTTATTTTCCTCTCTGCTGGCTCAATGCCATGTGTATCGGATTCATGCGGAGGAAATTGCTCCATTTGAGGTATGTGTTGTTCTTTCGAAGGCATTGCTCTTTCCATTTGAGGAACTTGTTGCAACATTGGTGACAATTGCTGTGCCATTCTAGGTCGTGGTTTTTCAAGCTTTGGCCCTGTCGGTTTCTGCCGAGCGGAATGGCTCTCTGGGATCTCCTCTTCAGTATTCCTTCTTAAGGCCTCTTCAGACGGAAGTTTTTCATCTGTTGTTAAAACTAGGGGTTCGGTTTGCTCGCCTGGTAAATCTCTGAGGTGTTTCGGTGTTCGTGTAACTAAGTTAATGGAAGACATTGAATTCTCCCGACTGCTAGAGCCTCCTTGCAGTTTATGGTTAGACTGTAAATTAATTGGATTGCTTGTATCCTCATCATCACTATCAAGGACTTGTGTGTCATCATCTGATTCAATATCCATTCTGTTTGCTGTACTAGCATCACTGTTTTCATTATCAGACTTTTTAGTGTCTTTTGTTATTTTCGTGATACTAACAGAGCCGGGAAGGGTGGGACGTAATAATCTTCCTGGGGGAATTGGTGATCTTGGACGCATGCCCGAATACGATCTCAATTCGCTTAACCTACTCCTTATATCAGCTATTTTTTGACCAGGTACTACAGGTCTAGTGACTTTATTAGGACCCATAAGTGAGGGTCTTGTCATTACTCTTTGATATGCCGGTCTAGAGCCAGTCTTGGAAGTGATCGTGATGGCGGAATTGTTTTTCAAAGATCCTGGAATGTTGGTTGAGGGTCGACCGCCTAGAACTGTAATAAAACATATTGTATAAGAAAATATTTACTAAATCCTTAATCTCAAGGAAGCAAAATATGTGAAAATATACACTATACAGTCACCATACCTTTTTTACCAACAGGACTGTTGTCCTTGCTATCTGCCTTTTGCCCCAATCCTTTCAAAGCAGTCTTGATAGCTATTATCTTGCCAGATTCGAGTTGCATGTATATTCCCTTCGGTGACTTGAGCACCATTACTCTCTGGCCAGCTTTCAGCACAATATTTGTCTTCTCAGCAGAATTAGTCGGTATTACCACATCTGAAATAAAATCGTCTATTATCGTGTGCTCAAAAGTAAGCACATTGTAGTCATTAATTTTACAATAGGGCCTTAAGTTATATAGTGTCAAGTTAAGATAAGACCGAAGATTGAAGCTACTTTACACTGAATCCTTTATATCCTATCTTACTTCTAAATGTCGAAAAAGCAATGAAAATTGTTATAAGATAAGCAACAAACTATCAATATCTGTCGTCATAAAAATAATAACAGTATTAATATATTCCGCCATTTAGGTAAGCCAGTTCCGCAATCGTTGAATACTATCTTTCCGGGTGAATACTATCAGGTGAAAAATCAAAGACGAGATCAAAGAACTAACCTAATTCTATCGGTACTGTCCGCGATAAAAATTTGCAATTGCTATCAAATACAGACCGAATTCTAAAGTGAAATATGTATTTACATACATAGATTCTCAAACGAAGCGATAACGCCCCCTTATTGGCGTTAGATACTTGTAGTTGCTTTAAATATAATCGTGGCGACAAGAGTGGTGGGCAAAATGACAATGAGTAGCTGTAAACAGTGGCGTAACTATAGGGTGGCATGGGTGGCAAAATGCCACGGGCCCCCGGTAGTGTCACTGACATTTTTAAATTTAAAGAACGAAAAATTTCATAACTAGGGGGGGGGAGGTTTATGAATTTGCCACGGGCCCCACATGGTATTACGCCACTGGCTGTAAACTAAACATAAATACATGTATAATCAATCTTTTTTCAATTTTACCATCTTGGAAAACAATCAAAAACCTTCCACCCATTAACGCCCTGTGTACTCGCGCGAGTACATCTACAAAAAGCATTATTCAGGTTATATAACCTATGGATGTCATTCAAATAATTCATTATTTTATAACCAGATGGTTAACCTATCTGATAAGATAAAAAAAGTTTAGGGCAGCGTGAAAATAAATGTTACTTTTGTCACTGTCAAATACGGATTGCAAAGAAAGGTTATATGGTAAGTTTCAATAACGGTTTTTTATTACAAAATTGAGCTTTTATAACTAGACATTTGATTCAAACAGTTTGTTACTCTTTATTTTATTATTAACTCCTGTTTTTGATGAATTTTATTTCGATATTTTTACGTTTTGATTTACTTTGTTCCACTGTACTCGGCTGAGTACAATGGTCACATATGTATAACAAAATTATATTATTTTCAACTATTTTCATTATTCAAAATGTTGAACCGTCATGTATGCACAAGCCTAAATAGCTATACTAAGCTGGAGGAAGCCATCGAATCAATATTAGCAGAGGAAAATGGATGATTCGGAATATGATGTCCTACTGCTGCCTCCGGAATCTGCTATTGTAAGTGACGAAGAAGGAGGAATGATGATGATTTGGTTTCTTCTAATCTTCCTAGAGAAGTTCCAGGAACTGTAGAAGTCATACCACGCTGTCGCAATCATGTTTCAGACTGGTCCGATAGTGACGATGAGCCCATGTCAAATTTTGTAAGGCCTCCGAAACGATTCAGAAATATTCAATCAAATGAACCTATGTGGAGGAAGATGAAGCCAGTATATACTGCTAAACACGAAAGTACTTAAGCTATTCTACAGAGGCAATAAGTGGTCGTAGAAAATATTGAAAGCCTGCACTCCTGTACAGTTATTCGAAAAAATATTTGATGAGAAGCTATTAGATTTGATTATCCAAACAGCATTCTGCACGCGGGTCAAAATAATCGCCATAACTTGCAAATCGACCGTGACGAACTGATAAGATTTTTTGGAATTTAGTTACTGACTGGGTATCACGAATTACCAACTGAACGTGCGTATTGGAGTTTGGATGAAGACCTTAGATTTCCAATAGTATCAAATTGAATGTAACGGAATCGATTCTTGGAGATAAAACGTAATCTTCATTTCGTAGATAACTCATTAGCTGAAGGTTCTACCGATAAGCTTTTCAAGATGAGACCTTTGTGTGATGAAACACAGATAAACTCTTGCCAATGGGGAATTTTCATGAGAATATATCTATAGCACTTTATATAGTATAGATGAATCCATGATACAATACTTCGGCCGTCACCCCGCAAAACAATTTATAATGGGTAAACCTGTACGATTCGGATATCGGAATTGGGGAGCCACAAGATCAGATGGATACTGTTATGCGTTCGATGTGTATTGTGGCAAGACTAACGAAGTAGCTGATGATCCTCTAGGCGCAAGAGTTGTAAAATCTCATCAGCCCAAAATGACAACAATTCCTAATGAAAATATCGTTTATTTTAACATTTTCTTCACAAACTATCAGTTATTAGTTGACCTCCGGTCCTTAGACTTCAGAGCTACAGGCAAAATAAGAGAAAATAGAACTAAAAAATGTGTGAAAACATTATGGTAGAAAGACCTTGCTTCGGACAATTTCACTATTAATCCGCCCAGTGTACCCGGCCGTGTACATACCTATTGTGGCAAACCGAACTCCTTTTATACTTTATTACTTGTTTATGTCCTTTTTATATACGTCATTGTGGCAGGGCTTTTTCATACGTCTTTGTAAAATATTTGCCTATTAAATTTGTCCTATAATTACTTTCCGATTCTACCTCTAATTTCCCTCCCCCTCACATCGCGTACACCTATATTTCAATAAATATTTCTTTTCTGTTCTATTTTTCTTTAAATATCTTTTCTTTTGTCCCTAATAATGCAACAAATAACATTAAAACAAAAAAAAAATAAAGGTAGTTTTAATTTGGGCGTTAATGGGTTAATACAAATCAATTGCTACCTATCGAATAAGAATGGAATACTAAAATGTTAAATATCAAAACATAATTACCCAGCGGCAAAGTCATCTCTTGAGCAGACATCCCTTGCCGTCTCCATACATCGGCAGGGATCCATCGTGCGCCATGTTGCATCGGTCGTACTGACGCGACCGGCCTCTGTACGATGCTTCCGTCCGCGGTGCGAACAGTACGATACGCGGTCGTCGGCTTGGGAGCGAGGGCTGCCTTCTTTTCAAGCTCGTAACTGAAACACGCAGTTAGTTTTTAATTTTTTATATTCATAACAGTCATATTGCTCAGAATATTAAACACAGTCTATAGAAGTCTTACAGTCATCCGACATGCGAGTCTGGACAGGGCAATCGTAAGGGGGACGCGGGCGCGTCGGCGCCCCCGAACTGCCTACACTCGTTCGGGAGATGTTGGCCAAGGGTGTCGCGTATAGATTTAACGCATATTTAAATATTTTAAATAATGGTCCATACTACATGTGCTAAGAGACTGCATGTCATCTCCCAGTTTAGCTAACAATATTGAATTTCATCAGTTTCCGCGCACAGAAGAAAGGTAAGTCTAATAAAATTTTATCTTAACTTGACGTAAATTTGGTGAAAACATTTATCACGCTTATAGAAAAAAAACAGTTGCAAGGTTTGACCCGAATATACACATACATTGCAAGTTGAACTAAAGCTTGTAAGAAAATAGTACGCATAATAATTATTACTACTTTTTAAAATTCGAATATTTCTAATTTTATGAATTTAACATCTATTTCGATATATCGCGGACGCGACTTTTTTTTTAATATTATTATCAATACTTATGGGTATCGTTTTCGTGTTTTCGGGGGTCGTGAATCTGAGTACAACATTTATTTCGAGATGCAAGATGGCGTACGGGACTTGATACATATAGCCATTGAGTTCAAAATCTATTGAGGAAATTAAATTGAGCCTTAAGTGCAGTCGTTTATACAGTTCTCAAAATAAGATCTTGTTAACGAAATTTATCGAATTCGATCATAACAAAGATACGCCAAAGATGGATTACTAAAAATTAGGCAGACCATTCGGCGTATATCTAAATACATTATAACTTTTTTTTATCTCACGAACACGGGTAAGACGTGTCCATTTATATAGATATACAATTATACAGGTACAGTCGACAAAGTTCTCGATGTACCACTTGTAGGCAATAACCGCATGGCACCGACGTGTCTCATTAACAGGCGACCCGCCCCCAATACCGGTTTGAGCCAATAAGAGCAGACTATTAGAGCCCTACGCGACGGGATACAGAAGCGATGCCAACGCGCTAAAGCATCGCGACTGTATCAGTGCAAATGTCGTATGTGCTAATAGTGCCCTCTGTGCCGAATTATACGTAATATTCCCTATTCTTCAAACATTTCAAAGTAAAAATAATTCTCACCCTCTTTGCGCAAGTCTTTTTTCCGCGCTAGACAATTTCTTTTCTTTTCTGTCCACCAGCAAGGACTCGTGCTGGAATGGCTCCTTGCTCAACGACCTCCAATGCTGTGTGATTATACCCTGGATTAGGATATCCAAATATTTGTCCTTAAACTCCGATAAATCTTTCGCTTCCGATTCCTGGAGAACAATATAAAAATATTATAAAAGCAATATTGGGGTAACATTTCGAATCAAGTGTAATACGAAGATATAAAGTACATGTTTATAACAGGTGTAACAAGACCTATGACAAAGCGGAGAACTGCGTATTCCGCTCATCATTACGACCATTTTTTTCATCTAGACTATATCTGGGAAATTAATAGTTACGAAGTTATCGAAGGTCAAAGTGAGATTTTTTTTAAAGATCTTTATGAAATCTATTATTTTAGTAAGTTCTAGAAAAACCGAGGTCTTTTAATAACGTAAATCCCTAATTTAGCTGGTATACCCCTCGCGCCTACCTCTACCGCATACAATGATTAATAGTAATAGTAATTATGACGTAATACAGAAAATCTTAATGAGCAATTTAAAAAAAAAATGCCCTTCAAGATTAAAAACAAAATAACAAATATGTTTAAAAAAATCTAATTTTTTTTTGAAATCGTCATAAAACATTAGTTTTTTTTAAACAAAATTTTTAAGAGAAATAATAATTTTGTTAACAAAAATCTAGTTTTTTGTCGTTTTTAGTTTTGACGGAGTTTTTTTATTTATAAATAAAATATTTTTGCTTTTTAGTATTGTAAGTGTAAAAATTTTCAGGACACTCGAAATATTTTAGACAAACAAGTTATAAAATGATAACTATGTCATCGATGTCAATTAAATAGGCATTATTAGGGATAACTCAAAAACTACTCGTTAGATGTCGACCAAATTTAAATGGGACCACATGACAAGCACCAGCTTCCAAAACGTTAAAGGAATCTTCAAAATCGGTACACCCAGTAAAGAGCTATGAAGTCACACACATATAAAACATACAGTCGAATTGGAAACCTCCTCCTTTGTTTGAAGGTTAAAAACCATCTTATCATGTTTTTATGCTATTACGGTAAGCAAGCATACGGACGTTACCATAATCAAAAGACGCTTGCAACTCTGGAATCTTCCATTACTTTTTCTCTCATTTGAGAAAACATAATGATTATGTAATTAGACGGGGAACGACATAATTATTGGAGAAATATTCACTATTTGCACGTAAATGATCTGTAAGTTTATGGTTAATACTTTTATGAGTAAGCAGAGTGGCTTTTAAGTCAAATGATTCAAATGGTGGTAAGGATTTTCGGAAAAAGTTTTTATAATAATAATAATTGTCAATGCGATTCTGCAATAAATCCAAAAGGTCATTATCTTGTAATCGTACTATGATATTTACCTTCTCATCGTTGTCAAAGCATAGATTAGTGATTTCCTTCATAGACAGCACTGCGTCGGGATTGCATTCATCGACCACGCGGTCAGCCATGCCTTGCTTGTTAATTTGCCGGTCATATATTTTCTTTTCAAGACACCAGTCCATTACAAAGCGATATACGAAACATGGTTTCTTTTGTCCGTACCTGGAAATGTTATAATGATGTAAAGGAGATGTTCCATATTGGTACTTGAAAACCCCCCACGGTAAATTATATATTAAACGAAAGCTAATGCTCTGAGGATCTTGAATACACCTTTTTTTTTTTATTCCACCGCGTTTTAGTGTAATTTTACAAAGTGTATGTAAGAAATCTAACCTTTAAATTGAATGTTCTCTGATTAAATAATCATTAATAATATTAAAATCTCTATTGTTAGTCAGAAACAAGAGCAAAAACTAACTTGCCGTGATCTTATTACAGTTTTTATGAAAAATATTGCAAAATAGTTGTAGGCTGAAAAAAAACCGACCCCATGCCTAGTTATAAAAAAAAAAAATTTTGACAAGACATAACAGGTCAGCTGTCATTAGTGACACTTCTTACTTTTTTCAATTGAATTTTAGATCTTCGCATATCGATTTTTTGAGCCAGAATAAAATGCTGTTTTTGGTTAAAATGCGGGGATTTAAAATTGTAATTTTTGTACTATAATATTCTTAAAAATATTCATTCATTTCATATAACTTTCGTCTTGGGGGTGGTCTAGTACCAGCCTCCATACAGATTCGGAACATCTCCTTTGTTTTAAATATTTAAAGCAAAAACACACCACCGTTCTCCACATCACATAATACCATAGATGCATAATTATTACTTACGTTAATAGATTGGCATGGTAATATATTGGGCGAGACCTAAAACTAAAATGTACGCATGTGTGCGTGACAAATAGTACTTGTCTATCTCGCTCTAGTATACGCGTTAGCAATGATATTATATTTAAAAGGAGGTAGATAGGTTACTTGCTTGCAAAAAGTTGCACCCCAAAAGTAAGCTAATTAGCACACCCGAGTATATACCTTTCTCGTTTACTCTATTGGTAGATATCATGTTGTCTTACTCACAACTTACAATACGGCCTTGTTAACTCGCCACATATGACAACATGAAATCGTAGACTTTAGGTGCAGAGTTAATTTGATCGTGTAACATGATGACATTTTGGATCATTTTTGACTTTGAATTAACGAAGGTAACCTATATACCTCTTTTTAAATATAATATCATTGCGAACGCGTATACTAGAGCAAGATAGACAAGACCATTTCACGTACAGTACACGTTCTTTATCTTTCCCATTGCCGATCTAGTTTTTAAATCTATGCATAATACCATCATTAAACTGCATAAAATAATAGCATTGTATTTATTAGAATACTAGTTCTGCTGGCTTCACTCGGGTCAATGTTGGTTAAATTATAGCCTACATATATGTTATTTTGATGTATGAGCTAAATGATTGTAAAGTTTCATTAAAATCCGTTCAGTAGCTTTTGCGTGAAACAGTAAGTAACAAACACATACATCGATACAAATTTTCACGTTTATAATATTAGTAGGATAAATACAATATTGGGCACATATATATGAGTAGAATTATTACAGCAAACGGGTAATTCACATTACATAGCACGTGTTCTTATTTTCTTTATATATCGTAATTAGTGTACACAATATACGATTTAATTAATGAGACCTCATTTACCTGTAAACTCGACAAACTGCTTGCGTATCGTGGCAAGGGTTCCAACTAGCATCGAAGACTATTACTCTGTTGGCCCCTACAAGGTTGATGCCCAACGAGCCTGCCCTAGTCGACACTAAGAATAAATAAACATGAGGGTTTGCATTGAACTCATTGATCAATTTCTCCCGTTCCAAAGCATGCGTGGATCCATCCAAACCTGAAAAATTACCAAACGCTTAAAACTTTATTCCTTACTGTTATACAAAAAAAAAACAATATTACGAACACTTACGATAGTAACTCTTATTCCTCTCCCAAAGGCAATTTGTTCCTGGAATATAATTCCTCTCTAAAAAGTCTTCAATTAAATTCAATGTGAACAAACTCTGACTAAAGAGCAGTATTCTATCTCCCATCTTAATACTTTCATTTAATAGATAGAAGAATAATTCCATTTTCGCTGAATTCTCTATGAGTCCAGGTATATAATCTTTCAATAATTCTGTCGCCCAATCATAGGTCATCTCTTCCGCCTTCTTCACCAAAGCTAACTCTTCCTCTCTGTTCTTCTTCTCTTCTTTCTCTCTCTCGTCAGATTCGGAATCATCATTTTTCTCTTTTGAAGTTTTTCTATCTTTACGACCCTTCGCTTTCGTGCGGCCTTTCGGTTTTGATTTGTCTGCTTTTTTACTATCTTTTCCTTTACGTCTCCCTCTCTTTCGAGGCTCTTCTTCAGATTCTGATTCTCCACTTTTCGGGGCTTCAGACTTTGAAGCCTTTTTCTTCTTTTTACCAGTGGCTGGGGCGACAACTTTCGGTGGTATTACTTCTGGTTTAATGACTTTCTTGACTTCATCCTTTACAATTTTCTTAGTGTCTAAATCCTCGATTTTCACTTCCCCGTCCGATTCAGACTTCATTTCAACTTTTTCTTCTGCCTTAAGTCTATCAACTTCGGTTTTAAGTTCAGTGATAGGCCATGATGTTATTGGACTGCCTGAGCTCGCGCTACCAAGGGGAGGCTTAGTTTCTAGGTGAGGTGGGTAATTAGAGTACTGCCCTGAAAAACTACCATTAGCATTTTCAGTTTGACCAGGAGGAAAGTTTGATGAAGCATTTGCTTGATAGCCATAATTCGGATTTGGGTAAGGCGGAACTGTATTCGGTGGCATATTAACATTGGGTTCGGTTTTTATTTCATTGCCTTGGTAGCCTTGAGCATTAGGCTCAGATTTTATGGCCTGTTCTGGCATAGCGTTGCCTAATTGGTTAGGCGGCATATTGTTTTGATAGCCAGGCATATTATTTGGATAATTTGTCCCTTGATTTTCATATTGATTAAAAGGTGCAGCATTGGGCCCAGATCCATAAGAATTACCAGTGTAGGGAGGTGGATAAGACTGGTTGGAATAATCTTGAGTAGATTGAGCAGGGGGATAATTCGCAGGCGGAGCATTGGAATTATATTCCGAATATCCTGGTTGATTGTACCCCGGGTATGGCGGTCTCTGTTGATTTTCATACCCCTCCTGATTGTTTTGATAAGGTTGAATAGCATTCCCAGAATACGGCTGACTGTGTTGCTGTCCAGGAGGATTATAGTTCGGTGGATATTGTTGAGGATTATTAAAGTCAGCTGGAGGTTGATTATTTGGGTACTGCTGGTTATTATAATAGCCGGAATTGCCATAATAGTTGCCGTTACCCCAATAATTCTGATTGTACCCTTGTTCTGGGTTATTCGGTGGGTACTGATTAGGATAATTGTTGCTGTAAGGTGGTTGTTGCTGCTGTTGTTGGTAGTAATTATTATCGTAGTTTTGGTTGTAGCCTTGGTTCGGCGGATAGTATCCTGAGCCCGGATTTTGATAGTTAGGATATGGTGGGAAGGATCCACTTGGCTGGTCAGGTCTATATGTATTAGGTGGTGGGACATAGGGACCGTTAGGTGGATATTGCGCGTTGTTAAACGTGTTTGCCTCTGGTCTGTTAGGTCCAGATCCTGTTGTGTTCGGTTGTATAGTAGCTGCAGGCTTTTTGGACGCGCCCTAAACAACAAAACAAACTCATAAATTAAGTTTTAAATTTATTATAGAATGAAAGAAATTTCAAAGAAACTTACTCTAGGTTTAGCTGCTCTTTTAGGTTGTGCCTTACTATTCTTGGCACGACCAGACTTAGTAACTCCGCCGATTTCTTCCAAATCCAGATCCTCTTCAATGGCTACATTGACCTCGCTGCGTTTCCTCAGGAAATTATACAAGACATCAGGGTGATTCCAGATCTATATAAAAAGTGCAAAGAAGAATGTTATATAGACAAGTTCTTTTACATTTCCACTTTTTATTTTATTCTTATTTTTCTCTGTGTACAAACCTTGCAACAAATAGCGAATGCCTTCAAAGGGTTTGGCACAGAAGTGGAGCGCACTACTTCATTCATGAATCTATCGTAGAGTTTCCTTTGCAGCGGCGTCATGCGTACCAACAAGACGTATTCCTCTTTTTGAGGTAATGTAGACTGTAATACTGCGTGGGATCGTCTAAAAATAAAGTTATAAGAAACTTGTTGAAACATTTACAACAACTTCATTAGAAGATGAGATTTTAAAACGTAAAATAACGGATCTGTCTACTTATCGCAATGATATCTCGTAAAGGTTAGCATGGTTTCAAAGTTTTAAAAGTCACTTCTGGCTTCGTTGTTGAAGTAATTTTTAGTTTGACAGAACAATTTTGGACATAAGGATAGGAAATAGCTCCTAACTTAATTTTTAAGAGTCCAAAGTGCGAACACTCCTAATACTCTCGGTCAAAACTTTTCATAACCGAACTGCATTTACAGAAAAGGCAAAGGAAAGGAAACCAGAACTGTGGAAAAGTATAACAAAACTGAGATTAAAATAATATATTCTTTATTGGCCCCTACGTAAGAGTTTTTCTCCCTGAAATCGTTATAAAATAAGCTAACATAATATAATATAATTAGTACAGTTATATTTTAAAATAATAATAATCATCTTCATCAGCAAACACTAGGTACCTTCAAGAAGCCGCCCAACACACAAGTGCAAAGTCAAATCAAAAGTAGAATTCCAATAAAATATAACTTACCTCTGTACAAAACCAACGAGCAGCGAGTGAAGCACGTGGGCCCTATAACGCATCAGACGTATGTCTTGGGGCGTCGAGTCTATACATTGTCCGTTCTGTATCGGACGCTCGAACATGTTGCAGAATTCCGTTTTGCTACCGAGATAATTTGGACGAACGAAATCTACCATACACCAGTATTCGAGCAAATTGTTTTGAAGTGGGTATCCTGAAAAAGAATAATTATATACATTTACTAGCTTTTGCCTGCAACTTCGTACAAGTGAACTTTAAATTTCGATAAATCCGGCCTTATCCCTTGCCTGCATCATAAAAGGAACCTCTGTGCAAAATTCACTAATAAAAAATGGAATTTTTCAGAAAGTGTTCATAAACGAGAAATCTTTGCAAATATCCAAAGAAATTAACAAAGGTGCTTTCTTTTATACTCAGTGCTATTTGTGCTAGAAAAAGCATTCTGGTGAACTAACCGTAGGAATATAATAATAACAGATGGCTGAAATATTTATCTTTTTCTTTGAAATTATTGTCATTTTTCCATTTAATTTAATAAAGTGTCACTTTACAAATAGATTCCTGCAGACTTTGTAATATTGGATGAGATTAAAGTGTCACTAATACCATATATTAAATATATGGCTTAGTGACACTATAACGCACCAAGTCTTAATATTATTAAGATATGTGTGAACTAGGTGCGGTAAAGGAAGGATTAGAGACTCCTCGTCAGTTGTACAATGGAGTCGGTTGAGACAACATTGCTTACGCTGTTATTAATACTGCTTTTAAAAAGAAAAAATAAAAAGTAAAAAAAGCGCTCTCAGCCCCTTGGCACGCTCGTTAGTATTATCAATACAAACGAAACAATAAGCATCTAACCCAACGTGTGCTATCGCTCTAAGAGACCGGGGGACGGTCACTTTTACCTTTAGCCTTAATAATACTTACCATCAGGTAAAATAAAGTTTATAAGCTTAATATGTTCCACGGCAAATATAGATATTTATATTCACTTACCAGTCAACACAACTCTGCGTTTGGTTCTCATTTGTTTCAACGCATACGATATATTGGAGTGAGAGTTCTTGATCCTGTGACCTTCATCGCAAATCACAAGGTCAGGGCCGGGTCGCACTAAGGCTTCATACATCTCTGTCAAGTAATATAACACACAATTTAGAGGAAATATTATTATAATAAAAATCAAAAATACAATTTAAAAAAATGAAAATTACCATCCAACAGTTTCTTGTCTTCTTCATTTGGAGTATCTTCTTTCTTATCATCTTTTTTGTAATCATCCTTGCTATCTCCGTCCAGTTTGCTATCTCCATCTTCTTTTGAATCCTCTGAAGCCTTTAGGTTGGTTATGTCCGAATTCTTAAAAGGAAAACACTATATTTTTAAAAACACATACACTAACGGCTCTCACTAACTAATCACGTATTCACGAAAGATTGGATTATGTATTCGTGTTGGAAAGTAAAATCTGTCAGTTTCAATCATAACTGTGTTAAATTACAATAATGCATTATTATGATAAATGTCAGTTTATCTCCACAACCTTCATTAAAGTTTGAATCTCAATAATAGATTATTGCTATCTCAGTGAATATAATAACCATACCTGAGTGTCATCATTGGCGTCAGTCCTCTCGTTCTTCTTTTCCTCTCTCTCCCTCTCCCTCTCGGCTTCAGCTTTCAATTCCGCTTTCTTTTTCTTACGAGGTTTTTTATCCTTTTTCATGCTGAGTAGTCTATAGAGTTCATAACCTATCATAAGTACACCGCCTGTAGTTGACCAGTCCTGAAAAAGGTTTAATTAAAAATGTAAATAATGAAAAAATAGGACCTTTTTTTATTCGTGGTATCTGCAACACTTATGTAACTGGTCAACAGTTTTCAGGCCATTGACTTTAATAGTCCCAGAGCTAGTAGACATATTTGAGTAGGTACTTGAGGAAAGTTGAAAACCTAGTCATTGACTCTCCTATAATACCCTAATACAGAGCTGCAGACCAGGCTGGGAAAAAGTGGGGCTAATACAGCCCTTATATCTTCAAAGTTGCATTTTTTTTTTGCAAAAAATGTCTTTGAGACAACCGGAAATTTTTATACCTTTAAATTGAATATTTAAAGAGTAAAAAAGTATGATGGAGTTAAAATTATTTTACTTCTCTAAACTGTTTTACCAATATGCTGCTCTGAAAATCTCCTTACCTTAACAACTTTAGCTCGCATCTGCAGAGTTTTGTGACTGTCATTCAACACATATATGGGGAAATTCCGTGCCCTCACTTCCCCATGAGCTGATAAAGGACTGTTTGTAGCGTCCAAAGGCAACCACATGTTAAATTCTGCCACCTAGAAAGTCTCATTATAAGCAACAAAATCTATCCTTATTACATTATATAAAAATAATTTAAGCCATAAGTTCACTTGACAATTTGAAGAATAAACCGAAAAACATAACTATTTTAAACAACAACTTTAAGCATAAATTTATATAAAAGTAACTATCTGTATTGTTGAAAACATTTTTTTTATACATACCCAATTCTGTAGCGTGTTGATGGGCATAATACACAGTACAGTCTTGGATTTGGTATGTCTTAAGAATATATCACAAAAACAAACAATTTGCAAGGTCTTCCCCAGACCCATGGAGTGGGCCAGTATACAACCGAATCCCGTTGATGTTGAAAACCTTTCCACTGATTCAATAATGTTGTCAAATAAAAATCTCACACCACCGATCTAGAATGACAAGGAATGCATGTTACAGTATTTTTTATTTCAGGAACGCGGGCGAGCCAGGACTGTTTATAGTTTTACTTGCACATTGTCTTTTATGTGTGTAATTGTCGACACTGATCGCTCTCGCACTGAAGCACATAAGTATTACAAATCGGCGCGCCGGATTGTAAAACGTCGCTGTAATGTAATGCGACTACCTCACATTCAGTCAGATTTCAATTCGGCTGAAATAAAATACGCCGCATTGTATGATTCCTGGTGTGTAGCCATGGGTTGGCTCCAGGCCTAAGCTATGTACCTACTTTTTTTTTCTAATTTAAAACAAAAAAAAAATTTTAGTAATTATCAAACTGAAATACGAATCAACATAATTATGTTGTTTCGTATTTTAGTTTGATAATTAATAATTAATACAAATTGTATAATATTATTTATACATTAAGTTAACCAAAAAATCTAAAACAATTAAAACTTCCGCGAGTACAAATTTCTTTCTGGCGCCAACCTGCCGCGTAGTAACATCCGGAGCGTAGGGTGAGGCCGCAAGGACGGGCGCTTGAATGAAGTCGCCAAACATACTCGCAACGAGATTGCGATTCAAATGAGTGTATCTATATATAATTATTTACTTTCTACTAGTGGTATGTATGTTTGTTTGTTTAATGTATTTTGTTCATATGTATTTAGTTATATTTGTTTGTTTAGTGTATTTTTTTCATGTTTGGTTGGGAGGCGCGAACCTCGCCAAATCGCCACTTCATTGTATAATCACTTCGCCTTCGTCAAAGCCGCTTAAGATGGCGTTTACATACAAACGGGCGCATCGTCGATACGACACTTTGAAAGTTTTAGTTCCAATTATCTCCACAAGCAGCGCTCATAAGAACAAAAATGGCGTCACAATCATGTAATAATAACTCCACTTCGCTTGGATGCTTGAAAAAAAAATTACCTGAACCTACCAATAATAAGAGATAGGAGATCTAGATTACCCAGACCGATATTGATAGAATACACTAAGATATTATCTAAGAACGGTTTTATTCAGTTAACTATTCGGCACTGATCGACAACGGTGTTATAAGAAAGTGAAATTCATATTACAATAATTAGTAATCGATAAAATTGGCGAAAGTAGTGAATTCATAGATACAAACGTGTTATCGTCAGCTTGAAAACTTCTTTATTGTCAGCAAGTATTAATGTACATTGATACTTGCTGACAACAAAGCTAAACGTTGGACGTATCGCCACCACAATTGGGCTGAACGTAAGGTAGCCGCATTACAGTACAGCGAACTTTTACAATCCGGCACGCCGTTTCTACAGCATGTTATACAATATGGCGGCATATCTACATAAAAAATCATATCTCATCCGCGATCGTAAGAAAAATCTCTTAACTATTTCGCTCCCACATTATCTTGAGATAGACAGCAATTAGAGTGAAATTATTTAACATGGACCTAATCTTATAGACACTTTTCACCTCTCTTTCAATTAAAACACTTACCTGATGTGGTTTAATAATCCTAGCGATCTGTGGTGCTACGAATATATCCTCTTCGTTCTCAGGGTGACCAATGTTGATCATAACGCGACCTTGTTCATCGGGAATGTTATATGCGTCGTTTACATGAAGACCTGCAAATAATGAGTTAATAATATAATAACATAAACTAAAGTACGGTTTACAAAATTTAGATACGCAAACTTGGGTTAAAATTGGGATCTTTAAATGATGAATCATTTAATGCATAGTTTTTTTAGTGATTTTATACATGCGCTTGAAGGAGCAACATAGCGTGATGTAAACTCTGGTTCTTCAATGTGAAACAAGATTTCTGCGCCGAATGGTTTTTACTGTTGGCTATGAACAGGTCACCAAAAAAGTTTAAGTTCAATCAATATTAGCATCAATAATTAAATGGAGATAAGTACCTAACTTATTATTGGTAGGTACAATTTTATAATTAATGACCAAGCAAAACGGATACGCAAAACAGGCGCAAAGTCGTCGATTTCAGGCGGAAACAGCTTGTAAGGTACTTGAAAAACTGACAATGGACTTTTCGGAGATCGAGAAACAGTAATTCGGTAAACCAGATACTTTGATATTGAGCCCCTCCTAATGATTTACAACGTTTCTACCCACCAAAGCACATTGTGTTTATGTTGGGTGTTTATTTCTATTTTATTTACTTTTCCCGCACTGCTGACATGAGTGTAACATATTGTAGGTTGTTGGCCAGGGTTTGAAGTAATAATTATCATGGATAATTATTTAAATAATTATCAAGATAAATATAGGTTGATCTTGTTAAGTATAATCGAAAATATTTGCCACTTGTTATTTGTCGCATTCAACGACTGTATCGGAACGCGCCACTTAACGTCAATAGCGGGGATTCCCCACGTCGTCGGGTTTTCGTATCTGAACTGTCGCTTATTCATAATTTTCTTCATTTGTTTTGGTGTGGCCGAAACAAAAAAATCGAAGTTGTTTTTTTCAATTCATAGCGTAACTTGAGTTGTGTACGAAAATATAGAATAGATTGTTTCCTCAACATTACGTAATACTATGAAATAGGGCTTAAATCTGTTTTATAATTATCGGATAATTATCATGAGAAATATCCGATGATCGCGATTATTATCAAAGGGCATATTTACCTTGATAATTTCAAACCCTGTTGTTGGCCCACACCGCCGAATGTGGCTTTATGTGTAAATAAGAGTTACTCAACCCCTCATGGGACTGCGAGTGTGATCATATACATATGTGTATGTATTTACTTAACGGTGAATCTCTTTTAATAACAATGATGTTGACACTTTTGCTAGGCTACAATCTTTGTATATATGTATGAGAAAGTAACTAGACAGACTGAGGGGAAAACTCTATATCTAATACCTTTCACAGAGGCTGTTGACTGGTTTCTTTATACAGGGTGTAAAAGACATGAACAGTCAAACGAGAACCATGTATTCTGCTCACCATCATAACATTTTTCTTCCTTTAGACTATACCTGGGAAATTGATAGTTACGATTTTATTGAAGGTCAAAGTCATAATTTTTTTTTTCAGTTTTTTATGAAAACGTATTCTATACGTTATTTCTTAATTATTGTCCAAAGAAACATTATCATTTTTTTTTAGTATTTCATAACAAAAAATGGCTTCAAAACGTTAGCGTTCCATGTAGCTCACTCAATGCGCACGGACACTAACGAACGGAGCCTCCGTCTGGCAAAATTATCGCGGTTTTGCGAGTTGCGTGCGAGTTGAGCCCTTTACATTGCGCGGTACAATTTACTGATTTATATTTTTTAACACCAAAAAATAAAAATCATTTCCCAGCAATATTTTTTTTGATATATGTCTTATTGTGATGTATAGAATACATGGTTCTCGTTTGACTGTTCATGTCTTTTACACCCTGTATATTTCTACCATAGCACTCTCCCCGCAGTATGATTTTTATAGAATTTATCATAATAGGTAAGTTTATAAGTGGACATTTACCTGAGTTGTTGGGATCTTCATCAGCTTCAGGGCTAGGCGGAACTTCGGAATCAGACAACATGATACAGTCGTCTGAATCAGATGAAGATGATGAGGACTCTTCACCACTGCTACTATCAACTATTTCTACAACCTGCCGATTAAAGTGGGTGTGTTCTACAACCTTCCGATTAAAGTAGGTGTCTTCCTGCCGATTTAAATAGTTGTGTAATAGCTGACTGCTAATTATGTCTCTCAAAGCAAGCATTAAAATAAAATAAATCAAAAATTCTCAACATGTGAATAAGCTACATTCAAAAACTGTTTACATAAATTGAAATATCTTTTTAAGGAAGAAAAAATGCCTACACAAAAAAGACGTTATTCCAAAAAAAACGGCATAATAAATAGCATTTTATCAAGTTAACACAAACTTTTTTTATGTGTGTAGAAGCAAAAGCAAATGGAAAAATAAAAATCATAATACCTCTTTTTTGTCAGTCTTTTGTTCAGGTTTTAAATGTTTTGGGACCGCACCAGATGTTGTAGGCTTCAGCACCTTGGTGACTTCCACTTGACCTTGCTTCATAGTCGTCTTTTTTATTTCACCCGATGGTAATTTTACTAACACAGTATTTGGCAAACTGTTGGTTAGAAATACAAATTAAAGCTTAGAACACAGATATTTACATTAACAACCAATTTCCAACTTGTATGATATACTTACTTCAATTTTTGACCTGGCACTGATTTTTTTAATATTGATGACCCTCCTTGTAGTAAGGATAGTGTCTTTTGATGAATTTTATTTTGACGATTAATTGCTATTTGCCTTTGTACCTGAAAATAAATGTAATATGACTGAATTAGTAATTTATATGCATAGATTAGAATAGAAAAATATGATTTGGTACCAGATTCTAATGAAGAGAACATAAAACTAACATAAAGCTATAGAGGCACAGTCACAATAATAATAAGTATCCATATTTGTCAGTTTGTGACTCTTATTGTATAGGAAATAAAAATGCTGTAATGTGAAAAGTGTATACATACTTCTGCTTAAGACTATACTAAAAAGGTCTCCACTCAACATGTTGTGGAGATGTCAGTAATTTTCTCCACAAATATTAAATATTTGCTTACAGAGTAACAAATACATAAAATACTGAATGTATTTATAGAAATCCTGCGTAGACGAAGTAGCGGGCAGAAGCATGTATACTATATTGTAGACCCATAACTATTGACTTCTTATACTACATTTAATAATTATAATACTAACAAAAACGAAAAATAATAAAAATTACCTCGCGAATTATTCTTTGCTGCTCCTGAACTCTGGCCAGGCGCTCCGACTCTTGCCGTTGAGCTGCCAATGTTGATGCATCCAAATTCTTCTCATCCATCACTTCTCTGATATTCCGACGGACATTGAGAGCATTCGGATTTAATTTTTTCTAGAAATAAATAATAACCATCCTTAATATTCGGCACAAAATACAATAGGTTAGTTAAGTTACATGTCATACCAAAAGTAAATAATCAAAATATTCTTATTTTAATTATGTACTTCTGAGAAGACAAATCATTAATAGAAAACTACATAATATAGCTATGTCAATATTCAATATTCTAGTATAAAGCACAGTTGCAGAGCAGATATAATTTAGTACAATGACTTTTTAGCCTACTGGCAGTTGTCATGAAAAAATTTTACTAATGGTTGAATTATAAATTCTTTCAAATTTAATGTTTTTCATTACATTCTGTACTGTTAGCAATATTCACAATGTTATGTAGAACTCGGGCTCGTAATCACCTAGCCATGACTACTACCAGTGCAAATAGGCATTTAGTGTACTTATTTGCTGCTAATTAATACATATAATACTACTTTATATGATCATTAATTTCAAATTCTCTAAATGAAATTGAATTCTGATTAATTTGTGATAATAATAATATTTTAGAGATTTCTAACTTGAAAATTTTATTGAATACATATAGCCCTTATTACTTGTGGTATCACTATGTTCAAAAGGTTTAGAATCTCTAAAAGGGGCGGCAACAATACCTGTGTGAGTGAGATTGCAACATAATTGTGCAGGTGCGACAAGAATGGATAGTGTGGTGTCAAATGACAGCACTTTAGATACAAATAATAGTACACAAATAAACAATTCTACTGAGTTATATTTATATAACTTTATATCTATTTTTATCACAAACTGTACTAAGTACAACTAAGTGTACTTTAGTATTTTTATTCAGTTTTATTACCCATTTAACCTATAATAAACAACCAACTCTTGTGAAAATGATAACATTAATATATTTAGGTTTAGTCATTGTTGCTCCATTAAGAGAGTCTTAAGCTCCTTAAAATTTCATTAAAATCTATGAATAGTGATGAAATGACACACTAAATCAAATTGGATGTATGTATAGCAATGAAATTGTAAAATAAAATAAAAATATAGATGAGGAAATCAATTGTATAGTGTAATTAGAATTACTAGTATAGTGATAAAACCTGATTGTATTGTAACACCTTTTAAATGATTTATTTTATTTTATTAAGATTCAATAATCTTAATAATATATATCAGTGTATGGAGAGTAAGCTAGATAGCCAAAGGCCCTGGTGCAAAAGGAAAAAGAAAACTGGGGCCCTAAAATGAACCAAGAACCTATTTAGCATTAATATCTCAGGTCCCAGTAAACAAATTACTTCTATATGCGACGGCATAATATTGCGCCATCTGGATGCTGGGCAGTGAATATTAAATAGTACATTTTTCAGTAAAAGGTCTGCTTGTAAGAACTGTATGTACAACAAGAATGCTAAATAAATGAATATGAATATGGTTAGGGTCCGAGGGCCCCTAGCTTGGGGGACCTGGTGCACTGTACTGGCTTGCCCCTATGTAGCTATGCTACTGCTGGTATGATATTAAAAATAGTCTAAGTATCTTTTACAAGTAAGTATAAGAAATAAGTGAGCACTTTCTTACCTCATCTTCCGCATCATCATTTTTATCTTCACCCTCGCCATCCTTAGATGTCTCACCTTCCTCATCTTCTTTTTTAACAGGTTTCACACTTATTTCCCCCATTTCTTTTAACTTTTCCGTTATGTCAAAGTCCTGACTGCTTTCTTCCTGTTTGATATCTAGAAGCTCTTCATCGGTTTTCTCTGGACACAGCTCACCCTGCTCCACCTCTGCTATTTCGACATTCTTTGTCAAATCCAAATCACCCTCATTAATAATATCACTTATTGAAAGAGTTTTGGGTGCCTCCATAAGAGGAATCTCTGGTTCTACTTCAGGTGACTGCTCTGAATCTTGTTCTGGTGAATTAACTACTTCGGGTTTCGGTTCACTTTGAACTATATCACCAGTGAAGGGATCAAGATAACTTTCATTCTCCTCCTCCAGTTCTTTAACTGCACCAGGATTAACAACAAATTCTTCTTCAGACAGACCATCACTTTCAGACTGACTGTCTTCACTGGAGAAATCACTTAACTCTAAAATGTTGTTACCCACTAAGCTACGTATTGTTATACCTGTGTCTTTTTTGAGCTTTTTAGTGAAGTCATGGAAATTTTTAACTGCCTCCATTTTTCTTTTATGGCTCATAGGTCTCGCCCGTGGTGCTGAACGTCTTCGCGAGTTCATCGCAGCTGCTTGAGCAAAATGAGCTCGCTGTATCCTCGCGATGGTCTCATCTTCATCTTCACTGTCTATTGACTCGTCAGATCCTTCCTCCTCTTCTAGCCCCGTCATCTTATTCAGCAAAGGGTTTGTGCTCCCTACATTACTCATGATAAACGAATCAACTCAACCTCATAAGACACTCAGACTGATATTTCACGTTGAGAGCAAGTATTCATTGTCATTGTCATTTTCACTCTAAAAATGTTGTAAAAACATCAACGTATTATGCACTAATATCTTGGAATAGCAAAATAATGTAATTAATGTAACATAAGCACACAGATCCCGATTTTCATGACAAATCTTTGTATCAAATCCATGGGACGCGGCATTCATATGAAGTGGAAAACGCCGGATAACACAATTATCCGCCCGATGCACTCGTTCAAACTAAAATGTTTTATGTCAGAATTATTGTTTGTTTATTTTATTAATTACCCTAATACAATATGACTGCAATTAAATTTTAGGAAGCCATTACTTCCGCAATAAATAGCCTATTCAACTATAGAAAATTGTGTATTCGACAAGCGTGTTTACAAAAATTGTAGAGAGACGTCACAGAAATATGAAGACTTAAGTGTATGTGTCATTAAGGTGTAGAATTGCATATCTCTTTTCAGAGTTACAGGCAGATTACAATGATACAATTAAGATTTGTCAAAGAAAATGCATCCTTCTTGTTTACACCAGTATGGTTAAAGTTACATGATTATTTTTATACGGTGGCAACATTATTGATTTTGAGCAGTATTGTTATAAAATTTCGCAGTCTATGGTTATTGTTTTTTTTTTTATGTTCGAATTTGGGAAACCCATCTTTGTCTAAGGGGAAACCTTTACCTGCTTTACAATGAAAATTATTAACGTTGTATTGTTTTGTATAGTTGATTTAGATTCTAAATCGAAATAGTCCGTAATTCTAAATAGTCCGTTTCGGCGCTAGATATATACCTATATTTTTTTTATGTATGTGATCATATTTTAAATGTCGAATAAAGATCTCTTTCTTTCTTACTTGCATTTATAGGTTACCTGGCTTAAACAATTAGTGTTAATTGGTCTAAGGCAAGGAGCTTATACTAAGAATGGAGTCATTAGACAAAGTAACAAAGTGAGGGCAAAAATTTTGACAATACTTGACATTTCTTGACATTTCAAATTTCGCATTTCTCTTTCTAGAAATTGTCGTCATCTCTTTCTAAACACGACTACATAGAAACAAGATTTCCCCAGTATTTCGCCATCTTTCTAAAACAAAAGTAGAAAAGTAGCTAAAAACTTAATATATTGTATTCAATTATCAGTATTTATTATCAATGAAAGAAATAAATATAATATATTGACTTTTAATGTTTAGGTTTGTATTTGATTTTGAAAATCATCATTGTGATTCTTTCTATAACTTATGGGAAATGAAAGGATTTATGTAATGGCAGCACTATCTTCATGTGTCAATGTCCCGAAATCTCAACATGACATAAATTGTCGTAATTGACGTATTCATAAATATCGACTCGCGATTTTGGTACGGCTTTTTACTTTAAAATAAGGATAAATAGTGCAAAATGGTGATAAGAATCAAATAAGATCGTTATTTCGTGCTGGTAGAAGTGAGTAGTATTGAGGATGCAGTGTGAATTTCACTTGTAAGTGTCATAATTGCATATAATATTGTTCAATCTATAAATTTCATTTTTCACCCGTAATTCCAGATTATTAGCGTTATTTTGCAAAACTCCATAAGAGGGAGAAATTTCTGATACTCGCATTTAATCCTATCTTAGAAATTAATAAATTTTTGTACATAATTTACTTATTCAAATATTTGTAAACAAATGACTAGGGTGACTAGGATTTCCGGATTTATAAGGAAATAATATCCCTTTCTATCCATTCCTTTTATAAATGGCAATCAAAATTGATAGATTATTTTATTTAATTCTTTGAAATAACTGTTACATAGATAAAATACATAAATAGTTTTACCCATTTTTAGTTCGAAATGTTTATTTACAAATAAAATATGTAATTTGTGTAATGTAAATTATTTTATTTGAGAAAAAGATAATGAGAGTATTGATTGGATTGTACTAGTGTAATAATGTTTATCATTCACATTTGCATGTACTAACATGCAACGCAGATACATTGCACACAGACAGACAGTATTAATAAAATTGTGGCTGCGCTCTTCTGCACTTGTAATCAAATAGCATATTAAAATCTATCAAATGATAGTTTTTAATATGCTATTTGATTACAAGTTAAAAGTGTACATAAATATTTATATACACTTTTAACTTGTATACATAAAACTTTCTTTTCTTTTTAGATTTCCGAAGCGACGGACCATATGGTTGTCTATTGTGCCTTCTATGCTATGTGCGCGTGTGCTATCTATCAATATAAAGAAAGTCTGGTAGTAAGTTGGTAAGTTGCGCATCATTATGGCCCTATTATCATTACTCAAGAACGGCTAGATCGGTATATCACACAATGTATTTTTATAGCATTGCTAACCGGAAAACCTTAAATGTATGCTTAGCACCTAAAAAAAGAATATTTTAATGTCTATGAGTTGACGTGACATGAGATAAGCTATATAATAAACTGTAACGTGCCTCTTAAAATCAAGAGTCACAGAAGCGAGAAATCCTCGTATTTCAGTTGCTGATTTTTTTCCTGGGAGCCGAAAATAGATAACATTACCGTGCTAAAAGGCACTCAGGAAAAAAAGTTTAAAGTAATTATTATGAATTTTAATTCTTTGTCATGGAAAACTCAAAACTCAAATTATTTACAACTTGTGGTTTTATTAACGTAACGAAGTTCAAGAGTAACGTTACACATACATATTTTACCGACCTACATACATGATTTTTTTTTAATTAAATCAGATTACACTATTTATAAATATTACATAAATTAAGATTTAAAGGAAGCTCATCTAATTGAAATATTTCTTTAGAGTTAGCCTCCTAAATTTATCAACAGGTTTTAGCGCTCCATATCAACGTTAATAAGCTACATTTTAGTGACCGTACGACTGTTGCGGGAAATCTCCGATAGATTGCGCCTGCGTCGCCGGGCAGCCTCTATCTTGTCAGGAATCGCATACAAAGGCTTGGTGATTCGGTCTTGCGCTTGCGTGGTTCGGTAAGTAAATTGAGCACCGACAAGACCTACCTAATACTAATTAACTAATTTGATAATCATGTGCAATAATAGTTATTTATTTAATGTGTTTAACCCCTAATTGGGGTCCAAGATTAGGCTAAGGTAGCCGCTGTCGCCTCCGCTACTTCACTTCCGCCCAGGGCTGGACTTACAGTGAGCAGCAGTACAAGCCGCCCTAACTCGTCCCACCGAGCGACCCTCACCGAGACCATCTCCGGCTACCACCAGGGGAGTACACGCTATTGGGCATTATACCACCATTTAATAAATTGTTCTGCACAGATCTCTCGTGTCTCATTTAACTCCCTATATCTTAGGACCGTGGGAGCACGTGAGACCTTACCCGTGGCACAAGACTGTCCGTGATTAATTTGTGCTACAGGCACCCTACTAGAAAGAGACAGAGCCTCTCTAGCAATGTCAAGAAATGTCAAGTGTTGTCAAAACTTTTGCCCTCACTTTGTTCATTTGTCTAATGACTCCATTCTATAGGTAAAATATAAGCTCCTTGGTCTAAGGTCATAGGAGTAACGCACGACGAAGAAAATAGGAAATTCTGGAAGCCACACTATCAATAAAGAAGTGAAGTTAAAAAATTTGTCCTTAGGAAGTGAGTGGTTTAAACTTAAAACCACTCACTTCCTATTTGTCCCTTTGAGTGGTTTTAAATTAAAACCGCTCACTTCCTATTTGTCCCTTTCTAACCTCTAGAGCACACATGAACGTCTTGTAAGGCCCTGTCCGCACAGCGATATTTCACCGCGCGTTTTTTTCTCACAAAATTCTGTGACACATAGGATCTTAAAGGACTATCCGCACATGCGGTAAAAAGAATCGCGCGAAAAAATCTGTGGTTTGATGCAAATTGAACGCGATATTATTTCCGCGCGAAAATTTTATGGCTGTGCGGACCAATGACGTAGGAATTCTTACGTCATTGGTGCGGACTGGGCCTAAAGGTCTTAGACGTCATACCTACGTACATATGTAGATCACAACCTTACGTGCTACACCTCAAGTTAGTAAGCAGACATCATAGGATAGGCTACGGTAACAAAACGGTTTAAGTACCCACTGCGTAAACAGTCCCCTCACACACATGTATGCGTGCGTTCGGCCCCGATATGGTGTCCGTTCGCGCTTCCACGCATATGCCCTAGTCTATATGTCTGGGGCAGCGTGTGCACCTCCCTCTCTTTAGTCAGTAAGAGTCTGACATAACCCTAGGGGCCGGACCTTAAGGTATCCATGTAGGGTTCCCTCGCTTGTCCGGAAGGTTCTTCTGACTCTTTTCGCTTCTCTGTCTTTCGCCCCTCCCCGTGGGGGAAGGAAAGGGAAAGCAGTGGAGAGGGGGGTCAGGGGAGAGAAAAAAACACGGAGCGATTTCTACCTGCGCCCGCAGCGATTGCAAGTCCGCAATACTTGTTGGATTACGTAGTAGCCATATGAAAATGCAGATAGCAAATTTCACAACGCGATTTACGACCGATGCGAGCGCGATTGTTTGCGGCTCCCGCTGCGCCGGCGGGCAACTTGTGAAATCAGCGGGTCGCAGTCAACAAAGCGGTTTCAAGGTATCACTTTCTTGAGTCAGTGGATGCACCCAAAAGCTTTTAGGGCTTCTTTTTTTAATTCTTCTAGCGCAACAGCTTGTTTCTGTTGTGTCTATGGCAGACTGGAATTCGACAAATAACAATCTGGATCGTAAATAACCACCCGTCTTGCGTTCGCCCGCCGCCAGCTTGCGGGCAATAATCGTAACCGTGGCGGCCAACTGCGGTCTCGAGAGTTTAGAAACAAAACAGCGGTCGCGCAACCGCTGCGCTCGTTGGGTAGAAACGGTTCCATGACTTCTTAGAGCCTATCTTTGAGTAAAGTAGATACATACCTTGTCTCATCTACAGCTTAAGTACCCTCACCATTTCACAAAACTGATATAATATGTCATAATTTTACCCCCTTCGGAGCATAGATTTATAATTACTGGCGTTTTGTAGCTTTGCTTTAAATTTAGTTACCTAGTAGAGATTGCTTTCAACAATAAGGTCACCCTTAGTAGAATGCAGAATATTATAATTACCTATGCCATATTCATCTTTGTATATTGTTTTATTTATTTATGTAAGCATTCAATAAAAATAATATACTTAAGTTATTTATGTGGAGTAAAAAACAGTGTTTTTTTTTTAATATTTATTCTATTTACATAAATAATAACAAATCCTTTTTCTAGTTCAGCAAAAAATAAATCTTTAAGCAGTACCAACTAGGCGTTGTTCTCTGAGCCTCAATCGACGCTCACGTTCAAATTCTTTCATACGGATCACATAGCTGGAAAAAATTAAAGATTAATCACGGAATTATTTTTGCGTTAACAAACGCGCAAATATTTCCAAACTTAGAAAAAATACACTGAAAAAAATCGACTGTCCGAGGCGGTAATCGAACCCAGCATCTTCCGCAATCCAGGCGGCTGCGTCAACCATTACGCTACCGAGACACTGCTTTTGCCGTCGAAATTTGTCAGTGCTTGGAACTTATGTGTTTATGGCAACATTGTTTCAACAAATCTGTGAAATTTTCACTTCTAAGATCCGATAAATTTTTTCTAAGTTTAAAAAGATTGAATTGTAAGTATTGTTGTTATCCTTAGGGATAGGTTCAATATATTTTAGTTAATTAAAAAAAATACATCTAATTTTTTATATCGTTTCATATTTTTTAAAATTAGAAATTAAATATCATGAGGAAAATAGTATAATGGAAATATAACTATTATACAGTGGCGGCGTACGGGGCGGAGGGGGCAGTCCGCTCCGGGTGCCAAGCACCAAGGGAGTGACAACGACAGCACCAAAGTGGGTGACATGACAACGTTTGTGGTTACAGCTACATAATGCTACCCTTTAGTATCTAGTAACGGCGCCAACTTTGATTGAAGCGTCGCCCCCCTCGGTTGCTGGGTGCACCACATTCTCTTGCACGCGTACCGGTCGCGTGCGGCACACGAACCACATACGAGCGGCACGCGATCCGCACAGTTAGAGCACGTGCGCAGGTCTTTAAAGCTACGTATGGAGCTTTAAAGTAATCATGGAACGTATAAAAAAATCGGGAGTGGTCTCCCCTTGACTTTCTCGTGTACCGACTCAGGGAGGTCCAAAACGTGTAAATCCGACAAAATCTCGAGGTCAAATTTTTTGAAGATTTTAAGACTTCCTCCATACTACGTATATGAGAAAGTAAAAAAATGTGCAGATGAGTTGTATATACAACCAGATTGTGTTTCTTCCTAGTATTAACATTATGTGTATTACACTTCTCAGAAAAATGCATAGTATTTATTTTTCTTTCTTCAGTAAGTTTTCCAGTACATATTGTGTTGACACAGTTAGAATATTTATCTCCTTGAAATTTACAATTGGCCTTACTATAGAAATTTTGATCAAGTCCTATTAATATTATAAACATGATAGATTGTATGGATGTATGACTGTTTGTTAATCTTTCACGCAAAAACTACTGAATTGATTTTAATGAAACTACAATTTATAGCTCATACATCAGAATAACATATAGACTATAGGTTATAATTTAAATGATGTGGTAGGGCTTTTGACGATTTAAAATACTTTGCAAAGTCCATTTAAATAAAGAGCTTTTTCATTTCATTTCACTTTTGCTAACAAACTAAAATACAAGAAATATTTTTTGTGGTTATTTTGGTATAAAATGTTAAATGTATAAATTTGTTATTCATTTGGTATAAAAATTAGAAACAAAATTCGACGTTTTCAAGAGTCTAATTTAATGGATTGACATATTTGTAAAAATATCTCATTGGGATGTTAAAAATGTAATTTATCTTCGACATTGTTAGGCATGCATCAGCTTATGACACAATAAGATAAATTCTTGATTCCTCTGTCCTGTCATGTATCTCAGAGGAAAGAATTCTTTTCATATTTCATTTTCTATTTAATTTAGTATAAAATTCAAACCTTTTACATCTACATCATATTTTTCAAAATATTTTTACAAATGTGGGTTACAGTTGGATATACATGTATTATCCAGGATCCAGCCAGATAATCCTTTATTATAAGGTATCCGGCCAGTTACTGGATAGGTATCAAATATCTGTTTCATCTCCAGTTATTATACTTACTCCTCATGTTCACAGTTCAAATAGTTATGTTTTTCATGAGCACACTTGTATAGCAAAGGCATTTGTTTGTAACGACATACTTGGTAATCAAGTAAATAATGGGCACAGTAGTCCCTAAATTGTGGTGGAATCCTAGCTGATACCAAATCTTCTTCACGAGCCTTCATTTCTGAAATAAGAAACAATTAATAGGACTTACACTATAGATAGGTCAAATCTATACAAACTTGTTTTGATGTATTTAACCTAAAATACATTATGTAACTGTTTTGTTATTTATAATTAAATAAATGTTAGTAAGTGTTATATGTATATACATAGTTAGGCATTTTTATCGTTACCCCTTGGTTTTCTGTCGTAAGAAAATCCGATTTTAGGGTCAAATGTTGGATTATCATCCATATTAAGCCCTACATTGCGAGTTCCATAGGTTCCCATTATTTGACCCATTTTGGTTCCGGTTTTATAAATAAGTCTTGTGCCTAAAACAATTCGATACTGTTTATTGTTACTATTAGGAAAAATATCAGAAAAATCTGATAATCAACACAAAAAAGTGTTGATTGATTCGATTACTATTCCAAAGTTCCAAACGTCAATGTCAAATTTTAATATATTTTTTTTTTTTGGTAATTTTTCCCTGTTACGGGACGGCAAAGGGATCTAGCCCAGAGAGCCAAGTCTTCAGTTTCATACCTTCTTTCTTGATTTTTGCAATAAAATGTGGGTGCCACACATTTTGTTTGTTTGTATCTGTCAAAACGGGCCTAATAAATTGCGCGGACTATAGTTGTCCAGAGGGCCTAGACACTCGCTCTCGCTATCGCCAAATCAAAAATGTATGGGATTGGCATAAGCAATCGAAGTGACTTTTCCATTGCCTATGTCAATCCCATATATTTTTTTATTTCAGCTCTCAGTTTCTGTAATTGTTGCGCACATTTTTGAATTTTTTCCACTTATAGTTTTTTCGTTAATTCACAAAAACCTTAGATTGAACCTGACAAAAACATTTCCTGCTGCGGTAGCGTTATCACAGCCCTAAGCCACAGCCCAAGAAAATAGGTAAAACCATAGATTTATTATTACAAATATTACTGACGTTTATAGTTAACCCCTTTACCACCCATATCGCCTAACTTTGTTATATCGTTGTTTCTGTCGCAAAATTAGTAGATGAAAAATTGTATTGTTATGTGAAACAGTAGTTTATTTGAATAGAAAATTACTTCCGTGTGATAAGCAACACCGTTTTAGGATTACTTTAATGTTTCTGGTCGTCTTTTACAAGAAAACACTCCGCAACCAATAATTTTTACGAGGTCCGCTTAGCGACAGATACGAATTCAAAATGGCGGTCGGTTCATAGGTTGTCGCGGCGAACTAGTTTTTATAAACTGAAATGAACTTTGTTCATGTATGTACTTTGGCAGAAGGGAACGCGTCCGCTTGCCACGTCCCGCATTAAATTGTCTAAAGCAGCGTCCCCACTAGAGCCGCGCGGCTTTTTGTGGCCGCGCGGCCCGACCTCGCAAGGCTTTCTTGTCATATTATTTTAGGCCTCGCTCACGTACACACTCACGAGACTTGGCCGCGCGGCTTGGCCTCATGGAGCCGCGCGGCCCTAGTGGGGTCGCTGCTTAAGGGGTGAGATCACAGACTAGTATGAGAGGTGAGATCACGAAGATAGATTCTATAGGCTTCTTGGGTGAGATCAAAACTTAGATTATATACCTGGTACTTGACCATTTAACAAGGGACGTGGCAAGCGAACGCGTTCCTCCTGCCCTTGCGTAGTTACTTCTAAGGTAGACTTAGTTCCTTATCTCTTTTATCAGTTGAAAAGGCGAGCAAGGGATGATTTTCATGATCTAGTAATTAAAAAATCTTATCCGTCAATCTACGAATAGACAACGTATAAATAATATATACGTAGGTACTTGCCTTTATACTATAATATAAATTAAACCTAGCCAAACCCAAAATAGTAATAATCCTTCAGTCAACAATCTAACTCAAAAGCCAACAACGGACAGATGTTACAGTCTTAGTTTATGAAAAATCGGGAGTGGTCTCCCCTTGACTTACTCGTATACCGGAAACGACTCAAAGGTTGATAGAAACCATATATTTTGATGTCATACATGCATGTTAAATTTTGGTCACCCATCGAAGTACCGACCGCGCACTTGGTTGCTTAACTTTCGTGATCGACGGCTCAAAATCAAAGGTTGATAGAAACCTTTTATTATAAATTTGGTTGCAATAAGTTAAAGCATGCTCGAGTTATCGTGCTAACGCCCAGACACACACACAGACATAATTCCAAAAAAAATATTTTTGGACTCGGGGAGGTCCAAAACGTGTAAATCCGTCAAAATCTCGAGGTCGATTTTTTTTACGATTACAAGACTTTCTCTATACCTACTACGTACGAGAAAGTAAAAATTTATGGATTATGACGACTAATATTTTTCTTCAACAACATTCAAGAAAAAGGATGATAATATTTATAAAAGATGGCAGGAAGACCTAAGCCCCTTGTTCTCCATTAATAGGAAGAATTTAAATCAAAAGTTAAAAAAGAGGGTAGTTTTAAAAATGGGCTGAACTCAAGCCAAAGCGAAGAATCTATTCATAAATAAAAGCTAACACAGATCAACTATGAAGGAATAAAAGAGTTAATATTAAAATGGACGTAACAAAAAGATTTAAAAGTCACAATTTAAGCGTCTTAAAAACTGTAGGACAAGGAACCTATGGGTACGTAAATATAATATCAATAATTAAATAAATATTAAAAGGGGTTGTTATTATAAGTGTTATTAATCGTTACAGGAATGTTTATTTGTGTGAAAATGACGTAAATAATCTTCTGTCCATAGTAAAGGACATTGAACTGAATGGAAGAATTCAAGATCACAAACAGGTAAGGTGTGTGCGAACATATTCTGAAACCTTAGGCCCTTTTCACATGCATACGGTCACGGCACGGTCGCCGTGACGTGTAAAATAGAAACGTATGAGCTAAATAGACAGGTTTCACACGGCACGGTGACCGTGTGTCACCCGTGGTATCCACTTATAAGCACGGTTTTGTTGTAGTCATGTATTGACTAAACTTGTATGGACGCGTTCACATGTTTGTACGAGCGCAAAACGGAACGGCGGCGGTGAGCACAGGGGGTCATTCGTCCGCTTACGGCACCGGCGCCGCCGCATTACCGTTTAGACGGCAACCGTCTACATGGACGTTTGCCGAAGGCTCGGATTTATTTTGGAAAGCGAATTAGTTCTACAAGAAAAATAGAACTAAAATCATTTTAGTTGACCTTTAACCAGCGGGTCCTTCCGTGAATTAGTTTTGGAGTTCGAATTATCTTGAAAAGTGAATATTTGACGGCGAAGCTGTAGGCCTTTATTTCACATGATTGCAAGTGATGATAAGGCCGAAGAGAAGTGAGCTTCATTCGGGAACTTTCATAATCATCAAGGCACTGGCTATCTTAAGGCTTCTATCCACTTGAGCATGCTCAGGCGAATGAGCGGCTCATTTAGCCGAGCCGCTCATTCGCCTGAGCATGCTCAAGTGGATACAAGCCTTTATCTTAACACGCTCAGCGCTGTATATCATTAATTTGTGATGCACACGCTCTAATTAGTTGTGTATCGCTGTGTATTGTTTGTGATACACACTCCATAATTAGTTGTGTATTGCTGTGTATCGTTTGCGATACACACTTTCTAAATACATGTGTATCTTTTTTGATACACGAGCACGTTTTTTTTTCTTAAGTGATGGTATTGGCATGTTAAGGGCTTGGCGCCTAGTTATGCCCAACACTGCTTGTTAAGTTATATGTAAACAAACGAACTAATAATCTTATTCAATATTTTTTCAAAGCGATGGTATTATATGACTTGGCTTGTTAATTGTCGTAATATGAATAATGTTATTATAATAACGACAGACTGCTAAGTAAACTAGCCAGGCGGATTAAAGCAGACCCTACCACAAACAAAAAGCTGATTAAGTGGTGTTGTTTGTTCCAAAAGAAAAACAAAACTAGGTAATTGATACAAACGAACATCGAATTGATGTTAAAACTTGAATTATATTTATGTTTTTTAATCCGTACCTACCTAAAACTAATGGGCAGTGCTTATGCTATTAGGCCCATTTTTAACGCCAAAATTGAATAATAAATATAAACATTTTATTTAGCAAGTAGCTATTAATACCGTTCGTAGTTTGTATGTATGTACTGGGTAGGGTTGCCACCTTTTTTGAGACAAATAAAGTATTTTTTCGTTTAGGAAGAAAAAAAATAAAGTAAACAGCGTCAAAGAAGAGTACTTATTTATTTTAACCTATTTATCTTTATAAACATATTTTTATTTTCGCAACACAAAGTAAGTTCACGCCCTAAATAGAATATTTCAGCGTGCGTACTTTATTGGTGTCGTAAATTATAAAGTACAGTTTTTTAGGTGTTAGATTTTAAGGTGTATTCGCTGAACACGCTCAATCACAGAACGTGCTATAGAGACGCGCAGGGTGGTAGACGCGGAGCTTGAAGACATTCTAGACGACACTGTGAGTGGCACTCCCTCAAGGAGGTCTACCTGTCAACTAGAATGTAAACCTTCTACTGGAAGTTTGGTCTACTACCGACCTTAGATTGGTATAATCTAAGTTACCGAGAAAAGTGATATTTTCGTCACAAATCACGGCGACCCAAAAAAAGAGTCGATTAATTCAGAAGTAAAAAAAATACGTACCTACTCTTCTTATTTTTTGTTGACAGGACATAACTAATGAAGTAACAATATTGTCTACGTTGAAACATCCAAATATAATAAGGTTTTACGATTGCTATTACACTGATAACCATGTGATGATATCCATGGAGTACGCCTCTAGCGGGAACCTGGCGGAGTACATGTATCAACGATATCCGAAATTAATAACGCAGCAGGTAAGTACCAAATTCTTCTACTACAACAACCTTGTCCTTATCAAACTGACGTTTATTGACATGACAAAGAAAGCAGTAATGAATGCCATTTCCTTTACTATAACAAGGTTCTAGCACAGGGGTCAGGAAGTTGGGATTCAATTAACTCGATAGTAGGTACTATAGATATCATGTCCATCACAGATTTAATAATACAAGGAGATAGGTCATGCCGGTGTTTAACTTGCGACAAGCCCTGCGGGCATACATTTCCGGTACTTCGCCTTCCGATAAAGTCAAGTGAATAGTTACTCAGCGATTTACTGATCTCCTTTGCGGCTGTGCTTAACTTTCATCGCTTCGTAGTCCTTAAGACGCGCGCAATGAGTAGTGTATATTACGGCATGCTCCACTAGAACATGTTATGTAGTACGGCCGCTGATTGCGACACTCGGTCTTCCTATGAACTCGGCGATTCGACCGATCTCCTTAGATTGATATATCTGTGGTGTCTATGGTGAAAGTAAAACCTAAGCGCCGAATCCTTTTATCTAGGCACCGATCGTTGTAATTCACATGATCGCAATGACGTAAAAAACATCTTAGCGTGATCGTACGAGTGCGAACGATGCGTTTTGGTCGAGGCCGCTACGGCAACAGCGACGCAGACGGCGAAGCGACGACGACCGTGATTTCGATGTCGGTGGCCACACTGCAGAAACGACAAGCGAAATTAGTTGTGAGGAAATTCGCCGCCCGCCACCTCGTTGTTACGTTGTCACCGTACCAGTGGTAGCAGTGCGGCCCCAAGAGGGAGCGGTCAGTCGCGACGCGAGCGGCATGGACAGTCACGAGCAATATTATGTACCCACTTTTGCCATTTCACCACCTTTATTTCATACGCAATAAGAGTCTAATGTGGATACTTGTTAGTGCTCGTGACTGTACCCATCGATATAATGAACACGTAAACAAAATAAATACCTACCTATAACATCAAATCGTAATTCGTAACGTCACATTATGTAAACCCGACTACTACCTACGGCGTCTATTTTTATCTCACAAGAGCGGATGAGTCACGCACGACGATTGTTGCGACGCCTATGTTGATGTGTGTGTAACTGTCGGTAGCGTTAGCAAGCTCACCGTTATGAAATAATAATATTGAATTGAATTGTCTGAAATTGATTATTTGAAAGACTGTGATTGTGTCTATAATAGATAGGGCAAAACAATATAAATACTTTTAGTAACAAAAAACTTTTATATTAATTATAAATTGTACAGTCAGGGTATCAGTTATGTCGAATACAATAAACTCCTCCTCACAGGTATTCCATCATCCCTTCGTCGTTCCGTCTTTGTGCCCTTTGTCTAATTCATTTCTGCATCTCAGATTTATAAGAACTTGATGTTGATACTTACCAAACTCAGCGCGTATTGTAAGAGGATTCGTTATCAGCACTATTACGGAACGAGCAAGTTATGCAGCAGCTTTTCGTTCAACCATTTTACACATTTTTTAAGCTTATGTTTGTAGACTAAACAAGCGTTATCATCAAAACCTGGAAAAGTTCCAGGTTGCACAAAAAATTAGTGTCTGCGCTGAGTTTGCTCATGAATGGATACAGTTTTTTTGGTACATTAGTTTCGTCAGAATGCACAATTGGTCTACCCTCAGAATGGTTATCCGATTTTTTTTTTGAGCGTTTTCATTAGCTGTCGTGGCTTTCAACTAAAATTTTTTTTTTCTTATCGCCCTTATTCCATGTGTAGCCTAATTTTATTAATAGCTTACGAAGCGTTGCTAAACATCCATCGAAACCAATTTTTTCATTTAAGATCGACTGTAATTTTGCCAACGTCGGATATTGTTTATGTGTCATATAATATTCATGTAACGTGCTCCGAATAATATCAGCTGATTTACCATCAATATCTACTTTATTTGCTCTCTTTCTTCGGGTCTTAACAGGCCAAACAAAATTTGGAGATGACCTAGGATCCTCTCCAAGTTCTTTTAATTCTCTTTCTTCTTTTAATATTTGTTGCACTGTTCGTTCACTAACTCCCGTCGCTTCTGCAGTGCGCTGTGTTATATTACGCAAATGTGAAAAATCGCAATTTGGTTCTTTATAAAGATCAGTGAACTCGTATTCTTTCTTGAGATAGTGATAAACATTTGCAATCATTAGACGACCCTAAAACATAGAAAAAAATACAATATTAGAACCAGTCCGAACGTAACACTTAACAACAAAAAAAGAAGGCGATATACAAAATTTTGTTTCAAGGATTACCTAGGTTTAAAGAAATTTATTAAATAATTCACGAATAATTCACACAAGAAAACTAAATCACAATTTTGGTGGGTACTTTCCTGACTCACTACCTACTTTGATTTTTAGAAAATTGTTACATTTATGTGTACGTCATTGTTATTCTTAGAAAGAGATTAAAATAGGCTATTTAGCAATACTACTTTTTCATTGACGAATATGTTTAGAGTGAAAAAACGTTGCAACCAAAATATTACAGGTGGCCCAGTTTTTTTGCTGCCAAGTGTAGTTTCATGAATAACAAACATATTAATTCATGAGTAAAACATAATATCATTATTGAACATTTGGTAAAAAATGTAGATCCATACGTAAATACGCAAGATCAAAATCAAATCACAACAAGCAGGGATATAATATACCTATAGGTACCTGTTGACTATTTGTCATACATACACACAAGAAATAAAATGCACACCAGGATCGAAGAAAATACACTCGACTAAATATAATACACATCATACGTACCTCACTGCGAACAACTTTTCTCTTTTTGCTTGAACTTTCCATGCTGACGGTACTTTATAGTATTTTGTAATGTGAACCAAGAGAGTACTAAACCGATCGGCTGCTCGACCGGCACTGGTGTGGCGGGGCGCTTCCCCCCCGCGCGCCCGCTCCTTCGCGCAGTGACGCACACTGCCACACACGTCTATAGGTGTATATCGACACAACAGTCATGGCTCACCCACCCGCGTGAGATAAAAAATTACGATAACCCCACGAGGCGAACGTGTGAAGCACCCGGCGCTCGTGCTCGGTTGTTTTATTTAAGCAAGGGCGGCATTTGTGGCGCAGCGTATTTTTTCAATTTCAAGCCATGCTTGACGTGTTTAGGAAAAAATGACGGTCTTCCTAATTTTTACAGTTTAAAAGTCTAACTAAACTTTGGATTAAACTAAACTAAACTTTGGACAACTCTTGTTTTACAGGAAATTCTATTCTTCTTCTCACAAATACTGCTCGGAGTGGATTACATACATAGTTTAAATGTCATTCATAGAGATCTCAAAGCAGAAAATATACTATTGACTGGCAAACACGGTGTTTTGGTGAAAATAGGTGATTTTGGCATTTCCAAAATGCTTGCCAGGTAAGTTACGTGCCTAGATCCTTATTAGACCAATAGATCAAATCCTTTTTGGCAAATATCAAAATATTCCGTACATAAGTACCTCAGAGTACCTACACTATCTACCGTAACAGTATTAAGTACCTACCTATACTGTTTTTACTTATAATAAAAAATAAACCAAAAATCAATATCAGATGGTAGCAAGTAAACAACCATCTAATTACCTATTAATAAATCTATAAAAAGCCTCTGATATTTTAGTTTCAGTTTTTCGTTTATTTAAGTAGTAATTTATGTAAATAGTATTTACTTATATTAAACTTAAATAAACGAAACTATGTTATAAAAAAATGTCAAATGTAATTTTTTTTTTGAAATTTCTCATACTTACATTACGTTTTACTGACCGAACTATTTGTATGTAGAAATTTGGAATTTATTTTACAAATTTTGAGTTTTTGATAAAACTGTAGTATTTGTTTGACTATGTTAACATAATGACTATGTTAAAATAACGTAGGTTTTCGGCTTGATAAGGTATGAACCAACCCCTTGTATTAATAGAAACATACCTACTAACTAACACGTGAACAAATGTTCGTACTCAATAACTGCCCCTACCGGGATTCAAACCCGGGACCTCTGGTTTAGTAGATAGTTCTCAGTACCGGAAAAGAAACGTTATGTAAGAATACCTACTGCACTTTTTAAATGGTAAATTTTCATTAGGTATGTACTTAAGTAAATGTTTATTGATACTTTAATAAAATCCTACTAGTGGCAACCCTAGACCTAGGCAAAGTTGTGTTACTGAAGTTTCCAAAACAGTTGACAATTTTTAAATTTTCTGACTTTGTTCACTCAATTGTCAAAAAAGCACTTTAGTTGCCATTAAAAAAAAAACGAAAAGTCTGTTGCCCTAATAATGTAAAGTTATTGATATGTAGTAGAAAATGAGAAAAACTATGTAGGTAAATGGAAGATACTTATTGTCATCGAAACGAAATAGGCAGTTGCGTTTAGTTGGCAAAGTTACAGCAGTTTACGGTACCTACTTATTCCTAAATATCACAAAAACTAGTAGGTACTTACCTACTTAGGTAAGTATATCAAGAAAATTATTGGTAAAACATTTCTTGGTTTAAGTACATTCTACATTGATAACCCGTGTTGAGCACTATGCATAACCCCATGCACCATGCATGATCACCAATACAAATGTAGGTACTCTGCACTGCACTGCACCCCCATTATCGTATCGTCGTGTCGTGTACGAGATAAGACTTACGACGCACCCTCGTCCGTCTACCGAAACAGGCGTGTGTTTTTTCCAGTTTTTTCACTATGTAAGCTGAGATGTAAACCAACTCTCACTTCTAAATCAAACAGTACGTCACCAATACTCGACCCGTGGGTACGTCGTCATAAGAACCGATAATAATCCGAGTTAAATGAAAATAACTTCATAATGCCAAATTGTTGTATTAGATTGTGTGGGAAAAACAGCAAAACAACAAATTTTAAAAGAGATGGTATCACATTTCATCGGTAAGTAAAAATCATTATATTTTTTTATGAGCGAAATCCAATTTATCACGGACCAATTTACACTGGATATTATTGACATCTACACTACGCATCTCACTTCCACTTAAGCGCAAAGCCAATTGTTATCTTTTTCTTCAGTTACTAGTGTTGGACTAATGTAATCTAAACTTGTATCGATATTTACAGTATAATATGTATAGTGAGTGACTATAGTCGTTGCAACTATGAAGCCCGTTTTGATACAACATGTCAAAATATCCAAATTGGCGAGTGACCAAGAAAACACCAATTTTACTTACGTACACGATTATCATGAGAAATTAGTTTTTGACCAGAGTTCTGTTAACACGTGTTGTGAGACTGCTTAAATAATTCAATCTATTGTAGGTAGATACACACTTACTTACAATTTATTGTTACTTGTATAGGTATATTTTCAATTGGCATTGGCAAAATGCGTTTTCGTCAAGTGTAACGAGTGCCATTAATTAAGAATATAAAATAATCATGAGAAATCGAGTCACAATAATTATATGGGCTTTATAATCATTATTACTTATTTAATGTTGTTAATTTTACAGTCATATATTAGAACACAAGAAAACTCAAGTAAAATAGCAAAAAGTGAATAAAAAAATTATTAAAAAAATCGAGTATGCTTTAACTTATTGCAACCAAATTTAACATGCATGTATGACATCAAAATATAAGGTTTCTATCAACTTTTGAGGCGTCGATCACGAAAGTTAACCAACCAAGTGTACGGTCGGTACTCGGATGGGTGACCAAAATTGAACATGCATGTATGGCATCAAAATATAAGGTTTCTTTCAAGTATTGAGTCGTCGATCACGAAAGTTATTAAGCGACCAAGTGTGCGGTCGGTACTCGGATGGGTCACTGCACTATAAGTATAGAAAAAAAATATTACTCATTAATTCCTTAAGCAGCGTCCCCACTAGGGCCGCGCGGCTCCATGAGGCCCGGCCGCGCGGCCAAGCCTCGTGAGTGTGTACGTGAGCGAGGCCTAAAATAATATGACAAAAAAGCCTCGCGAGGCCGGGCCGCGCGGCCACAAGAAGCCGCGCGGCTCTAGTGGGGACGCTGCTTTAGTCAATTATGTCATCGCATTTTTTTTTTCTTCCCCACTGTTTTTTAATATTCCCTCTATTAAAGAAAGGCAAAGGGATATAGTCCCGTACAGCCATGTATTCGCAATTTTATATTAAAATAAATTTTATTAAGTCTGTAATTATATCCTAATAGTTTTATCTGAATCACGCTATAAATTTGTTGTTAATGTATACCACCTAGTCTTGTTCTGTGTAAGTAGTTTAATCAAATCCTTTCAATCAATCTGCAGGTATTTATATATGTATTCTTTGTTGTTTTTATTATTTATTGATAAATTATATTTACTTCGTAGTCTTATACGTTTATAATGGATATCTCTATAAACAGTAGTGACCTTTTCTTGTCTTGTTCATCATCTTCTGACTCCAGCTTTCATAGCTTGGCCCGTCCCTTAGACGAACTTTTGGAGGAATCCTTTTCTGACTTTCCTAAAAACTTCAATGTTGTACACATTAATGCGCAAAGTATTCCCGCTCACTATCCGGACATGCTTGCATCCTTTAATGCAAATAATATTCAAGCCGTTCTTATCTCTGAAACCTTTCTGAATCCTAACCTTCCTTCTACTTCTTATGCCTTACCTGGGTTTAAATTGATCCGTAACGATCGTGTAAGTTCCTCACATGGAGGGGTAGCGATTTACCTCCGTTCACATATTTCATATTCCGTACTCAGTAATTCTCCACAGCCGCCTCCCCTCCATAGCGCCGAGCATCTATTCCTTGAAATTTCACTGTCCCATACTAAGCTACTTCTTGGCGTCTTCTATAGTCCCTCATTAAGGGTAAACTACTTTTCCTCCTTCGAACAACTATTGGAGGACTTTGTGCCTTTATATAGCCACACAATTATCATGGGGGATTTTAATACATGTCTCATGAAAAATGATCATCGTTCACATAATCTAAATTCTCTTATTAGTTCTAGCAATCTGCATATTTTACCATTACAAGAAACTCATCATTCTCCCCACTGCTCCCCATCTCTTCTTGACCTTATAATAGTCTCCTCTCTTGATCACGTTAGTAAACATGGCCAACTAACTGCAGACGCTTTTTCCTATCACGATCTGATCTTTTTGTCATATCGAATTCGCCCTCCGAAGATCAAGCATCGAGTACTGATGCAGCGTAGTTTCGCTAGTGTTGTTGTAGACAAGCTTCGTGAGGATGCTGTCAGCATTGATTGGTCTAACATATTTACAGGCAATTGTGTGGATGAACAGGTGCAAAAGTTTAATAAGACGCTTATCGAGCTATACGACATTCACGCGCCGGTTCGACCCGTTAAGTTGAAACATATGCCGGCTCCGTGGCTAACCGACGACATCAAGAAATTAATGTCTAAGAAAAATAGGGCTAAAAGTAAATATAAATGTGATCCATCACTGAAGAATAAGGAGAAATATCATCGCGCGCGAAATCGGTGTAATACAGTGATTAGGGACGCCCAAAGACGCCACATTCATAAATCTGTCGAAAATGGTGACTCGGCCAAAGTTTGGAAATTTCTAAAGTCTCTTGGTGTTGGTAAATGTAAAAATACCTCTACAAAACCAAGTCTTGACCTCGACCTTTTAAATAGTCACTTTGCTTCTCATTCCCTTCTAGACAGCAGGTCTAAGGCCGAAACTTTAAGTCATCTCTCTACTTTACCAATTCCTGATTGCTCTTCCTTTTATTTCAACCATTTCACGGAGTTTAATGTTGAAAGAACAATAAGATCTATAGCTTCTAATGCCGTCGGATGTGATTCCATTAGTCGTAATATGATCCTTCCTATTTTAGACATCCTGCTCCCGACAATAACCAAAATACTTAACAACTCAATATCCTCTGAGGTTTTCCCATCCCTCTGGAAGGAGGCTCAAGTTATACCTCTTCCTAAAAAATCCAACCCAGCCTCCTTTTCCGAGTATCGCCCTATATCTATCCTTCCTTTCCTGTCTAAAGTCCTTGAAAAACTTGTCCATTCTCAACTTACGTCCTTTGTCAACAAACACAGTCTCCTTAGTCCATTCCAGTCCGGTTTCCGCCCGGGTCATAGTACGACTACTGCGTTGGTCAAAATCACTGACGACATTCGAAGCGGTATGGAGAATCGTCAACTTACTGTCTTAACGTTATTGGATTTTAGTAACGCGTTTAACACTGTGGACTTTGACATTCTCATTGGAGTACTACGTTCTCTTAACATCTCTTCATCTGTTATTGAATGGTTCAAAAGTTACCTGTTCGGACGACGGCAACGTATTCGCATAGAAGACAATTTGTCTAAATGGTGCGACCTATCTGCTGGAGTTCCACAGGGCGGCGTCTTATCTCCTCTTCTTTTTTCAATTTTTATTAATTCCATAACTCTTTCTCTTTCAAGTTCCTATCACTTGTACGCCGATGATCTTCAAATCTACACGCAAGCCCCCTTAGCTGATATTGATCGTGCAATTCATTCTACTAATGCTGATCTCACAGCAATTTGTAATTGGAGTAAATCCTTTGGTCTGCATTTAAATGCTGCAAAAAGTCAGACCATAATTATTGGCAGTCCTTATTTTATAACCAGACTAGATGCAGACCATTTGCCTCCTATTTACCTGGCTGACTCCATAATACCTTACTCTAAAACTGTCAAGAATCTTGGAGTTATTTTTGACCAATGTATGAGCTGGAAGCCGCATATTGACAACGTCAGAAGGAAAATTTTTGGATCCTACAACTCTCTCCGTCGTTTGCGTAATTTCCTGCCTACTTGTACCAAAGTAATGCTGGCACAATCACTCCTGCTCTCATTAATTGATTACGCTGACGGTTGCTATGTAGATCTTTCGGAGGAACTGCTCAATAAACTCGAGCGTCTGCAGAATCTGTGTATCAGATTCATTTTCAATCTGAGGAAGTTTGACCATGTTTCATACTTTCGCTCCAAACTTAATTGGCTCCCTATTCGCCGGCGCAGAGACTTACACGTTCTTTCTCTTCTGTACACTATTCTTTTCTTACCTACTTCTCCTTCCTATTTAAATAATATCTTCTCCTTCCGGTCGTATTCATTATGTCGTACGTTACGATCATCTTCTACTCTCATTTTGGATATTCCTACCCACTCCACTGATTTCCTTTCATATTCCTTCGCTGTGCATGCTGTCCGTTTGTGGAATTCTTTACCTGAGCATATAAGGAGGGCTCGGACACTGGTTTCCTTCAAAAACCAAGTTAGGAGTCATTATCTTCATGTCTCTCAATAGTTTATTTTATATATTTCATTATCTACTTATTAATCTTATCATATACTTTTTTATTTATTTATAATATTCTTATATTTAATGTTGTATTTAAATATTATTATTAATTCCTCCTTCTTGCACCCATTTTTATTGATATCACACCATATTTTCTTTTACTGCAGGTTGCCTGGAAGAGATTGCTGCTTAGCAATAAGGCCGCCTATTGTACTGTCCTGTGTGTAAACTTGTTTTGTACTGTTATGTTAAATGTGCAATAAAGAATATTTGCATTTGCATTTGCATTTGCATATTAAAAACGTTTTTATGAACTTTCGGAGCCTAACAAAATTACATTTCACTTTAACGATTTCGCAAGATAAAATGGTTTTGTCACTTATAATATGACATAATTTTATCTACTGTGCTAACATAACATTGTATTTTTCCAAAATGAAAAAACATTCTTTTATTTTTTGCTTGTGTCTCAGTTACACCTTATTGACGTATCCATGTGTCAAAATGGGCTTCTGAGATTGCGACAACTATAGTTTAATTAAAATCAGGAAGACTAAAAAACACTTCGTATTTATTGTAAATATTATATTTGTAGTCAATTAATCATTGCGTAAGTATGGATTTGTTTTGGAGATTTAAGGAAAGTAGTAAAATTTAAGGAAAGTAAAGTACTACTATGTATGTGTGCTTAAATTTAAATACATAGGAGCTATGGAATAATTTTTGCGTTTACAAACGATTTAAAAATTTTAAAACTAGAAAAAATACAATGAAAAAATTTTTTAAAATATTTTTTCGTAATAATGTTTTTTTTAAGTGTATTTTTTCTAGTTTTAAAAATATTTACGCGTTTTTAAACGCAAAACATATTCAATAATATAAGGTCGTTTCATCTTTATTGGACGTCGAATATTAGCAAAAATATTTCGTTCAGACCTTAGAAGTGCAAATTTCAAAGATTTGATGAAACAATGTTTACCACAAAAACATAAGCACCAAGCACTGACAAATTTCGACAGCGAAAGCAGTGCCCCGGTAGCGTATTAGTTAACGCAGCCGCCTGGATTGCGGAGAATGCTGGATTCGTTCCCGCCTAGGGCAGGTCGATTTTTTTCAGCGTATTTTTTTCTAGACAGGAGCTGCTAAACTAAACATAAGATAGCCATAGTGTTAGATTTATTTTGTATAAGTTACTCCATTATGTTTTTTTTTCAGATTTCCCAAAAATGCAGATCTACAAGCAAAATGGATTCATTGCACAAAAAGGGAAAACTGGTTTCCAAGCAATTATAGCGTTCTTTGCTCAAGACATTTCACTGACGATTGTTTTCAAATTATGAAAAATAGCCGTCGCCTATTTGATACTGCAGTACCTACATTGAATTTACCGATTGTGGTAAAGTGTATAATTAATCGAATGTAACTTTAAGACATAAAATTATATATTAATCCAAAGTTTTTCTACTGCAGAGCAATATCACCATATCATCTCAATGTCTTTTGAAAAGTGAAGACCCGATGCCGTCATCATCATCTCAACATAAGCCGAAATCTCCTACTACGCCAAAGGCAACTAAACGAAAGTCTACTCATCTACAATCTTCTTCACAACTTCATTCGGTGACCAATAAACGCCTTTGTAGACGTGTTGCGGAGCTATCAAGTCAAGTGAACAATAAAAATAAAACTATTAAATTATTAAGAGACAAACTTCGATACTATAGAAAAAAAGTAGCTACTTTAAATGTTATGGTAAATGAATTAGAGAAGAAAGGTGCAATAAAAGAATCTGAGGAGAAAAGTATAATAAAGGAATCGGAGAAGAAAAGTATGATAAAAGAATCAGAGAATAAAATTCTGATAAAAGTTGAAGATGATGACCCTTTAATTTAATTGGAATGATACACAAGGAAATGGTACAGAGCTTATAATAACACAAAAGCAGATCGGGTATAATTGTAAAAATATATCCCTGAGAACTGAGAAGTTTCGCACTCAATTTGAATTTTTATTCAATGAAGGAATACAATTATGTTAGAAGAAGATTTAATACTAGTTTACCTTCCATATGAACTCGCATACAATGGTACCAGATATATAGCAGATAGACCTGCCGGCCTATTCGCTAACTTTTTTGACAGATGAAAGTGATAATAATCGAGTTAATAACATATAAATTGCTGTTTATAAGACAGTAGTAAAGTAGTAGCGGATCAGTAGGTACCTCACTCACTCGGTGATTATCACTTTCATCTGTCAAAAAAATGTTAGCGAATAGTTTTGCCAAGGAGGTTTTTAGTACCTGCTTTAAAATCCAAAGCTGAATCATCTGAAGAAGAATTATTTGGAAACTGGTTTTTTGATTCCAATTGATTCTTCTTCAGATGATGACTAAAAACCTCCTACTATCGATTACAGATAATATAATACTATACTAGTACTATCGATAAAACCCGTGGATAACAAAAAGTGAACTTAGTAAATGTAGCACTTAAGCAATTATAATGAAAGTAGGTAATTACTTTGTATGGGTGTCCAGATAATTTCACCCATGACTCGATGAAGTAACCAACGACGAACAAATTAGGTTGAAAAATACATAACGCTCACTAAACATAGCTAGGTATCGATATCGACATGCCGGCGTATTCCCATATCTAGTGTGACGTGTGACCTATAGCGTGTCGTGTCGACCGTAGACATGTTTTCTCTGACTACGGCGTAGACGGAGGTAGACCTAATAGCAAATATACTTGCTCTTAGAGGTAGACGGTCGCTAAGAGCAAATAATATTGCTCTTTTTTTTTGTTAAATTTTCCCTTTTACGGGACGGCAAAGGGATCTAGCCCATACAGCCAAGTCTTCAGTTTTATTATCTTCTTCCTTGATGTTTGCATTAAAATATGCGCGTCACACATTTTAATGCATCTAGGAAGTGCTTGGAAAGAAATGCATGGCAACAGACCTCATTATTGTGACTGATGAGAATTGTATAGTGGGATTTCCGATCACTATACAATTCTCAACGCCACATACACAAAACCTTTATTTCAATTATTCCTCTTAACTGTTCGTCAACACGGATGCTTATGCAACGAAACGACACCACTTTCACTGCACAAAATTCACTCCAAAGCAATTTTGAATTATCGAAATAAAGATCGACATCCAGACGCCATGGTTTCGCGCCACACGCCATGTCTGTAAATATTTTTTCCAGAAATGACAAAATGATAAATAAACTCTGCTAGTGGTTGGAAAAAAAACAATTCTCACCACAGATGTTGTTGTATATAAATTTACAAAAGTGTAAAAAAAATATAAGTACCTACCTACATAGATAAATAAAATATTTTTTTGATTTGGTTCTTTTTTTATTTGGAATAAACGTAAGTCACTTGTTTTTGGGTTGGGCGCAGTTGGAAGCGACCTAAAAAATGTTTTTCTTAAGCATAAAGTACCTAGTTACTTGATTAATTATTTAGAGTAATAAATCATCTAGTTTTATAAATGAAGTAATGAATCTCTGTTATCTTCGAGTAATAAATAATAAAGCTGTCACACATCTTTTTCAAATCATTGAACTTTGAAACAGATTTTGGCTGGCAGTCTTTGTTCGTGAAGTATCAAAATTATCTTTTGCTTTACTTACTTGTAGTTTCAGTCTGGTTCTGTCTGTACTTTATTCTAACTTTAACTCTGATCTTTGCCTATCATTTCCCCACTTTTATTTTTCATTTACCTTTCTCCTTAAGGTTTGTCTCCGCCATATTCTCTGTAGTGGAAGCACAGTGTAATACATAAGTAATAATAATACATCCAGTTGTCCAACGCCTTTGAAGTTGAGGAAAATGCCGTTTTTGTTTAGACACTTAGGGTTGTCACATTTTTAATTTTAGTCTAATGCGTCACACCAACGTTTTTTGTTATCAGCATATTTTAAAAGTAGGTAACTTGAGAAAAAAAGAATCTGTGCTTATGTTTTTCCTATCTTCATAACTGACTGAGATATTAAACGTTAAAGTACGGCTTCCGCGGCAAACTCCGACTAAGCGTCCGCGCCAGCGCGTGACGTCACAGCGCGACAAAAATGTGAAAAAATATATTTTTCTTGGTCTTTCTTTAATTTAAGATAAGTACTATGTTGTTTTAAAGAAATTGATCCTTATGAATGACTATTTCGGTTGGTATCATAAAATACAGAATGGTTTTTTTTCACATTTCACCAATGAGATACCCGGCTCCAGCAGTTGATTTTTCAAAAATCTTTAAATGCAGTTTTAATTATTTTTGAAAATAAATGAATGTTCCCTTTCAGTAAAATTTGCCATCATCAATGTTAAGGGTACTTTTCCTCCAACCACGGTCTTTTTTTCCATTCTGTATACATATATAAATTTAATAACAATAATATTTAAAGTAACTGCTACCATAAACACTAAAAATAATAAGTGCTAACCACTTAACAAATCAAATTTCAAGAGTGTAAACACGCTGCATCATTCACAATCGGACATGAGTGTCGCACCGTGACGTCATCTCATGAGCGCGCGAAGGAGGAAGGCAAATTTAATAAACCGGTGAAACTTTACAACGCTGTAACTTTGGAAATCCTGGCCCGATTTCGATGAAACAAAAACTATTATTATTGGCAGAAGTACGCGCATTAAATGCAGTAATATTTATAGTAAACTTTTGATGTGTTGGTGTGACTCATTCTACATTTGATTTTGCTTGTTGGTGTGGTGGGTGACACGTTTATGTAGGGTGTTAGGAATATAATGTAAAAAGAAACAATGGTTTTAATGTTTTTTATGTTGATGTAAATCTGTTACGCAAAATGGCAGACGTTTGCAATGACGAGATCCAAGACAACAGACGGGACTGAATGAAATATGAATATGGGTATTATTTTAGTGGTTTTCAGGGGCCCCGATTCCAAATGAAACAACTATTTCGAGATCCAAGATGGCGAACGAGACTTTTTTTTTACAGAATGTCAATATGGGTATCGTTTTCATGGTTTTCGGAGGTCCAGATTCCGAAGACAACGACAACATCCATTTTGAGATCCAAGATGGCGGACGAAAATTGTTACGAAATGGTGGTAGGCCTTTTGACGATTTAAAAGTAGGTACTCAGGAAAGTCCGTTTAAATAAAGTTAAAAAGTCACGTCCGCCATCTTGGATCTCGAAATTGATGTTGTATTCGGAATCGGGACCCCCGGAGATCGCGAACATGATCATCATACACATATATCACGCATAATAAATAAATAATTATTATACGTGGTAAATGTTTTCGCTAAACGTCTGCCATTTTGCGATTCTCAGATTTACGAAAAGTCAATTGTTAGCTAAACTAGATGACATGTAGTCTCCTATGGTTTAAGTAGTATGGACCATTATTTAAAATGTTTAAATATGCGTTAAATCGATACGCGACACCCTTGGCCAACATCTCCTGAACAAGTGTAGGCAGTTCGGGGGCGCCACCGCGCCCTGCGTCCTCCTCACGATTGCCCTGTCTTGACGCGCTCGTCGGACGACTGTAAGACCTCTATTGTGTGGTAGAAGTAAGTAATGATACATATCTTAAATGTTAAGACCAGTTAAGCCAATATTTCGTAAACTTGTACGATAGGTACGTCATAATTAAGAAAAATATTGTTTACGACCCCCAAAATATGTAATGTAAGGGACAAAATTTTGTTTGTTATTCAAGATATCGTTAATATCGACGTTTCGACAGAGCAAAACATTTTGAACCCAATGATATAGGTATATAACTCATTTAGGCCTGAATGTACTTTACATTAATTGTTATTTTCGTGATCGATTTTTCTATTTCAGTGCAAAGAAGACATCGACTGTAATAGGAACTCCATACTATTTAGCTCCAGAGTTGTGTGAAGGCCAACTGTATGATACAAAGAGCGATATATGGGCCTTGGGATGTTTGCTGTATGAGATGTGCACTCACAAAAGAGCTTTTGACGCAGAGGTAGGTATAGCATACTAGTATAAATTCGATCGTCGAAATAATTAGGAGCACCGCACATCGCACGCGGTGCGGTTATCGAGCGCGGCATCGACTCGGTAGTACTAACGTCAACACGCAGTGTCAGCAAGGATTGCCGATAAACCGCGCCGCATCGCGCCGTTGTGCGGTGTTCCTAAGGGACCATTCATTTATTACAGAAGACGACATAGAAGGGGAGGGAGTCAACCATGTCTTATTTAAGGCTTTTTTTTTCTCATATAATGTTTCCTACTTGCAGAATTTAAAATGTAAAAATTGATCAACTGGCCGTATGTATTCCGGGAGTTAATTAATTATAAGATAGCCAGTGTCTCATTAGTTGCGGGTTCTGATTGAAGCTCGTATCTAACTTCGGTTTTATTATCACTTACCTACCATCAGACATATGAAAGTGATAATCACAGAGTGAATTACTGATCCACTACTACTTTACTGTAACGCTATTCTGACACTTGTCATGTAAAAACAGCAATGGATATGTGATCACTCGATGATTATCACTTTCATCTGTCAAAAAAGTGAGCAAATAGGCCAGTGAGAGAAGGGCCATAGCGTCCCAGTAAAGTTACAAAATGCATATTAGTTCATGAGCTTGACTATGCTTGAGCCAGATTTGATAAAGAACGAAATGTCTTGTCTTGAACAGTCTATATGTTTTCAGTCTCTAGTGGGGTTAGTGAAAGTGATTACTAACGGTAGTGTGCATCCAATAGACTTGACGCTTTATGAAAGAGGAATGCAAGACCTAATAGACTCCATGCTCTCCATATTGCCAGATAAACGACCCACAGTGAAAGAACTTATGGGCAGGATGATATTGTTGCCAGTAATACACGACAGTTTCTTAGATGCTGGCAACGACGAACTGTTATTACTGAAGGCTAAAGATTTTTTGAACGTGTAATTGTTTAGTTATAATTAATTTGTGGACTTCTAATTACTTATAGAATAAAACCAATGACATCAAGAAAAAATAGTTTTATTTTAATTTTACACGCTTCAAAGACTTTTAGTGGAAGTAGCTTAAAATTTTGATGGTAACTTTTTGCCAATAAATGTTGGATTTAATAACATATGGACAGTTTTTCATTAGAGGCGTAGGAGGTTTTACTCATGATAAAATCCTATGCCTCTTATGTAAAACTGGAATTAAGGAGGAAAAAAATTGAAGAATGTTCTCTGTTCTTTTCCCTAATACCAGATGTGTAGTATCTATTACAGTTCAAACCATAATTGCGTAGACTCTGTTCTTACCAGCTAAATATGTTTTCACACTTAATAAAACAAAAGTAGTATCTGTTCTGACAGCAACATTTGACTCAATTTACTGGCCATTTGTTTGGTCCGTTTCCATTTCTTCATATTCCTCTTCTGAAACATAAAAATATGAATTAATTTTCGTTATTCGTAAAATTTATGTATTTGAAACATAGTGGCGGCTTCACTGATTAAATTGGCAGTTTAATTGACAATTTTGTATACACTATCTATAGGGATAGGTAGTGTATACAAGTCAATTTATTTATTTATTTTTTGGCTACGCTAGAAAATTGTTCTGATTCGTCAAGTAGCGTTTTATCACCCATTAGTGTTTAAATTTTATTAAATTACTAATTAGGTTTTGTTTCGACAAAGCATGTAAAGGTTCTGATTGGACAAGTCTAAGAAAAGCACTAACTTGTCAAGCCATTACATTTTTCAATAAGTAATAAAATTTTGTCTTCGCTTGGTCATAAAAAAACAACCCTGACTGAACATACAAATCGAGCAAGCAGAGAATCATATGATAAATCAGATTTGTTTATTGATTAGACCAGTTGGAACAAAAATACGATTTGCCAAACCACAAAATAAAGATTTGACCAATTCATACTTTCCCTTGAATTACCAAATAGTGCGGTTAAAACACACTTGACCAATTGGAACTTTCTTTGTATTTGACGAATTGGTTCCTAAATTATTGATACATTCATGCCCTCCTGTTTCCTGATTTTGCCTTTAGGTATATCAACTTTTATTTAATTGCAAACTAATTTTGATAAGTGAGAGTTATCAAGTCTATAGTCAGTACGTGTTAAGAAAAAAGTGAGTCATCATGATTAATTCATATACAACCTGTAACAGCAATAAAGCTAACTCTGAAAGCAGTTTGCTTAAAATCGGATTCTGATTAGTTACAATGAAAAAAAAATGATTTGGACAAAAAAATAGTTTTTTGTAATGGTAATAAATTAAGTTTACTTTACAAAAACGCATCAAAAACGTTACGACATAAACAAAAATCTACATGGACATGACATTACGACCTATTTTAAAATAATAATGTCATACAGACATTTTTACAAACAACTTTCAGTTGTATACATAAGCAGAGAAAAATTAATACTTGCATAACATTTTAAGTACTTTGTGATACAAATACGACTGTGGAGAGCACAGTAATAAAAACAGAATAAATATGAATGAATCGTGTAGTAATAGGGATTAATATCCTTATTTTGTTTTTGGCCTTTTTGTAAGTTTAAGTTATTGCTGGAGACAGGGAGAAATGGAAGAAGATGGAGGAGGCTTTCACCCATCAAGGGATCACAAATTAATGTCATGAAGTAAGTATTAGAAAATGTTAAATTGTAAAAGGGGAATTAAAAAAGGTTCACTATTATTATTATTTAGGCCTATTTCACAGGTTCCAAGTAAACACCCATAATCCATAATGTTCATTTGACAGTGTATACAAAATTGACAATTTAACTGCCAGATACGTCTTAATACCATGCAATTGTCCTGACTTCTCACTATTTTCTTAAAGCGAACAGACTTATTTTTCACAAGATAGTAATCATACTGTTATAGTAATACTTAACACGTAGAAGAAAGAGATGTGTGATATTTATATGATTTACAAGGATATATATATTTTGGTGCAAATAAATATTTAATACACCACCAACAAATATGTACAAGGATTGCAGTCTTTCATAAGCTTCAAGATACATTTCATTATACTGTATCCAGTTACTTTTACCTTTAAATTAATCCCTGTTACCTATAAAAGAATCATCTGTGGCATCACAGAAATGGAGAATTAATAACTCAACCATCACTCCTTTCTGTCACACCACAGCAATTAGTTGGGAGTAAATCCTCATATTATAAACGCGAAAACAGGGCTTCCCAAACTGATTTTTATTGTGACGCCCTTAGGAACCCCAACAAAATGGCAACATTTTGTTGTAACCGCCGCCGGTCAAGCCAAGTTATCAGAAAAGCTCATAACATTTATAATTTTAATTAGAAAATAAGTACCAACTAAAACTATGACAAGAGGTGTTTATTCTACTTTGTTGGCTGGCTACTAATGACAAATATGTGCTTGCTTTTCTGATCATAGCTTCTTTAAACGAGGCTCAACTTTTTGAAATCGCGACTCACTCGCAGTGATGCGAGATAGCCAATCGCCTCACGACGCGCCAGGGCGTCGCGACGCACAGTTTGGGAAACCCTGCCCGAAAGTTTGTATGTGTGGATGTTGGTTAATTTCTCACGAAAAACCTATTGAATGGATTTTAAGTGAAGCTCTGGAAACCAGGTAGAATCTCCGTCATCACCAGAAACACACTGCTGAAATAGGTTTCCTGTAAGACGGAACTCAGAAATTGGATATAAGAAACAGTTTGAATCTAAAAAAAATCTTAATTAGAAGAGTTCTCCAAAGGTTGACCCTGGTTGCTGCTGTTGTAAAAATCCTAAAATATAAGGCAATATAAGTACCTACTATATTTAACTGATTCTACAGTAAAAATAAATAGTTATTACTTGTTTATGGAATAGTAATAAGAAATACAGTAAATCTAGGTAACTTCGAAATTCAGAGAAAATTAAATGCAATTTTTTTACAATGTTTCCTATGAACTTTAAACTGTAAGATAAGGTCATAAATCGTCATTTAAAATTACTAGTTGAATAAAATTAAATATCTCAAAGTTACTAATTTACTCAAGACTTACTCATCTACATGAGAGCAAATAGGCATTTTTTTGGGCATTCAATGTTAAACTGTAATTCGGAGTTAACCAAAGTACTGCTTATACAAGAAATAAGATAGCTAAATGAGGGATGAGTCTTACGTTGTCCATTGTTGTTTTGAGTCTGTGGTTGCAGTGGCTTCTGGCCAGGAATCTGACCTGACTGCAGCATTCTTGTCAGCCGTTCGACCTCTTGGAGTGATGAAGCATTCTTGATTGCCTCCCTGATTTTATGGATTTCTTGAGGAGTAAGATCTGAAATGGAAAAGCATTTAACAAAATTCAGTGACTGTTGTGATTGACTTTGGTTGAAAATTATAATAAGTTGAAAAATCAGCAAGGAAGGGAGTTTCGCTAACATCTCCATCACCATTTGCCACCAGTTGGCAGCACTTTCGTTGTGCATGTTCCCTACACAGTGCGAAACAGACGCGAGCAGTATTATTAGGTATGACAAATCATAAAAATGTGTAAAACTTACTTGAAACTTTGGGATCTGGCATGTTGCCTCCAGGTACGAAAGTTTTTGCTTTCCTTGAAATGTCTTTTTGTAATTCTTTCCCTTTCTTGCTTTTGAATAAAGCATTTGCTTCATCTCTTTCCTTTTGCTTTATTTTTCTGAAGTCTAGTAACCTTAGTTCAGGTAATTTGAAGGCCACATATGCTCTGAAATAGTAACAATAACAATAATTAAATTACATTTGAATTAGTTTTTCATTTTATATATGTTTCTACTAACAAAAATATGAACAATTATGTTTTTATATGATTGATTAATTTGTTAAAAATATATTAGTTAAATGGAAAAATATTATAAAGTTAACTATTTTTTATCTTTAACATCTCATAGACAATGAGATGTTAAAGATAAAAAATAGTCAACTTGGTGATGGTTTCCCTTATTTGACTCTCCAACCAAATAAGGAAGCGAAGACTGAGTGCTGCAGAAAATGCATTCAGGCCGGTTTTATAGATTAGTGTTAGTGCATGAGCCAGCGTTTTATGTATGAGGCAAGGTGTAGTTTTGTTACATGTGTAACTGTGTAAGTACACAGACAAAGTTTTATAAGCAAAACTTATTATGAACAATTATTGCAATACAACATTATTTTCGATACAAACAATAATAAAAGAAATGGATAAAATTACCTGTAGTGCTGTTTGTTAGCCACTGGATTATGTAGCAGAGACAAAGTTCGTAGCTTGGGCATTGTGGCAAGGGGATCTAAGTCCCCAAGTTCAGTTATGTTGTTGTTTGTCAATACCAATGTTTCCAGGTTTGGTATGTACTGCTCAAGACCCTCGCTGATTCTGCTGCAATTTTATACACATTTTTGTAAAGTTACTGCAAATTTATTTATTTGTTACTTTAGACTTAAACAAATTAATTAATTAAAAAGTAGAAAAAAGACACTGAAAAAAATCAACCTGCCTCAGGCGGGAATTGAACCCAGCATCTTCCGCAATCCGGGCAGCTGCGTTAACATGTTTAAGACAGTTAAAAAAACATGGTGTATGAACAAACAAAATATCAGCAATCTTATTGATGCTACAGGTGAAGCGCGAAAGAATGCCAGTGTCAAAATCTTTTTGACCCTTCCATCACGTCTGCACAATGCAACAACCTTGAGTTGGTTAGATAGAAAGTCACAGGAAAGCATGTAGAGATGACATTAGTTAGTGGCCTCAAGGGTTTTATTTATCCCTACAATGATTCTCTACAGCAGGGCTTCGCAATCGGTGAGGCGCTCCCCACTTGGGAGGCGTAAAACTTTGTTGTATCTCTAACTAGTCTGTGACTTTGTTCCACACACATGCATCATCCTCGACCTCTGCCGAGCGACTTAATCATGGGTGACTGTGTGGACACGAGCACGATCATTGGCACGCGTTCCTTTGATGTACCGACATGTGGCTGATTACTCACTATTACAGGCCATCATGGCTCATTGTGAAGAGGGGCCTTTTAAACGGAAAGAAATAAAGTCAAGGGTGACCAACACTCTGAACCTATAATAAGTTACATTAGTCTCATGTTAAGATTTTAAATACTTACACAATTCTGTTATTGTTTAAGAGCAGACATTTTAATCGTTTCAGCAAAGGGAAACCATCAAGCTTTCTGACATCATTGTCTGAAAAGTCTATTGTGTCGAACTGATCCAATGTAGCGCCCATATTTTCAATTTGGGGAATTTTGTAACCTGAAAGGAACATATTTACGGTGATTATAAAATCGTGACAATATATTTAGATGTTGGGAAGTTGTACTTAGATGTTAATTTGTTGTACGAGCATGCTGGTATATTAAATTTTACAGTACAATTATGTCATTTTATTGTAATTTCATAACATAAATAATTTGTATCCAAAGCAAAGCACCAAACTAACCTCTCAAATCCAATTCGCGATCTCTGCAAGGATTCATATACTGCATTGAATTTTGTATTAATTCCGTAGTTAATTTCACCATTGTTGCTTTTTTATTATTCACAAAATGAAATAAAAGAAGTACTTATTAATTATTTATAAAATAAATTCTAAGGTAACGTAGGTAGCATCATTGACAATTTGACAAGCGAAGCGAGCGAAACGAACGAAAAACCACAACATTTTTCGTCTATGTTTCGTCTATGCTTTATTTCTCAAGCAAGCATGCTATTTATTGTATGCTGTAAACACAGACTAGGAGATACTACGTGCTGTAAATAAAAAGCATGCTTAGCTATGATAGCTTGTGATGCTGTAATCATAGATGGCGCTACAACCATACATTTTTTTAATAGGCAAAGGAGTATGATAATAAGATGATAATCGATTGCTGCTTGCTACTTTGTTTTGTTTGTTCTAAGCTGTTGGATTTTCGTGAAGAGTAGAAGGAAGTACCTACGTAGTAGCTGTATTGGGAATTGGGATTCAGGAACGGTTATACATTCTCCGAAGTGTTTTAGTTTGAACTAAACTGAAACTAGCAATGAAGTTAGTGATGATGCCGTCGTGGTCGAGTGGTCAGTGTAGCTGCCTACACATCAAGGGGTCCAGGTTCGTATCCTGGTTGCGACAAATATTTGTGTGACAAACATGAATATTTGTTTGCGAGCTATGATTTTTTGTATATTTATTTGTAAATGCGTATTAAAATTTTTGACACATATGACTGTGATGGGTATCGTAGAAGAAAGCGATTAATGGATCAGAAAAGAAAATTGAGCACCTTTTAAGTACTCCGTCCATCAATCCGCATTAGGCAAGCGTGGTAGTGTACCTACGCTGCATATACCTCCTTCGATGACAGGGAGTGGCCTTGTGTCACAGCATCAGTGGATCGAATTAAAAGGGCCGAAACTGCGTTATGCGGACGCCAACGTGGTTCCATACAAAAGTGCTCCGTCGCGTGCCCCGCGCGCGGTTTCAAGCTTAAAGGCTGTTAAGATCATAGATTTATAATTACAGACGTCTAGTTAAGTCGATGATATGTTGTTACCTACGTTGTTATCTACACTGCAGCTATTCCATGTCCATGATATTACCATAGTCATCATCAACAGCTCATATAATGTCCTTACCGAGGGGCTCGAGCCTACCCCACATTTGTGGCGATTAGGCCTTAGTCAACCACGCTGGCCAAGTGCGGGATGGTCGGCATCACACACAACCTAAGAATTTCTTCATAGGCGTGTGCAGGTTTCCTCACGATATTTTCGTTCACCGTAAAAGCGTCGATTAAACGTACATATGAATTCAAAATTTGAAAACACATGGGTACGTGGCGAGGATCGAACCAGTGCCTCCCGGGTGGGAGACGACGCTCTTACGCACTACGCCACCGACGCTTCGATAACCATAGTAACAGCTTTGGTAACAGCTCCTAAATATTAGATACAGTCATGTCATTTGACATTCAAAACACCTTGCTATCTTCACATAGACTCCACGTTTGCTTACCATCAGATGGAATGGAGTTTAATGTGTATGGACCTTAGACAATGTGTTATATGGTCTGGTATGGACCAGAAGCTTATATTTTAGCGTATGGACCAAGAATAGGGCTTCCAATCCCGCATGCTATTGCGGGATCTCGGTATCGGCGGGACCAAGAATTTTTATTGGTGCGGGATCCCGGTATAAAGGAATCCCGCGTTTATTGATAAAAAATAATGTTAAAAGTAAGTAAGTACATAGTGAAACAAAGCATAGCATTTAATATAGCATTCAAGCACTAACCAAGAAGCTTATATTTTTAATCTATCTTCGTGGTATGGACCCTTAGTAAGCTTAGTATGGACTGGTATGGACCTTAGGTATGGACCATAGATTTATTATAAAATGAGCTTTCCTATATCTATGGTATGGACACTGTGATTCAATAATTTATCAATGACGTAGGAATTCCTACGTCATTGTAATTTATACACTCGGATTGAAATAAAATACTCGTTATGCGTTGTTTAAATTTATATGTAGGTACCTACACCCGTATCTGCAGGAACTACTTATAGATTGGCAATGTGAAAGAGGAAGAGCATACTAGAGCGAGATAGACAGACAAGAAAAGACCATTTGACCCTTAGAGACCATTATAACACCGGTTCGACCTTAGACAAAGAATCCTGTAAGATTTGACCTAAACGCAAGCGGCCTACTGTCAGTCACGTAGAAAAAACAGCAACTATCAGATTGCAGCTTAGATTAAAGGATTGCAGTAATATTTTTCACGCAGCAGTTTCTTCCGAGTTCTTGCTGTAAAAACCATAGATGTAGGAAACTGTAGATCGGCAATGTAAAAGAGAAAGAGCATACTAACACGTATATTAGAGCGAGATAGATAGACGAGACCATTTCACGTAACACGCAGGCGGCCTAAGGAGGCCTGTCAGTCACGTAGAAAAGACAGCAAGTGTCAGACTGCAGTAGATACTATTTTTCGTGCACACATGCGCATTACGCACACATCGGTGTATTTTTTGGTCTCATTCTACTCGATTCATTGCCAATCTATAAACGTCAGTAATAATAAATCTATGGTAAAAATACGTGTTGAGAGACTCCATTTTTAACCTTAATCTACCGCACAATTGTCTGTTATTATAAAGTACATTTTCACTGGATATTGGCGAAATACGTTACATATCGCAAATTCATATAATTTAAGAAGAAGATATTTCACGCACACATGCACATTACTCACACATTGTTTATTTGATTTTGGTCTCGCCCAAGAAGGTTGTACAACCTTCTTGGTCTCGCCCCAGTCGATTCATTGCCAATCTTGCCACCTACCTTCTTGGTGGTTATTTTTGTTACAGGAAGGATGGACTAATTAGTTAGAGCGAGTAGAGTTAGTGAGTTTTTATAACATTTGAATAATTGTACCAGAACAAATAAAATCAAAAATCCAGGATAAAAATCATGTACTGATCATGTGCTGAGACGGGATTCGAACCCGCGACCTTTCGCTTTTATAACTTCAGGATTTAGGTATATCTAATTATGTTAAAATTTTCAGTAATTTCCACACCTATTTTCATTGCTTTTTTTTTCTAGGCCTAGTAGTTATTAGATAGGAACTAATATTATATTAAGTAAGTATAGGAAATAATAAAAACAGTTTTAGAGTTTTCTCCCATATCTTTTTATTCTAAATACATTAATATTCTTTAATTCAACTCAAATATTTATTTAAACTATTACAAGCTATTTTTTATTTTAAACATAAATAATAAGTAATGCAAATGACCAGCATTGCACACTTTTAACTCGGTATTAATAATTTAACTAGGTATTATCCAATCTTAGCGATAGTTCTCCATACTGACAAAACATATAGGTACACAACATTGAAACCACTTTGGCGTAAAACAATTGATAATTCATTAAGTAGGTAATTCTAAATACGACTATTGAATAATGACATGTCACGCTCAAGTCTTAAGAGTTAAATTCATCTGTATTTATTCCTTACTATAGAACAAAGCTGTATTAGACATGCCACTGTACCTATGGTTTTAAATTTCCAAAATATACAAGTGTGTAACGTCTAAGATTGTTGACGAGCTTTGCCGCAAAGCTATGACGATGTCAGGTCTATGACAGACGTGAGACTATAGCCTGATGCTGCTCATCGGCGGCACAGTTGGGTACATGTATTCATCACATATGAATAGTTCGAAGATTGGGTATTTGTTATACACAGATCTACTGTTATACGAACATTATTATAACACAATTTCGTTACAAATACATATACATTAAAAAACAAATGATTCTAAGCGTAATGTCTCTATTTTTTTAACACACAAGTAGATAAGCGTTTTTTTTTCAAGTCCCAATACTATACTATATGCATTCCAAAATCAGACAATTTGAAGACATCACAGCGATCCTGCGACAGATATTCCAAACATTACGATCGCCGAATAAATCTTAAATTACCTACGAAAATAATGTACATTGGACCTTCATTCTTGACTCCGATGAATGATAAAATGATTGACTTAGAAAATACTCACAAAATAATACTCTTACTAGTTGACACAATGGTAATAATATTGTATAAAGAAAACAATGGCTTGTCAAGAATTACAATCATTTAACAACGAATATCTTTTGAGTACATGATAGTTTAGAGACCAGCTCATAAGTAACACAATCGTTCCTTAAAACGATGATCTTAATGAAATGCAATATTAATACAGGTTTATTTCACCCTGACGACATCCACTAATGAGGTGAAGTATCAAAGATGACGATGAGGAATACTGGGTAGATGACAATCAGATCTGCACTGTGTCGGCGGACAACTTGTTACTCAGAGTTACGTATAAGACATTAGGATATGAGCACTAACTAACACATGAATACGTAGATAATACATGAATATTGTGCGAAGAGAGAGTGCTTCGGAAACTACTTACTTAGTATGTACTATTGCAAGACCCGGCCCGCGTGCTTATCCACTGCACTTAAGTAAATATGTTTGAAGTTAAAACGTAATAGTCCGACGGGATACTTAGTCGCAAAACACTCGTTTGTTAGTACTTAACATTTTAATCAAACACTTCAAGCCGTTAGTTGCATACACAAAAAACTCTTAAAAGACCCATGACTAATTTTTCCATAATATTTGGAAACGAGAGAACTAGACAATAGGTAATTTACAAAAATAATACACTATTCTAAAGAGAAAAGTAAAGGGGTCGCCAGCGACCTTCCACAAGAAATGAGGTGCTATCAGGTCAGGATTTGAAACCAAGTAAAGCTATCTAACAGGATGAACGTGGCAGCGAGTCTTCCACGTGAGAGCCTGGCCGAATATTATATATTCAGAAAAAAGACACAACAACTTCGAAAGGCAATTTTTAAAATTTACCTTAAAATAGATTTATATTAGGATACCTATCATGTTAATATATTTTGGTGAATAACATCATTATCGCAAACCCGTATTAAATATGAGAAACGTGGATGATATGACAATATAAATTACCCTTTCATACCAATTAATAAGCGTTTTCAATGTCCTTATTCAGTCGGCCCGTACATTCGGAGCCGACCGCTATAACTACTTACACGATTTTAATTTTAACCGAACACTAACTACCTACTTACAGGGATATCGAACGTTACTGTGAACATAAACCGAATCATATCTTTGGTTAGACAAACGAAACAATAGTAAAAACACTAGACAATCGAACATTACACAGTCATTGGAGGGACATTATATAAATTTAGTCGTTAGGTAACTCTAAACAACATTGCATAATAATCACATATAAATAATCATAATCGAAATGTTACGATACACCCGCAGATCGTCCCATTTCGAGGTAAGCGTCAACAAGTGTTTTATTATCCAACAAGCCCGATGGGCCGCGCCCTACTGCCAGAGCCTCCACCACACCTGCATCTTCTCGGAGAGTTTCTTACAGATTCCCAGTAGTTTCCGTCACATTCCACCATCGCCCTCGCCCTCGTATTCTTCTGAGCCTTCACCTTCTTCTAGTGTGACCTATGACAAACAGGGAAACTATTAGACAAAGCTGATCATCATCAAATAACAGACGTACCCTATACTTTAAAATTTTCAGTTGAAGCCTTTTCACAACATATTCTTAATTTATGGCGACTATAAAACGCAGATAGTAATCGTATGGTTTTTTTTTATCTAAAATGGTTTTATCTTGTGATATAGGGATTTCAAGTGGTTATGACATGACTGGTGACGTAAATGGGCATATTAACTTGTTTTGTCTATTATGATTATAACGAGTAGGTATTATGAAAATTTTAAGCATACGTCTGTAACTGTCATATCAATGGATAGATAAGTGGATGAGTTGTTGAACTTATACTTACTTGAAAACGAATTTGCTCTGGGCGGTCGTCGTCTGTCCCTGAATGTGTGACAGGAGCGGGCGGAGGTGACGGTGGTATCATGCTCTGGTAGTAGTCGCGGTTCTCCTCCAAGGTGTCCAGGATGTCTTGAGCATCTGGATGTACTAGATCCGCCCACGTTTCCCACAGAGGATGCACGATGTAGTCGATGAAGCCGACTTGAGATTTTTCTATTGTTGCATTTTGCCTGTCGCACATGGGACTTATGTCCATGCCGTGTTCTCTTTCCCGATCTCCTTGTTGGAAGAATTCCTCCATGAGTAACGCTACCCACCGCTTGTACAGTGGTAAAGGTTTCGTAGGGTTGCTCAGATCGGCGCAGTGTACGAGATTCTCCAAGACTTGTATTCTATCTGTGTAATTGTCTAGTAATAATACTCCACTTCCAGCTACTTTCTTCGTTTCCACCATTGTCTTCAAGTCAGCCAGTAAACTCATGTGTTTCGACATGTCTGTTGAGAGCACCATGTCTATGACCATTTTTCGTAATGTTTGCCTCTGTTTTTTATGTAGGTTTACGAAAATGTCGCATCCGTCATTCTGTAAAAGTTTGAATGCTACAGCAAGGTGGTGGTTTTCTAGAACAGACTCGTCATTGTACATAAGCGCTAATTCTGAGCTGGAGTTGACGAGGAATTGGTTGGTGAGACCGGGATGATCTACATCGTGGACGCACGCCGCGAACAATGCAGCGCACACTTCCAGTGGCGTGAATACAGCGTCTAGGGCTGGTGTGTTGAGTAGCACATTTGTGGATTGTGTGACGTCAGCTGCGTGGAGTGAGTTGTGGAAGGGATTATCACGAATGTAGTGCTCCTCTAGCGTTACAGCGAACGCTAAGAATGTGCGAGCTGGTATCTGTAGTGTGCCTAGAAGGTCCCTGGATGTGAAGGCTGCGTAGGCGACTGCTGTGAGTGGTCTGCCGCAAGAGAGATCACCTATGCGGAATATGTCAACACCCCAGCGGTCAAGATCGCTGAGTAGTCTGCCAAGTTCTTCCTCGTGAGGTGTCTCCACTCCGTGTCTTGGAACGCGTTCACCAGTGAAACTGTTAGTGTGTGTTAGCGTCCTCTTGACACCAGTTATCTGAAAAGAAGTAAATATCTATTAATAATGGTCCAACAGGAAGGTTTCACGAAATTCAACAATAAATTGATCAAACAACATTTTCTTGAGATTGTTATAGTTGTGTCAACTTGAGAGATACTTACTTGTGACATGGTGGTTGCGGGGCCGCCATGGCGTGGTTTCTCTTTTTTCTTAGCACGTGCTTCAGTGCTCTCATCCACTTGTAACGATGGTAAGTCCAATTCTTGTTGCTTATCTGTAATAAATAATTGTAATAAATATAAGACAAAGCAAAGAGTCACAGTAATAAATTATGTAGAGACGGTAATATACATTATCTAATGATAATTATGACATATTTTATAAGACTCATTGATTAAATTAAAAAATAAGACCACTCGTAGATTTATAGGATTCATCAGTGTAAAGTCAGCTTGGTGATTTTATGCCCTGAACTCCTCGTGTATAACCAAAGACTAACTCCGCGTGTATTACCAACATGTAGGTAGTTCTATATCCAGTAATACCAAAGTGGGCTGATTGAGATGACCGTAGATGACATTAACCTATTATTTTCATCGGTGGATTAACGTCAATGCGCAGATAATCTATTCTTTTTAATTATTACCTGATAGTCAGTCAGATATTTATCAATATCTAAACTATGTCATTGGATATCTATGCCGCAAAGAAAGTAGGTGAACATGTGCAGCCTTCATAATTAACTCTGATATAACTATCTGTCCTCGAGTGCTATGTGCTAAATTTTGAAGGTAAATCGATATAAATTCGTAGTTGTAGTTCTATTTTGAATATATGCTAATAAGAGGACAGGAAAACATCATTACTTCAATGTAAAAGCTATGCAAATCCTTGAAATAAAGTGAAGCCAAAATAAATTCAAGTTTAATGGTTTGCTGGTTCCTTCTTTTCTGATGGAATACAGGACAAAAGTATTCTATTCTAAAAATGCATTAAGAAAACAAAGTTGTTTATGTTATTTGGTAACGATCTATTTATAATATGCAATATTTTAAAGCTACTAATGTCAATTTTTTATGAAACTAGATGATAAATAAGCTAACGGCCCACCTGGTGGGAAGTGGATACCGTCGCCTATAAACACCTGAAAAAACAAGGAAAAAATCACTTGGTATTGCAGGTGCGTTGTCATCCTGAGGCCTAAGATGATATGCGTTCCATGCCCAGTAATTACACTGGCTACCCTTCCCTTCAATCCGAAACACAGCAAACTGTTTCACGGCTGAAATAGGAAAGGCAGTGGTACCTACCCCGACGACCCTACATACAGGCCTACCACCTAGTCATTGGTGACAGGCTGGTAAGGCAACTTGTCTCTATTTTGAGCCATTGTATGGCTTGTAACTTTGTAAGGCCCTTCAATGCCTCAAAGCTCTACTGTTTTGTGGTTATCAACTATGTATGCTACCATAGGGATTATGACTGAAAAGATCTGTTTAGCCTGTTAGATAGAACACGAAAAAATATTGGACGAGTATTTCTTCTTTTATCTCGTAAACAAATAATGATAGCGATACAGTGCGTTGAAATTTCGTCGACGCTTTCATACAGTTTTTACGAAAGTATGACGTCACAAGACCCACGCCTATCTTTAAATATTTACTAATTTGATTCAGTAAAAAATAGGTTGTATAATTTTATTGGTAATCTATTTGACGGACTAAATATAATTATAATATTTTTACCCAATCACAGCCAGTCATTATCCCTATTACGAAAATTTCGTTTTAATCAAAATCATACTAAAGCAAATATTGGTTATAGATAAAAAGAAATTCTTGACTCACGTATGAATTAATTACTCATCGAATAACTAGATGTAATTAGCAATCGTCACTCATGTTTCAGAGATGAAACATCTCAATCCATGAATGTATCATCTCAGAAACACGAATGTAATTATATCAATAATAAATCCAAGGCCCAATGCGATTATTGATAGGTTAATGTTAATTTCCTATCTAATCTAGAGTAGGCGTAAGTGGCACAATAGAAGTTATTTATATGTTCAAGTGTTTGTTACGTATTTTTATCATTATACAATGGTTTTTATTTAGATCTAGACGAGGTATTTCTGTCCATTGAAGCTTATGTTTTTTTGCTTGCAATGAGGTCGTTTTTTGTTGCACACTAAATTGGAACGATCGTATAATAGTCTGCTAATAATAATATATCAAGAAAATTAATAGCAGACAAGAAGGCTTTACACAATTTTTACAACAGCGACCTTATCAATTCTTTCATAAAATTACATATACAGAGTCTATTAAGAATTTAGATCTAACTTTGACACCTTTACCACTTCCCTGTAAAATAGAATTTAAATCATATTCAGATGTAATGTTGTAACAAAATGGCTATTTTAGTTTCAAATTTGCCTGTCGAAGACAATGGATTTATTTTAAATAAAAATTGACAGGTGAAATCGTGGAGACTTTCGAAGTGAGATCTGATTTCACTACAGAAATAAGGAACACATAATTTTTAAAAATAGTTTGTTGGTTTGTATTATCATCTGCGGAATTAACTAATGTTCGCATCATCCGTGAGTTCCTTCTACTTTTGATGTTGCAATACGCATAATTAGATTGTGTAATTTTTTTTATTGTAAGTACCTACTATCTCATCGGTTCCGTTCGAGTTAAACTTGGAGTAATCAACTGAACTATACGATAAGGTAGACCAACAAGTGCCACTTCTAATAAAGCAAATATTTCATAATCATCGCTTATCAATTCAAGAGTATACAAAATAGGTCCTGCGGCGTAGTAGTGCATGCTCTATTTCATTTCCGAATCTATGCTATTTTCGTCATGACCGGTCTGAAATAAGTCACCAAAAGTAAGAGCCAGCGTAATTGTGTTACAGCTCTAGACACAACATAATATCTAGGAACACTTACAATGACTTAAGTCATCTCATAAAAAAATTGTATTCGTATTTTCTTCTAAATCTACTGTTTTTGCATATTGATTGCTAGGCTTTTAAGCAGCAGAATTCCAAACTGAATAAAAATAAGTATCTAAAATATTTTTTTTATACGCGACATAAAACGTTTAACAATAAACAGTGGATGGTTCCATCTAGTAAGTTTTAAGAGAAAACTTGTGTCAGGAGGTTGAGATTGTTTATATTTGCTTGCTTATTGACACAAATATAAATGCAGTCAAACGCGAAATTTTATATATATATACCTATATAAAATTACATTAAAGGGAAAATTATTTTTAGAGGTACACGTGCGCATAATAATAAGCGTATCTCGATAATCCAAAAGCTTTTATCAATGTAAACAATGTTAACCACCGATTAATTTATTAGTTCCCTTGTTCTAAAAATAGCCAAAGCGTTTACATAACAAAGCAAACATTTTTTAAATTCTTGAACGAAACTTTTATTGAATTCTTTTATACCCGTATTTTGATCAATTGTCCGTTTCTTCTGAAATTGTGTTCCAGATGAAAGCTTGTCCATTAGTTGCTTGTTTTCTTTATTGATTTGATTTGGATTGAATTTAATTTAATTATCTCAGTGTATCTGCATATGCACTTTATTGGCATTATAGTGAACTATGTGATAACCAACATTTTATTTATTGTTACTTGAAGACCTTGAGTGATGGAAGGTGTGAGGGAAAACCGCAAGAAGGACTGTGTAAGAAATAATACGTAAGTAAAAGATGCACGATTTGTCGATGACGAGTCTAATGATAACAATGGAGTTGAAGACTATTGGACGTCAGTCTGCAAGTTGAACCGATGGAATCTCCAAGACGGTGGGTTGGCAGCGGATGAGAGTGGCCCAAAATCAGGCACTCTGAACAACACATGAAGAGACCTTTTTTTTTTTTTTTTTTTTTGACGGTGGGAACCAATTTACTGGCCATATCGCACGCTGGCAAGGCGTGCGACGTGTGCGGGGATCACTGGCGCGGAACAACGCCAGTACTACCCGCTAAACGCCACCGGTACCCTCCTAAGCCCTTATGAGGGCGCTTTGGGTTCGGCGCACTGTATGTGCGCCATTTCACCAAAGCGTCCCCGGGCTGGCCCGGTCCAACAGTGAACCGGGCGACGCGCCTGTGGGGGATTACGCTAGGGTACTAGGTAATCCCCAGACGGGGTGGCCTATGCCGACTGGCACCAGGGACGCGCGGTTTGCCAACCGCGCCCAGACCACCTTAGGGCCGACGAAGACCGGCGGTCACAGCCGCCTGCCTTCTCCGGCCCTGCCGTCTACGCCGGAGGGGAGCGGCTAGAGCATCCTCCTCCCGCTCCCTCTCCGCTGCCTCCTTCTGCCCCATCACATCCTCGCAGAAGGAGGCGGTAGCCTTCCAAGCCCTCTCATTACCAAGCATGGCTCTAACCATGCTTGGCAATGAGAGCGCTCCTCCGCCGAGCGCCGCCACCAACGTGCGACGCTCGTTTCGCCAGGCCGGGCACTCGACAAGCGTGTGCTCGGCCGTGTCGTCAGGGGAGTTGCAGTGGTGACACCGCGGCAACTCCTCCCGACGGGCGATACGGTACAGGTAGTGACCGAAGCACCCATGTCCGGTCAGTACCTGCACCAGGCGGTAGGTGAGGCTACCCCGCTGGCGCCCTACCCACTCCTCCAACACCGGACGAATCGCCTCGATCGTCCGGTGGCCAGCGGCTGGGTTGGCGAGTGCCTCATCCCATCGGCGCAGAGCCTCCCTCTGCGCCTGGGTGCGGACCCGCTCGACCTCCTCTCGAACGGGTCGCTCGCCCCGCTCTCTCGCCGCGGCCCTGTGTCGATGCACCTGGGACAGAACCAGGGCATCGACCTCCCACGGGAGCGTGCCTGCGAGGACGCAGGCAGCCCCGTGGCTGACCGTGCGGTGCCGCGGCCCGGGCCGCGATGACCCTCTGCGGTCTCCGCAGGAGGGCCCTCGTGCGGGACGAGAGGCACTCCGCCCACACCGGGGCTCCGTATAGTGCCATCGACCTTATCACCCCGTGATAAAGCCGACGGCACGACGCCTTCGGCCCCCCCACATTGGGGAGGAGCCGCCCGAGTCCGGCTGCGGCGGCGCACAGCCGGGGAGCGAGGAGCCTAAAATGCTCCTCGAAGCTCCACCGGGGATCCAGGGTCAGGCCGAGATACTTCATATGCATCTCGACGTGAACCTGGACCCCCTCTACCCGGGCACGGAGCCCCGGTGGGATCCTGCGTCTAGGGGCATGGAACGCCATGGCCCTCGTTTTTTCGAGGGCCACCTCCAGCCCCAGGAGGCGGATGCGTCGGACGACCATGGAGGTGCCGACCGACGCAAGGTGGACCGCCCCCTCCCACTCCCTCGCTCTCGCCGCGACAAGGGTGTCGTCCGCGAAGCAGACGACCTCCATTCGCGGCAAGAGCGAGCCACGCAGGACCCAGTTGTACCCCAGGTTCCATAGTAGAGGGCCTAATACGGAACCCTGGGGCACACCTGCCGCCACTGGCCACGACTGGACGCGGCCCTCCGCATCCTCGTAGAGGACTGACCTGTCTCGCAGATAGTCCTGTACGAGGGTGCGGAGGTAGAGGGGCACTCGATGGAAATTGAGCGCCGCCTCTATGCACTCGTGGGGGATGGTGTTGAACGCGTTCGCGATGTCCAAGGACACCGCGACCACCACCTCCCCCCGTGCTGTGGCCACCTCAGTCCACCTTTTGAGGTGGCCTACCGCGTCCACCGTGGACCGGCCGGTGCGGAAGCCGTACTGGCAGTCTGCCAAGTCCGGCCCCGTGCCCTCAATGTGCTCGATGATCCGGGAGGCGAGAATCTTCTCAAACGCCTTCCCGGACTCATCGAGCAACACCACCGGCCGATAGCCCGCTGGAGAGTCCGCCGGGCGGCTCTCTTTACGGAGCAGGCAGAGCCGCCCCACTCTCCAGCGCCTGGGAAAGCGACCCGTCGCGATGCACACATCCAGCACCGCGCGGAATCGGTCTCCCAGGGGGCCCAAGGCGATCGCCATCACCTTGGCTGGGGCCCCATCCGGCCCCGGAGCCTTGTTATGGCTCCGGAGTCGGTCCCTCACCATGTCGAACTCAACGTCCGACACGGAGGGACCTGCGGCCCACACCTCCGGGGCGGAACCGGAGGGCATCCTGGGGGGTGCGAAGGGTCCGGGGTTGGGAAAAAGTGTCCCCAGCACCCTTCGCAACAACCCTGGCTCCATACAGGACGTGGAGGGGGCCGCCGAAGCGAATTTCCCCCTCACCGTCCTGTACGGCCTCCCCCAGGGGTCGCTGTCAAGGATGGCTATGTACCTATCCCAGGCAGCGACCTTGGCCCTGCAGATGGCAGTTCGCAGGGCCGTGTGGGCCTCATTGTACGCCCGGCGGAGGCCTTCCTCCTCACCGGGCGTTCTCCGGGCGCGCCTACGACACCGTAGGTAGGCGCGCCTGGCCCCCATACTGGCGGTACGCAGGGTCGTGAGCTCCTGCGTCCACCAGTATACCTGCCCCCTGCTCCGTGGGCAGGCCCGCGCCCTCGGCATGGCGGCACTGCAGACGACGTTGATGTCGTCTGCAAAAAGGTCCGCCATGCCGTCGGCATCCCTGGCGACAGTGTCGGGCACATCTGACCAAGCCCGCACCGTCGCCGCCTCCTCCGCCACATCAGGCTGGAGGCGTGTGAGCATCCACCTTCTGAAAGGTGAACTGCCCACACGGGGGCCCAGATGAAAGGGGGCCCCAGGGGATGCCGTGGAGACCTCGTATCGGACGTACCTGTGGTCCGATAGGGTCTCCATATCCACCACCACCCGCCAGTCCCGAACTCGGGCCGCGAGCGGCGGGGTGGCAAAGGACACGTCGACTATCGACGTGCCCTGCCAGCGGGCGCAGGTCGGGGTGGTACCTCGATTGAGGACCTCGAGCCCCAGGGAGAAGACCCAGGACTCTAGGACACCACCCCGAACGTCCGTGCTGGGAGACCCCCACGCCGTAGACTTGGCGTTGAGGTCCCCTGCCACCAGCACCTGACGGGGGGCCGCGCGGTGCACGACCCCTTCAACCGCAGCGAGAAACCGCTCAAAGTCGGCTCTGCTGCGGTTGGGGGAGAAGTAGGTCGACACCACCACTACTTCCCCCCAGCGGGCCACCACATACCCCTCCCCTCGTTCCACGAAAACGAGGGGAGGGCCCGCGCCTGTTCCCATGATGGCCGCGGAGCCGTCCGTCGCCCCCATCCACCTGTCGGACTGGGGAACGCGGTACGGCTCCGAGACCACCGCCAAATCAACCCCCCACTCCGCCACCACCTGACACAGGAGGTCCTGTGCCCCGGCGGAGTGGTTGAGGTTGGCCTGCAGTAGTTTCCCCGATGTCCTACTCTGCATTATTAATGGACATCGGGGTCACTGCGGGGGTCGCCACTGGCGAGGCGCGGCGCGGCGAGATGCGGCGCGGCGCGGCCCGGGGCGCCGCCTCAGGCGCGGCGCGGGGGGCTGTCCCCGGTTGGGGGAGGCGGCCCTTGAAAGGCGGGGGATTACACTTCGCCCCCGCCATTCGGTGCCCAGCTGCCAGGCCTCTGTCCGCACACACCGCACAGTGTGGCGGGGCCGAGCAGCCCTTGGCCTTGTGCCCCTCTTTGCCGCAGCGATAGCAAAGATTGCTGCGGTCTTTGCTGGAGGGGCACTTCGCTCCTGGATGCCCAGGTGCCAGGCATCTATGGCACCTCATGGGGCGTCCCTCCAGGAGCCGGACCGTCGCGGTGACCCAGCCCACAGGCAGCCTCCCGTCCTTCAGCACCTTGGCAATCACCTCCGCCGGGCAGGAGGCAATCGCCGACCCCCCTCCCCTCATGCCGAAGGACACCGCCCCCACCTTGATACTTTCCGGGGGGCAGCCGGCCTTTAGGGCCAGGGCTACCTGCAACTCCTCAGGTGTCGTGGCGTCATCCAGCCCCGACACCCGAATCTCGGCCATCTTGACCGGCCGTGACACCTTGGCCGCCTCGCCCAGGGCCTCGCCCACCTTGGCCGCTAGGGTATCGGCCTGGGCCGTCGTCGTTCCGGACGGGAGCTCAATAATGCGAGCTCCCGTGACCGTTGTCCGGAACTTCGCCGGGCCTATGCCCAGCTCACCCAGGCTGACCGCCGACTTCGCCTTGGCCAGGGCGTCCTTATAGGTGGCCCCCCCGGCCACCGCCTCCGGCTTCAGCGCCACCACCACCGCCAGGGTCTTGGGCGGCTTCGGGATTTTAGGGCCTTGTGGGCCCTTAGTGGCCTTCTTCCCCTTCCCTTTCTTCTTTTTCGGGCCTTGGGTTGCCGTGGTGGGCACCGGAGCTGGAGCCTTCTTTGGCTTCCGCTTCACCACGGTCACCCATTCCCCTTCGGTCGCAGGAGGCGCTTCTATGGGCATTCGATCAGCCCCTTGCGTCTCCGCCCTCACAGGAGGGCGGGGTGGAGCCGACGAAGCTGAAGCCGACTGAGCTAGAGCCGGTGGGCTGCTTTTGCCCTTGTCCTTGCCCTTCGCCTTGGCCTTTGCGGGCATGTTGGCCGGCGGAGCGAGTGTAGCCGGGGACTCCCTGCTACCCCCAGCAGCTCTGGCATCCGCCGCCAACGGTGGGCGGCGGGGGCGCTCCGCAGCTGGCAACAATCGGCCATCCACCTCCAAACACATGAAGAGACCTACCCTATACCCAGGAATGGATGAAACAGGGTTGATGATAATGAAGAAGAAGAACGGTTATTCTTTATTATATTATAATGTCGTACGCAGTATTGCTGGCTCAGCCGAGGCCATAGTGCACAAACAAATTAATTAAACCGAGATGCGCAGCTTCAATTGTCTCAATATAGCTGGCCCATTGAGCTAATGAAACTGTTATTTAATCAATATTATTGTCATTAAATTACATAATAATACCTTACACATTTCACTTACACGTGTGTAAATCTTTTAGCGGAATCCAATTTTGTTTAAAACTTTAAAAATTCTTGAATTTAATTCGGATTTTTGTTTATTATTATTGATGTCTTTTATGAACAAATGATGACTTTAGAAGTTCCTATTTTTTTAGACAATTTACATATTTTTTTACAACATGTCCATGATACATTGAAAATCTTTAGGAAATTGAAAAATGCCCGAGGAGTGGGTGAGGAAATGAAATAAGTTATTATTTTAGTTGTTTAAAATGCAATGCATTATACAATCAATTTGTATTATGAGGTAAGGTGTATACTATAATAATAATAATGTCTGTCAGCTAGATAACATTAAAAAGCGCAACGTCGTATATTTTTCTTATTTGCAGTACAAAAATAAATATATTTTTCTCTCAGTTTTCAACTCGTAGATTAGGAATATTCATATTTATAAACCTAATGACGGCTGACAAATATACCAACAGCACTTTCTCACGTTTACTTTCCACGTGTCATTTTTTTTACTCTTGATGCGACTACACAATTTTACCACTTTGCCAAAATTTGTACGAAACATAGTAATTTTGTTTACGTAATTTGTTGTCTACAAAAGTTTTGTTACACTCCCGCGCATTGGTATTATAGAGCACGGTATTTGCTGTAACCATTTCCACGAGAATGTTAAAAGTAAATCTAGTAGGCCCTGTTCTCAAAAGCTGGAGACTGCTGCCGAGTTACCGACGCGTGCGCAGGTTAAAGTTCTGTGTTATCTTGGCCAAGATAAATATGTTTATTTACTTTACGGTACGGAGCGTCTTGAAAAGAGCGATGATAATATGTAAACGTTATATTCCGGTAGTTATAATATTGCTTTAATTACCAGAGTTATATTAATATCACGATTAGCAATACTAACATTATTTAATGCTTTTCACTAACGAGTTAAATGACGATATTGACAGAATTTGCTACGGAACACATGCAGTACATAAGTATGGCAGAGCGATTCTTACAAGATTATTGCAGAATTTTATCAATTTAGGAAAATAATGCAGTGTGCAGATCAAGCTTAATAAACAATTGGAAAGAACAATGCATCTCGTCCTTACCCAATTAGTTATTCATTCACCAGCTACAAACTTTGGCAAGAATTTACAAAACTTTGGTGAGCACTTATGTGCTTTTTGTTTGTTAGGTGAGGTTTGTAAGATGCTGATTAAAAGCTGTGGATTTTGTGTGAAATTAATCAAAGTGAGCCAGTCCCTAAAGTTGCGTGCCACTTAGTAACATTTCATTACTATATTTTCTGTAGAAACCGTAAGCTGTCAATATTAACGCTTACATTGAAAAGGTGTTAAAAGTTTTTATGCAAAGGTTTTTATTTGCAATCTTTTATGAAGATTTACCCCAAATTTCGATGATCGCGACCTTTTTTTTCAAACATCAATGTAGCGGCCATGTCATCGGGGTTCCTTATCAATCAATGTTTTATTAGTTGGTTGAATGTCCCTAACTCGCGACCTTGTGCGTAAATTTGTAATCGACGTTCTTTTTAGGTCAGCATTGTCAGAGTTAAGAGATGGCTCTATGCGTGTCAGCTTGATCGATGTTCATAAAGGCAGCACAACTTATGGTACTACCAAATCTGAATTATTAAAGACATTTTACGTAACTTTCTCAAAATGATTGATGACGTTCATTTTAATGGATTTTACAATTACTGCCAACTTTTTTGAACTCCCCAATTAAGTTTGTGGCTTTGTTTGGAGTAGTTCCAAGTTTTGAGTGCATTGGCAAATCGGGTATCGATCAATCTTGTTTTAGCTTAAACTTCTTGTTTTAGCTGATACAGTCAATATTGTCATAGCCACTGGTTGGAATGCATTTACGATATAAACTACTATTTTGTTTCTCTGAAAATACTTTTCTCGTCACGATTTTAATTCTGGACTTAATATCAGAACATTGAATATATTAACATGTGCACGTTCCATGCCAGTTTAAAGCACAATGAACCGACACGAGCCAGTTACATCTGGTCCCTCAAACTTTGAATGACCATTAATTTGCATAGCATCAGGCAATAAAGGAATGCTGAACTCCTCGCGATCTTTATTGTGGGAATCATCTTCAATTAACTGTGGAGCTGATCACGTTTAGGCTTCATGGGAGGCTTTTAATATTTCATTGTAAGTAGATGGTAACGTTATATTGCAAATTATTGAAGATGTCCACACTCACACAAGACAGAGTGCAGGAACATTTTTTGGTCAATTGCGAGGAGATGTAAAAATTGACCCATTTTGCGATATCTTTGCAAAAATATGTCCACTGAATGAGTCAGTTTTCTACAATATGGGCAAGTAAACAGCTCATTGCAAATACCAAGGGAAATGGAATAAAGAAACAGAAGAGAAAGTGCAGGACAGGAACCCACCATGAGAAGGGGTTAATTCGAGTACACAAGCATTTATCTTAAGGAGATCTAATTTATCCCATTTTGCGAATTTATGAACCAGATATATCGTAACAATGGGAAACGTCTTGAATCAAAGTGCAAAGGAGAATGCAGACTTTGTCCAAAAAGATAGGTAGGTAATCAAAATAAGTGGAACACAGCTTTATTATAGAGAAGACACAATCTGCTCTAGAATAGAGCTTTGGAGTATTTTAAAATGAAAATTAAGTTTTAGAAAGAGGAAATAAGCTTTGTATGTAAATGCATAGTTAGAAACTTTAGGGAAATTATTTATCTTATTAAAGCAAACTTTGTTTTCAAACTACGCTCGGCGGCTCTGGGATGGAATAGTTATACTTCGAAGGTAGAATTGTTGAGCAGAATAGCTATGTGTAGTGTAATATTATACGGGATAAATACGTTATCTAGTATTTGTGAAAACATGATAATAAAGATTTAATAAGGTAAAAGTGCAATGATAATGAAGTACATAGGCAATGATAATATTAAAAATACAGATAAAACACATATTATTATCTGTATAATATGATGTATATTATCTGTATTTTTAATATTATCATTCCCAAGTTATGCTTTATATCAAATGTTATACAAGCAAATTTTAGTCAAATAAAGGAAATTACTTTCTTTCGATTGATATTTACACTTCAATATTACGATTATTTCCATTCAAATTAAAGTACGAGCCAAAATAAAGGTATGTCTACATGCATAAGTTAATAAATTAAATAAACAATGATATCGAATTTGGTTTTCTTGGTTTATTTAGTAGGCACCTACGAGCATGTACAAGATTTAGTAAAGAGATTAGGTACCTTGTTATCTTTGTAAACAATAGAAAACGTTTATAGAACAAAACTTTATCGTGTATCTAATTCACTTAAGCTTTTTCATACAACTTTAGTGCTTCAGTAGATTAATAGCTTCGTTGAAAAACAAACAGTTACTTCTTACGGATTTATGACCTCCTAGTACTTTTACTAATTGGGTCACGTAGTTTACGTGTACCAAATGCATTTGGAATCAGATGTTGATGTCGAATGACTTTGTTTGCCCCGAAAGAAGTATTCAATCAATAATCTAAGTTACAGATCAACGGCGCCCTAAATCGTGCACGCACCAAGTCACGTAGCGCCTTTACGAAGGGCGGGCGGGCCGCCCAACGCGTCACTGGGCCAAAGTACGCGTTTCCCCTAAACTATTCATTTATCAAAGCCGCATGTGACGCATTCGTGTATTATAAGGCCGTTCGATAATAAAGCTTTACAATTGATATCGCTTTCTAAATTCAATAGCTTTGTTTCGCCGCTTGCGTCTAGCGTTGTTCGGAGTGCCAGACCGCGTAATAATTAGAATTCAAATTTTTAATGCAAATTAGGAACAAAATACGAGTTTAAAAATAGAATGGTAATCGATTGGAAAAAAATAATTTTGTAGGCATTTTCTATTCGTGCCAGTACATGACGAAAATGTAACTATTGAAAGCTAATTTATTGTGAGTCACGTTTGTTTAAGAGCGAAATTAGCAAAATACAAGCTATTCTTTGTATTCATGACAATTCTTGGCAATAATAATGCCTGTAAAATTGAACGCAGATTTGAAAACATCATTTGCATAGTGCAAAACGGAGGTCTTTATACGGCCACAATAAGAAATATTTTTCAAGTACAAAATTAGGCTTGTTATGCTGTACGTACACTTTACAAAGAGGTGACAATATTTGAAGTACTTATAAAATATGTCAATGTCATTTATATTAGCTTAGAGAGACTAATGAACTGTATGAAACTGTATATAGTAATTTAGTGAAAACTCTTATGGGCAAATTATGAGAACAGAAATTAGGAAAATTTAAGAAAAGTATTGACTTAATAACGCAATAAAATGCTTTAAAGGCGCCAGTCAAAAGTAGTGCCGATTCTTTAAACTTTCTCAAAAAAGAAGTCGAAAACACTCACCCAAGAATGTGGAACAGATGTACTCCGAGATCTGGTTGCCGGACTTGCTCGACTCCGAAAAATGGCTCAGCTCCTTGTTCAGCATCCGCTTGAACTGAAAGTGCAATGTTCCAATTGAGTGGGCCATCTTCGCAGCACGGCGTCGTAGCCAACGAGCCGGCGCTGAACGAACAGTTTGTCTTTCCGCGCACACGCGCATTTCCCAACACAAACAATAACAAAAATAAAATTTAACAGTCCTCCGAACTTTGATATCCGAACACAAGTTCCGAAACGTACGCGTTAACAAAAGCTAAACGTCTATTAGCAACGAGCGCTATCGCTAAACTGAATCCGTGAAGCGCCGCGGCCATCGGCTCGTCGCGTCGTCGCCCCGTACTACATCGTCATAGTTACGTACAGAAATACCTTTTCCGAGTATTGTACACTTCTGCTAATCTAGTTTCATCACCTCCCCTAATTCCCTCTTAACGGAGCAGTACCGTTTTCTGAAACAATTACTTCAGTGTGACGTTGTGCCGGTCGCGTCACGCGTTATTAATTGGATTCGACTCGGTCCGCAATGTTCAATTGTGGTATGTCATTTGGCCTATATCCTTTTAAGTGTCGTGCGGAGAATGGTGATAAAAATAGATAGAAATCGACTTACGAGATAAAGGCATAGCAACTGTGTTAAAGGGTAAACGTCATTGATAAGTTGGCGTTGTAGTAGTCGATAGGCACCGTCAAGGTGTCAGCGGAACTATCGTCACTAATTTAAAATTAAACACGATCTTGACCCAGTTTTTTATCGAGCAACACGTTATCCCTGAACAGGGAACATGTTTGGGATAGGATGTAAACTATTACGAGGTCCCATAAAATTTTAGGATTAAATCGATTAAAACGAAGTGTATAAACAAATTTGACCTTTTTGCATCCGCTTCTTGACCAAACTAAGTGGAAAATTGAAAAAATACATTTATCAGTGAGGCATTCGTGTGCACACTGCCTGTATACTCTGTTTTTGCACTAGCTATCTTCACATCTGGACTCCATTTGCAAGTGCCATCAGGTTAGAGTTATTTGCTAGACCTTTAAAACAAAGAGTCCATAGTGTGGCAGAGAGGAACCCGATCACTAATTTGGACTTGCGACGAGAGTTTACGCATAGGTAAAGCGACAACAGCATCCTGAGGATAGTTGCAGATGATCCGCATGCACCTATATTGAGGCATTTCGCCCGAACAATGACTGAGGTCAAAATTACCACTCCCTCTGGATCACATGCCTACGGAGTGCCTCTTAGGTACAAGACACATTAAATTAACTTTATTTTGTACTAGTATAAGCTCACTGATACTATTTTTAAGCGACTCTGTACTAACCCATGGACTATGTTATGTTTGAATTTGAATTTGAAATGCTGACGGCTGACATCCTCGCCTACAAAATTTGGTAGAACTAACAGTCAACAAGTCGTTTTTTAACAATTTGGACATGATTGAGACAATGTTAAGGCCAAAATGTGAAATTACTCAGTGTAAGTTAAATAAATGATAAATCTATATCGATATTAAAATACCACTATTCATTAGCAGCAACCCTGTATTCAAATCTAGAGGTGATCTGCTGTAGTGAAGCTTTAAGCTCTTTGCAACTCTATATTTCTTTTATTTTTCCCTTTGCTAGTTTTGATTGTCTCTCACTTTTATGATAAGGACTATAAGAAGAGAACCGAAAATGGAAAAGGGGAGTCATTTCATGGATTCGATTAACTAATGACGATTTTTTTTGTCTCGTTATTTCATCATATCTTCTTGTTTTTTCTTAATGTATACTCATATTTACTTCTATAAATTTTTTACCTCTTGAGCCTTATAATTCCTCAGTCATGGTAAGTAATTTGGTTACTTATACAAAATCTTTTTTCATGGTAATTTGATAACTTATAAAAATACACGTCTAATCTGATGATATAAGTAGATAGGCAAATTAATAGTAATTTTAAAATCCTTATTTTTTACGTCTCTCAAAAGTAGTTGTACATATCAAGGTTATAATGGTTATCATTCTTCTCTAAGCATACTTAATAACTGACTAAGATGGGAGAAAATTTTGATGACACTGAAAATTAATATGTAATGACTCAAAGAGATTCGCGTTAATGTTTACTGCATTCTTGTTGCCGTACCATTTAGCAGAACAATTTTATCAATACGAAAACACTTGCGAATATACTTATCTTATAATAGCGTTCTTCGTTTTTTTAAAACAAAATTATTTTTGTGACATCATTACAGTCATTTCATATGAAATCGTTTACGAATACGTTACATAATAAATGTGTACATTTTTTTTTCATAACGACTTGACATTAGCAGATGTTTCAATCGTCAGCGTTCACAAAGACTTTTTCTTTCACTTATTTACGTAGGTGCCTTGACCAATTTATTTGTTACACCTGTTATAATTATTCTAAAGACCGTGTAGTACACTTGGTTAAGTGAGAACACGTGTGTTTTCGCTATCTGAGTTTGAATAAGTAAATTGACCTAATTTGTTAACGATACCCAATCCAAGATTGTTTACCATATATTTACTTCAAGTAAAAGTTTCTTTTTAAATTGTAATTTTAACGTTGTTTTTAGTTTATTCTATTCTATTCTTAGTTAATGCCGTCGCGACACATTAAACGTACGCATTTTGCCAATGTCAAGTGAAAATGTAACTAAAGTAACAAAAATTGTACGGTTGATTTGAGTTAAAAATGGAGTCTCTCAATACGCGTTTTTACAACAAGAACTCGGGAGAAACTTCATTTTTAGTTTACTTAGACCTATTATTAGCTTCACTATTATGATTAACCTTGGTCAGTCTGTTGGTCAGAAAAGATAAAAGTCAATTTTTCTTTTATCTTCAGTAGAAATAAAATAAAATTTGTAGACGCGTGATGAGAAGTTCTCTTTAACTCCTCTCTCCTCTTGAAGAGAATTTCTATTAGTAATTAAGGTAATTTAGTTAATTTATAAGTGCCACGCATATGAAAATATTACGAAAAACGGTGAGAGTTCATTTTCCCAGAATCAAAGCATTGTATTCGGAATACTTGGAGTGATTCCAAGCGCATAAGGAAAAAGGCGTGAAACGAACCGACCTGACGTGGAATTCTTCAGAGCTGCAGAATTTTATTAAAGTGAAATGATTCCTGCCATGACGAATCACATAGTAAGTTTATTATATAATAGCGTCTTGGTCGTAAGTTACGTCACAACAAATAATACCCGATCATGCGTAAAGAATATGTCTCTTAAATTACATAAACGTACACGTTACATTATTCGTTGACTTATAATTAGCCGACCAAACTAGTATCGAATATGATATTTAATTTAAGTATGCTACTATAAGACTCCAAAGCTGAACTTGATTGGAATCAACGAACTATCTTAGGTATATCTAAGAACTTTTGTTGCAAAGTCTTATACAGATTTTTTTAATATAAATAAGTTTTTTTAAAAGGTTGGCAGTTGAATCAATTGATGTTGCCTTGTCTCCTACTCTACTGTTACGCCTTTTTAAAATACCTAAAAATTACTAGTAGTAGACTGCATCCAATCTCGAGCACTAGCAATATTGGCATATGGACTCCACTTTCGCTTACCATTAGGTGGAATGAGGTCTAAAGTTTTATAAATGATAAATGAAATTTACTTTCGCATTTCTAATAGATTTGAGAGTCGATTTTAAAACTTTGCAATTCACAGATGTTTCTTCCCATTTTCATCAGTTTACAATCTTGTCAGATTTTTTTACAAACGTAGGTATTTTGTTTGCTTTTATTAAGTGGCATATCAACCATCCGTTACAAGGCATACTTACCTTCTACTAGACTATACGCCAAAGAGTAAGGAAAAGTATTATTACTGAAGAATAGAAAAAGCTTCTGACGATAGTTTATTTTGCAAATTGATTGAATTACAAATATCAGATTACCGTCTTTGAAAAAAGTTTGATTTTTTAATTTCAAAGCGTTTTTATGTCAATCAACCTTCAAATAGATACTTAATTAATTCTAGTATGACAAACAGTGACTATTGTTTAATTTGCCTAATTGTGTTTAAAAACATTGCCTAATACGGCTGAGTCATTTCTATTGTCATCTGAAGCCCCTAAAGTTATTTGACAAAAAACATATTCTGTTAAACTTTCTCAGATTGTTCAAACTATCAGCCTCCACATAAAAGCCTCTTAGAACTCCTTTGCCATCCTTTATGACAACTATACTTATATATTGAGAATAAAATGTAAGCTGCCTGCGCTTATTAATAAATAAACCAGGGAATCCTAATATCACGGAATTGTGTGCCTTTATAGCCAAAATTAACTGTTCTTCTTGCGTGTAGTAATGAACATTTAAAATGTGTAGCGTACGATTTGCAATATTACTATTGAACAAAAATACATAATCCACATAATTACATGCAAGTAGGCATTATTTAGTTGACTGAAATTGGAAATCGTTTATGGAATGCGTGAAGCAGCGGAACTAAACACAAATGTCTATTCTATTATATTCTCATTTAATGGTGGCGATACATAAAGATTACACATTTTATTAATATCAAGTAATGTATCTAAAGCAAGAATAAATTATACGGCATATTGAGTTGAAAACTAAAATCTTTCAACACGTGTTATTACAATAAGAACCAGGGAGAAACACCCACCGATGTGTACTATCGTAATGAGTCGTAAGTATGACAAATCAATCACAAGTGACGTATCATGCTACTGTAAGTACACCGCAAAATATCCAAACCATATGACGTATAAAACACACCTACAATGAATAGTTGTTACAAGTTTTCTTAATCACTTCGACCGTGTGACATAATTACAAGTCATGAGAATTATTGAATCAACTTGAGGATGTCCAATGTCCACAACTTATTAATTTAGTCACTAAATTTAAATAATTAGGTTGACTATAACGAGAGTTCTGTACAATTAAATGGGCATAACTACTCATTTAAGGATTTGTGACGATCATCAACATCGTCACAGCAGCCTATACAGGGTGTAAAAGACATGAACAGTCAAACGAGAAACATGTATTTTGCTCACCATCATAACATTTTTCTTCCTTTAGACTATACCTGGGAAATTTATAGTTACGATTTTATTGAAGGTCAAAGTCATAATTTTTTTTAAATTTTTTTTATGAAAACGTATTCTATACGTTATTTCTTAATTATTGTCCAAAGAAACATTATAATTTTTTTTAGTATTTCATAACAAAAAATGGCTTCAAAACGTTAGCATTCAATGTAGCTCACTCGATGCGCACGGACACTAAAGAACGAGGCCGCCGTCTGGCAAAATTATCGCGATTTTGCGAGTTGCGTGCGAGTTGAGACCTTTACATTGCGCGGTACAATTTGGATTTTTTTTTAACACCAAAAAATAAAAATCATTTCCCAGCAATATTTTTTTTAAATATGTCTAATTTTGATGTATAGAATACGTGGTTCTCTTTTGACTGTTCATGTCTTTTACACCCAGTATAATTCGCCCCACTGCTGGGACACAAGACCTCTCCTTGTCGTCGAAGGAGGTTTAGGCAGTAGTCCACCACGCTTGCCCAATGCAGATTGGTGGACGGACTATAAGCTACCAATACCCCTTTGCCGATCCATTAGTCGCCTTCTACGACACCCATTGGAGGATATGGAGTGATGCTATTCTACTCTGCCGGCATCACATGGCTAAAGTTAACTCAGTGAACATAACTTTGTGACGATATTGAATAACAATAAAATATTAAAAGCGTGGTTAAAAAATAATTCACAATTTAATTATTTAAAATACTTTATCGTTTCATTAGTACAAAATATAGCGATGATGCCATATATGAGACGGTGAAATATAGATTACTTTAATAAATACTGGTTAATTATACATTCAATTACAATATGGTAAATAATAGTTAAATTACGCTGTTTTATTTTGCACCAACAAAGAAAAGTAAATAGCAATAAATAGAACTCGTTATGCAAAGTAAATGAGGGATCGAGTTTTGCTCAGACTGGTTACAGTTTATAGACAGAAATATAATTGAGAATATTTTAATGTAGTATGTAGTCCATCAGATCTTTCTCACCAGCATGTACCACGTTAATATTCTGGAATCTACAGAAAGTAGGTAAGAAAGAGTTATTGGAAGAACACATTATCATTAATAAAAATAGTCACAACCGAGTTTTCTTACACCTACGTGTGTCTAAAGAAGTTTTTCTTCTGCAGGTATATAGTAATTGCATTACGTTCTTTCGAAATTAGTAATAGGGAAGACGGGTTGGCTTGGCTGTGATAATTATTTGCTTCTTTTATGCTGTTACCCGCAGAAAGCTCATTAAGTTTTTATTAGATCTTGGTGGACCTAGAGGACTTTTAGAAGTCTATTCTTAAATAGTTTTTCGATAGCTAATTAGTTTTATTAGTGTATTATTTTCTATGTCTTTAACAGATAACAATTTTATGAAGAATGTAGTCATTCTAGTACGCTGTATATTAATATTTATTAATTATAGGCGAGAAGCTTTTCAAAATCGTTTGTAACCATATCTATGACGATTATTAATTGCTTTAATTGACGAATTAATTGGATCTGTGTAAGCAATTAATTGATACATTTCCATCAAACTTGTTCAACTAATTACGTCTAATAAATTAATTTCTGTCCTTATACGGATATCTCTACAACTAAGCGTGAAATATAACTAGACTGTGTGATTCATTTTTCTACTATATGTGACGAATTATAATAATTAAATTCACATTTATGCTTTGTATTTATCGGTACGAACGATTATTCCGTTGCTAACCTTTTTTGTTTCATGTTTTAGTACTCGATAAAGTAAAATAAAATTACGTTACTTTTGTGACGTTCAATAATTTCATTTAGATATTATTTTAAAGAATTCAAACTGCGGGCTCTGAACACTATACTGGGTGTAAAAGACATGAACAGTCAAACGAGAACCATGTATTCTATACATCAAAATAAGACATATTTCAAAAAATTTTTTGCTGGGAAATGATTTTTATTTTTTGGTGTTAAAAAAAATTGCAAATTGTACCACGCAATGTAAAGGGCTCAACTCGCACGCAACTCGCAAAACCGCGATAATTTTGCCAGACGGCGGCCCCGTTCGTTAGTGTCCGTGCGCATCACTAGATAGTGAGCTACATTGCACGCTAACGTTTTGGAACCATTTTTTCTTATGAAATACTAAAAAAATGATAATGTTTCTTTAGACAATAATTAAGAAATAATGTTTAGAATACGTTTTCATAAAAAAATGAAAAAAAAATTATGACTTTGACCTTCAATAAAATCGTAACTATCAATTTCCCAGGTATAGTCTAAAGGGAAAAAAAATGTTATGATGGTGAGCAGAGTACATGGTTCTCGTTTGACTGTTCGTCTTTTACACCCTGTATAATGTTGGGAACTTTTATTTTTAATACTAAATTTTAGCGTAATAAACTGTGTATTTAAATATTTCCTAGTTTTTCTCACCGATAAAAATTTTCTCGCTGGTGAGGTGAAAAGTTGTATGTTTCACACGAGAGCAATTTTTTTTTGTCTCGTGCCTTTAAATTACTTACTGCGCTCAGTAGTCTATTTATTTTAGACTACTTCGCTGGTTCGTGATTTAATATCGGCACTCGCAGCAAAAACTAACTTTGCTCACTTGTTGAACAATAGTTATTTATTATACAAGAGTGGAAAGTTCCTTTTTAACCGCGTGCTCGATTTGGATGACCGAGCAAGCGAAGGATTCTAAAGTTGAATCACGAGCGCAGCGAGTGATTCTAAATTAGAATCCTGAGCGTCAGCGAGGGAAACAAACGAGCACAAGGTGAAAAATCTTTCCACTCGAGTGCAATACGTAACTTTTCATCCTACCTCAGCGAGGAAATGACAAAATAATCTTCATTCTAATCATAAATTTGGCACCATAGAGGTTACATTAAATAGGTTTAATGACGTTTTGAATTTACAATTATATTGAGTACTCATTATATGTGATGTTCTAAATTCAAATCTACTTTGCCGCTCAAGCGAATAAAATAGAATTTTCCAGCCAGATTTCGAAGCGCAAAATTACACTTTCCGAGGTGGTGGGATGAAAATAACTATTATTGCACACACAGAAATGAAAAAAATATAGAACAAATAATACAGATAGGTCAGTACAAAAGGCGGCCTTATTGCTAAGGAGCATACGGTCTGCTTGGTAGTAAGTAATCACTGTAGCCTACAGACGCTTTCAACCACAGAACAAATAAAAGAGGTTAGAAGTCGTAATTAGGCGGGGCGCGCGCGCTGCTGATTATGAGTAAACACTCATATTCGAACCTTTTCGAAGAGAAAAAATATTTAAAAAATAAATTTAAAACACCGTCTTGTGCTATTTTAACTGGCATGAAGCAAAGTAAGACTCATGATTTTACTAATAGAGACATTTCTTTTCACCGGTAAGTACAAATATACTGTTAAATTGAAAAAATATTATGTCGCGTGTGGCGACACTGGCTCTGGTATTAACATCGCTTGATACGACTCTAACCTCTTTTATCTGTTCTGTGGTTGCAACACTGACGTGACACTCGAGCGCTGCCAACCCTAATCCTCTACCTTACCCCGTGGACGTGGAGCTCTGGCATTGGCTGGCTCTGGCTTACTCACTAACAGAAACACAACACTATAAAAATGCAGTGTTATATGTCTGTGGTCTTCTGTAAGGTGGAGGTACTACCCCAGCTCCAAATTCAAGCGGCTACTCCACTGTACCCTCGACTGTATATGTGAATTTAACACGTTGACTGTCCAGGCCAAATTGAATTAACTCCTTATGACGTCCATTAGTGCTTAATTTTTTTTTATAATAAAGACTTGTCGGATCATTTGATATTTATTTACCTCAATATCTAGATATCTAGCTTAGACGTCCTTGTGATATTTTTTAATGTAACTCAGAAGTTCATAAAAATAAAAGACATTGATTTCAAATACCCACTTGCGTCACATGTGATGCATGAACGTGGGATTAGGTACATAATTGTATCATATGTGATGCAGGGACAGTTAAAGTGTAATTATCTCTGAATAAAACAAATATTTAAATCGATAGCGATGGCTCGATACTTAAAATATGTTACCAATATGTAGTTTATATGTGTATTGGCATTTCAAATTATTTTTTTAAACAAGGGTAACAAGACTATAAACGACCTGCCTCAAGGTAAGCGGTTAGCACAGTTATGTAATGTTTGTCGTGTGTACAATTTAACGTGTTGTAATGGTCTATTGAAAATGTTACATAAATGTATTACAATTGTTGGTAAGTGCCTGGTTCATACGTCACATTTAAGTATAATATTATTTAGTGTAGATCTCCACGTCATCCAAATCACAATAACCTAAATAACTTCTACTTTTTGCATACAGAGTACCTAATAAAAATAACTATGTATCATCTACTGTTGTGAGCGCAACTTTAATTTTATTTCTATGTAGTAGTTATGCCTTTTCCCTCAATATGACATGCGGTGCAAGCAATGATCTTATATTTAAAAAGAGGTAGATAGGTTACCTTCATACTAATTCAAAGTCAAAAATGGTCCAAATTTTTATCGTGTATACCTACTTATAGTTATAGGCACCTAAAGTCTACGATTTCATGTTGTCGTATTCGGCGAGTGAACATGGCCGTATTGTAAGTTGTGAGTAAGACAACATGATATCTAGCAATAGAGTAAACGAGAAAGATATATGTTGCGCTATGCTCGGGTGTGATGATTAACATACTTTTAGGGTGCCACTTACAACCTATCTCATCATCATCATCAACAGCTCCTATAATGTCCCCATCGAGGGGCTCGAGCCTACCCCACATTAGGGGCGGTTAGGCCTTAATCAACCACGCTGGCCAAGTGCGGGTTGGTCGACTTCACACATAACCTAAGAATTTCTTCATAGGTGTGTGCAGGTATATCCTCACGATGTTTTCCTTCACTGTAAAATCGACGATTAAACGTACGTTACGAATTCAAAATTTGAAAACACATTGGTACGTGGCGGGGTTCGAACCGGTGCCTCCCGGGTGGGAGACAACGCCCTTATTCACTACGCCACCGACGCTTTATACAACATATCGTTTTTTGAAAAAAACGATTTTTTTTTAAAAAAAAAACATCGTTTTTTTCAAAAAAAAATTTATAGAAATCAACTCTGAAGCCGATCCCAAACCACCTGTATACAGGGTGTTGGTTATTTAGTTTACATGTTATATATTTGACAAGGTTTAAACTACGCCCTGCTATCTATCACCATCTTGCTTATGTTTCCTTCGAATTACAGTTAAACTGGGCTTCCACTTTCAATCTTATCCTAAATCTTCCTCTTAAAAACCAGCAATATATATCCTACGACATAGTAGTTTAGCCACAATTTACTAATGCTAAATGATGTTTGGCCTGGGACAAATAGATTTTGCCTAAGATTGGGTTCGGCTAGCAGCATCGCTATTTTCATTGTGATAATTTATAAAGAGCTATAAATAAACTGTACTGTTCTTCAATTGGTTTAATTTATCAGAACGTCTAAAAAAAGCGAGTCAGATAGCTCAAATATAATTGCTTCAAGGACTTGCTTGGGTATGCCCATTGAGGTCACTTGATCGGACCAAGTTTTAGAGTATTTAGAAGCTCAAGTGAGTTGGAGCTGTAATTAAGATCTGTATATAGTTGAGATTGGACTTTATCTGAAATATAAAGTAACAGCACGCGTTGCTACGCGTGGAGTCGGGATAAAGCTCAAGTCGGGTGGATATGAAAAGCGTATAATCCTTTAACATAGTTTGAAGAATGAGTCGTAACTTTCTCGTCACAGAGAATGGCAAATTATCTTCTTGACTGTTCAATGAGTAGTTCAGAAATATGTCCGTCTTGACTGTTGACTCAAATGTGAAATGGAGAGAAATCGATCGTCGAACTCAGGACTTCAAAGTTTTGTCGACTCTTGAATTATTACAAGAATTTAATTCTTTGTTATGATTGTCATTCTTGTATCAATATTATCTCGATCTCAAGCCGAGAAAAATTACATTATGATACCTGCAGAAAAAACTTTAAGTAACTACTTAACAAACCAAGCACAAATTTATGCTCTCCCTCAAGAACTACCATCTATTCCAGACTTTGATAAGTACATAGTAATGTTTGGGGTCTGTATTTACGAGAGATTTTGACAGTGACTTTGAGAAACAATGAAAATTGGGAACACGGTGAACGCGGGTTTGCACGTTTTTATGAACTAAAAAGTATGTCTGACTGTGTATAATTGTGTGGTGGTCCTACTGATGTATGGAAGTGAAAGTTTGGTATGGAAGAAGAGTCATGCAAGGAGAATAAATGGTGTAAGCAAGATTGGGGTACAATAACCATAGTATTAAAAGCATTTCTTTTCATACTACGAGATGACAAACAAGTTTGCGGCCCTGGTGTTAAGTGGTCACCGTCGCCTATAGACACTTGCAATGTTAAGTGTAAATCACTTTACAATGCAAGTGCGTTGCCATCCTGGGAACTAAGATGATATGCCTTCCATGACCAGTAATTACACTGGCTACCATTTCCTTCAATCCGAAATACAGCGAACTGCTTCACGGCAGAAATAAGAAAGGCGGTGGTATCTACCCCGACGACTCTATATATGGGTCTACCACCAAGTTATTATACATTAGATAGTTATAGCATTCTATGTTCCGATAGTTAATAATAAAATAAAGTCCCTCGGTGGTTGAAGGTTCCAGGAAGGCTAACTTCCATCTTCGACCGTCGTCACATACCCCGAAACAATCGAGTTTCTTCGACAAGTTGAAAGAAACGACTTGCTTATAGAAATAATCGCCAAGATGGAGGCGGATTGGTCAGTACAATGAAATGATCAATCTACTTCCAGTCCTTACATTGACATTGCAGGTTTTCATTACTAATATCGGGTTTTAGGCATGGTAGGTATTATATGAATTCATGAGTCATGTAGTGACGATTTACTCTTATCAGTTATTCCGGAATTATATTTCATGTTAATTTCTGGCATATTAATTTAACAAATTCGTTTACAATAACTATTTTAAAATTCCAGTCATTATTTTTGTAAAAAGTGCTGTACATATCATTGGATGAGCTGATACAAAAATGCAACATACGGTATAGAGTAAAAGGCTCAAAATTGAATGAGTAGTAATTTGTGGAGGCTCGTTTCTAATTCAAAATGTGATCTTTGACATTGTTACCGAGAACAATTATCTGTAATTAATTCTACGTATTTCCCCTCAACGAAAGAAATATCACGGAATATTTGTTAAACATTGAGATGATTTTTTTTTTGTATTTTTATATACTCATAACAAGTAGATAATAACATCAAAATTGTATAATAAATTTCAAATTTCTATGTAACTACTAAATACTAGTTTGGTCAGTAAAATACAATTTCGAATGTTTGATATCACCTTACTCGCATGTCATGTCGCCATTGGTAGGTTGGTCGCTTGTTATACTATGTTAATTCAGCATCAGAAGTAGATTCAACATTTTGGTACCTTGTCATATCCAGTGCCTGTGCAGTAATAGTTGCCATCCTTTTGTATGACTGATTGTTATGATGTTGTTATGTAAAAGTTAAAATGCTGACTAACAGTAGACCCAACACATCAGCAAGTTAATTATTAGAGGTATTCCTCGAAGCGCTCCAATTTTGGAGCGCTCCCAACGAAGCGCCCCAAAACTATTCCTCGAAGCGCCCCTTTTCATAACTGCTAATAAAAGAAGCGCTTCACCATTAAAAACATTGAAATTTGATTCTTATTAACATCCCTTATTGTATAAATACATTAGTTTAGAGTGATTGTGATGATGCACAAATCAGTTTTAAAAGATCATCGATATCTCATATTACGTTTACTTCATGTTCTTCCTTATTTTTCAGTGTGGGAGCGCTTCGAGGAATAAAGTTTCAATATGTTAAATGAATACAATTTTGATTAAAATCGGTTAAGTACTTTAGGAGTCCATCGCGGACAAACAACGTGACACGTAATCTTTATATATATAATTCTTCTGTGAGTGTGTATGTCACTGAACTTCTCTTAAACGACTGGACCGATTTAGATGAAATTTTTTGTGTGTGTTCAAGGGGATCTGAGAATGGTTTAGATTCACAATTTTGTCCGCTGGACAGGACAACGTCTGTCGGGTCCACTAGTTTATATATATTAAGTAATAATCTTAACATTAACACCCTTTTTTGCCATTCACATGGCTTATCCATTTTTTATTCGATCATCCTCTTTCTCGTTATCCATCCACATAAATTCTCATCGCTTTCTTTAACATGCTCAACTCATCTCTTCTCTGGTTGGCTGGTTATTTTGTTTCTCTATTATAAACATGTTATAACGATACGTACTCACGTGACACCGAACCATGCGGGAGACACAGATCGTAAAGCCTTTTACAACATGTTATCTACTCGAAGATTATATTACTTTTATTTGTCAATTATTAGATAAAATTATTACGATAAGCAAGAAGCTAAAAATATTAATTCAGGCCCTGACCGACATAGCGTAGAGCACGCGGGAGGCACACATGCTTAGAAAATAGGATTATGAAGTACTTTACGAAATAAACATTTTTCTTTGATTTATGTGACTAAGAGATAGTGATGATGTGATGGCAAAAACAAGTATTGTGGAACGTATATTTTACAAAACATAATATGTTCTTAGTTTTTCGCAAAGATAATTTTGTGCATTGGCAACATTACACACTACATCTTATTTCCCCTCCTCCCCCCCCCAAATGTGTGCAGTTCTGGTAATTATTTAATATTGTAGGTGTAACAAAATGCATGTAGTTGCGCTCACGTGCGCAGATCCCGAGCCGTATAGCGCACTGAAGGTCAGGCCGGGGAGGATGTTTAGTGGGTATGGAGGGAACGCCTTTACCTCGAGTCCCACATCCCCTGCGGTTGGCGCCACGCCGTAGGGACGATGCGTAAATGCATTTGACCTCCCCGACAACAAAAAAAGGTGTAACAAAATGCAACTTTGAAAATCAAGTAAACTACAGTTTACTCACAAGAACCAAATTTGGAAAACTTAAGTTCAGAATACAATGGAAATTATATACTTTCCCTTTTAAAGTAATAAAAATAATAATACGTATACTATCATTAGGCAAATTCTTACAACAACAAGTGTTAAAGAAAGGATAATTCATAAACAAAACAAAGGCAAACTTTATTTCCTTACAAAGCAGTGAGCAAAAGTTTAGATAAATGTAAGTAATATTCAGAGTAAGAAAGTTTGTAAAGTATCTTGAGCCCTCAGGAGTGTCTAGGGATTGGTCATCCGGTTTTATACATAAGAAGTGAAAGTTTAAAATTAATTAAAAACCGAGTTGTTTTGGGAAAATCTGTTTATTTTAAATTACAATTATTATCCTAACAAAGAATACAGATAAGGCCATTATAAGGCCATTTAAGGTCGTGGCACACTTATCAGTCCGAAAAGAAAACGCTTCTATTTTACCATTAACGCTACAGAACAGCGACTACGCAACAGCTACGGTTCCGACTTTTAATGTGAGGACAAAAATTTCAAAGAATTTTGGTCTCTTCAAAATATTTACTGCATTTTGCCTTGTCTAGGATACATTTTTCCGAAAAGCTATCTTTACGGAAAATAAACCATCTAATATAAGAGTAGAGCTTGTGATAGCCAAATCTATAATTCAGTAAATTCATTCTAAAATAAGTGGGTTGAATGAAATCGACTTCATTGAATTCTTCAAATGGCAGGATAATTACAATAAACATTGATATTAGAAAAAGGTTGGCCATTGGGAGGTAGGGCAGAGCGTATTAAGATAGTTCGGAACCATATCGCCCTTTTTCAACCGACTTCAGAAAGGAGGAGGTTATCAATTCGACTGTATGTTTTTTATGTTTGTTACCTCATAACTCTTTACTGGGTGTACCGATTTTGAAGATTCTTTCGACTTTTGGAAGCTGTTTTTTTTCATTTGGTTCCATTTAAATTTAATCCACATCTGACGAGTAGTTTTTGAGTTATCCCTAATAATGCCTATTTGACATCGATGATATCGTAATCTTATAAAAGATCTCGAGATAGTTTCCTGAAAATTTATAGTACTTAAAACACTAAAAAGCAAAAAATTTATAATTTTTAAATAAAAAAGCCGCCTTCAAACCAAAAACGGAGAAATAAAAATTCTGTTTATAAAAATCTGTATGTTTTTTTGAAGTCGGTCCCAAATAAAAGTGACAACGTTTATTCCAAATATTGAGGTTTTGGCACTGACCTTAAAAAAACATTAAGATTTTTGTAAACAGAATTTTTATTTTTCCGTTTTTAGTTTTGAAGGCGGTTTTTTATTTAAAAATATTTTTTACTGCGCTACGGTTCGTAGCAGTTTCGTAGCCGCTATTTCGTAGCGTTCATAGTGAAAAAGCAATAAAAAAGAGGAGATTTCTTTCCAAGCTGATAAATTCCCTTAAGCCTTCAGCTACTCGAGATCGGAGCGCTAATTCTTGAGAAGTTACCTCCACCTTACAGAAGATATACAGAGTTAAATAACACTACCTTTACTAGTGCCGTGTTCCCCGGTAAGGTTTCCACGGAGCAGAGATGTAGGCTGGCAGCGCCCAAGTGACACCTAGATACTGTAAGCGTTATAAGACTATAGTGATAGGTTACCAGGAGTTTCTCCCGAGTTCTTGTTGTAAAAACACGTGTTGTGAGACCCCATTTTTAACTCAATCTACCGTACAATTGTCTGTAATTACTATAAGTACATTTTCAATTGACATTGGCGAAATGCTTTATGTGTCGCGAACGCCATTTATTTAAAAGACGAAGAAGATAGGCTACCATTAGACGGGGCTTAAGCTTGACACCTGTGTCTAATAAACAGTCTGTAGTTACAACGAGGAACTAATTGGCTTACTCAAATTAATAATGAGCCTTGCAAGAATACAAATAAAAATTTATTTTATATCTGTGCAATACGGCAGCTGTTAGACAGGATTTGTAGTACAATTTGTCATGTTTCTTTATCGTTATCTTTTATTGTATTAGTATTGATATAACAAGCACTTGTAATCTCTTTAAAATGTACCAAAATAAATTATTACTAAATTCAACAAAAACTAGTCTAACTGTCCAGATTGTCTGTTTTTGTTTGTTGGTTTACTGGAGGTTTCATAAATTATTGTTATGATACCTGCGGGTCTAGGCAAAGAAACAAATCAAAAACAACAACGAAGATCATCACAACCTTTATAATTCGACCCACTGCTGGGACACAAGGCCTCTCCTTGCTATCGAAAGAGGTTTAGGCAGTAGTTCACCACGCTTGCCCAATGCGGATTGGCGGACGGAGTATAAGGTGATCAATACGCCTTTGCTGATCCATTAGTCGCTTTCTACGACACCCAATGGAGGATATGGGGTGATGCTATTCTACTCTGCCGGCATCACGCGGCCACAACAAGCCTGTCAACGAAGATCGATAAGAACAAAACGTATGGGATTGACTCAAGCTATCGATCAACACGTGGCCATCGCCAGCGCTAAGTTAGTACAGCTCGCGCCAAACTTCTGGTTCGCTCTAAAGTTGTTTCCGCGTCGTTCTCACAGCTGTACTGCCTACCAACAAGGTTCAATTTCGCTACTGCTCAGGTAATCGCCTCGTGTTCAGGGCGAACTGGAAGTTTGGCGCGAGCTGTAGCGAAAGCTAAGACGCTGTAGATGACAAAGCAATATGGCCGATGATGAATTTCGATATGGTATCGTTATGAAATGATTGCCACTTACTAAGCCTGTTGAGCTTTTAAGCTTGTTATTATTTCGAGGCACTGTATGGCCCATAATGCCAGATGTGGCTTTAGGGTAACCAAATGTTACCTAGAGCTTTGCTCAGAATTTTGAGGGTAGTAAAAAAACGAAAAGCTAGAAAATGGTGTCCTACGAAATTTTTATCTGCTCTACTAACTGATACAGGATATTATGAAGAAGCTTTTTATGATGTTGCAGATATAACTCAACGATAATGCCGTCACATTATGACAAGTACCTAAGTTTTTTTTTTTATTATAGAAGCTTTCGCCGTCGTCTTTGGCGGTTGGCGGTAAGTTATGATGATGTCGAAGGTGGAATCGCGCTTCAGCATACATGTGTATGTAGACTTTTATAAATGCCGGTAGTTAGCCAGGCGGATTTAATGCCAATCAAAAATAATATTATAAATTTGTACTACCTGGAGACGTATTGATGGGCGAACCACTAGAACTAGACTAAGGAACGATCAAAGGTTTATTGAAGGGAATATTGTTAAAAAATTACAAGTGGTCTCTCAATATAATATTTTTCTATTTTATTACGTACATCGTTTGTTTTTCGAAAAAGTTTGACTTGTCAATAAATACATCATTCATTTTAAAATTGTGCAATCAATTCTAGACGGATACGTAAAAAGTAACGGATTTAAATAGATTTAACCGTTGTAAAAAGCCTGCGCGTTCAATTAGAACGGCGCGCAGGTGTCAAAATAAACCGCGGGAAAAGGTAACTCACCACAAAAACATATCCTGACCCTTTCGTGAGTCACCGTATAGTGTTGGCACTTGTTACAAATAAATATTGGACACTTAAAGAAAGGGCAATGTAAAGAAAGTTTCCGTGTCAATAGTAGATGTTTTTTCTACAAAAATCTAGCGCGCCGCCCTCGAGTTCATCCACGTGGAATTCCGAAATAAAATATAGTTACTCAGTTATTTCAGAGGATATTAAAAGCATTTTAATAGTTTTTGAGTCCATTCAAACCATTTTTTAAAATATATTTGTGTAGAAAAAAACTATGTTATACTAATCTATAAATTTTACATTAATTATTGTAATTCCGTAAAAACACTGCTGTCATAATTTTGAATATACTATGCCGTGATGCCGGCAAAGTAGAGTAGCATCACCCCATATCCACTAATGAATGTGTTCTACCCATTGGTAGTATGAAATTACCACAGCAACACATAGTAGTATATTATATACCGATTGTATAGCTGGGCAGATTGTGATGTACTGGACCATAAAAAGCTCGATCAGTGGTCGAGTAACCCATTTTATAAAAAACCGGCCAAGTGCGAGTCGGACTCGCACACCGAGGGTTCCTTGGTATAAACTGCTGTATCTTTTGATCGCGTTAACTTAGAAGTTTGATTTTTTCACTGCTTAAAGGGACAATAGACCTAGGTATTTGGTATAAATTTCAATTTGATACCTTTATTCGTTCGTGAGAAATAAGGTAGTAAGTTTCATTTTATTAAAATATTTTTATTATATTATATAACTAAAAAAATGTGATTTTCGCAATTTTTCCTATATTTGCATTATATGACAATACTTCATGCCAAATTTCAAGATTCTGAGTTTACGGGAAGTATCCTGTAGGTTTTGATTCCTTTGCGAGTGTCGGAAATTTGTTGAAAATATCGACATAATCGGCTGTATCTTTTGATTGGCTTGGCTTAGAAGTTTGATATTTTCACAGCTTAAAGGGACAATAGACCTGAGTATTTCATGTGAATTTCAGCTTGATACGTCCACGCGTTCTTGAGATAAAGGGTCTTGACAGACAGACAGACAGACGGACAACAAAGTGATCCTATAAGGGTTCCGTTTTTCCTTTTGAGGTACGGAACCCTAAAAATGGTCGTAAAAAGAGTCATCAGTAGGTTCAGGGTTATTTTTTTATGACCAAGCGGAGTGGACTGATTTGTGGGAGCATCACTCGGAACCAACTGGATACGGCACTGCCGTCTGTAGTTTTCGCGTGCAGTCGGGTTCGAAATCATGACTGCAGCGACATGAAGCCACGTGTCGCCGCGTTGTGTCACGGCGACACGTCGTCTGCTGCTGCTGCATGCAGTCGGCTACGAAATCATACCTTAAGACATAATTGCGGCGTTCACGATGTGCCCGGGCATATCACGACATAAAATGGCGATCGAATGAACTAGGGACGTCTCTAATGTCAATTTCCTGGTACCACGAATGTCATAGTCACTGTCGCTTATTTATTCAGAACGTATCTAATTGAGTACGGATTCTGATATTTGTCGTTCAGTTAACATCATTGACATTTTCATCTTTTATTTTTTCGTACTTATTTTCTTTAAACTATCCTACAATATAACAACATGACTTGAATCTAACCTCAATCGAGTTTGTAAACATAATATTACGTATCTCTTTATAGTTGTAATTGATAGGGCATGATATGAATGTGAAAATGATTATGATAGCTTCGTGCTTCCAGTCACGTTACATTAATAATGTTATATCATGGCTTCCATCTAATTGCGAGCTTCCTTATACAGTTATTACGGAGAAAAACGTCCAGTATTGTTCTCTAAATACAATATGGGAAAACCAAAAGAGAATTTACTAAATATGTCGTTGTCCTTCGTGGAAATTGACAATTTGCTATTCTAGGACACAATGTACTAGTAATTTTTTTTGCGTAATTTATTTCCTTTATATTGGAGGAGATTCTGCTAATTTTGAACAGTTCTGCGGGAGTTTATTTTCATGTTAGAAGAGTGATTCTAATAATAAACTTTTTCTACATCGATTTAGTCATGGTTTGTAATCCTATACGGGTTTATGAAATATCCTACAATATGACAACATGACTTGAATCTACTACTCAAACGGCCGCGTAGTTTTTTTGATTGATTTGATTATAGCCAGCTACAATTTGATTAAATCAATGATAGCCAGCTAACCAATTTTTGTACTTAGGATAAATTGGCACCTTTTTTTTTGTCAGGGATGTCAAATGAATTTACGCATCGTCCCTGTGGGGTGGTGCCAACCGCAGGGGATATGTGGGACTCGAGGTAAAGGCGTTCCCTCGATACCCACTAAACATCCTCCTCGGCCCGACCTCCAGTGCGCTATTGCGGGACAGCTCAGGATCTGCGCACGTGAGCGCAACTACACCGAGACCGTCCCAACGCTGCCAGTCTAGGCACTCCTTGTGCACCAATTGGTTGTCCAGCAGCCCACAGGGGCTACCGACTAACGCCAGCCCCTGTGGGCCGCTCGCCTGCGGGCGGGCCGAACCTGACGCGTCCTCCTGACGAGGACACCGGGAGCAGCCATCGGACCGCACCCGAGGTCATCGGGCGCGGCCCTGAAAAGCTAACTAGCCGTGGTGGGAAAACAAAAACAACTCGACGATGGCATGTGACTTTGAATGCCAAGCGGACACACTTGGCATCAAAAGCTGCACATCCGCCGAGAAAGTTTCCCCACCACGTTACCAGGGTCCGCCACGAGGAGACTTCCGTACGAGGACCCCAGGATAAATTGGCACCTACACGGAATACTCTCAAATCGGTCTAAAATGAAAATGAAATGAAATGAAAAATGTTTATTTTCTGAACAATTAAAACAATAACATTTCTTGTGAAGTCCACACTAGGCAAGCCTGTATCGCAGACATCAAAACGAATTCCAGAATATAAAAGACGGCTTCTTATTAATTTGCAGTATTTATATATATAAAAAAAAAAAACATTGTAAAATTATATATTAGGTAACTATAATGTATATTAAATAAATATATTAATAGATAAAATATAAAATGAATAATATATATTGAAACATAAATAATAATATAACAAACATAAATAATGTGTACCTACTTGATATTTAGTGTAGATTGCTGCATTATGTCAGTACACTTACTAGATTTTCAGTATCTGAGTAACTTAGAGAATGCAACCAGACAAAGATAATGTGTTTAGCCTCACTGACAGAGCATCTTTTTATGTCACATGACTTTACGACTTTATTGTATATAAATATACCTATAAATGGATGAAAATGTTGCGCATAACGCGTGTTCACACACACAGGAGGCACTTTAAAGGTTCGTTGGTTTAACATATTCCTGTATTCCCTAGAGTTCAGTACTCTCCTGTGAGTTAAAAGTGCTAGCTTGGAGATAAATAATTGACGCACAGTCAGAACTGTCGTGTCCTTATATACAGCAGAGGTGGGATATCTAAAAGGCTTTTTCAGCATAGTTTTTAAGACTGATCTCTGAGCTCTTTCAACTTCTATCATATCTGTTTTATGTGAACCACCCCACGCTGAAATACAGTACGTCAAGAGTGACTGGCACAATGCAAAATATATAGTTTTAAGAGTATTAAAACAAGCGACCTCCCTAACTTGTCTCATAATATTAATAATTTTACGTACCCTGCCGGACAAATTGCCAATATGTTCTTTAAAATTTAAATTTTGATCGAGCTGGACACCAAGGTATTTAATTTTGTTTTCTCTTTGGATATATTTGTCATTAAGTTGAACAGAGTGTATTTCGATGGAAGGAAGAGTCTGTGGCGGTGCAGAGTGGAGGGTCTTATGAAAACAAATGAATTTAGTTTTCTGTGTATTGAGAGTCAGCAGATTTTTCTGAAGCCACTCAAATAACCTGTTCACACCCACTTCAGCCGTTGAAAGAGTTTCCTCCCAGTTGGAACCATGAAACAAAATTGCTGTGTCGTCGGCATAACATATTAATTCAGCCTTATCCAACAACAAACTGTGGATGGTGTCCATATAGAGAGTGAAAAGTACTGGTCCTAAAATGCTGCCTTGAGGAACACCAAACGATACTTCTCGCAAACTACTAACTCCGCCACAAACTCTCACACATTGTTTCCGATTTTCTAAGTAACTCTTAAACCAAGACAATGGAGTTCCTCTGAAGCCAATATTCTCAAGCTTTTGTAACATTATTGGAGTGGAAACAGTGTCAAAAGCCCTGGCCAGGTCAAGAAAGACACCCACGCAGCATCTTTTTTGGTCCAAATGTGAGGCAACTATCGACGTAAGGTGTACGACTGCGTCCTCAGTAGATTTGCTTTTCCGGAAACCATATTGTCTAGACGATATGAGGTCGTGTTTATTTATGTATTTTAAAAGCCGGATGTTAACTATTTTTTCTAACAATTTGGAGAAGACATTTAATAAGGAGATCGGTCTATAGCTCTGTGGATGATCGCGTGGTCCAGATTTATATATTGGACTAACAGACGCAATTTTCCAACAATCAGGAACCACACCGATTTCTAAGCTCATATTAAATAACAAAGTCAATGGTTCTACTATTGCATTTCTAATTTCCTTTACAAAATCATTATTAAGTCCATCCATACCAGGAGATTTTCTTGGTTTTAACTGTAAAATAAGAGAATTGACTTCGACAAAATCTGTCGGTTGCATGAAAAATGAATGTGGAAATCTACTACTATGTTTTGTCTCAGATGCTAACATGTTTTCGTCTTTATTAAGTTGCGTTAAAATTTTATCTGCCAAATTCTGACCTACGGTTGAGAAATAATCATTACACGCGTCCAATGCGATACGTACACCGTTCGTACACTTAAATGATAACAACTCTGTTGGTTCCCTATTTGTGGTATTTAAGTTACAGATATTTTTAACAGTATTCCACATATCTTTCGGATTATTTTTATTTTTCTCTAGTTCTCTTTGTTCATGCTGGTGCTTGATTTTACGCAGTAGATCATTACAAAAGTTTCTGTAGCGAGTGTAAGTTATCCATGCTACCGAATCCTTTGAGCTGTCTCTACTCCGCAAGTGTAGACGATCCCTATTACGCATGCAACGAATTAAGCCCGGCGTGATCCATGGCCATAAATAGTCATAAATTTTGAAGTATTCCGTAATTAATAAATTGTTGATGTAATCGGTATGTCATAAGTGCTCAATCTAAGGTCATAACATTTTTGTTAGTAATGGAAAAATTTGATGGAAAAGTCTATTGATTGCTAGCCTATTAGCAATCCATACTACTTTGTAATAACGTATTTATGACTTTATAAACGCATATCCTGTAATTACGTTTCATGTGTGTGGTATTTATTATTATTTATTGATGGGTTTAAAGTTCGCTTACTATGGCTAATATCAACTAGTAAAGTGTCATTGGTTTATACCGATCGATATAATGAGCAAACAGGGCAAAGGGTAAGTTTTTGTCTTCAAAAGACATAATGTGATCTCTAATGCATAACAAGAATTATTTTTAATTATTGTCTTTTTCTGTGCCACTCGATCTTTTTTTTTAATACCACAAAGCTAATTGCACTTTAATTTATACACATGAACACTATGTAAGATGTAAAAAATCAGCATGAAATGTAGTAAATTATAAATGAAACAATATTAGTTTCATAAACAATAAATACACAATGTACTTTGTATAAAAATTACGAATAAAATTTTATAATGTAACCACTTTTATCAGAACGTTCCATAATTTTTAAATTAAGAACTTGCATCGCACGACATACCTCCGCATTGGCACAATCTATAATTTTGAATTTACATTCTTCTCTTTTGATTGTTCGTTCTTTATGAATACAGAGTATCTACTATTTTTCTATAATACAAATACCTAGTTACAACTCTTATTAATAAAACTACATTCTGATTCATTCATTTACAGTTTTCATATTTTTGCAATTCCCAAATATACCAGATTTTAACTGACTACTATTCAAAAAAAGTTTAACCGTCAAGTGTTATCGACGTAGCTAACGAACGGCTCTACTATAAAATTGGTTGAAACGAAGCCCGGAAATCTGGAAGTTGAGTTTTAGAAATATGGGTCAACATTTCATAATAGACATGTCAGTGAAACGGTTCACGGAGGCAGGGAATCGCGTCAACCTTCGTCGGGCGGCGGCGTGAGGTCGGAACGGACGTCATAGCTTTAGGAAGGTTGCACACTTCGTGGGATATTAGGTTGGGAATATTTGGAAATTAATCAAACAAACAATCAATCATATTTCGAGACTTGTTTATTTCTATCAATCTAATATGCTCGTTGATTTCTGTTAATTACATCGGATTTGAGAAAAATATGGTGTTATCGCTTGGTAAAACTCGGATTGAAGTTTTAGACTCATTACTTTCAGTAATAGAATTAAATAAATTTTCTATCTTTAAAAAGTGGCGATACTTTAAAATGTGATGTGTTCATTATTATTACGGTTTCTTAATTACTTAAAATAAATTGCGATTTAATTACAGATGTTTGCAAATAATAGCAATTTGGAAACGAATGATACTAATATTTTTGATTATGAATCATTGTCGACTTCTCTGTGCATGTTATTTTTTGGTGTTTATACTAACCATCAAACTATAACATGAGTACTATATTAGTATAACAGCTAATGTCAAATGTCACCTTAAATGAACCAAAATTTTCTTATTAAATTTCTCAACTTACACTCACATATTTATACAAAGTAATAAAATAAAAATGATACAGTTGCGTTTTACAAACAGAATTTATCTAACTGTGAAATATGCAAAAAGATTGTAAGCTTGCAGTCGCTTGTCTCTTTGTAAATATGTATGTTGGGTATGAATGTATCAGTTAGTTGTTTTTATTTATTCTCCTTTGATGTAAAAAACTTAGGGAAAGTGGAAAACGAAAAAGTTTTTTCAAGGTTTTCCTTGATTTAAAGGACACAGCGACCAAAATGTTTTACAATATACATGTTCATGTGCTTTTTATTCTTTAAGGACGTGCGGAAACAGGTGAGCATGAAAACACAGTGAGAAATTACGAGTACATTGGTTGCTTTGTTTAATAACTATTTGAAATGCGATATTTTAAGCAAGTAATGTATATTTGCACACTTACAACTACCCAAAACTGTAAATTTCTTTCATAGATTTTTAACTTTATTCCATAGTCATTAGAGTCTATTAAAAATAAAGAAAAAACAGAATGTAAATACTTACAGTATTACAGACTGGTAATGCCCAAAATACATAGCATTAAATACACGTTTTGGTAAATTCGTTGTAATACGAAAAATATTATTTTGGTGTCCGAATATTATTTAGAAATTTAGTTCATCAGGGTGCTATTGTGATCGCTAGCCCTAACCAGGTCATTCAATAGACCCTCGAGCACAATAAGGTATAGAGGTTACAGGTAGGGTTGCCACCTCTTTCATCCATTTTTTACAACACTTTTCTCTGTTTGTGTATTAGTGCCAATTTGTAGTCAATTATAACACAAAGAAAAAAAGTATAAGAGAAAATAAAGAAAGAATATTTGAATTTATAATTCAACCCACTGCTGGGACACGGGGCCTCTCCTTCTCATCGAAGGAGGTTTAGGCAGTAGTCCACCACGCTTGCCCAATGCGGATTGGTGGACGGAGTATAAGGTGATCATTACCCCTTTGCTGATCCAATAATCGCATTCTACGACACCCATTGGATAATATAAGGTGATGCTATTCTACTCTGCCGGCATCACATGACTATAATAATCATACAATTTATAAGGTATTTATTGTGAAATTCGTAGCCGTCTCAAAATAGTATTTTGCACACAATTTGCCTCGAGACTATCAATGTACTGACTTCCCCGCTGGAAATGCTCGCTCCTGTAATGGTAAATTGGTCCTCTAACCTGTAATACTCTTTAACTTGTTTAAAATTAATTAAATTCAATATTTTTTTAATGTTTTGGTTTATTTTGATATATTTATATTTTGAAAGTACTATATGTTTAATTTTTATTTTGTTACGCGGAGCATATTTGCTTAAGTTCATTCAACCTTTTTTTAAGTTTATGGTTATAAGAATGCCAACAATCCAAAAGACGACGCGTTGGAGTAGCGGCGTTTTCAGGATCACTGACACACTATATTGACAGCACTACGGTGCTCACATTATGTAAAAATCCCAGTGCCGCTGCGAAGGTCATTTGCGAGCAATAGTCAATAAAAAATATAAACCTGTCAATATTTACATAAGTAGTTAATTTGCTTTGCACAACTGGCCTTTAACAAATACACAGAAAAAATAAAACAATTATTTTATTTTATTTCCTGCATTATTATCAAAACATTACTAGCAAAATACTTCAGTTTCAATTGATTTTTTGCCAGCCCTACCTATAGATGTTAAAGTAATTATGTCGTGTAAAAAAAACCACTTGCGGTCGCGGCGCATTCTGTCCTTATATTTACTGACGTCACAACAGTCCTTGGAACCTTTTCAATGTGTAGTAGAACGTAGGCTGATTAATACCTTGTCATTGTTGGTATATTTCCAACTAGCGACACGGCCCGGGTTCACCTGGGTAACATTTTACTTGGTGGTAGACCTATATGTAGGGTCGTCTGGGTAGGTAGCACCGCCTTTCTTATTTCTGCCGATAGGCACTACGCCACCACCCTTAAACAACACCCTTAGGCACTACGCCACCGACAGGTCCAGGTCATATAGGCTACATTTTAACCGACTTTAACAATTGGAGGAGTCGGTCTTACCTTGTAAACCCCGATTTAAAACGATTTAATTCCTTTCTTTTTTCCTGGGCGGGTTACAGTCTTATAAACTTTTAGCTGGTTATGTCTTGTGGAGCCAACCCAGACTATACCATTTTAGAAGAATGAGTCCCAGAGAAGTGGAGTTCTACTTAGTAGGGCATGGGTGAAGCTGTTGGGTGCTGTGAGCGTCTATATGCCACGGTGACCGTTTCATCATCACATCATCACAGCAGCCTTTATAATTCGACCCACTGCTGGGACACAAGGCCTCTCCTTTTCATCTAAGGAGGTTTAGGCAGTAGTCCATAAGCTTGCCCAATGCGGATTGGCGGACGGAGTATAAGGTGATCAATACCCCTTTGCTGATCCATTACTCGCCTTGTACGACACCCATTAGGGGATATGGGGTGATGTTATTCTACTCTGCCGGCATCACGCGCCAACGTGACCGTTTATTATTAATTAAAAGTGTAAGTACGATGTGTACTAAGAATGCGACATTTCTTGTTTATTTAAAACAAAAAGTTTTGATTCAAGTCTAATTGGAAAATGATTAGGTAAGTATTATAAGTAAGCTAAGGCAAATAATATTAATTCTAAAATTAAAAACACGATCGACTATTTAAGTGTTCTTTGTATATTCATAGAGTGTAGATTATTTGTACATTCAGAGAGTTTAGAGTGTAGATGAATGTATAAAAATGCTTAAATCCGTCCAATTTATTACCATTATGCCGGTAGTTGACCATAATAATAAATAAATAAATATACGCATGCGCATACTTAAGCTTAAAAATGCATTAAACATATTTATAAACAATACAATTATATTATGCTACTAAATGCGTGTGACGTACTCGTTACAAGAATAATTAATAACAAATCACAATAAATATGTAACAGTGATTTGATCATTTCATTAGTGCGTGCGTGATTTTATTTTTCTTGGAATACGTAGGTATACGTGTCGTCACAGCGAGGAAATAATTTGAATTATCAATAGTAATCGCTTGAATCGTCGCGTGATGGTCATTGAATGCCACCTTATATAATGCATAACAGTCACTTGTAAATGTCGTTGCTATCATTAAGTCTAGCTGAACGTATATTAGTAACGGTACTTAGCTAAAAATTGAAAGGAAGGTCATTAAACGATTTCGAGATCAAATTATGGTTTTGTGTTTAATATAATAATTTTATTGTATGGTGCAGGTTTTTATTCAAAATTAAGTAGCTATCCGTTCCTACCTCAACAAAAGCTAATATTTCAAATTCTTGATCATTGAAATAATAACCTAATTATTTTTTAATAACATCATTTTCCCATACAAACTACCTGACAAACATTTGACGATCGTTAAAATTTTCATCTGTTATTATATTATTTAGTCACAAATTTATTGCGCGAGAGTTTTCTTTACTATCTTTTGACTAATTTACGTTATCAAGCGTTTATCGTTTATTTATTGTATTATCTCTTAAAATACTGAACCGATTTTAATGAAATTTATGATTGGGCGAAATTTCTACCCCCCCCCCCCCCTCCATTTAAAAAAATATGGAAAGGTAAAAAGTGGTGCTACTACCTGGACCCGTATGCGACTGCGATCTGGTGTCGGCAAATGTTTCATGAGAGCGCGCTGACGAGAACAGATAAACATAATAAAAATCCAAAAATCCGGACTTAACAACAAGTCCGGACATGGTTGTCAAAACCGGACAGTCCGGATAAATCCGGACAAGTATGGCAAGCCAAAATATAGAATAGTTTTTATCTTGATAAGTAAATCTCAATTTCATTTGAAATGAACCCCGAAAGCGAGTGGCGGATCAGTTAGTAAGTATTACATATTTTCTAGATACACATCAAAATAAATCTATTAGTGATATCTAAAGTAAGTAATCCAATTCAATAGTTCCACGTTAACTTTCACGCAGAGAAAGTAAAAAAAGCAAACAAAAGTCACTTTCTTTATACTATAACTGCATTGTAAAAACTACAAAGAGCACGCGTGTGTCATAGGTACTATTGACAGACCGCAACACGGCACACTTGTAATTGGGGACAAACTTGCAAAGAAATGTGTCACATCGTGGAACAGTTAATATAATTAGAGCCGTATGAGTCAGCTTGTCTGCTGATTCGTGACGTATTGAGTCTGTTCTGTAAAGAAAGAAAATTGTGTTTAGTGGTACAAAAAACAGGATGCTAGTAATTAAACTGTTTACAATACCGTACTATATCCCTAAACTTGTGTACCCAAAGTAATTAGCACAAAGCAGTAAAAATCTAACGGATTAATTAATTTACGAAGATAAGTCAACTACCTCGCGACCTACAGAAGTTATGGGTTGTATATACCTAATATTATTTTCATGACAAAGGCTTTGTCCGAAAATGTCAAATATGATAATATATATTTAAGTAACGTAAAGGCGTAAAAAATATACTGCTGGATTTCGAATTCGCTTTATGGTTAATATTCCGTAATAATTACTGCGAATGTCTCTTTTGGCGACAGTTCGTAGTAAAGAATTACAACTTCTTCAAATGTTCACAACTTCACACCAGCGCATTACCAAGTTTTGATAATCAGAGATGGCGATGGCGAATCAGACTACGAACTCAATCAAAAATCTTCAAATTTCTTCAATAAACTTTGAACCCTAATGATAAGTACAGAGTTACTTACAAAAGGCGACAAGAAAAAAACTTTGTACCCCATTTTAAGCATATCCCTTGCGCGAAGGAGTGTGAGATTTGGCAAACATATTTAAAGTTCATATAGAAAAGAAGATTAAGTGTTAAGTTGGAGGACCCAGCTGTTGTCGAAAGAAAACAATCGTTCCCAAGGAAGGTTGGTGTCAAGACAGGCAGCCGGCTGTAAAAATCTAATACCAAATCCTTTAGCAGTATTGTCGATATCAAGACTTACTGAACCGACCCCAAATAAAAAGAGAGTAGAGAAGGAGGAAGAAAAAGATAGAAAAGAAGTGCAGAAAAATAAATATCATGTATACGTAATATGTGTTACAAGAATATGCTTGAAAAAAAGAGTATGCGCTTTTTGACTAATCGGCAACATCTCACGCATATTGGAGGTAGAGCCATTCTAATTCATAATGGTACCGATTCTTATAAATGTTACAAAAACGAGAAATCCACGCGAACGAAGTTCCCAACTAGAACACATTCGAAGTCAGTTTTTGGTCAGTCAGGATTGAGGAAGGTGCGGGTTCGAGTCCCGCCTGAGGCAAGTCGATTTTTTTTTCAGTGCATTTTTCTAGTATTATATTTACGCGTTTGTAAACGCAAAAATAAAATTATTCCATAATGTAAGGTAGTTTCATCTTAGCTGGGCGTCAAATATTTGCAAAAATATTTCGTTCGGGTCTTGGAAGTGCAAATTTCAAAGATTTGATGAAACGATGTTTACCATAAAAACATAAGCACCAAGCACTGACAAATTTCGACAGCGAAAAGCAGTGCCTCGGTGGCGAAATTGGTCAACGCGTCCACCCGGATTGAGGAAGGTGCGGGTTCGAGTCCCGCCTGAGGCAAGTCGATTTTTTTTTTTCAGTGCATTTTTCTAGTATTATATTTACGCGTTTGTAAACGCAAAAATAAAATTATTCCATAATGTAAGGTAGTTTCATCTTAGCTGGGCGTCAAATATTTGCAAAAATATTTCGTTCGGGTCTTGGAAGTGCAAATTTCAAAGATTTGATGAAACGACTTACCATAAAAACATAAGCACCAAGCACTGACAAATTTCGACAGCGAAAAGCAGTGCCTCGGTGGCGAAATTGGTCAACGCGTCCACCCGGATTGAGGAAGGTGCGGGTTCGAGTCCCGCCTGAGGCAAGTCGATTTTTTTCAGTGCATTTTTCTAGTATTATATTTACGCGTTTGTAAACGCAAAAATAAAATTATTCCATATTACTAAGTAAATCATATGTCAATACATATAATAATACATGTTAGTTTCCAACATTGCGAATCTTTATCCTTTTTTTATGAGACCTTGGTATATATTATGCCGTATAAGTTTATTTACCTTACCTTAGTTTTTATTCATTAGATCACGGAATCGCTTTATATGAGGAAAGAAAAACATTTTCTTCTTAATGCTACCGTATAACTGGAAGATGTAGTACGGTCATGGGGTGACTTTGAATTTCAATTCGACATTGACCACAAAAATTTTAAATTAACATAGTTAAAATTTTGTTTTGTATTTCTTTAAAATTTCCTTCCTCATGACGCAATACTTTATCGACGAAAAAACATGTATAAAAGTTGCTTTCAAATGCTTAGGTACCAGGTTGCAACACCGGGAGTACCTAGTAGTTAGATAACCTGCTTTGTAGATGGGCCTGACTAAATTCGACTGTTTCAATTTAACTGGCCCATTTTATATATTACATACTTCTTCTTCCTAAACTGGTCCTAATTTACATGGGACCAGTACAATAAGTAATGCTATAGCTTTTGCCACTAAGTCCGGCCATTTACCTGACATCAATACTCCTTGGAATGCGACTGTTAGTGGATTCTTGAGTATCGAATATCTGTTATTCAACAATTTCGGTGGTCGAATAATAGACCACGGAGAAAGTGTTACATACTTATTAAGATCGTATATTTTTGTTCCGTGGATTGTTAGTAGTTGACTTGTTGTACACGACGCAGCCGTAGAGTCCATTAAACAGTTTGTAGTTCGAACAGTAGATATAAAAGTAGGTATCTAACTGCGGAAACGTCTAAGCGATAGTAGTAGCGAAGGCGGGATCAAACGATGAGATGTTTGTGAACAAATATGTATTAATGTTGTTATTAACAAATATGTATAAACCACATATTTGTTTAAAATAATAATAATACCCGAAAATATTGTATTGTATTTCTAGGTATTTAATTTTTTTTTATCGAAATCAACTCAGAAGCCGATCCCAACCCACCTGTATTCAGGATGTTGGTTATTTAAATTACATGTCGTATATGTAGACACAAAATAAAGTGAGCGCAGAAAGTACCTAAGCTTCATACACACTCAAGCAACGCACGCATAAAAACTTTTACGTACACGGAGTGTTAGACGCACGCTCGCGTTCACTTTGTGGGGTTGTCGTTTATTCTGAGGTAGTTGGGCTTACATAAGTCAGTGAGAGAAAATCTAAAACTAGGGCCATACTAAAAGTCAAGTGCATTGTAAGTGAGCGTGGCGCAACCTAAGCCAATGTAAAGTGTATCTACGGTGTACGAGTTTAAACCTATATTTCAATGCTCATTTTCTGTTGAGCTATAACCTTATAGGCTTTATTTTATTATTTCACGGCTTCTACATTTGTTTACATCGCCTTTCTCCTGAAAATTAACACAACTTGTAATTACTCTGGGTCGCGAGGTAGTTGACTTGTCTTCGTTTTATTGTCCGATTAGATTTTTACTGCTTTGAGCCAATTATTTTGGGTTCACAAGTTTAGAGATACTGTTACTTCTGTACTCTCTTTATTTTGTGCCAAAGAGTTCCATTTGTTTATCCAACAGTCGATTGCGTTAGCCAAAGAGGGGTGGATAGCTACGTTAGTACCCTCGTCTTTTTGTCACATCAATTCGTATCTATACGTCAAGCCGTTACCGCCGACGACGTGTCTCTATAGAAAAGTCGATATACATTCAGTCAAAAAAGTATCGGGAATGGATTTGTTTATGGTTCCAAATTAAATTTTTTGTTTTTATTCTAAGTTTTTATTGTTGTTGTTAGACTGGCACAACTGATTTCCATTTTGTCTCGGAGTTTAAGTTGCATCTGTTATTTATATTAAATACAATATCTAGTGTGTATTGCAAATTTCGTAATGGACAAAAAGAGACTTTGTCTTAAATTTTGCATCGCCAATGGAATTTCGTGATCGGATTCACTGAAAATGTTACAGAAGGCTTACGGTGAATCGACTTTATCAAAAACACGTGCTTATGAGTGGTACAAATCGTTCAAAAGCGGTCGAGATATGATGGAAGATTTGCCTCGCTCTAGTAGGCCATCAACGGCTGCAACTGAAGTTAACATCGCAAGAGTGAAGGAAATAGTTACTGTAAATCCTCATTCAACTTGGAGAGAGATAGCCGCCGAACTTTCTGTATCTCACGAGTCGATCCGTACCATTTTATATAATCACTTGGGTATGAAACATGTTGCCGCTCGGCAACTCCCAAAAGACCTGAATTTTCTCCAAAAACATCGCATGAGTGTCGCTGAGGAGATGCTACAACGAGTCAATGCTGACCTAACATTCATGAAACGCATTGTTACTGGTGACGAGACGTGGGTTTACGAGATTGACTTGCAAACTAGTCAAAAAGCTTCGGAGTGGCTTCGGTAGAAGCATGGTAGAAGACATAAAAGAGCATTCGCGGCGAGAACTGAACTCAATTCCGGAAACAGCGTTTAAAAAATATTTTGATTATTGGATTATTCGTTGGCGTATGTGTATCGTTTCTGAAGGAGCATACTTTGAAGATGATAAAATAAATTTGGATGAATAACTTACATTTTGTGTATTATTGATCTTTTCCCGGTACCTTCTTGACAGAGTAGTAGAATACATTAATACCGAATCTTCAGAACTTATCGTGAAATAATCAAATAAAAATATTGTTTTCGTGAACAACTGTTACTATGTTCTTGATATTCGTTCGGAATAAGTAGTTTGGGATGAGGCTGCTCGCTAAAAGGAAAGTGTGTTAAATATTGATGTCAGGTAATTCTTTTCCTCAAAGAAAGTACTTATTAGACCATGACAACAAAAGGTTGTTAAGCAAAAGAATCTTAACTTTAGTTGAACCATAATCATTCCAAGACGCTTAAAAAGGCGTATGCAAATAGATCTATTTTCAGTTACAAACTAAACTATTATAGCTTTGAAAGCATTTATTTATGTTGCTTGAAATATTGAAAATTTATTTATTATTTAAAGTCAATGTATATCTCCGTATAAACGAATGATGAATTGATAGAAACTTTGCTTTTATTTAAATTAAAAGACTATCGAAGATTAACTAACTTTAGCACAGTTGGAACTTGGGAATGAAAAGTATATTAGATTTCTATTAAAAGGTTAAGTTATGTAAAGATTTTAAATCAATCTACAAACTGACAGAGTTATTTCCAACACACGAAAGCTGAAGTTTTATTAATAAAGATGTTTAATGACTTAAGTTTCAAACCAAAACGTACGCGGAAATCTATAGCATTTTAAGCTGTTCCCTGTTATTCAACTACTATTACTAGCATATATAACTTAATGATCCCTGCCTACAATAATCTTTAAAAAGATAATATTGAGAGTGTTCTTTTTACGCTCAACGACGCAACATTGCGACGCATTTGGAGAGACTCAAGATCTAGCCTCCGCGTTACTTTATCCAATTAGTTCTATTTCAACAACCATGGGTTATTTCTGAGGGCGCACTGCCTTAAGGTTTTGTCAAAAAGTAGGCGCGGAGTGGTGTACGTTTGCGGGACTAGAAAAGTCATGACGCGACGCGGCCCATTTATACAAGTACCCGTATTTACACAAGATTTGCCGTGACAATGTGCGCCACGTTCTCTGTTTGACAAAGCCTTTAGGGCTCACACAACTGCCTTCCAAGGAATATTCTATGTTTATTTTTGTGGAGGTTCTAACGAATCAAGTCGAGGACATATAAACAAACAGGATACAATGTTTTGTGATACGATCACTGTGTAAACATATCCTAGCTAATTGGTGCCTATTTTAAGGAATCTGCTACCTCAGAGAAGCAGGCGTGTTGTATTTATCTATATGTTACTTTGTATATAAAGAAGATACAGGGACTAAGATCTGTTTCAGAGATGAAGTTCTTTCAAGAAAGATTTTATATTTATTATTATAATAAAAATTGTTTGGTTACAGGGTCAATTCTTTTTCTTTTCCCTACATCTCTCTATAAGATGGATCGTCTACTATCTCTTCTATCAAAACAATCATTTGAATAATTTAAGTAAACAAATATAATATGATCCACTTTATTAGTGATGAAGCTGCTGCAAACCGTGATCCTATTTCATTCTCCGTGGAGATTTAATCATCATAATTAATAAATCCTAGAAACTACTAATACTTTATTTTAAAAAGTAGCAAACTCTTTTATTACTCTTCTGAATAATTCTCATCCTAGGAAAACAAATATAAATGGACATAGTCGACTTGACTAATTATGAAAGGCATCGTACATCCTAAAAATGTAAAATGGAATGAAATCATTTTATATGACTTTCTTGAAAAATCAGATTTCGATATTTAAGTTCTCGTGGAATATAGATAGAAATCAAAACACGGGCGTGCAGAACGCTTCTGGCACGGTAATATAATATTACCGTGCTTCTGGAGTGCTCAAAACCCTTTTGAACTCTAATAATTAGTGCCTAGCTGCATGTAAATTCGCGGGTAGCTCTAATATAAGTTCCAAATCAGTACCAGATGAAGTTGTTCCAGCAAACATACAACAACCAAAATACAAACTTTGAACGTTATTACTGAGCGCTGCTGTGTATCCAAAGTTACGTTCTGTATCCGCAATGAGTTACTTTCCCGGAGATTATTTCAGATAAGCTATTAGGGACGTAATTTGTTGCTATATTTATCTCAATATTATTATTTAAAGTAACGTAGCAAGGGCTTATTGTCTCCTTTGTTTCTATGTCATCATTACCATTAGCTTGATCATCATCATAGATTCCATAACTGGATACAGATTTATCGGCACGGTAGAAACAAATACGAGGAGATACGAGTTGTACTGTAACATCACCACGATCGCGGGCTAAATGTGGATTTTATTTATTTATTTATTATTAAACATGTGCAAATATTATAGGATAAAAGATGTCTTTACAGGTATACACAAAATTATCAATAAAACTAATAAACTAAACAATATTCTACAAAGATAAAAAATAACGAAATAAAATATTTTAAGTACTAACTAGATTGTGAGCCGTGTGATGCCGGCAGAGTAGAATAGCATCATCCTATATCCTCCAAGGGGTGTCGTAGAAGGCGACTAATGGATCAGCAAAGGGGTATTGATCACCTTACATTCCGTCCACCATTTCGCATTGGGCAAGCGTGCACTACTGCCTAAACCTCCTTCGATGACAAGGAGAGGCCTAATGTCCCAGCAGTGGGTCGAATTATAAAGGCTGTTTTGACAATATGATGATGGATGACTAACTAGATTAATTATCTACAATTATCACTTGTAGCCAACTTGTGACTATTTTGAGGGTAATGTATGGCCCATACTACAAGATTGGTGGGTTTAATCAGTTGTTTAAGGAACCCCATATTATAATGTTTTTAAGCAGAGTTGTAAGGAAAGTATATTTAAGCGCCCGGTTGTTTTATGAAGGAAACGCTGCGGAAGACGTATTGCGATTGACGCGCACTATTTTAAATAAATCACCACGATCGCGGGCAATTATCGTTGATTGGTTTTTATGTTTAACGCAGCGGCAATCATCGGCTAAAATTAATGGAAAAAAGTATTACGCTTGCCGCACGCGTCTTCCGCAGCATTTGCCACATAAAATAACCCCGCGTTTCAGTAAATAAATAATGACTACAAAGCTCTGTAACTTTATTTTGTAGTAAATATGATCACCATTATACACGAGACGTGCCTAGAAGTAGACACAGAGATCAAAAAGAAGATGGAAGTAATATATCAGAAAGTTAATAGTGTTGTTTTTTTTATAATTCAAAGTATCTATACGAACAGACTAATAATTATGAACTTTGAATTTTAGAACTAAAAACAGTGCAGCTCAGTAACACAAATAAAAAATATAACTCAAAACAATTGGATTGATTCCTGAATATCCTGTCTTTTCGCACAGTTGCATTTAATTTTAACCGAATACCATTAGTGTTTTCCGGTTTTCCATTAGCTATTTGTGGAAGTAATGTATTTTGATAATAAACTTATAAGAAATCGGGTTACGAGAGCTCAATGTGGAAAAGTATGAAGACGTCAGACTGAAGTAGGATATAGCCATCGTGACCTATATTATTGAGCCAGAGTGTACAATCTAAAACCTGACCCACTAAGCTAATAATTTCATGGTTTCTTCTCAGCAGCGAAGTGAATAAAAAGACATGAAAGAGTAGTAGTGGATCATGATTTTAATTAGTGTACCATACAGTATTAAAATAAATAGAAAGTAATTTCCAAAATAAACACTCGTTTCGCCTTACCTATTGTTGCTACGTCAAAGGTAAATTAGCAGGAAATCTATAACTTTCAGAGTATTCCATTCCCTCTTACTTTTCCGATAAAAGCCCGACCGTCAAATAAACATTACGGGAAAGCGTAAGTAATATTACGTTTGAAAAGGATTTCTTACCTGATGATGTGTATATAGATTACTCACTCGCGATTTTTCGCTTCGAATGTATACAGGTGAAAGGATATTACGTCGATAACTGACATCATAAATTCAATACAGAAGTGATCGTAACACTTAACTCCCAAGTACCATTTTCCAACGTCATTGAAATTATAGAAAACAAGCAGTCGTCGCGAACTGACTCATATAAAATAGCCAGCAAGATTTCTTAGTAATCTCATTTTATTTTTTTCGTAGAACTGCTTAGGAGCTTTTCGTACTGGTTTGTATACGGCTGATAGATATGTGTGGGTGTGTACAGGGGAATGAAACGACCGTCTTCTACCGCGCCAGTGGCGTAACTGTTTATTCATATAAAACGCTGACATGACATTTATTACATGACATTACACACTACAATATTCCTCCCCTTGAAAAAAATTTTGACAAAAATTTTGTTATTTTACGATGTTGACATAAGCATACAAATTTACGAGAAATTTACATTACATTATTCCATCACAGGTAGGTATAGTATTAGAATAAGTTTACATTGCATATTGCGAAAACATTATCAGTTCGTAACTTGAGCTATTGCATTCTTACTAATTGTTTACATTCTCAGGCTTCTATATTACAAGTACATAATTTAATATAATGAAATGTTTGATATTTAACTGCTTATAATTTTAATTCTGTACTTTAGATAATTACAATTAAAATTGAATATTTTTATTTATGTTAATAATTTTAAATGTATATAAACCAATTTCATGATAATTTAATATTAGAATAAAGATTTTTATTACAACAAAAATTTTTTTTATTTTTATCTATTACCTACTTAAAGAAGTAGTTATAAGAGATAAAAACGAACGTACACATTATTCCTAATTTTACAATGACGCACACATCACTTTTGATATTTATTCACTTATTTGCACAACACTAGACCATTTGTCGCGGCAGCGCTTGCTGCTGCTGCTGTTGGAGACCGTACTCGCTACGCACTGTAGAGACTTCTAGCCTCACCACTTTACCGATTCTTTTCATGCACTTCTTGTGCACCACATAAATTACAGCTATTATAATTAGCACAACTACGATCGAGAACCCTGTCTCCATTAATTGCGCAAAATGAGAATTCGATGCATTATTCGCACCATTTTGAGCGATGATGACTTCCTCAGACTTCTTCTCAGTACTGTAGGTTTTACCCATGATAAATTTAATGATTTGATGTGCTTTCACTACTGTTACCAATTAAGTAATGTGTTAATATTACATTTAATTACAATATTTTAATTTCCGCTAACTAAGTGTTTGTTGTTTATTAACCTCAATAACAATTATTCGATGTGCTAATGCTAACTTAGTAAATATTAATAGGTACTAGTTACATACTACTAACTTTATCTGACTTTGCTTCTCACATTTTTATCTTTCCTAATTTAAAGTATTATTTTCTTGATTTTATGTGACAAGTTAATTAATTTTATATAATATTATGTAAGTTTTTTAATTAACTGATTTTATACATAATTATGTCCTCTTATACACATTTATCCATAAATATTTGTTCATAAAAATCTAACAGGGGGTTTAATGACTCTACCACTACTAGTTTTCTTAATACATGACTTTATGTTTTCTCCTATAGACACATTTTCGTCTAAGGTATACGCGGGTTTTAATCTATCTATTGATACTACTAATACTCTATCTGCTAGTTGTAACTTATATACTTTATCATATCTTTCTAATACTTTATATGGACCTTGATACGGACATGTTAGGGATTTTTTTATCATATCATTTCTGACAAATACATGTGAGCACTTGCTTAATTCTGGATGTACAAAAAAGTTTTTCGAATACTTATTAGGACTATCTTTCTTCATAGATTTATATTTTTTTATATTTTCGTGAATATTTTGTATAGTCGTATAAGGTTCATATAAGGTATTATTTTCTTTCTCCGAAAAAAATTCGCCTGGCAGTCGTAAGGGTCGTCCATAAACCATTTGGGCGGCGCTGATACCTGTGTCAACTTTGCACGCAGCACGGAGTCCTAGCATTACTGTAGGAAGTTCCTGTGCCCAATTTTTGTTGCCGTTTAATCGCGCCATTAACGATGCCTTAATACACCTGTGCCATCTTTCTATGAGTCCATTGCTCTGCGGGTGGTATGGAGTTGTTCTTATTTTTTGTATGCCTAAATATGACATTAATATTGAAAATAATTTGCTTTCGAATTGCCTGCCTTGGTCACTGGTGAGCTTGACAGGGCAACCGAACCTACAAATCCAACTCTCATATAAAGATTTCGCGACAGACTCTGCTGATATATCTTTTAAAGGGTATGCCTCCGGCCAACCTGTACCACGATCTATCACCGTTAGGCAATACCTATAATCGTCTACGGTGATAGGTAATGGGCCTATCAGATCTATATGTATGTGGTCAAACCTATCTACTTGTGAAAATTTTTTATAAGATGAGATTGTATGTCTGTTTACCTTAGCTTTTTGACAATTAATACAAGTTTTACTCCATAATCCTATGTCCTTATTCATGTTAGGCCAAAAAAATCTATCTTTAATCATTTTCCGAGACGTACGCAAACCTGGGTGACTTAAATTATGAATAGCATTGAAAATATCTTTTCTAAATTTTTCTGTTAGATAAGGTCGAGCCATGCCTGTTGAAACTTCACAATAAATTGCCTTACTCGTATTTGGTATCAATATCTGTTTCAATTGATGTTTTTCACTACCTAAATAAGTTTTGAGCTCGTCATCTGAATTTTGATCATTTGCTAACTTTTCAAAATTTATAACACTGGAAGTACATTCTATAGAATCTACTCGAGATAACGCGTCTGCCACGATATTATCATGTCCGCTTACATGCCTAATATCGGTGGTAAATTCGCTTATAAATAATAATTGCCTAACTCGTCTTGGGCTCTCTTTGTTATTATTTTTACACAATTTGGAAAAAGCGAATGTTAAAGGCTTGTGATCAGTGAAAATAATTAATTCTTTACCCTCAAATAGTCTTCTAAAGTGTTCCATAGCCAAAAAAATAGCTAGAAGTTCTTTATCATAAGTGCTGTAATTTTTTTGAGTCTCATTTAGCTTGCGTGAAAAATAACCTAATGGATACCACACATTATTAATGTGTTGTTGTAACACAGCTCCTACGCAATTATTTGATGCATCGGCAAAAAGTGCATATGGCGCATCCGCTGACGGGTATGACAAGGTGACTGCGTCCATGAGCCTTTTTTTACTCTCTAAAAATGCTTGATCGGCATCCGATGTCCAACATATTATAGTCTTGTCATTTTTTTTAGCTTTGCACGTAAACTTGTCTAAAATTTTTAAATAATCGGCGGCTTTTGGTAAATGACTCCTATAAAAATTTACCATTCCTAAATACTTTCTCAGCTGACTTACATTTTGAGGTTTTGGATAATCTAAAATTGCCTTAATTTTACTGTCTAACGGTCTAATACCTTTTAAACTAACTTCATAACCTAAAAATTCTAAACTTGTTGCCTTAAATGTACACTTTTCTAAATTAATTGTTATACCGTATTCATCTAACCGTTTGAATACTTGCTCCAAGTGTTCATTGTGCATGTTATCATCTGCTGACGCAAGCAAAATATCGTCGCAGTAACAATATACGAAGTCTAGACCAGATAATACCGAGTTAGTCATAAAACGTTGGAACGTCTGGGCAGCGTTTCTCAAACCAAAACTCATGCGTTCAAATTCATAAAGTCCGAAAGGTGTTGTTATCGCGGTTTTAGGTATATCCTCAGGATTTATCATTATATTATGATAGGCTTTTTTTATGTCAATTTTAGAAAATACTGCTTTGCCATGAAGTAAATATGTAAAATCCTGAACGCGTGGTACCGGGTATCTATCGGGCTTTGTAATGGCATTCAATGCACGATAGTCACCACAAGGACGTACTTGGCCGTCTTTTTTTGCCACTAAATGCAAAGGACTAGCCCATGCCGATTTCGATGGTCTACATATACCTGTTTCTAACATCTCTTGAAATTCTTGTTTAGCCATTTTATAACGAGTCGGTGGCAATGGCCTAGGCTTACAAAATACAGGTGGGCCTGTTGTTTCAATATAATGAAAAACTGAATGTTTTGGTATTTCTTTAAATGACATTGGTTTGAGAATCGCTGGATAACGTTGCAATATATCATATACCGGGTGGTCACTACGCACGGTTGAAATAGCCAACTCTGAATGGTTTACGACCGATCCATACACTGCAAAATTAGTTAATTTGTCCTGTAAACAACGACCATTAATGTCAATGATTAACCTATGATAGTTAAGAAAATCTACCCCTAAGATAGGTTGCTTGACATCGCAAACAATAAAATTCCATTTAAATGGTCTTCTTAAATTTAAGTCGAGGATGAGCGTCTTGTTGCCATATGTATGAATTTCAGATCCATTCGCTGCGAACAATTTGAAATTGGAATTATAATACAAATCTTTTTTATTTTTAATTACTGATTTTGGCAAAACAGAAACATGCGCTCCTGAATCTATTAAAAATCTTAAGTGAGAATTTTTATCACTTACAACTAGGCGGTGGTCCTTAATTGTGCAGCCTCCCGCCATCTGCTGCACCTCATCTAGTTTCCCGATGCAGGAGAAGGTGTTTGCGGCGTGGACGTAGGGTTTCTCCAATTACACGGTGGAACACACTTCCTGGCTCTTGTTCTGAATCGGTAATGATATGAGCACAGCCAGTTGGGGCTATCCGGAGTCCTGCTGCTTCTACCTCCTGAACGAGAAAATCTCCCATTCCTGCTTCCACTCCTATTCCTGCTTCCACTCCTACTCCTGTGCCTTCCTCTGTTCCTTTCTATTTCTGTCATTTTCAGATTAATCCTTGATATCTCCGCCATTATACTTGCCACGTCGAATGCTGTCACGGATTCTGGACGGTTACGGGAAACCTCGCTGATGCGTGCTGGCTGGTAAGTTTCCATAATCTTGTCCGCTATACTCGCTAGACTTTCTAGGTCCTGGGATGACGTCACCGTGAGAACTGCTCGCACCGAAGAAGGTAAGTGTCCTTGCCATAGAATATTTAGCGTATCATCCTCTATCTTTCCTCTGGCTAACTCTTTCATTTTCCGTAACAGTTGACTAGGTTTTTGATCACCAAGCTCTATTTCTGAAATTAATTTTTGCACCTGTCTTGTTTCCGATTCCTCATATATCTGCAAAAGCCTATTTTTTAATACCTCAAATTTGTTTGTTTCAGGTGGGTTCGCCAGTATGTCTGCCACTTGTTGAACTGCTTCTCGACTGAGTTTCGCCACGACCATATAATATTTGTTGATGTCCGACGTCTTTTGAGGTGCTAAAATAGCCTCGACCTGCACGAACCATAGACGAGGATTATCCGGCCAGAAATCTGGAATTCGATTTCCGACGGACACTGTAGAAATCTCTGGAACGCATTCCGATTTTTCTTGGCGCACCTGGGGTGATGTGGGACAAGGACCTGGCGCGTCGTATTTCGCCGTGTACATAGCTCACAATTGTAACTTGATTCACTGCGCGCATCCGTGTATGTGTCGGTCGGGGTCACCAATTTGTGTGGGTGTGTACAGGGGAATGAAACGACCGTCTTCTACCGCGCCAGTGGCGTAACTGTTTATTCATATAAAACGCTGACATGACATTTATTACATGACATTACACACTACAGATATATGAAGGGATGGCTGAGATTAATACTAGGTCATAAGTGCCTTAAGTCACATAAATTTTATATTATTAACTTTTTTATTTTAAATTCATTTACCGATACCTGCTCCTCTTAAAAAGCACTGTAATACTGATTAAATGTAAGTAAATTACTTCTGACATATCAACCATTAACTAGTTGCATAGACTTAGTGATTACTGTCCTAATTTTGATGGCCTGTCTGCTTTATGTCCAAGTTGCTAAAACCACTATTTCGTGGTTGATTCCAGTAATGGATTCCAAAGAGGGAATCGCATTTTCAAACCACGGACCGTCTGTTATTGGCAGGTCGCTCGTGTGAGCTGCGTTGCAGTTGCCAGTTCGATAATTTTGTCGATAACATTTATTGTCGAACTGCAGACAAGTACTAAGACATCGTTTTTACTACGAGTTTTCAAAGAATATGTTACATTAGAGCTCTTGACTCCGTGATTAGAGGCTTGACTCAAGTCTTCAAAGGCGTCAAATGCTACACTCCCGCAGATCATATAAGTAAAGTTAGATAATCTGAGTACACTCTCTTCAAGCTTGAGCGCCCAGAAGTTATTTTCTTCGAACATATTGGAATAGAATAGAGGAGTTACAGGGGTTCGTTACTCTAGTTGGAAATTATCCAGCGAATAGGAATCCTTCAACGGTTGTTGTTATTTAAGTTTAGAGAACCTGACGCTGTAAAGACCATCTGGGTATAGCAGCAATAGTAATTAATACGTGTCTGTTATATCGATTTCGGCACTATTCCTTCCTACTATGGATTTGCTTGATTAAAGGTTTGTTACAAATTGGTGCTTGGACAGGATAATTTGATACTTCCATATTATAGTTGGCGTAATAGAGAAACTACCTAAACATTTCTTAGACGATCCCCTGGTATTGATTTTGGCGCAAAATTTTAATCATAGAATTCTTTAGTGAATGATAATAGGTATATCTAACAATTTCGGAATTACATACATACATATAATTACGCGCCTGTTTTGGGATAAAAGAGGTTGAGCAGAAATTTAGGTCTAATTTATTTAGGGCCGATATTCAATGCCCAGATAAACAGTCAGATAGGGTTTATTCGATAGATGGCAAAAAAGTGGGTTGTTCAATCGTCAGATAGACTTTATTCGACAAATAATTTACTTATCTTAAGAATAAATCTATTTGTCCCTTGGACGGCTAGATAACAGCTTATTCCATAGATAAATTATGATTATAGATTTTAAGTACTTAATTAATGTTTGCAGTGCCCCCACGGGGTATCACAGGAACTACAGCCTATGTATAAGACCCTTGTGAATGTTATGTGATACGCAATAAAGATATTTGATTTGATTTGATTAAATAATTATGAGATTAGTTAGTGTGCTTGTACTTTCCAAGAGTACGGTTTAAGCTATTTGAAAATTGATATTTCCGATACAATTTACGATATAGCAATCGAAGAATTTACAGTCACTTACGAGACAAATAAACAGCCTAATAACTTTATTCCTTAGGTAGCTATTTGTACTTGTATCAGAGGATTGAAAAATTGGCCCTCAGTTACACAAAGCCACATTTTCCAGTATAGGCCATGCAGTGCCTTCAATGGTGACAGATTGCCAGCATGTCACCTTCACAAATGGGACACATAACCGAAAAAGTAGCAATCCTTCAGTAATCCAACGAACAAATACTAATAACCAGGACAGATATTCTACTCTAAAGCATATCTTCAGTCATTTCAATTTGCTTGTATAAATAAATCTTCTATTTATTATTTAGAAGGTTAAACACCGTATATATTATTAGCGCTACAATATTCTCAACAATATGTTAGATAATAACCAATAAAACGTGCAAGGCCTTCGCTTCCGCAAATTAGTCTTCGTTTATAAACACATTTGCGATTGTTTTAAATTAATTTTTGTGTGCAGTAAAACTGGTCCGTGTGATGTATATGTCGCAGCCAACTAGCTTAAATAGCCGTTCAATCAATAGTCTAGCCTCTTTACTAAACAGCGCCGTTCAACTAGCGGCCTGAATGACATGCAGACGTTGCGTTTGTTGCAACATTTAATAAACTAGCTGGCTAATGCTTATGCCTGCGTTGTATATGTCGCAGGCGGATTGTTGTCTGTGAGAGTGACAAGTGACAAAAATTCTATTCCACTTGGTCATAAAAAAATAACCCTAACCTACCAATCATAAGCAATCTCCCTTCGATTATATAGACTAATATTGATAGATTCTATCACGGATTTATCAACAAATGGTTTTATTTGGTTAACTTCTACAATCCGCCGCGTCTATTAGTTAAACGGCGTGTTTTACTATCCGGCTGCGACAAATTGCTGTTAGCTGCCACATATAGATGACAGTCAAGATCTGTGCCATTTTAATATTTTTATTTATATTACTTATAATATCGTTCTTGCACAATTTCTTACCGATATTATTATATGACTCTGAGTTCTATATCAAGTGAAATTCTGGCGTAAATTTGGCCAATATAGAATACACATTTAATTTTGCTTAAATTACTCGCTTCAGTCGTTAGAATAAAAATTATTGAACTACGTTTAAACAATCAGAAGCTAATAATAATACATATACACTGTAGGAGATAGCTCTTATTTTAAAACTAATAAATGCCAATGAATTGTCAGAAGTGTATATTTTTAGATCTGCGAGACGGTATCTCCCGTTTACGTATATCGGTTCACTCACATGAACAGTTTTATTTATTAAGACCCATTGAGCGCGTCAACAATAACAAATCGCGAAAGCTACGCCACCGTACATGATAGTTGTGTACGTGACCGGACCAACGTAGACAAGTCTGCGGTCAGAGCCCGACCTGAACCAAGCCAAGCAGGTCCAAGGTCACGAAATGCTGGTAGAAGCATTACCTTTAAATCCGTGCAAAATTAAAAATTGAGTTGATTCCTTAACTGGCGAACTACATGGTCCAGGGGTCAATGGCACTATTCACAGACATAGTGCTTGGCTATTTGGATTACTGCTTAAAAAAACAGATGTCCTGACCTCGGATCCTGATATGGCTAGAACCGAACCGCATGCTTATTATTCGTTATCTTAAATTTATGAAGATTTAAATGCTAATTAATTTGGGCAAGGTAATTGGCGTGAATGTGAACCTACCAATCGATTAGAAGCGTAATTTTAATACAAATGGGGAAATTAGAAAATCAAAAAGATTGTGTAATAAATAAGGATGATGGTAGACTTGTATTAGATCGGTATTAACCATCAAGTTGAAACAAAACATCCGTCATTTTACTTTCTAAGAAAAATACTCCCGCATTCCTTAACTAATGAAAATACCAGGGCAGCAGAGATATGTGAGAGGTCTTCATTGATTGCATACCGACTCGACTCTTGATATTGTATTGGCGCAATACTGGACGTGCTGAACTATTGTAAAGAAATAGAAGCTCTATAATTTTCTCTTTGTAACAGCAAAGTTCTATGAGTATACTAGATCGAGAATGTGATTTGGTATTACAGCTTCGCAAACATACTAGAGACGGACATTGTGTACTTTGATGTCAACAATTGTAAATATTGTGTTTCAGTAATTACAAAAAGCCAGTTATTCTGAGAATATCTGCGAAGTGCTCTTCTCTTCTACTTTCGTGGCTGGCCTGCCAAACTAAGAGTATCACGCTTTTAAAATTGCAACAACTTTATAAGTATACAAGATATACTTTTGAAATAAAAAGTACTCGGAAAAGAGTTCAATTCTGTGAAAAATACTTCATAGTCGAGGATCTCTTTTAAGAAATGGCTAAAATAAACTTTAAAAACAAAAATAATTAAAAGTGTAGTACTTAGTTTTGCAGACCAGTATTAGATAAGTTATTTCTTTTCATTGATGTTGCATGTTTAATATATTTTATTTTTAATATTACTAGGTAAGTCGTATTTTATTTTTATAAATTCTAGCACTTAACATCTGTTAGCATATTGATTTCTTTTTTATATACCTACCTGCATGGCAATGACAACATTTTCATGACTTGTTGGTTGCTAAAATCTCAATAATGGACACATTTTTTCTCGTAACTATATTTTTGAAATAAAAATAAATAAAATTTGTCACATATATATAAGCTACATTTTGTTGCTGTTTTAATAAAATATTGATAAAGTAAACATGTTTTGTGCGTTGAATTGGTGTAGACAACACAAACACAGACCACTTATGTTCATTGACATAATTAGATAGTTCTCTTATTGTATTATCTCTTCGAGTTAGCTTACATTTCTAATGTAGGACTACTATACAAAAGATAAGAACAAAATTCATTTATTTATCTCTACTCCAAGCTTGTATTAATTTTTTGACTACTTTAGGTATTAATACTGGAATCTACTTCAAACAGAAAAACAGCATTCTTATGAAAGAGTAAGTGCCTTGAATATTTAGACATTCCTTTTTCATTGCACTGGTATTTATCTAACCCAGATGATTATAAAATTAAGTACTAAATAATGCTAAAATATTTAATCATTGAGCCAATAAGCATTGCACACAGATATGTTTGCTCATTAGGCAACGGAGAACTGTCGCGGTTTGAGATAAACAAATGCCAAGGCACAATATCATAATATACAGAGTACAATCTTGATACATGAATCAGTAAAATATACAAGAAATACTATTATCAGCACTGTGAGAACTTTCTTAGAACAGCTATGGCATCATCTTCAAACAGGAAAAGTATCTCTCGAGATTCTGAAACGATGACCTAGTTAAAGCAAATACCTGGGCAAACAAATTCTATGGAATATTTCATAGATAAAATTGTTGCGAGTATAGTTTCTACTACAGTGAAAACATCAAATGCGTACGTGACAGAACCTATGGTGATTTGTTGATAAAACATCCTTGAACTGAAATAAGCGGTTTAAAATGATGGACGAAATATGATAAACAAAATCGGAACCGATATATTTATTTGTTTGTGTAGATATAAACGCTACCTTTGCGTGTTTTAGAGGGTAATAAATAAAATAAATGTACATTATATTTAACAACGTAATGGTTGCATAAACTTGTTTGGTATGCGAGTCCATAGAATAAGACTTTTGGAATTGCAAGGAACATCGTCTCTACAGTGTGTAAAAGGTTGTACACTACTCACACTATTTTGGTCCAAAAAGATCTCAGGTGAAACTCATATTCGGGAACAATACAAGGAAATATCCAGATAATGAGTATCCATTATCTGGATATTTCCTTGTATTGTTCCCGAATATGAGTTTCACCTGAGATCTTTTTGGATTAACACGTGTTGTGAGACAAATTTTTGTTCCAATCTACCATACAATCTTAAGTATAACATTACTATTTTCACTTGACATTGGCTACATGCGTAATCCCGCGAAGAAACATTGTTCCTATTTGATAATTAAATGCCAGCAGCAGCAGGTAAAAGTGTAACTGTTTCTATAATTTGCAACTAATGATATGCTGCCACTCTACTGCAGTGCTTCAGGGATGTTATCTGTTAAGTGTCTTGTACATCTGCTAGGTGTCTTGTTTGTTTGTTTTTGTTTAAATTTTAAACGGTTTATTGATTTGAATAGTTAAAAAATGAATTAATTAATTTAATTCGTTATTTTGATTATTTTAATTTGATTAATTGTGAAATATTTTGCTGTTACTAACATAGTTTATAAGGTTATTATGTTACTACCACTATAGTTTCCGGTCCGAAATAAATGAATTATTTTATATTATAAACTATAGATACTCGTATGTTACGTTCATAGTAATTTGAGTTGAAATCTGTGCCGCGCAATCTAAAACTGTCAAATGTTTTCTTAACTGTTTGACACAGACTGATAGCAAGAAAGACGTCTTATTTGAGATGCTTTTGAGTCTTCACAACGCGTGCGCCTTTGACATATTATCTGCTACTTTTTTCATCAACATCAACACAGCTCATATAATGTCCCCACCGAGAGGCTCGAGCCTACCCCACATTAGTGGCGATTAGGCCTTAGTCAACCACGCTGGCCAAGTGCGGGTTGGTCGACATTCTTTTTTAATATAATATATTGTCTGCAGCGCATTTTTTCATACATAACCATTTCTCGATAACAGCAGACACCATTCCAAGAGAAACCCACCAGCCTGATTAACAATGTGACATATAAATTACACAAATTTTGATTCAAATTACAAAACGCTTTCTCATTCACGCTTCGACACGGCTGACGGTTCACAATAAAAATTATTTGCCCTGATAAGGTTCAGCGATCCCTTGTTTTATGGCAGTTTCCTAAATGTAATTGTGCTGAATGTAATTCTAATAAAAGACGTATAAAATTTTAACGCTCTTGCAGTACATAACGGGGAATAAAGAGACAATAAAACTGTTTATATTACGGTCATAACATATTCGTATATAACTACATAGAAGGCATACATTATTTATATATGAAGGCATATACTTTCATGTACCTCTGTGTAGCACTAACTATAGACAAAACAGTTTTGTGTACCGAGCGACCAAACAATTCAACGAGTTTTCAAAGAGTCTCGACCTAGATATATTCAGTTGTAGTGACTGAACGGTGAGGACGCTAATCAGCCACCAATTCTTTGAAGATGAGTGACCTAACCTTAAACTCCATCCTTGCTTTATTGTTCTGTGCTTGTTATGGGTAGTATGGTGTATTGTATTGTATTCTTGTTTTTAAGTGATAAGTTGTGCTCATGTTATGATGTACTCTGTTTTTATATGTGTGAATCTGTTATTAGCTTACAATAATCCATCTTGTTTAATACTTAAGAATGTTATAACTGTTGATTCACTGAATAAATAAAAATATTCACTGGATCTCAGAAATTTAATAAGCAGAAGTACCTAATGAAAATTATCAGACAACGACATTTTATTAAGCATTCTGAATTGTAAGGACTTTTGCCTTTTTGTATTATCCTGCACCGCTCCCACAGATCTACAAATGAGCATTCAAATATAGGCTTAAGCACATGCTCTGTAGATTCACCCTGCGACGCACCGATAGCGGCAAGCTCGCTTACCTACTCCTTGCTGTATTATTCATATTCAGTCAATGTAAAGTATCAGTGTACGTGCTTAAGCCTACATTTGAACGCTTATTTTCTGGTTGTGCAGGACAAATCGGTTACAGGTTTAAAGGTTTTGAGGCGCTTTGCAAGGAACTATTAAGATAAATCAATGTTTTGTTTTTAATTAAATTATAATCGAGTGATTGCACTCGATTATAATTTAACGCCTATTGATGCGTCAGATATGAAATCGATAGGATTTCAATAATGATACTGATCATAATTATACAGAGTAGTTTATAATTAAGTATTGCATAGTATTTACGTACGAATTTGACAAACATGTAATATATGATAAGATAAAATGACCCGTACGACCGAGGGAACCCCGTCATGAGCAAAGTTCTTCACTTCCAAATATAATTGGATACTCATGTATATTTTGATTATTGACTTTTATAATCTTCTTCAAAGGAGTCCCGCTACCGAATAGACTTTCTAATCGTTGACGTCTTAAAGCCCTGGCGTCGAATTCGAAATATACCTAGTCCCACTATGGTTAAACTTGCTATTCACATTTAGATTCTATTACGATGGCATAAAGTTAAAGTTTCTAGAGCTACTATTAGCTTGTTTTCGACTTTGTAGAACGTGGTATGGTATGGAAAGATATGTGGTATTTTTCAGTGGTCCTGCGTCACGACGAGGGTAAACGTAAGCGCCCTTCAGTTTTAACGATGCTACGTCACGCAGGCTTTTCATCAACTTGTATTTAGTTGGGGCCTTTCTTAATTACATGGCGAGATAGTGATGTTCATCGTCTACGAAAGCCGATACTAATATCGATAGCTTTTATATCTACCTACGGTTCTCGGTAAAAAGAGGACAGACTTTATAGTTCATGTTGTTATGTAGATCGAGGGTGAAGATATCTTGTTTTCGTACGTAACGGTGTATAGGCAAAAGCTTTCCAGGTCAATAGCCCCTAACAGTTGACGGAAGTAATCCATGTAATAATAAGATGATTGATTCTAGTACTCAAAAGTTGCTACATTGCTTTTTTTGTTCAAAATGAAAACAAGCGAATCATTATTATGAGACTTTTAATTAAGCTGTAAACGAAATGCTATACTGTAGGAATATATTTATAAATATAATTTTAAAAGAAAAAAATTACTTTGTCAATATTGATATTATGAAGATAGGAATCTCCGAGAAGTAAAAAGTGTAGTGTTTTCTCATTAATTATTGAATAAAAATGCTTTTCTGGAATTAACGTGCATTTGGAATTCACATTTTGTAGCCAACATATCGTATACGTTGAGTTAAAGTGAATAGTGTAAAAGTCCCGACCACACTGCAACCACGACGCAACCACTAGTGATACCTCGTATACTCTAACAACAACGCAACTACGTCAACTTTTTGTAGTTACCTTAACGTAATATCAAAATATGATTAGCCATGTGATGTCAGCATCACATGGTTAGCCATGTCATGCCGGCAGAGTAGCATAGCATCACCCCTTATCCTCCAATGGATGTCGTAGAAGGCGACTAATGGACTTATACTACGTCCACCAATCCGCAAGCGTGGTGGAATAACTGCCTAAACGTTCTTCGATGACAAGGAGAGCTTTGTGTCTCAGCAGTGGGTCGAAGAATAAAGGTTGTTATGATGATGATAAATTGTAAAATGCTGCAGCGACGCTATTGTCACGACACCACTGGTTGACTATTTTTCGCTGCGATATTGTGTGATACGTGCGAATATTTCCTTTTAAAAACTATATTCTACATATAATTATATATATCGCTCTTTTTAGCGATAAGACCGCCCTTTGCACATTTTATGTTATATTGTTTTAATTCTTATTATTTTCTTTTCTGGTGTACAATAAAGAATATTCTATTATATTCTATATTATTAATATATGTAGTGCTTACGCATTTTTAAGAAGACGTTAGGTATCTCTCATCGTCATTTGTTATGTTTGGAAACTGTTGCATTGCAAACGTTTCCTGTTAATTGCCGTTTGGAAAATCGAGACTACGAACTTGTTTTTTTATTCTTCACAGGGAATTTTTTGGCCTTATTTTCACCTGATGGTAAGTGACCGTAAGACTTAAGATGGAATCTAGCTTCACCTGGAACCCTCATTGCTGCTGTTAACATTATTATTATGGCGACAGAATTTGATATGAAGGTGGTAGTTAGCCAGGCGGACTTGAAAAAGGTCTTACCACTAACCAATAATGATAATTATAATAATAAAGCTTTTATTTCTCAGACCAGAAATAAATTTAAACAAACTATACTTAAAACAAATTAATATAGGTCCGGTTGTCTATTGACATAGACCACCTCCAAATCATAGAACTAACCAAACCGACTAGGAATTTCTACTTCCTTGGGGATCGAATCCGGGACCTCTGGATTTAATTACGGCGGGCGAACCACTAGACCACGGAGGTGGTTACTCTTGTTTTAATTTTCTAATTAAAGCGCCACAAACGCAGCTTTTACAACGTCAAACGTGTCTAATACCCTTACAATGTCTTTCAAGTTGTTTTATTGTTCATAAATGTAAGTACTGTCGTCTTAATTCCTGAATTCTCGTAAGAGACGAGTTGCTCTTCGCCTTGGCAATTAACGTTGTTCTACGACACCAGGACCATTAATTTTGCACCTTGCTTCGTTGTGTCAAGATTCATATTTGGCGTACCTTGTACACGATATGCCGGCTCTGCCCGGGCTCTTAATGTGGAAAATTGAGGGGTGTCCTTGGAAATTTGGAAACTTCAATAAACTTGACTAGAAGTGAAATAGGGGGACCACCGTTCGGTGCAGAGGCTATAGGAGATGAAGTTACTTATCAAAATTATATATTCCATTTAGGTTCCATAATTGATTTGCTTTCAATGTCTGACTCTACTGGGAGACTTAATGGGAGCTTTAAACCGTATTGAGTCATAGATATTTTTTTAGAAAGTGACATAAATACCGACTTAGTGGTCTTGTGGTGGACCCACCGCAATTAGGTCCAGAGGTTTCAATCCTTACAGGTGGATTTTGTGCCGGGCTTGGACTTTTATAAACTTCTTCATAACATTTTCAACAATTATTGATAAGATAATCGGTTCCTCACTAGTTGCGGTCGAAGTCCGCTTTCACCTTTGTCCTTATAATACCTCACCATCATGTGAGATGACAATCAAGAGCAATTCTTTATCTCCTCGTGTGCTTTTACAATGCAAGAAAAAATACTAGTATTTACGAAGCTAACATTATACAACAGTAGCACTAAGTTTGTTCTGTCTAATGTCACCATGAAGGGTTACATTTCGAATGTCTGAGTGTTCATTTAACTCGTTTATGTCATTCTTGGCACACGTATGTTGGTGTACGTGATCCGCCGCAAGAAATATTGACAAATGAAATACTACTTCAGCTTTCGCAGGTAAAACCCACTCATTGGTTTGCTATTCATAGAAATTTGATCAGATTTATAAACATTGCAAACTTACAATTTAGTTTTCAAATGAATTTGTATCGCAACGGGAATGCTACCTCGAAGTGGTGCTGCGTCATTGTGACGTCAGATGCACCGATCGATACACCGACTTTAGCTCTCACGCTATTCACAACAGCATTCTATGAGAGCCATACAATTGCATCTTCCGTCCTTCACGTCGACAAAGAAGCGCTTTTACTAATAATTTTAAATCGGTAATTAATTTAGAATCACTATATGCTTTTAGTTACGACAAAACTTTTCTTTTTAATTTATGCACTAATATTCGTCTCATTTACAAGACATTACCAGAGTCAAAGAGCGCATCGAGAGAAGTCACGTCATCTTTTTCTACTGTAATTGAGCTTGTAATTTCTCTTTCTTTAATCGCGGAGTAAGAAGTGAGTTCTTCTGTGAGAATAGAGAATCATGAAGATTGTGATGATTTCGCTAGTTCTTTCTCATTCCTGATGAAGAGGGTAGGTGAAAAATCTTATTTAATTTAATAATGGGTTATACATCCATATACAAAAGTAAATAAATATAGGGAGTTAATATTTAAAAGGTATAGAAGATCTGAAAAAATTAATCATCACATAAATTACATATTAATATTTATAAAGAAGAATAAACTTTCGAAAACAGGAAACGTGGTACTGTTGAATATTAATATAAATGAAAAAAGTTCGACTACACTCTATGAATAATTTCAGATGTTTATCGGTGTTTGTACTATTATTTTAAGTCTTTGCCGCAGTAAATTTGGGAACTTCAAGTTATTCTGGAAGTAGTAGGTTCCTTGAAATATTCCTCTTAAAAGCAACTGAAACTAACACTGAAGACAGTAAAAATCTTCATTATAAAAAAAGAAACATTTTGATTCAACGAGCAAAGAGTTGTCTTCTTCTTCGAGGTGGTTAACCTGGTACGGGTTGGCCTGGTGTCGGAGTTTTACAAGTCACCATTTCTGTAACTCTGACTTGTTATTGCTATCTTTCGACAGCAGTCGGGACCACCAGCTTAACGTGCCTTCCAAAGCACGAAGGAAAATAGAGTTGAAAATTTTTTGGTCCCCATCCCAGTACCGGCCGCACACTTGGTAGCTTAGCTTTAAAAGAAAAGGCAACTACTTAATCTCAACGTGTGCTTTTAAACCGTCATAGAAAGAGTAAACCCCAGAGTTTTTAATAAGCAAATGTAATCTAAAGTTCTTTTGAACCTCAAGACATCTTTCGATATAGTAAAATTAGTAAAGATTCTTCATAGTTGACCAAAAATGAGAGGAATCGTTACGATGGAGTCTATAACAAATCCGAATGAAAAGGCAACAATACTTTCTAAACAAACAATGTTTCATTAATTCAATGAAGATTATCAGACGATACTAATAATTCTTACAATGAAGTTGTTGGTTATAAATAAGTTTTAGTAGATTTATTAAGAGCTAAAGTCCGACGCGAGCCTACCTCAATTTATGCAATACTCGAGGATCTTAATAAAAGGGACCCTGTACAGGTGGATTAACTTGTACTTCAGGATTCAACGGTTTATTTGAACATAAAATAGGTACCAGAGTTATATCAGACATCATTAAAACTTTGCCGTCTTAAACAACTTTGTGTATTTATTTGATCAGCGTTAAGAGTATTTATATCCACTAACTACTGCAGTGGGCAAGATTCGAGTCTTTTAAGTCCCTTTCAAAAAGACTAAACTCAATCAGCCCATTTGAAAACATTATTGATATAACTGTTGATCCGTAATGATGTGTTAAAATCATTAATTTTTAATTTAGAGCTCAATAAAAAGACTCAGTCTTGTGAGGGATATCAAAATGAGTCTACCCCTGAAAGATTGTGATTTGAAAGACTCTATTGCAAGTTGCAACCTGTATGTTATAGAAAATGTGTGTTATAGAAAAAAACATTAAGCTAGTTATGCTTCCAGAACATTTCAGAAACATCATTTTCCGTGTGTCATAATATATTGTGGGCGATGTATTCACAACTTGTCTCTTTATCAAGAATACAAATAAAATACTTACCTAACTGTATTATGATGTCATTACTATAACATATTGTAATTGTGGTTTTAAATGAGGAATGCATTTTTCAATTAGATACTATTTATATTTCTAGTAACAAATTATTGACATCTGCAAATACCAAATAGGGACTGTCGTCTGCTGCGATTCAATTTTAAAACAATAGTATTGTCGACATAAAAGATTAATTATTCTTAAAAATACAACGACACACGTTATACGTAGTATATATAAATGTTCGAGAAGCACTCAGTATCATATTAAGGTAGTTGTTCATATATTTAAGTTTTCTACGTCACGGTTCATCTATGCCAATGTCCAAAAGCTTTTAGACGCACCTTAAGGACTTCAATTAGGAACGTCTTAATAAATATCCGACCATTTGCGGTCCATAGCAATAGTTATTCAAAAAACATTTGAAAAAAGAGTTAAGTTAACTATTTTAATATAACACACTCTTTGTGTATTACATAGGTAACAAGGAGAGGAATCGTAAAAACATTCACCTTTATCACAATACAAAGTTTCGTACAATGCTTATTCTTGTGGGAGTTGTATTTTGCCTGGGCTACTTCCAAGTTGTTTATCCCACTTTTAGGAATCCTTGAAACGTTTGCATTCTATCGGTAAACAAGTAAATTGTACGATATTTTGCATGGCATTTAAAAGATGTTTTTTTATTCGAGAAAAGGTAAAAAGTTCGTGGTTTAACTTCCAGTGTTTTGGATGAAAGTTCTTATTTCTTAGTGTTTACTTTGTAGACCCCAATTTTCTATTGCTCTTTTTTAGAAAACGATTTTCCTCTTAATTCTACTGCTTTATCTTCAGCTTTACGAACTGTAATATCACCTGTTTCTTCTTGAATACGCGGTACACACATTAATTTGTTAAAATCCAATTTTATTTATTTACACAGGTCTGGTTTAAAAACCCAACCACACCGCAAGTTAGGATTTTAATGATTTGAATAAAGTGTACTAGATGATTTGGATTTTAACTGAAACTATTATATCTAAATGCCTGATTCACCTCCTACGTACATCAAAAATATAACATGTGCGTAATACAGAAACAGGAAAACTGAAACAATGCTCTGAAGACTTTCTATTACAAGATAATGCAAATAGTGTATGTTCGTCACGTAAAGGGAAGGACTAAGTAGAAAACATCAAAGGCAAACTAATGGAGCCAAATTTAATATTGGTTTTTGTAAGCCAGAAAATGTCGGGGAAAAGAAATATTTGTGACAAAAAGCTCGGTTGTATCGTAAATAGTTTCTGAACAAAAATTGTCATTACCGCAACCATAACAAGGTTGAAAATCTTTCAAAGACTTTGAAGCCGAATGTAAATTTTTCCAAGCTTCACTTCTAATGGCTTTTGAGCACAAATTGAAAAACTTCAGAACAATCCAATATTCTTAACTTCGCTAACGCGCAGATGCAACCATACAGTTTTTAATCTCTGCGCGCTGTAGCGTAGAATATTCTTAACTCTTTCAAGCTATATTGTATTGTGTGCCGTAATGGATTACCTATATAATCTTATACTCAATTTATAAATATTTTACGTTAAAATGAACTGTGTAGGGAAAAATAGTAGCAACATGATGTAGTATCGTTGAAAGATATGAACAAACACTCACAAGGTCTTGCAACTTTCACACATTTCGTATCACACGCTGCTGTTTGCCGTCCGTGACGTATCTTTATTGAGGAGCAATCTATCACTCGCTAAGTTTTGTTTTGACAGTTGGTACACAATCTCCAACTTCACGTGTATACTTAACAAATACACTTAACAAATACTTCTGAGCCTTGGACTGATTTAATGTCAACGTTACGACCAACGGAGCTACATTTTCGGCCGGCTGAACTACGCGCTACAATATTCTGTGTACAATACCATAACCGTTACTATTTTTTGATTATATTCCAAAGACCTTTTATCTTTTTAAGCCCGTAATTACATATGACTTATGAAATCTGTGTGAACAATAAATTACAGCGTTCTGAATTCGTAACCTACTCAGAAACTAGGTACCCCACTTTCTTCTGAAAGTTTCGCGTATACACATTCGCTTACATTGTTGTTAAGTTCTCGAGACGTAATCAGCTTCTTGAGACAATGGTAAACACTTCCTTTATCCATTCCGATTTCGCATGACTCAAGGGTGACTAATTTTAGTTTATTTGACAAAACGTTCGTTCGGCGCCAAACTCTGACAACGAGATACATTCCGAGCATTCCTCGAAAAATCTTGGCATGTCGCAAGAAAGATGAACTGTTTACAAATTGGAATGCTTTAACGATGTGAAGCATTGCAATATTGAAACAAGATTAAAGAGCATGTGTTACTCACCTTGAGCGAAGCCATATCAGAGACGGAGCGGTGTGTTTGTATGGTCTCGAGCTGGTCGAGACACCAGTCGAGCTCCTCCACAGTTTCCAGTGCAAGCTTCATGTAGGCTTCGTCTGCAACAAAGTAATTTATATTTAATTTTAAAAGACTAAAAGTTGAATTTCCTGCACAAAGGAGATTCCTTTCCTAATAATAATTGCAGTTCTATTGTTTGGAACTTTCGTGTATTGACTCTATTGTAATGTGAAGTTGATCAAGAAAGTTAAGAAGATCTCTACATATTATGTTTTGCGATAAACTTCCTCGTATTTGGATTACTCTTTCCACTTAATATCAGGTCTATCTGGGGGTATCTGGTTTGCTCCTTAAAAGTTACAAATTCGAAATGATGATTATGTTACAGCCATGCTTACTGACGATGAGACGCTTCATCCGACGTTACCGCTGTGTTTATCACTTTGAGAGATTCCTGCTATAAAATATTCTCGTCATAAAAGTGGTGTAAATGGTGAGATGACGGTTGATCGAGAAGGGTGGAAGAAGATAAGATATTACGCTGATTAAATTTAAGAAAAAACTACTAATAAAAAAAATGTTTACATTACTTATGCGGAGACGGTCTTTATTCTGTCGATGAGCGGAGCAGAGTATAAATATGAGAAACTTATTCCGGGGTCCGGAAGGTTCTCTTAACTCTTTTCGCTGCTCTGTCTTTCGCTCCTCCCCGTGGGGAAAGGAAAGGGAAAGCAGCGGAGGGGGTTAGGAGAGGAAAAAAAGACATTAAAATGAATCCAATAACCAGCATAATAGAGATAGACTTAAAAGAATAACCCAAGAAGTGCTCATCATGCGTGTAGCATGCACTTTTCGAATAGCCATCTTCGATAATTGAAATTCTAATTTCACCCAATACTTACTACTGGTGACAGCTAAAAGAGGCTATTCTAAGGCCCTCATTGTACTAAGTGTTAAGCGGACGTGCGCGTTCCTCCGACGTTTGAACAGCAACGTGTAAAAGTACGCCCGGCTAAGGCTGTGTTCAGGGACTGAGTTCTTTATTAATTCTTTTGTGTAGAACATAGTAAGCAATAAACACGAATATCTCTGGTAAACACCTAGTGATGCTGTGTTTTCGTCTGCAGAATATTTGTCCAACAAAATTTTATCAATGTTGACAAGACTACGACATGACTTTATTAACCCGGTGACGTTTTTAACATTACATGACTATTTTTAGCAAAACTAATACATATGTTAATTTTGATCTAACACACCTACTTTTTGTATAAATAACTCTTTGATCGTTCGCAGTTACATATTTGAGATAGGCATATTTTAATGAAATATGTAAATATTTTTAACATACTAGATGCTATATTATGAAACACTAATAACACACTACCTATTGATGCGATTGAAGATTTTCATCAGATTAATCTATATTACGGACACAAATAATGACGTGTAGAAAAAGGTGTAATACAAGAATAAATTTAAATAAAAAAAAACTGCCTTCTAAACTGAAAACGGAGAAATAAAAATTTTGTTTATAAAAATCTAAAGTTTTTTTAAGATGGGCCCCAAAAACAAGTGACAATGTATATTCCAAATATTGAAGGTGGCACCGACCTCAAAAACATTTAGATTCTTATAAACAAAATTTTTAATTCTCCGTTTTTAGTTTTGAAGGCGGTTTTTTTTAATTTAAAAATAATTTATTTTTTGCTTTTTAGTATTTAAAGTATAGAAATTTCTTTAATTAAAACACAAGAAAACTATTTCGAGATCTTTTAGACACACAAGTGATAAGATTAAGATATCATCGATGTCAATTAAATAGGCATTATTAGGGATAACTCAAAAACTACTCGTCAGATGTCGATCACATTTAAATGGGACCATATGACAAGCACCAACTTCGAAAGGGCAAAAGAATCTTCAAAATCGGTACACCGAGTAAAAAGTTATGAGGAAAAAAAAACATAGTCTAATTGAGAACATTTTAAAAATAAAACAACTTTCACGGATTTAACTCGCGTGTAATTAGATTTTACATGGTCTTATTATTGCCCGACGTTTCGTAACACTTTTCAGCGTTCGTGGTCACGGGATGACTAAAGATGTAGGTTGTCATGTTTATGAAATAGTTAAATCTTATAAAATATGACAACCTACATCTTTACACGGACGCTGAAAAGTGTTACGAAACGTCGGGCAATAATAACACCATGTAAAATCTTATTACACGCGAGTTAAATCCGTGAAAGTTGTTTTATTTATAATTTGTAGTGCTCGCGCAAATCTCAGAGAACATTATGAGAAAAAAAAATTGTAGTCAGTTAAAAAGAAAAATATCCCGGCCCTACTAGCGTGATAGTGTCGAAAAGGGATAAAATACTTCTAGTTCTGTCAAACATAAGAATTAGATGCTTCGTGCACTACAGAATGGGTACCAATATATAATTAACTAGCTGTGCCCGCGCGACTTCGTCCGCGTGGATTTCCCGTTTTTGCAACATTTTTCATTGATACTCGACTCCTATTAGTCGTAGAGTGATGTTATGGAGGTATATAAGCCTATATCGCGGTTTCCTAAACTATGCGTCGCGACGCCCTGGGGTGTCGCGGTTCTATCCCGGGGGCGGGCGTCGTGAGACGATCCACATAGAATGGCTGTCTAGCTAGCTTAGCGAGCTAGTCGAACGAAAACAAATGTAGACAAAGAAATGTAAGTCGCGATTTCTTAACTTGAATCCGGTTTTGAGATGCTCTGTTTTTAAAATAAGAAAATACACTGATAAAAATCGACCGTCCAGCGCGGGCGAAAAAATCGAATAAGCATCTTTACGCTACCGGGACATTGCTTTCACCGTCGAAATTTGTCTGTGCTACTTTATGTTTTTATGGTAATTTTTTTTTAGTCTTTCTAATTTTAAAATATTTGCGCATTCGTTAACGCCTTTCAAAAAAAGCTATGTTTTTGTTTTTGTTACTATAACGGGGGGAGGGCTCGTAAAAATTAGAAAATTCCTAAGGGCGTCACTATGAAAATAAGTTTGGGAAGCTCTGGCCTATAGTGTTCCTCGATAAATAGACAATCATAGAATTTTTCAGATCAGTAGTTCCCCTTTGTAGGATTCTGTACCCAAAGGGTAAAACGGGATCCTATTACTAAGACTCATAAATAGAATAAAATAAACACTAATAAATAGAATAAAATAAATATTGAAGGGGCTCCCATAAAATAAGCGTGACTTTTTTTGGTCGGTAGGTAGAAACTTGAAATATTAACAAAATATTTAATTAAAATTTCAAATAATTTTCGGAGATTTTTGATAAAATCTATGGCACGGAACCCTTCGTTCGCGCGTTCGACTCCTTCTAGGTGTTTTTTTTTGCAGGCTATCTCTGATGACCTTCTTGAAGTCACCAGGGCTTTTAGTAAAGGAGAGGTCCTCGATGGGTCCTCAAGCTTTAAGGTCGAATCACTCCAAAGAGGATTCCTGACCGGTGAGCATCTCCCTCGGAGGAGTCTCTGAACCTATTAGTCTCTAATGCGTCCGAATCTGACGGGATCAGTAGTTCCTAAGATAAGCGCGTTCAACTAAACAAAAAAAAAATAAGTATAGATGCGTGCGTAGTACTTGATCATTATTTAGCTGCGGAGTTATGTTAAAACTGTAATATCTCTGAAGATATTCATTGAAATCTAATGATGTAAAGAACAATTTTGTACAAAATTAAATACTTGTGATGAATAAAGTATAAATTTTGATAAGGAATAATATGATTTTTACAAAAATACCTTCGCATCTAATGCATTATTTTAGAACAAATTTTATTAACTAAAATAGGTTATAGCGAGTCAACCTTAAGAGATAGACAAATGCTGTCTGGTACTTTTTTTAGAACTTTTAAAGGAAAATAATTCCGTCATACATGATTTTTGCGTAACTTTAACCGTTTACCCAGCGCACGCAACAAAAGCTCTGAAAATCAAAATTTATTATTTTCCGTTTATTTCAAACTATGATATCTCTTAAGATATTCATTGAAATCAAATGAGGTCATTAACAATTTTGTTCAAAATTAAATGCTTGTGATAAATAATGTATTTATTTTGATAAGGAATAATATCGTGCATACAAAAACACCATCGCAGATAAACTTTTCATTAAAAAAAAAATTGATTACCAAAAAGAAAGGTTACAGTGAGCCAACCATAAAAGATAAACATATGCTATCGCGGACTTTTTTTTAGAAAATTTAATGGCAAATAATTCTGTCATACATAATTTTTCCGTAACTTTAACCGTTTACGCAGCGCACGCAGAGAAAGCTTTGAAATGAAATATTTTTCTCCCGTTTTTGCAACATTCTTCATTAATGCTCAGCTCCTATTGGACGTACCGTGATCTTATATAGCCTATAGCCTTCCTAGATAAATGGACTATCCAACGGAAAAAGAATTTTTCAATTTGAGTCAGTAGTTGCTGAGATCTTAGGGTTCAACCAAACAAACAAACAAACAAACAAACAAACAAACAAACAAACAAACAAACAAACAAACAAACAAACAAACAAACAAACTCTTCAGCTTTATTATTAGTATAGATAATAATTTAAATTAAACATTGTAAAAATTTTATATTTAGAAGTATAATTTTGTATGTGTTTTAAAAGAAATAAAGGGAATTTAAATTAAAACATTAATAAATAAAAATAAATGCATTATAATATTCTCATAGTTTTGAGCGAGCACTATACATAATATTTAAATAAAATATAACTAATTTACGCATATCGCTCGCATATTTAAGTTTAACATTTTGTTATTTCAACACAATATTTAGTAACAGTTTTCAGCTTTGGTGGTCTAGGGGAGACAAAACCGTTAGCAGAGATGTGGAAATTATTAAGGTAACTAACATCCTATTGACATTATCGATCGATTGGGCAATACCTAAATCGTGTAATGGCAAATCAAATCAAATTTCTTTTTAAGGTTTTACTTTTGATGTTGCACAGGCATGCGCAGTTTTATTTGTAATTAATTAAATTAGCATTGATTTTATTCACCTAGTTCTTTTATTGATTATAAGGCCAAACTGTATTAAAATTAGGATGTTTATTTATTTCAGTAGTCTCGCGTAACATTGTAGGGATGTATTGACGAGAATCTGTGGTTTATCAAATCTTAGATCATGGTTGCGCCACCGCTCTGTTTCACACAATATAAACTTCATTTTGCACCTACATTTTATATTAGCTTTATGATTAAATTAAAATGCGATAGCAAGATATACTCGAGTTAATTTTGACAATATAACTTTATGGTATTTAAAACCTGTATATTGAAAGCTATAGACGATCATGAAGAAGGATGTAGACAATTTATAATTTGCTTACGTTTCATTTATATCGTAGACGTGCGTTATCTTACATTCCCTCCCAAGTCTACTGATACAAAGATACAATAATACGGTAATAATGACCCTTGAAGATTATCACTGTTATTAATACACAACACGAAAACTATTCGTGATTACGTGCGTCACTTAAATCATTCTGGAGATAAAGTTGTTGTGTCTCCTCTGACCCCTGTAAGTAAGCGAAGATAGCTTTGTTGTCTGCACATAATCATAATAAGGTTGCATGCACCCCCCAGACCAACAGCAATCCAGAAAAAATCCAGAAAGGGCAAAATGGATTGCTATTTGCTAATGTCTTATTGTAACGGTAACTTTGATCGCTCAATTTCGGTAGGTTTTTTGCCAATATTTGAACAGAACATACTTTTGTAAAATGCGTATGACATAATAGGAATGGTTAAAAATGTAATGAGTATATTAAGTCCTTCAGATAGATTGACAAAAAAGTTTCAAAAAACCGACTTCCGAAATTATGTACCTACTCAATAGTGTTTAAACATATGTTAAGCAAGGAGAAAACATTCATCTAATCAATTTCTCGTTTTCAAAAGTAGAAAAAGCTTTTTTCTAGATCTAAAAATATTTACGCTTTTGAAAAAGATTTGATAAAACAATGTTTACTATAAAAACATAACCAACAAGCACTGACAAATTTCGACGGCGCACGCAGTGCCCTGGTAGCGTAGTGGTTAACACAATCGCCCGGATTGCGGAGGATGCTGCGTTCGATTCCCGCCTGGAGCAGGTCGACTATTTTCAGTGTGTTTTTTCTAGTTTTAAAATATTTTCGCATTTGTAGATGCAAAAATTATTCTATTTCTCGTTGTTTAGCGGCCACAACAAGAGTTAGTGTACCAACTTCAAAGCATAGAAGTCGGTTAAAATCGGTGTTACAAGGAAAAATCGACTCTTCGAAAATCGAAGTTGGTTAAAATGTAGCCTATGTTGTCCGAGTTATAATAACGAATCGATTGAAACCTTAATTATCAAAATCAGATGAATCTTAGGCGCTACGCAGGATCATACGTAAATACAAACACACATGGACTGCTAAAATCATTACCCTTCCTTTCAGCTTCGCCGTAGTTGGGTAAAAAATATAAGACAAGTATTTTTAACTTAAGCGAGTCGGTAAATATTTTGAAATATAGAGAGAATCTAAATTCAGGTTCAGGCGTGGGGACTTGTGACTTCTTGCACTTTTTTACGAAAGCGTGACGTCACACGACATTTCACCGCTATTTATCGCCCCGTCATTACTTGTTTACATAAAAATAAGTGTCCATTATTTTTTCGTGTTCTGTCTGAAGGAACTAAACAGAATTATCAGTCATACATATTAGAATAACCACAAGTAAAACGATCCAATCAAATGTAGGTACTAATAAAAAGGTGCTACACCTTAAAATTTACTCTAGGCTTCTTTTCTGTTGGAGAACAATGAAAAACTAATTAATTTTTGAGAGGATTCTAGCATCAAAATATCTGAAAACTTTAAAATAAATCAAGCCGAAAAGTAGCTAGTTGATCGGTATTTTATAGGATACACTTCGGAGAGTGTGCGACGGAATTACATGAATTAATTCCGCCAGCCCCATTTCCCTACCGGGACACAAGACGCAGGTTAAATTACCACCCTTATGTTGTTGATGTCCTTACCATTCGCACAAAGCGATTTGCTAACTCTTTTATAATGCGAACAGCTAAGGAATGGAACATGTTGCCTGCTGATGTGTTCCCTCATACTTATAACTTGGGTGCCTTCAAGGCGAGAGTGAATAGGCTATTTCTAGGTAAGCATGTAACATCGTAGGCCACATCTTCGCTTAAGATCAGGTGAGAGTGTAGTCAAATGCTTTCCTATAGTCACTAAAAAAAGCCTCTTGTGGTTGAAAACTGATAAAGTTTGCTACATCGAAAGTAGTACTATATTTCTTGAGGTATTTTTCCAATTATCACTCCCTTAACTGACTTGAGATTGTGTGAACATGTTGTGTGTAAGTGTAAGTCAGAAAAAAAAGAAGGACAATTTTAACGTAATTGTCATTGTAACCTTTGATATCAAGTAGTACCTATACAAGAATTGAGAAAGGGATGTTCAAATGGTTTGGCCATGTAGAAAGGATGAATGAAAGTAGATTGACAAAACGTATTTGTAAATAAAAAAAAAAACATTTTTAATTAAAATTTCTCTTTATCCGTTTTACGTTTTGAAGGCGGTTTTTTTTATTTAGAAATAATTTATTTTTTGCTTTTTAGTGTTTTATGTATAGAAATTTTCAGGATACTATCTCAATTGTATCAGAATACGAGTATAACTACGATATTATCGACGTCATTTTTATAGGCATTATTCGGAGTAACTCTAAAACTACTCGTTAGATGTCGATCAAATTTAAATGGGACCACACAATAAGCTCCAGCTTCCAAACGTTAAAAGAATGTTCCAAAATCGGTTCAACCAGCAAAGAGTTATGTGGTAACATGCATAAAAAAATAGTCAAATTGAGAACCTCATCCTTTTTTAAAGTTGGTTAAAAAGGATAATTATGAATCACAAATGCAAAGAGACGCGGTTCAAAGAAGACTTAGGTCTTCATTATCCAGCACATCATGTATCGCATCGTTTATTGATCATCGTTTATTGATTGAAAACATCTTTACAAAACAAGATCTTAAATCACCGAGCATGAATGAGGATGGTGATGAGTAGATGAAGCGCTAGAAATGTGTATGTAATGTAGCAAGTGGAAACAAATGATATACTACTGCCTATACCTACAGGAGAAGGTGTGACTATAAGTATATTTGTTCAACAAGTCATCATCATCATCAATAGCTCATATAATGTCCCCACCGAGGGGCTCGAGCCTACCTACCTAGGGACGATTAGGCCTTAGTCAACCACGCTGGCCAAGTTCGGGTTGGTTGACTTCACACACAACCTAAAAATTTCTTCATAGGTGTGTGCAGGTTTCCTCACGATGTTTTCCTTCACCGTAAAAGAGTCGATTAAACGTACATATGAATTCAAAATTTGAAAACACATTCGTACGTGGCGGAGATCGAACCAGTGCCTCCCGGGTGGGAGACAATGCCCTTACGTCCTTACGCACTACGCCACCGACGCTTTTTTTCTCCAACAAGTACGGTGGTGTAACTGAAAGTGACGGTGTAAAAAGACTACCAAAGTTTAGGATGATCAAGTGATAACAATAATCGTTTTACGAGATCATTCTCCTATGAGCCATCTTCATTATGCGAATGGACGTAAATAGCAAAGTTGTTTGAGATAGCTAAATATAGAAAGTTATTTAAGACTATTTGCGAAAGCCATTTCGTCAGTTTGTGGTCGTAGAGAGATTAATGAATGATGGAAATTTTCCCTTGACTTTGATGATCGAATTAAAAGTCATTGACTGAAATTATCACGTCCATTCGTGGTTAAGGATGTGTCAATTTGTTTTTGCATTTTGTGTGGCTATATCTAACTGTTTGTTTAAAGCTCAGATGATATAAGTAAAGGTTTTAAGCCTAGGTACGATCGGGCTCAAAGTAGATTTAATGTCATAGCAACGTCAGCGCTTGTAGATTAGAGTTGCCGTCGATGTGTGTGAATGATTATTAGGACTGTTTTGCTTATAATAATGATATGTACATAAAAGCTGTAGCAATCAAATACCTAATAAAAGATAATTATTTGTAGACGTCGTTGTGGTGGAGTGGTCAGTAATCAGCCTACACATTGGGCGGTCCGGGTTCGAGTATGGTAGTGGCAAATGTTAGTGTGATGAACACGAATATTTGTTCACGAGTCATGGTTGTTTATATATTTAAGTTTATTTATCAAATATCTAGATTATTATGTATATTTGTCCGTTGTCTAGTATCAATAGCACAAGTTCTTAATTATACTTAATTTGGGCTAGATAATTGGTGTGAGTGAGCGTGGAAATATAATATATTAATATTATTTGTCATTAATTCAGTAATTCAGGATTTAATTATTTGTTCTAAAATGATACACAGATCCCATACATACGATCACGCTCATAATCCCATTAGGGGTTGAGCAGAGCCTTAAGTAACATTTTGATACACATAAAGTCTCACCTGGCAGTATGGGCCATGTAGTGCTTCCAAATAGTGAAATGAAATGAAAATGAAAAAAAATGAATGAATGAATGAAAATGAAATTCGCAATTAAATCCAGCCTGAATTATAGCTGGATTGTTCCTTACTAATTTCTTCGTTATACTTTCTCCGCAAAATAAGATATTTTTAAAATTATCGTGTTATGAAACTAATTTAGCATTTTAGCTCATGGCTGAACATGTGAAGGTGACCTATTTGGAGGAACTTAAAGCAGCTTACATTCCGATTAAATTTAATTGGATGTAACAATAATCAACAACAATTGTAGAAGACTTTCCCACAAGGAAGCGGTTTTATATAACGCGTCATTTCATTTTTAACGACGATTTTTAAAGTGAAAAATTTAAAAAAAAATTACAAAAGCTATTTAGCGGTTAAATTCACCAAGAACAAAACTAAAACTTTAGTAACACAAAGCTCGTTATTTAAAGAAACTTTCTTAAATTCCTTTTTTATAATTATATTTACTTTCGACATTTTACCTTATAGATAGTAATTTAAACAATATAATAGTCATATTTTATAGTTCCTGTTAACAACGCCATGTGACAAAGTTAAAAAAATAATCCTATTATAAATTCAATTCAAAAGATAAGTTCTGAGTCATTAACTCATTAAGCAAGATAATATCATAGATTCTAGGCAATATTCGATAAAATATGAAATAATAATTATTTATCAGTTTTTCATGCTAAGTCGTCTTATTAGTAATATTTTACACATCGATTGAGATTAGTTTTGTTTTTAAATCGATAGCTTAATCATTATATTACAGATAATTTTGATACGCTCCGGACACTTGACCCGCCCCGTATTTTAATCCCATAATTCAATATCTAATTTTACCCATCTGACTTCTTCTCAATTGTAAAAAAAACAAGGTAAAATTTAACGTTATATGTTCGATTTTATTAAGTTTTTTTTTCTATTTGATAGTTTACTCCACTAATTGTGCCAAACTTTAGGTATGTTTTCTTATTTGTACATACTGGATATAGTTCTGAGATAAAAGATCTCTCGTATAGAATCAAACCTACAGTGCCGTCGTACTTACAGAGATCGAATATTTTATATGAAACTAGCTGACCCCGCAAACGTTGTTTCGCCTTATAAATAAAAAAAATAAATAAGGGTGGACAACCCTTATCACTAAGGGGTATGAAAAATAGATGTTAGCCGATTCTCAGACCTACTCAATATGCTCACAAAAATTCATGAGAATCGGTCAAGCCGTTTCGGAGGAGTACGGAAACGAACATTGTGACACGAGAATTTTATATATAAGATTATATATATTAAGTACATTCAATTCCACTTTTAAACAAAATTAATTTCAGATGCCCACATTTGTGCTCGGTTTGGGTCGTGGTTCATTTTAACTACGCTTGGCTAGCTATCTGATGAAAGCCTGTCGCAAAAACAAGTGTTAATAACATTATTGTGTTGAGTTTCATATATTCTTCCAGTTGTGGAATGTTGAGGGTGAAGCTCGCTTCCATCGCCTGTTTTGTCATCACTTATCACCATGTGAGATGAAAGCAAAGAGCTTCTCAGTCGAAACAAAAAAAAAACAACGCAAGAAGATGCAATATAAATATTGATACCAGTAGCTGATAAAGTAGATAACGCAACGGTTATCTGTCAGTTAAGGAAAATATGTAAAAATAAATTTAAAGAAATTAAAATAAATCCCAATCAAAAAACAACCTTTGTATTTGGTCATAACATATATTTACAATACTGACGCTATAAATCTGTTGTTTAAAACGTTTAAACTTTTGTGTTTCTTTAATTACCTGGCAGTCTGTCACTATTTTAGGGTAGTGTAAGGCCCATACTGCTATGCGGTGTTGTGTGTAACCGAATGTTACCTGAAGCTCTGCTTGACCCCTTTTTGATTTATGAGCGTGATTATAAGTACGTAATACTCTTCCACAGATATGGTGAATTACGTATTTCAAGTAGGAAACACGTGGGCAAATATAATAATATTATTATGAATAAACTCTGTAATAATGTTAGTACATAGTATATTTTAGTTATGTAATAGTTAAGGCAATAAAAGCTTATAAAAATCCAATTAGGTACCAGCGTTTGGCGCTCGTGTGAACCGCGGCGTTTCACCGGCGTTTCAACGCCTCTCTGTGGCGTTGTCGTGTGTCCCAATTTTGTCATTTCCCTAGAAGCGGTCGTATGACAGCGCCCTGGATCTAATCCGGGGCCGGCTAACGCGGCGTCTCATTAGTACCTGTCACGCTCCAAATGCACGACATCTATTCTATCTCGACTTTTTCAAAGCTTCGGCTTTGTTTGTATCGCCTAAATACCTTCTACAAAGTGATGTTATATATTTTACATGTAAGCGAACATCATAATATTTTTTTAAGACCTGCACAAAAGTATTACGTATGTCAACCAGGTCTTAGTGAACTGGTCATAGATTTATAAGTACTGACGGTTTTAGATTGGCAATGAATCGACTAGGGCGAGATTTAAAAAAATGCACCTATGTGTGAATAATGCGCATGTGTCCGTGAAAAATAGTACTACAGTCTGACAGATGCTGTCTTTTCTACGTGACTGACAGGTCGACTTAGGCCGCCTGCGTGTTCGTGAAATAATGATGTGACGAAATAATAATTATTTCGTCCAAAGCGGTAGTTGTTTTTGGTGATTTAAAAGAACTTAGCAAAGTTCACAGCTAAATACCTGATAGTATATTCTAGTAGATTGCAAATTGGATTGGCCAAGGACTACGTTTTGCCTTTTGGGTAAGGCTAGCTGAAAACAAAGTCACACCCCTTCGGACCTGGTGTCCATGTCAATGGATATAGTTTAAAAATACTGTTATTATGAAGCGCCCTTACCAGAGCTGAAATATAAACTATTCTAATCGAATGTCATACATTCGATTATGACGAAGTTATATCAAAAAATAGTCAGGAAAAATTTGTACGTACATATGTTAAAAACTTTAAAAAATAAAATTCATTACAAACGAAGTAATTATCCTATTCAAAAAAAAAAAAAATATAATAGAAATATTTTTTGAAGTTTTAACATTAATTCTGTACGCGTAGTGTAAGTTTTTTCGTTTAAAAATCGCAACTATGTAGTTGCGTTAAGAGCTCGATTTGTATAGGAAACGTGAATAGCGCCCCTAGAGGAAAGAAGCGCAAATTATTATTCCCATACAAATTGAGCTCTTAACACAACTATAATAGTAACGTTTTTTAGACGAAAAAACTTACACTACGGGCACAGGTCTGAAGGGGTATAAGGAAGTTTACTCGAACAAACGTACACGCATATCAAAAACGCGCGTGTACTCGATTGGAAAATGCTATGTGAATAAACTAAACTCTTTATTAAGACTGTTCTGTGTATTGACAATGCCAGTATCGAGCGGATTTGTACTTTTAACCCATTAGCCTCTCATGTCTAACAATGAAATCGTAATTGTATGTGAGAATTATCTCGTCACGAGTACTAAAATTTTCCGATAAAACAGCAAATTTCGTGCTCTACAGATCAGTTGAATGAGAACGAAAATAAAGTTCGAAAACTTTGAAAAATGCAACATCGAAAAATCAATCATGCCTTGAGAATCGTTTGTCACTTTCTGTCAAGCGCAATTAGATAGAGACGTATGACGCTTAGTACGGCGTTGATTCTTGAGACTTATTCTATAATACGAACATTAGTGGCATTGTTAGTTAATTATTTCAACGTGTATTTTAATATGAAAGATTGCAAGTTGGTTATTTTCCATGTCTCATGTTTATTTTTAACTATTTCTTCACGAAAGGAGAATCCTTTCATTGGTTTGATGGTCATTAACAAAACAATGTTATCTTTGACCAGAGGAGAACGTCAATATTGCGATAAAGTCCATACTAAATTGACGTTGGCTAATAAACATGTTTATAAAAAACACGAGAGAGGCAGGACACGGCGGAATCTTCCGTTGATCCTAAGTAGTATTATAAATGCGAAAGTGACTTTGTTTGTTACACCGTCACGCCTAAGCCGCGCAACCAATTATAAAAAAATTTTGACCAAAAGATTGCTACATTAACAGGGAGTAAAACATTTTTTATTATTTTTTTATTATTAATATGCTGTATTCATTTCTATTTAATTAGAAAATGTATTTTTTTTATTCATTTATTATTGATTTAAATATTAAACAATAATAGCAACCAAAAACCACTGAGGTTTAAACCTGTGCTATAAAGGGGTATAGGGGTAACTGTATTATAGGGGTACCTAAGAATTACAATAATTTAGTAATTATTTGACGTGCGCGTACGTAACTAAGTACTTATATTAATCTATGATTGCTTTTTTGTTATTTGTTAGATAATTTAGGTTATCATTTTGACACTTTTTTGACATTATCAGCAATTTTGTAATTTGGTTGCTTTGACACTTAACATTCAATTATATATAAGTGTAAAAAATTAGTTGCTCTTTCACGTAAAAATTACTGAATAGATTTTAATGAAACCTTGCAATAGTATAGCTCATACATCAGAATAATAGATAGTCTATAATTTATACTAATCCTGTATAGACGAAGTCGCGCGCCGAAGCTAGTACAATATAATGCATGAAACTGACGTATAGTTCTATTCTATTCTTAATTAATGGCATCGCGTCGCATTAAGCGTACGCATTTTGCCAATGTCAAGTGAAAATGTAACTAAAGTAACAAAAATTGTATGGTTGATTGAGGTTTACAAAAATGGAGTCTCTCAACATGTTTTTACGACAAGAACTCGGGAGAAACTCTGACGTATAGTTGTTCATGGGGATTATTACTCCGATATCACTATGGCGACCGTCATGTCAAATGTAAGAGTTGGCGTTGCTATTGGCAGAAACTCTGTACGGTTTGCCGCTTGCCTAGGCAATAGGCACCCTGGTTTGCGTAACGTTGCGACTTACAATTTAGGTATTCGCCTAATCGAAGCAATAACATTCGACCATTTAGCATATAAAAGCTCTTACAAACAACTACCTAATTTGGTATAGAGAGTAGCAACAGACCATTCGAGTAGGTCGATGGCGTTGTCGTGCGTTCTTCGTAAAGGTCACGATATCTAAGCTATCAAGGACGGTCGGTTCTAGGATAGGTAACTGAAAAATTTTCAACTCGATTTTCCTCTGTACTTCGCAAGACACGTCAACCTGGTGGTCCCGGGTGCTGTGGAAAGATAGGAGTCGTCTCCAAGGAGGGTTGGTGTCAGGCACACGGCCGTAAAAATGTAATGCCAAATCCTGTAGCAGTATTGTTGATAGTAAGACACTGCACCGACCCCAAATGAGGGGAGCAGGAGAGAAAGAAGACTTAACAACGGATCATTCATTCCTCAGTGTTCTCGGTTGGCTGGTACATTACCTGACATTAACCTTGTCCCGTCTCCTCTTCTTACCGAGTGTTTAACCCGGTACAGGTTAGGCAGGTGTCAGAACTTTTATAAACCAGTCACCATTTCTGGCTGGTCTGTGCCATGATTTGTTCACGGCTGTCATCTTTTGACTAGCTTAACTTTCCTTCCGAAGCACGGAGGCAAATAGAGTTGAAATAATTTCGGTTATCCGTCCAACTACCACTTAGTTGCTTAACTTTTTGTCGCCCGTTGTAATCTTTTTTATGAGTGTCGATGTGCTGTAATCTTTAATGTAGGTCTGAGTTTAGGATAGAATACTAACATAGTTTTAAGATTGTTTCTGTTACTAACTGTGGTGTACTTCGGAGTGTCCGGAGAGGGTTATGCTATAACACTTAGTCACTCTATGATTTACCGTACACTGCGGCGGCAGACGTCCGCTCGGTCTGGCGGTCGGAACACGACTGACTCAACTCAGCCGTCACCGCCACTACGCCGTATACCTTTATTGTCTATTCCATAACTACCCACATATTTAGTTAGACATCACACTAACACATAAATAACACATAAAAATCTATGTTGTTTTAATACATTGATTTCATAGCCCCTGTTCTATTGCAACACCCTACGTTGAACATAAAAGAAAATAATCCATTCACGGTTTGCAGTCAATCTTTATATATTTTTATGCTGAAACTGCTTTTTAAATTTTCCTAGAAAAATTTATTCGTACTTATAACTTTTTTATTCGCACTATTAACTTATTTATTCGCGAGGAAATGAAAAGTAAAACAAACAGAAAAACGGAATAAATTACTTAAATTTAAATTCAGATATATGCGTTACAATTATCGCTTTTCAGTTTGTAAAAGGCTTTTACGCTCTGGTCATTTATCGGTAACGAATTCCGTGACTGGATTATTATGTTACTTACCTTACAAATTATAATGCTCGAATATTCAAATCAGGAGGGAATGGGGGAAACCGTATACATTTCGACGTGCCTTTCTATATCAATCAAAGTAATTCTCAATGATGCTGCTTCGAATTAAAACAAAATTCAAGAGCACTTTTAAGTAAATACATCGGTGTCGAAGAAGGTGACTATATGGATCTTCTTATTTATATACTTCGTCCACCAATACGCATTGGGCCAGCGTGGCGGACTACTGTCTAAACCTCCTTCGAAGACGAGGAGATGCCTTGTGTTTCAGTAGTGGGTCGGGCTGTTATAATGATAAACTTTAGAATTGGAAAAATAATGTATACAAAAAGTCACGCTTTAGCTTCTTTGCCGCTTAATGCCGCGCGGATTCGTAGTGTTGAACATGTTAGTTTGTGATCACGGCGAACAAGTGGAAAATTCTTCATCGTCCGATAGTATTTCGGATAGTATAATTACTATTCCGCGTTTTTTTCAAACCAGCATTTCCCTTATCACGTCACTGTATAGCCTGTCTCTCAATTTTACCCTTGAAAACAAAAGACTAGAAAAAGCTGTACGTCCAATTTTACGTAATTTTCTAAAATTAATAAAATTCCAATTACATACTACATTTTAAGACATTTCAAATTATGTCAAATGAAAATATTAACAGAATGGATAGATCGGATGGCAGTGGATCACTCGGTTTGTACACAGATATCATTCAGATATATTTAAAAAATAATTATTATGAATAATGGTAAGTACTATTTAATAAAAGCATTACGTTATCACATTCTGCACGGTATAGTTAAATGGTGGTTTAAAAACATGCTAGGTTGTTCTTACACGAAAGCAGACGGCGATATGAAATATCTTGTCATTTTCGCTATGGACCACTCTGGGGAATACGATAAAAACTCTAATTAACATCCCTGTCTTAAGTCTAATCCCTGTAGTCAGAGATAGGCCTATCGATTATACAATTAAGTACAAGCTGGATCAGCTAGTGATATCAAAATAATTCTTTTTAATTTTCAAGACGACGATTATAAAAATGTCAACGCTCGTCTGGCGTGTCATTGCCCCTTGTGGGCTAAAGTTCGCTTCAGTAAAGATTTGGGAACTGACACGAGAAGGAAATGACTACCGGATCAATATCGTTTATCAGTATTCACTCCGCACCACAACCACAACGTATCGCAGCGACTAAAAGCAGTGGTGGCGTGTGAATAGCATCGATGCAGCGTTTTGCAGTTCTTCCATCAACAGCTCATATAATGTCCCCAACGAGGAGTCTACCCCACATAAGGGGCGATTAGGCCTTAGTCAACCAAACTGGCCAAGTGCGGGTTGGTTGACTTCACACACAACCTACGAATTTCTTCATGTGTGTGTGCAGGTTTCCTCACGACGTTTTCATCGTCCTTCACATTTTGCAGTTATGCTGTGGTAACTAGAAGTTCGGTGGAAGCGTCGGTAGCGTAGTGCGTAAGGGCACTGTCTCCCACCCGGGAGGCACAGGTTCGAACCCCGCCACGTACCTATGTGTTATCAAATTTTAAATTCATATGTACGTTTAATCGACGCTTTTACGGGGAAGGAAACTGCACACACCTATGAAGAAATTCTTAGGTGTGTGTGAAGTCGACCAACCAGCACTTGGCCAGCGTGGTTGACTAAGGCCTAATCGCCCCCAATGTGGGGTAGGCTCGAGCCTCTCGGTGGAGACAATATATGAGTTGTTGATGATGATTATGAACTAAAAGTTGTCCATGTAGCTGCGTTATCTATATGCTTGTGAAGTGGCCAGCTGCTATAGTGTATTGCTGTCGCAGTGTGATACGGTCGGTATGGACTGCTGTTGCGTTTGAAGGTAAAATCTGTTCCATGTGAATCTATACTAATAATATACTAATAATAAAGCTGAAGAGTTTGTTTGTTTGTTTGTTTGGTTGAACCCTAAGATCTCAGCAACTACTGACTCAAATTGAAAAATTCTTTTTCCGTTGGATAGTCCATTTATCTAGGAAGGCTATAGGCTATATTACATCACGGTACGTCCAATAGGAGCTGAGCATTAATGAAGAATGTTGCAAAAACGGGAGAAAAATATTTCATTTCAAAGCTTTCCCTGCGTGCGCTGCGTAAACGGTTAAAGTTACGGAAAAATTATGTATGACAGAATTATTCTCCATTAAATTTTCTAAAAAAAAGTCCGCGATAGCATATGTTTTATTTTATGGTTGGCTCACTATAACCTTTCTTTTTGGTAATCAAATTTTTTTTTAATCAAAAGTTTATCTGCGATGGTGTTTTTGTATGCATGATATTATTCCTTATCAAAATAAATACATTATTTATCACAAGCATTTAATTTTGAACAAAATTGTTAATGACCTCATTTGATTTCAATGAATATCCTAAGAGATATTATAGTTTGAAATAAACGGAAAATAATAAATTTTGATTTTCAGAGCTTTTGTTGCGTGCGCTGGGTAAACGGTTAAAGTTACGCAAAAATTATGTATCACGGAATTATTTTCCTTTAAAGGTTCTAAAAAAAGTTCCAGACAGCATTTATCTATCTCTTAAGGTTGACTCGCTATAACCTGTTTTAGTTAATAAAATTTGTTCTAAAATAATGCATTAGATGCGAAGGTATTTTTGTAAAAATCATATTATTCCTTATCAAAATTTATACTTTATTCATCACAAGTATTTAATTTTGTACAAAATTGTTCTTTACATCATTAGATTTCAATGAATATCTTCAGAGATATTACAGTATTAACATAACTCCGCAGCTAAATAATGATCAAGTACTACGCACGCATCTATACTGAGTTGTTTTTTTGTTTAGATGAACGCGCTTATCTTAGGAACTACTGATCCCGTCAGATTCGGACGCATTAGAGACTAATAGGTTCAGAGACTCCTCCGAGGGAGATGCTCACCGGTCAGGAATCCTCTTTGGAGTGATTCGACCTTAAAGCTTGAGGACCCATCGAGGTCCTCTCCTTTACTAAAAGCCCTGATGACTTCAAGAAGGTCATCAGAGATAGCCTGCAAAAAAAAACCACCTAGAAGGAGTCGAACGCGCGAACGAAGGGTTCCGTGCCATAGATTTTATCAAAAATCTCCAAAAATTATTTGAAATTTAAATTAAATATTTTGTTAATATTTCAAGTTTCTACCTGTTATTATCGTTAACAAGACCGAGAAATAAAACACGTTTGTTGTTGTATTTTAAAAGTGAATAATATAACTAAATATTCTGTGATTACTTCAAGCGTCTATCTGTTGCCGTTATCAAAATCGACCAAAAAAAGTCACGCTTATTTTATGGGAGCCCCTTCAATATTTATTTTATTCTATTTATTAGTATTTATTTTATTCTATTTATGAATCTTAGTAATAGGATCCCGTTTTACCCTTTGGGTACAGAATCCTACAAAGGGGAACTACTGATCTAAAAAATTCTATGATTGTCTATTTATCGAGGAACACTATAGGCCAGAGCTTCCCAAACTTATTTCCATAGTGACGCCCTTAGGAATTTTCTAATTTTTACGAGCCCTCCCCCCGTTATAGTAACAGCCAAGTTAAGTACATACCTACAAAAACAAAAACATAGCTTATTTTGAATTATTTAGGCGTTAACAAATGCGCAAATATTTTAAAATTAGAAAGACACCATAAACCAGAAAATTACCATAAAAACATAAAGTAGCACAGACAAATTTCGACGGCGAAAGCAATGTCCCGGTAGCGTAAAGATGCTTATTCGATTTTTTCGCCCGCGCTGGACGGTCGATTTTTTTCAGTGTATTTTCTTATTTTAAAAACAGAGCATCTTAAAACCGGGTTCAAGTTTAGAAATCGCGACTTACATTTCTTTGTCTACATTTATTTTCGTTCAACTAGCTCGCTAAGCTAGCTAGACAGCCATTCTATGTGGATCGTCTCACGACGCCCGCCCCCGGGATAGAACCGCGACACCCCAGGGCGTCGCGACGCAAAGTTTAGGAAACCGTGATATAGGCTTATATACGTCCATAACATCACTCTACGACTAATAGGAGTTGAGCATCAATAAAAAATGTTGCAAAAACGGGAAATCCACGCGGACGAAGTCGCGCGGGCACAGCTAGTTAAACTATAAAGCTTAGCATAACGACAACACGTGGTTTTCGTTATGGTGTGTGCTTGTGACTGTGAAACAAGCCTAAGAACGTCGAACACAAAACATTATGCATGGAAGTAGGAGCTATTAACCCACTGAAGCCAGTTGCGTGCTCGAGACAAATGATGAGTGGCATTGACATTACGGGGCATCAACAAATGTAGTAGACTAATTTCAATTTCAGGCCAACGTAATAAAGGTTTATGTTGCCTAAATTGAAATTAGTGCTATACAACGTTGATGTTCCACGACGTACCTAGGTCAACTTCTGTCGGCTCCATAGATTTATAATTACTGGCGTTTATAGATTGGCAATAAATCAACTAGGGTGAGACCATAGCAAATAAATTAATCAATATGTGAGTAATGCGCATGTGTGTGTGAAAAATAGTACTGCAATCTGCCCGCCTAGCATGACCACCGAAACACGATAATGATATAGCCATTTATCACTTTGAACTGTCAAAAATCATTGGATATAACCGATATCTTGGAATTTATCGAAACTGCGAACATGTATAAGTCTTAAACATGTTGGCAGTTTCGATAAAATTTCAAGTTGGCGGTTATATCCAATGATTTTTGACAGTTCAAAGTGATAAATGGCCATATCATATCGTGCTTCGGTGGACATGCTAGGCGGGCTGACAGTTGCTGTCTTTTGTACGTGACTTACAGGTCGACTTGGGCCGCTTGCGTGTACGTGAAATGGTCTCGTCTATCTATCTCGCTCTAATATACGCGTTAGTATGCTCTTTCTCTTTCACATTTCCGATCTACAGTTTCCTATATCTATGGTTGGCATAAAAAATCAAATATTTGTTATTTCAAAATGTTTTCTTGGAAGAAATTTGTTCTATATCGCCAAGTTTCTTCTATTGACACGTTTGAAAAACGGAGTGGTGGAACAAATAGATATCTTATTCGAACATCATATTTAACTTTTAAAATATGTATTTATGTTTTAGAAATAACGAAAAATAACGAAGTTTATTATAAACTAGCTGAGCCCGCGACTTCGTCCATGTGGAATAGTGACTTTCGGCAGCATGAAACCCTAAAAAAATTACGTAATTTCCATACAAACTTCCATCCCCTATTTCAAACCCTTACAGCTTTTTTTCGCATTAAAAGTAGCCCATGTCCTTTTTCAGACTTTAGAATATCTTTCAGTAGTTTAGGCGTGATTCCGTAGCACACAGACAGATAGAGTTCGCATTCTATTAGTAAAGATAAAAAATCATTTCATTTTCATAGCTTTCACTCTGTTCTCTATCTGACATCTCTGTCCTCGACTGTAAGAGATCATTATTGCTTGGTATAAAGGGCGAGCAGAATTTGCATAATTTATTGCTTTTATTTACATAATAAAATGTACTCAAAAGGATATTCAATGTTTGCTTATTTAACATTTCATGAGTACTTATCTATTTTAAAAATAATGTTATTTTTTTCGCAGTTTTATTCCTACCATTTTTTGGCATTTACAATATTTTTTATTTAGTTCAATATTTTAGAAGACGCTATTCCCTTGAAATATAATTTGTAACTAATATTATTGGTGTGGTCCATTATGAAAGCCATTGACCTCTGCAGTCAAGAGCTCCGTCAAGTAAAAAAAAAAATACAAAAGAGTTCATCAATGTTGCGTCTGCGTGCACACTTGCAGACTTCATAATGCACATCTTTTTGTTATTTATTTGGCAGGCAAGCATACGGCCTGCCTGGTGCTTAACAGTCACCGTATCCTATCATCATCAGCTCATATAATGTCCCCACCGAGGGGCTCGAGCCTACCCCACATTAGGGGCGATTAAGCCCTAGTCAACCACGCTGGCCAAGTGCGGATTGGTCGACTTCACACATAACCTAAGAATTTCTTCATAGGTGTGTGCAGGTTTCCTCACGATATTTTCGTCGATTAAACGTACATTTGAATTCGAAATTTGAAAACACTTTGTTACGCGACGGGGTTAGAACCGTTGCCTCCCGGGTGTGAGACAATGCCCTTAGGAATTACGCTACCGACGCTTTCTAACCGTAGCCTACAGATGCTCGCAAGACTGACGTGATCCTCGTGCGCTGCCAACCTCACCCCCTTCCCTACCTCGTGGAGCTCAGGCAACCTTACTGACCACCAGAAACACAACACCACAAAAATGTAGTGTTATTTGGTCGTTAACGCTGCCTACACATCAAGCGGTCCGGGTTCCAGTCCTGGTAGGAGCAAATGTTTGTGTGATGAACACGAACATTTGTTCACGAGTAGTTCATGTATTTATTTAAGTTTATTTATAAAAATATCTATACTATTATATGTATTAAATTTGGACTAGATAATTGATGTGAGCGTGGAAATATATTATGAATAGACTATAGTCTTCTTTAAGGTACTACCACAGTTCGCGCGCTCCTAATTCTAGCGGATTCCACTTGTGACGTCTATTACTGGCAATATTTTTAAAAGTAAATAATCATTCAAATTCAAAATACCCCATGACGTTTGGTTCATTTTCGCAATATTTGACCCATTTCATTGCTGACCGTGTCCTAGAAAACACAAATTACTCGTACAAGGGTCTAGGACCTTAGCTTGGGCCATAATAATAGTACCTCTATCAACGAATTAGGAATGATAAAAGATACGTACATACTAAAATTATATCAAGGCACTATAAAATTGTAAGTTCATTTTGATAGGCTTTTTATATTTTTGTGTATCAGTTTTAAGTGTTTTATTGTTCAGTTTTTACAGTGGGTTTTATATTCTTTTCAGAGTGCCTTATATATACCTTTTATTTGCCTTTTATATACCTTATTTATCTACCATTATAAATAAAAAATAGTGACAAACGTGTCTCATTCCTGGACCATACCAGCAGTGTTGGACCTATAACGACACGACGTTACACACTGTGCCCTACTTTGACAAAACCCTATTTGCGAGGCTTCCCTGTCGGCGCCACCAAGTTTTTTTAAGAATTCCGAGGACATTACTTGTAGGTTCGCTTGGAGGCTTAAAGACCCAAACTTGTAAGGCGAACCTATGAGGGTTTTCAGTCAGTGAGCCTCACCCGCGAGGTCTATACTGACTGGAGGCTCTAGAGCGTTCGAGTTGCACTGCGGTCTTACGATTGCAGCTTCGCAACAATTTAAGCGACGCGAGATAGTACTAAAATATGTCCAGCAATTGGATATAGGCCTCACCCAAAAGATATCCAACCTGGCCGGTCCTGCACTGCCCGCATCCAGCGGCTTCCCGTACCTTGTAGGACGCTACTACCAACGCAGCTTCTCCCGGTACGCGGCCGCCATTCGAGGAACTTTCCGCCCAAGTCCTCCTCGATCGCAATGTGCCCTGCCCACTGCCATTTAAGGTTCGCAATACACTTTTACTTACCAAAATGCATAGCACCTGTATAGGATTCTATTATTAGCCCACGCGTCCAAGCCCATGCGAAAATAATATCCAGCAATCGATCTAAACATTATTACTTACGTATTGTTTATAGCTCGCGCCAGATAATTGGTATCATTCTGATATATTCATGACATAATATTGTCAACAAACCGCTAGACGGGAAACCGTATCCGCAATGATACACAGATTGTTTCTACGAAGCGCTCACAAACACGGGATATCACTGCAGGAAATTAATCAAATCAGATAAAAACGTAAACAATGATACGAGCCGCGAGTAATCCGCATTATAGCTAAATATGATTAGTCGTAGTATTTTCGCGAGACTACGCAGTTGATTTAGGATTAATATTTTGAAGGCTATTGGCAAACAATGCGGTGTAATTAAACACGTGGGCAGACGTGCTGACAGTGTGGCAATATGGATAGAAAGATGGCAGGTCTCGTGGATAGAAGAAAAAGTAGGAGTATCACCTTTTAGGTTAATAGACTTTGTGAAGGCTCAATCCTCATTAATCAAATGGAAGTCCAAGCTTGTTTTAAGAGAGCACAACATAGAACCACGAGATACCTTGTGAGGAGTATCTGTAGTGATCACCCAAGTAAGTAGGTGTTAAAGTTAAGTTTAGGGTGACTCAAAGTAAATGTTCACATTACGACAGAAGGTATGAATAAATTGGCGAAAATGTCAACAAGAGCATTCAAATAGTTTAAAGTTTTGGATGGATGTTTCTTACTCATACCAGAATGGCTGAACGAATCTCGATCATATTTGAGACAGATTTTAATCTGGAATAGCACAAATCCTTGAAAAATGTATGGTTCCCGTGGGGTAGATTAGACAAATAAAAATATCCACACGAACAAAGTTGCGGGCAACAGGCTAGTGCAATATATTATATGTAATATTAACACTACACATTGAATGTCTCCATCATTAAATTATATTATATGTAAACAATAGAGCATTCCGCACTATGTCAAGCAATAAATACTAAGTTTGTTTACTCTCATAACGTATTACGATAAGCTTTTGGCAAATCGTAAAAGCGCCATCTTGGCGTGGCTACTCATACACTTAATACGTAATTTGATAATAAGATCACTATTATATAAACCTATTAAGGCTTCAGCTGAAGCTTCTTATGTGAGCTTGACGCTCCTAATAGGATTAGCAGAATTATGGGAACAGTAAACCTTTGGATATGAAATGAACTAACTTCAGGGAGTTTAATTTGAGTCTGACATCGATATAGGTTATTTTCTCAATAATCTTTTCGTAGTTTTGACTGCATCACGTTGGAACTTTTCTTATTTTAAAAAGGGTTTAACATGTGAAGTCCAAGAACCACTATAGCTAGAGCGAGATATAATGTGCGCTGCACTAGCCACTCTCGCCTTGCCGACTTGCAAAGTGCTTCTTCCTAGCTCTTTAGAATGACCCTTGACCAAAAGAATGAGGAAATACGTGTGCTGGGATTGAATTCCCTTTCTTATAGAGTGATATATGTAGAAAGAAGTTGTCAAATTTCTTGAAGGAGAAGGTGAGAACTATGAAAAGAGGTGGAATTGAAGTGTGTGTGTGTGTGTGTGTGTGTGTGTGTGTGTGTGTGTGTGTGTGTGTGTGTGTTTGTGTGTGTGTGGGTGGGTGTGGGTGTGTGTCTTTACCGTACAGAAGAAGCAAGCTAGCGTCTATGGGCTGCAGTGGCTGCTTAACGTTAGGCAGGCCGTACTTTTTTTCCAACTATATAGCATATATCGTTGATATGTGTCTCTCCAAATCTTATTCTCTTAAAAAAGTTATTTAAATGAAATCATTATTATCGCCTCTAAGTCAAAATAGAGTTTTTGGCAATGTAAAAGTACTGTGATGGACTCAATACTCGTTCGCCACTGGCACATTGAGTTTGCCGTTTATAAATAATAAATAGACATATTTGAACTAGGAACGCGATCCGCGGGGTGACGTCAGAGAATAGGATTTGACACACGAGATGCTCGACCGCCGCGAAAATTATTGTGCGGTCGTCACAGTACTTAGCAAAGCCTATTTACAGAAGATGTTTTGATTACAATTTTGATTAAGTTCGAAGGGGCAAAAATTGGAAACTCCCATAAACTTTCATACGTTACGCTAATGCACAGTCATAGCAGAGCGGCTTATGCAAACGAGATCAATGTACAAATAAACAAAGTTAATTTTATAGTAGCTGTTATATAACCAAAGCCTAAACATAAACACGTTATAGTGAACAGCGTCAATAGGTCAGTGTTACAGTCATACGTCACTCCGTCAACAGGATTCTATTTTAAGCCTTCTAAAGTTTAGTGGAATATTTGTAAATGTTGTTTTGTATGTGCTTACGAGGCGATTAATTAATATTGAAAAGGTAAATAGCGTCACACCTATTTCGTCATCTAGTAAGTCTCTATAAGTTTGAAGAGTTAACTAGTTGTACATAAAATAATTCACATTATTGCCCGATGTAAGATGGAAGACGGATCGGGTAGGGTCTTCCCGTGCCCTAAGGGTCTTCTGAACTTTGTGCACGTTCTCACACCCGGTGACACACTACGGTGTCCGCCCACATCAAGCAAGGCGATTGCATGTTTGCCACTAAGGTACATTGTATGACTGGGATGATTCCCCATGAGCCCCCGTCTGGAAGTTGCCCCAGTATCCAAGTACCACAGTTCACCTGTGACCACGGTCGGTCCGACGCGGCTCAAACGACAGACATTAACAAGGTAATCAAATCGCGTCAGTTACCGTTTTTAATCACGCATACCGAAAAATTAAGTGGTAGGAACTATTTATTTTTATTTATTTATTTAAGGAAGACTATTGACCATATTACAGTATTAAAAATTTTGATAAATACAAAAAGTCTGTGAAAGTCTCCACACGTAAAAAAAACACAAAATTTAAAAATAAATAGGTCACTGTCGCTACAAAAATGCTAATTAAAACTACTACCGACAGTTTATATGTTAAAACAAAAAAACTAAACTATATAAGAAATAAAATAAAATAATATACTATACTATGTTTTCTTATAGTTGCTATGTTCTCTTAAACTACACATTGTAAATAACAACTTTTACGGATTTAACTCGCGTGTTTTACATTTCTAGACCTAGCGACTGGTTTCTTTTGTCATAGTGATTGTTTCGTCACTCTTATCAAGCCCGTGGTTATGTATGGCGATACGCGCGAATATTGACGGGGTTGATAAGACTGACAAAACAGTCACTGTGATAAAAGTAGCCTGTACGCTTGCTCTTATTGATGTCCGACGTTTCATAACACTGCAGCGTTCGTGGTCAGGGTCAATAATAATAAAATGTGAAACCACGCGAGAGTTAAATACGTAAAAATGTTTTTTCTTCAAATTTTTTTCTAAAATGTATATTAGACTTACCTCCAGGATTCAGATTCTTTGGTTGAGGTGTGACAGCTGTTGCTGCTCCAGATGATCTTCGTGACCTGAAAACAATGAAAAATTCAAAATAACACAATGGTTACATTTTATCTTACATTTATTATATTTAGAGTAAGGAAATAAAAATGGGTAATTAATTTAAGACTGTGCAGTTTTGCATGTTAGGTAATAGTTTACCTAATTATCTTTATATTTTTTATTTGCAGCACAAACATATAGTTGCATATACAGTAAAAGTAGTCTCTCAGCTGAAATGATGACGATACAGTAATTGAAGCAGACGATTTAGTTCTAGACACTACCCATAACTAATGTTGACGGCATGGAAGTTTAAAAAGTTTAAGAGACGATGAATCAATAATCTAATTATCCATAACTAATGTTGACGGCATGGAAGTTTAAAAAGTTTAAGAGACGACGAATCAATAATCTAATAAAATAAATACACTCTTTACAAATTAATTTATACACATTTTAAAATTTTGATAACATTTCTAAAGTAAAAGAAGAAGAAAACAAACTAAATTTTTAACCACGTCGTTCCGTTCCGTTTAAACTATCCAATTGAGATGTTGGTTTTACGGAAATTCCGAGCTACCTATCTTAAACTTTATTTTGATTTGAAATGAAAATCACGTACCTAACTGTATTATAGTTTCTGGATTATCGTAACCTATAACTATTGCTCAAATAAGACGTTTCTGAGTAGGTCGATATACCTACAGTCATGTAGATAAAGCTTCATTTGATTTATTTATTAAGCCAACACTTTCTATAGCCGGGTCCAGATATGATCATTTGCCCGATCCGGTCAGCGTATCCGTATCAGCGTATCATGTATCAAGCCCCGTATTAAGTTGTGGACGCCTCGATTTGCTCCGTGTGACAATCGTATGAAACCGACATGACATGGGAAGGGCCGTATCATAACGACGTATCAAGATCGCGTATCATGATACACGTATCATCACCCGTCCACATATGCGATCATGATACGCGACGGCGATACGGATACGCTGATCGGATACATATCTGGACTCGGCTTATGATAGATAATAGTGATTTTCATAAGTCAAACTAATGTCATTCTTCATCTCATATTTTGGAGTTTCTCCCGAGTTCTTGTTGTAATAGCACGTGTTGAGAGACTCCATTTTGAACTCAAATCTACCGTACAAATTTTTGTTACTTAAATTACATTTTCACTTGACATTGGCAAAATGCGTATCGTTTATGTATTGCGACGCCATTAATTAAGAATAAAATAGAAAGAAATCTCATATTTTTCATTTATTCAAAGTCGAAATAAAATTCTTGTGTGCGTTTTAAATTTTAATGACAGTAAGTGATTTCGAAAAAATATCAATAATCATGCCACAATCGGACATTCACTTTTTTACAACTTGTATAAGTACAAGCTTTACAGCTTTAATCACCTTTATACGTTATTGAAATATTTATAATATAAATACTTCAATAATTACATTATATTTATCATAATATTTTTATATATTAATGCGGACCAATATCGTTTCTACGACCTAAGAAGACCTAAGAACCACGTAAGTCCTATTGAGGCCCTACATGTACTCCATTAGCTGGACACTGTAAAATAAGATATTCCCAGCTTGGGTTGATTTGATGTTATCAGGGTCGAGAATGTGTCTCCCCAATTTTTTTTTATGAAGCATAGGAGGTGCATTGTGACTGACGCCCTGGCCACAAAATCTGTAAACATTAGTCTCTTTAAGTGATAAGTTGTAAAGATGTCTGTTCAGCTTGTAGTGACCAGCTAGAGCCCTAATCACGCTCAGGTGCACCTGATGAGCTTCAGTATAGCTCTTCAGTCAGATCGCCAGTCAGTCATTACATTACATATAAACAATCTTATCAAGCACCAGTGTTCGAAGACAAAATTTTAAAAGAAATAATCAGTATGTTGCCTCTGCTTCTATTTACTTATCAATAAGCCAGATAGCCGGTATATCAAAACGTGTACTAAAACGTGGTAGCGAAAATGTTATATCTTTAGTACGACCAATATAAAGATAAAGTTACCCTCGTAAACGGTGAATAAAGATAATTATCATTATAAGTAATGTATCTAATGAACGTTAATAATGATAGCTAATCCAAGTATTGTTTTTTAGACGCCGTCGTGGTTGAACACGGAGTACTAAACTCTTTATGGAGTCTTCAGTATCGCTGCCTATACATCAAGCGAATTCAGGTAGCGGCAAATATTTGTGTGCTGAACACGAATATTTGGTTGGTCATATATTTACTTATTTACAGTGGTTGTTTATATATTTACTTCAGTTTATTTATATAAAAAAAATACATACAATTATTATGTATATTTAAAAATTTACCGTTATCTTGACCAGTCATGGTTGCTTATATATATTTATGAAATGTCTAGTGTACTATCAGTCACAACAAAGTTCACTCCGCTTGGCCATAAAAAATAACCACGAATCTACAATTTGAAAAACGTAGGATAACTAAGAAAATAATCGTATACATATAAAAATACATGAAACGCCATTTTTGAGATTTCTAATGATTTATCAGTAATACGTACGTAAGCAGCGTTAGGAGCTTTCCTAAACATAAAATCAATACACCTATAAGCGTCTTGAACAGGAATTATCGATTCCCGGATTAAATTGTAAATTTATTTGGCCAATTTACTTCTAAGGAACGGGTTGAAACAGAAATTAATCTCAGAAGAATGAACTCAAATTAAAGTCATAGCAGTGGCGCGAAATAAGTAAAACAGTTTCTTAAGATTACAGTAGACATAACAGTCGCCGTGAGAATAAATTGAGATGAAATTACTTTTGCTACATTGATTGGATGTGTTTAAGCGTTACGAGAGGTAGAGCGAACTAGTCGATCTAAGATCGTTTATGTTTGCTACCTCATAATTCTTTACTGAGTGTACCAATTTTAAAGATTCTTTCAACCTTTGGAAGCTGGTGCTTGTCGGGTGGTCCCATTTAAATTTAATCGACAGCAGTTTTTGAGTTATCCCTAATAATGACTATTTGATCGACGTCGATGATATCGCGATATTTCTATTCCTTGTTTGTCAAAAAGATCTTGAGATAGTTTCCTGAAAATTTCTATATTTAGAACAATAAAAAGAAAAAAAAAATTGAAATACCTTCAAAAATAAAAAAGGAGAAATAAAAATTTTGTTTATAAAAAAATTGAAATGTTTTATTGAGGTCGGTGCCAACCTCAATATTTCATCGAAAACTGACCTCAAAAATATTTAGATTTATATAAACAAAATTTTATTTCTCCGTTTTTAGTTTTGAGGGCGGTTTTTTTTAATAAAAAAATATTTTTTACTATGGTCGTCATAGAACAGTGGCCTTGTAGCGCATCGCTTCTTTTTCATACTAAATAAGAGGCGTTCCCTTTCCGAGCTAATAAGTGTGTTAGGCTTGTTTCGTATGACAACGATAAAACGTGGTAACTAATTTGTTTGAAAATTAACAGCTTAATCACGTCATAACAGCCTTTATAATTCGACTCACTGCTGGGACACGAGACCTCTCCTTGTCATCGAAGTAGGTTTAGGCGGTAGTCCACCACGCTTGCCCAAATCGGATTGGCAGACGGATAATAAGGTGATCAATTGCTGATCCATTAGTCGCTTTCTACGACACCCATTGGAGACTAATGGTGTGATGCTATTCTACTCTGCCAGCATCACATGGCTATTTTGTAGTTACCGCTGCGTAACTGCAAAATGCTACAGCGACGCTATTCAGACGACACCACTGTTAGACTAGTTTGTCGCTGCGATGTATATTGTGGTAGGTGTGAATATTCTCTAAAATTAGAGCATGCTACCTGAAGCAGCGTATTATAGAACTGACGCAAGAGTAGAATCTCTACGCAACCTACTTACCATTTTTTCAAAGTTATATAAGCTTTAACAACCTTAACATTGGAAGTATAAAATACAGTAGGCCGCAAAACGGGTCGATCTTAAAAAATGTAATAACTTTTAAAATTCAAGTATCTCTTAAAATAAGATCTAAACAAAAATGTATTTTATTACAAATAAGCGAAAAGTATAGCTTTATAAAATTGTCCAAAATGCAGTTTTTATTTGAAAACGCTAGTTGCAACAGTTTGTAAGTAATTTATTTATTATGCATATGCTTTCTTTGCTGTCCAATAATACAATAGAACATTTCAATCACATACCACAAACGTTATATCTAAACATGAAACCCTTCATAATAATCTCCAAAAAGATGAAACATAAACCGCGGAGGATAGGCAACAGACTTCGACTAAACAGTGTTTACTTTCCGTAAGAGCTCTTATCTTTAATGAGATTAAATTTCTTTTCGCTTGCTCAAAAGGCTTTGAAGGAGCACGAGTGGGCACGGGTCGAGAGACACTGTCGTTGTCAAAGGTCTTTTATTGTGCCTTTGAAAGACGTATTGTGAAATAAACACAAACATTCAAACGCTTTCGACATTATGGGCTTTGTATGTAAATAATATTTTCTTGTTCTTCTCTGCTGGTGCCTTTTTATGAGAAATTTGCCTTTTTTGGTGCATGAGAGATCTTAAAATAAATTGTCGTCGGTTATTAAAAAGTATTTTCATTGTTAGGTAATTAATACATTTATATTATACTGGAAACATTTTCTGTCCTCTAACTTTGAATTATTAGTGCTTATATTTTTTTTAAAAATTGTAGTTGAATGCTTGAATCGTATGGTTCTTCGAGCCAGGAAATAGTGAAAATATCAATATTGTAGTCTTATAAAACAAATCAAGTAATTAGTGGTAATAATATTGATATTCATTCTGTCAAGAAAGTACCGGGAAAAGATCAACAATACACAAAATGTTAGTTATTAATCCAATTTTATTTTTAACCGACTTCAAACAAAAAAAGGAGGAGGTTCTCTATTCGACTGTATGTTTTTTTTTTTTTTTTTTTTTGTATGTATGTTCCGCGATTACTCCGTCAGTAATGACTCGATTTTGATGATTCTTTTTTCGTTAGGAAGTTCATACTCCAAAGGTGGTCCCGTATAAATTATACCGAAATTAGTTCACTACTTTTTTGTTGAAATGATAATTTCATTGGGGATGAAACAATGATATCGTCCACGAACACAAAAATAATGTCAATTTTTTTTTTGAACTTGCTAATACCTAATATGCAATATTGAAATTTTGGTTAGTAGGTCCAATAGTCAACACATAAACTATGACAAATTAATTTATGAACTTAAGTTAAATCACTAGTATCTCTTCAAGTTTCATAGTTCATTAACTTACCATTAAAACTATACCATTCATTCTGAATGAATGGTAGGCATTTGTAATGAGCTTTAGGTCTGAGACGTAATATAATTTGTTAACCGACTTAAAAAAAAGAGGAATTTCTCTATCCGACTGTTTTTTTTTGTGTTTGTTACCTGATTACTCCGTCAATTATGAGTATTACGACTCGATTTTAGTGATTCTTTTTTTAGGTATGTCAAGATCAGAGATGGCCCGTATAAATTGTATTGATATAAATTCGATCCTTTATGAACAAATCATTAATAACCAAAAAAAAATTTGTTTACGTTTCCGTTAGTTTTAATGAGCGTCTATCTATTTATCCAGTAGGCCTATCCATTTTCAATAAAATATACTTAACTAGCGACCCGCCCCGGCTTCGCACGGGTGCAATGCTTATGTGAATATGCATGTATTATACATATAAACCTTCCTTAAGAATCACTCTATCTATTAAAAAAACCGCATCAAAATCCGTTGCGTAGTTTTAAAGATCTAAGCATACATAGGGACAGACAGACGGCGGATAGCGACTTTGTTTTATACTATGTAGTGATTTCCACTAAAAATAATAAAATAAAATATTTTTAGCAAAAAAATAGGAAAACCGACTTCAATGCGTACAAATTTAAACTAAAAAGTAAGAAATAAATAATATTTTTATGAAGTAGTTGAAAAGAGCGTCATAGAAAACCAAGGAAAGTATTGATACACATTTATAATTGTTTATTTATAATTCATACTCCGATATATTTGGAGTCGGTGCCAGCCTAAGCAAAATAAACTTACCTAATAGATACGAACTTGATTAATCCATTAACTATACATAATAATGAATGCATAATAAAGATGAGAAATAATCCGCCGCTCTGTGAAGTTCGAGAATTGCAAACACTATCCTCCTTGGCTAGCTGGCAGCGGCTCCAAATATATCGGAGTATGAATTATAAATAAAGAATTATAAATGTGTATCAATACTTTCCTTGGTTTTCTATGACGCTCTTTTCAACTACTTCATAAAAATATTATTTATTTCTTACTTTTTAGTTTAAATTTGTACGCATTGAAGTCGGTTTTCCTATTTTTTTTGCTAAAAATATTTTATATCTATACGGTTCGTATGTACATACACTGGATATTTTTAGTTTTGTGTCGACGAAAATATTCGAAAATTATATATATGCTGATACAACTAAATGAATCAGATTTAGTTGTATCAGCATGTATATAGTAAGGCAAATTAAAGTGACAGACTTTGCAATAGTAAATTGTCAGCTTAGCAGCATTGTTGTGATCCGATAGGCCGACCGGCATCTCATAGAATCGGGGGATATGAACTTTTGGGGATATGAATGCGACAAGTAAGAAAAGGTTATATAGAAAGCGACCCAGAGACGCGCGGCCAGGGCGCCCGCCATGAAGATAAAATGAATGGTCGCCCAACGAACGATATACACTTAGCGTCGCGGGCGCGCCCCCATGCGCCATACATTTTCACGCCGTGCGCCCGGGTGCTTTCTCAAGTCCCGGTACTATTTTTGTTCCATACGATGTCAAAGGCTCAAATATCAGCTATTGTGTGCCGCTGATCCTTGCGTAGGCGGAGACACGTTTACCGTCTTGTTTCTTACTTGTAATATTAAGAGACCGATCTGGTCAAAGGAACTCTTTCACAAAGGAGCAAGGAAAAAAATACTATTCACTTTTAAAAATTTAAGTCTGTTCAGGTTATATTTATTTTATTTATTTAAAAATCTTGCACAAAGACAGTACAAAGGGGGACTTAATGCTATAAGTACATCACCACTCAACCAGTAAGGTGCGTGAGATAAAGTGTAGAAGGCAGGATCTACAAAAACTGAAATATTTAAAATAACATAGGTTAGCTTAGTATTAGGCCGTTTTCAACCAAAGCCAAAACGTAACGAGAGGAGACGAGTTGTGTTCAGTAACCAGCAATCGCATTTAGTCTACACATCTCGCCTCCATTTAGCTTCAGTGGGAAAGCTTGAGCAGAGTGGAGAAGAGATGTGCGGCCTTTCCATATAAAATCTTTGCACTGAACGGAGCTGAGAAAACAATTTTTACGGATTTAACTCGGGTGTAATTAGATTTTACATTTTGTTATTACTGCCCGACGTTTCGTAATACTTTGCAGCGTTCGTGGTCACGGGATGACTAAAGATGTAGGTTGTCATATTCTATGAAATAGTGAAATCTATCGTCACTTTAATTATTAATTTGGAGTGTTCCGTTTCACGGAAAAGGAGCTCACGGTGTCATTAGGTCTTGCTGTGTGGTGGTTTGCTTGAGCTTTAATAATTTTAATTACTGGATCCCAAGCAGGTGATACGGCCCAGCCATCTTCTCTATTGAAATTTGGGTGTTTCTTTATTTCAATAGCTTCGCGCAACATCCTTGTATCGACATTCATTGGCAAGAATGTGAGGTTTATCGAACCTTGATATATATATAACCGTATAATGATTGGTATTTGCTTGTATACACCTGCATCTTGAAAGGGTATATTACAGTTGACGGGTGGTAGAAATTTTATGTTTTAGAAATTTTAGATTTTCTATAGCGGCTTAAAGTAAGTCTTAATCGAAGCTCGCTTCAAGATGTTCCCAATTTTGTCTGTGACTCCTTTCATATCATACATGAAAGGAGCCACAGGCAAGATTGGGAACATCTTAGACTGCAGGTTGACGCTCAACTATGGCTACTCGGCGTGGGTGGCGTGGTCTTGGTACTTGCAGTTTATTCGCTTGCAGTACATGCTTAACTTGAGCAAGCTCGCCAGATAGATGTTTGTTATCATATCCCACATGCCGTGTGCTCAAGACAAGATAACCGACATCTTTAATCATCTCGTGACCACGAACGCTGCAAAGTGTTACGAAACGTCGGGCAATAATAACATCATGTAAAATCACACGCGAATTAAATCCGTAAAGTTGTTTTATTTACAATATGTAGTGCTCGCGCAAATCTAAGAGATAATAATTTTATACGTTTCCAGTATAAAGGTAGCACACTTATTAGCTCAAAACAGTAAAAAGAGACCCTTATAATGTATGTATTCTTTGCTACAACGTAAGGCCGGTGAAGGCAGTCTAGTATGTTATCACGAAAAAGTACGAAAAAGGCGCCGTAAATCATAACCAACTATCGGCGACTTGTAGGTGATCATATCTTATGATAAAATAACAATAATGACTGATATGGCCACTCGCATATTATTATTTTAATTCGTTGTCCAAATATGGTAATGTCTTTTTATTTATGTTAAGATAACAATTTATTTTATAATATGAATAGAGGACCTTTTACGTACATACAATACGATCATGATCTTAATTCCACAGGGTAAAACAGAACTTCAAGAAGAAGGTCAAAATAACCCAAGTGCCTCAATAGGCCACCAGGTTTCTAGCCTATCGTCTACATAAATCAAACATGATATACTGTCAGCAGTCCAGGATATCAGAGAGAATGAGAGGATCTTTTAGAATTTAAACATACTTTATTTTAAAATGTAACAAATTAAATACAATTAAACTTTGAAACGAAAAAATATAAAACATCTGTCAAAAATAGTCTGTTCATAAATAGTATTCTTCTTATTGCATTTCGGGTTCAGGAAAATCATAACAGACTGCTACTATTTTTAGCTTTATCGTTTATCATTGAATACATATGACAATAGATAGATATCACGAAAATGACATTTTTGCGCAAAACAAGATACACGAATTGTGTATTTACATCTGGATATAAATATTGATGCATTCAAAGATTTTGTATAAACATCAGTAATTATTTACTTACTTAAGCATTAATGTAGATGTCACGCTTACACAAGTACAAAAAGAACACACCAGTACAATAGAAAAAAATCGTGAGTGGTCTCCCCTTGACTTTCTCAAATACCGGAAACGACTCAAAGGTTGATAGAAACCTTATATTTTGATGTCATACAGGCATGTTAAATTTTGGTCACCCATCCGAGTACCAACCGCGCACTTGGTTACTTAACTTTCGTGATCGACGGAAATTTGATAGAAACCTTATATGTTGATGTTATACAAGTATGTTAAATTTGGTTGCAATAAGTTAAAGCATGTTCGAGTTATCGTGCTAACGCACAGACACACACACAGACATACATAATTCCAAAATTGACTTCTGAGTGTCATTCTGTAATACGGGCCTGAGAGACTTTAATCGACAGCGACACACTTTGATTACACATAAAGCCTGACAGTATGAGCTAGGCAGTACCTTAAAATAATGACTGATTGCCCGCATAAAAAGGGCATCTAAATATTAGGTAAATAAATTCGTTTCAGTATTCATAAATCTGAATTTAAGTGCGAAAGAACATTAAAAGGCTTGTTGTTCTCTTAACATTGAATAGCCTACATATTCATAGATAAAAATACTTATATGCCTTTGTAGGGATTAGGTTTGATAAAAAAGGCAAAATAAGACGCAGAAAAGTATATGAGGTGAATGCTACTGACATGTTTTATGATATCGTAAAATCGATCGATAGGTACGACCTAAATAGAAATTGTGGGATTAAGCTGAGGATTATGCTATTGTTTTGTTTCAAAAAATTTTTTTTGAAAAGGTTGGTAGAAATACGCCGCTAGATATAATACAATTACTTTTTTTTACAATACACCACTTAACAGTAGAGCGAGCGGCCAAACAAACGACTCGTGAATTGCAGAAATTTCTTAAGCAGGCCACCCACGCTCAGGTTTACCTGACAGTTTTAACTGTTCAGGTGAACTGTTCAGGTAAACATGACCGTGTATGCCGCAAAACTGCGCATGTTTCTATACCATACACGCTCATGTTTACCTGAACAGTTAAAACTGTCAGGTAAACATGAGCGTGGATGGCTAGCTTTATACATAGGTTTAGAGTTAACTGAGATGCTGCGGATCTTTGAACACATGCTACGTACTGTTAAGAAATCCTGATTTAGATTGAACCATCTGTCTTATTGTTCGGCTTTATTTGCTGGTTTACTGAAGGTTTAGTTGCGTTGGGTTCGATGCCCCTTGTTGTGGTCGAAGAAGAAGAATTTATATACATACATACAATCACGACCATAATCCCAAAAGAGGTTGAGCAGAGCTTTAGGTTGGTGACACATAAAGCTACATCTGGCATTATGGGCCATGTAGTGCCTCAAAATAGTCACAGGTTGCCAAACTGTCGCCTATAGTGAAGAATTTAGTTTAGCATGAAATCTCTATTATTGTTTGGTGTGCTTTGATGTCAATTAAATTGCAATATTTCAAAAATTGTGTTCATGTGGAATTTGTGCAATAAAAGCGGTGTTGACGATCATATATGAGGAATCATTGAAATAAAGATTTTATGGTGTGCGTGACGTTGCAAATTTTTACCACGTCAGGAGTCGCCACCATGAAGTTTGTTGCCATACATTTCTCGGCAAGCACTCCGATAATGTATTAAAATGTGTGATGCCTATATTTATTAAATTCAACATAGAACAAAACATAAAAAGTAGTTGTATGGACTAGCCTCCTTTGTCTTCCCTGAAAACGGATAATTTAAAAACAGCAAATCTATATCTACATTATCATTAATTGAGTTATATTCTATATAGAATAAAAGTCCTAGCACACCTATCAGCTCGGAAAGGGAACGCCTCTTTTTTATATGAACGCTACGAAACAGCAGCTACGAAACGTCTACGGACCGTATGAAAAAAAGGTAAAGTGTGCCTAAACCTTAAATGTAAACAAACCACTGTCATTTTTGTATCAGCGATGAGCAAGGCAGGTGGCGAATGCAAGGGACAAACCTATACATAAAGACATTAATTGGTTATTTAATTATTTTTTTATCGAATTTGACTCTTTAGCAAAGCCCATTTCAATAAACAGCTCTTTCATTTTGATTTTTAAATTCTTTGAAAATGTAGAAACACGATTATTTCTTGAAGACAAGCTGTAAAGAAGAAACGCCCCGTCTGAAATTATAGGTTTGATGGCAAATAATCAGCATAATCTCGGGCAAGGCCGAGGTCGACATAACAAACAACATATGAACGTAATCAGTCGCTATTTATATAGAGCATAGATTAGTTTTTGTAGTAATTAAGATGTGTAACAATTATCCAGTTGAAACTGGAAAAATTTGGTGTAAACTAGATTAATTTATTATCTGTATACTATAAACTAATATTATAAGGTTGAAGGCATTGTTTGTTTGTTTGCTTGCTTGCGTGGTGAACCTCGCTTATCTCAGGAACTTAAATTGAAAAATTATAATTGTGTTGGATAGTCCATTTATCAAGGAAAGTCATAAGCTTTATTTGTTTAAAAAGCTCCGCGCATACGAAATTGCGGCCGTGGATATTAATATTTGTAAATCTATTAGTCGAGTCTGTGGGTGGATGCCTCGTCGTTTTACTTATGTGCTGTTTGTAAGAGCAATGGGCGAGTTCTTCTAAAAAAATTCAAGTAATTTTATTGATTTGTCAATTGGCCATTCGAAAGTTGATTTATTTGTCCTCTCGAAAAACTTTTAAAAACAAAAATCGATGGACATATTACGACGCGACGGAACTCATTACAAATCAGCATTAATCGTTTGCAAGAGTAGGTACTTTAAGCACAGACTTTTGAGAAAAAGTGAGTAACGTAATATTAAATAAAGATAATTAAATTTTTATCTTGTAGTTTAATTTTGAACAATCCTTGATTTCATTTTGTTAAGCTCTCAAACGAGTAAAAAAAGGATTATCCTTACCGGATTTTATTTTTATATGCGTGGGTAAGTAATAATACTTATTTAGAGAAAAAATGCCAGTAAAATTATAATAAAAAATATGAATAACAATATAATCTCTGTTAATGAGAAACATTAATTGTTATTTTGAAAATAATATTTATTTACATTGTAACAACACTGTCCGTGACCTTTGTTTAGACCTTTTAGCCCGAAATTTATTTGTGGAATATGTAAATATTTAGTATTAAAAGGGTGGTCATAGAATAGCCGTTTAGAAGTTAATAAGTGGCATTATTTACTATCTTTGCCTGCCGTGATAAAAGTTTACAACAAAAATAGTATCCGTATATTTATATCTCAAATAATGTTGGCAATTCCTATGTTACTAGTATTTATTTATAAAACGTGACTTTTAATTATTATTTTATAAACAAGAAACAAAATATTTTTATGCCACGCCTGATCAGAAAGTAGCATTTTTCGCCCGCTACGCTACGCTGTACGGATGATCCCACTTCCTGGTCAGGGGTGACATGAAATATTACATTTACCTCGGGCGGTACTATTTGTGTGTTATGTATTAATGCTTCTAATAAATGACTTTTCTTTCTTTAATTCAAACTTTAGGCGCATAGCGGCGTTTTGAAAGTCTGATAAAACCAATGAAATTAAATGATATACAAAATAAAAAAATGGGTGCGTGTACTTATGGACGCCCGTGAGAAGTTATGTGTACTTCTGTGCACACAGCGAAGAAACTTTATTTGATTTTTTTGTTGTTGCTGCACTTATGAAAAAATGGGGATACAAGGGGTTGGAAGAGTAGACCCAGGTGACACGAAAATCACCGGGCACGGACACATATAGCAGCGGAAAATATTAATGATATAATTGTGAATGTTGTTACGACTATGGACCGTACATAAATATACATTGTACCTACTAATAATTTTTGTCAAATTATTCTAAGTCTTGTTTGGGCTTAGCAAAGACAGTTTAAAGTCAGTCATAATGAACTTTCAGAAATATTATATCTCCCGAGCGGACTCGAAAACTCTTCAGCTGCCAGGCACGCCGGGTACGCTAGTGAAATTTTCTAAGTCGCTAAGACACGAATATTTTCCTTAAAGTCCTGATCGAGTCAGGTCGGTTCGGTGGTGAGGTCATGAGCTTGGAGAAATAAAGTCCTGAGAGCTCTCGAAAACTCTCTAAACTTTGACTTTTGTAACACAAAAGTCACATGTCAACCTGTGAAGCGGGAAGCGTAGGACCTATCAGGTTGGAGATCGTTGGGGAAGGCCAACGTCTTTCGACTGCAATAATGAGGTCCTTGGTTTTCTAGTACAGGGCGAAGTTGTAAGCTTACAAAACAGAGGTGGATGAGCTAATCTGACTTGGCGCACGTAGACCACCAATCTGTATATTTGCCACTCGCAATAAAACTTAAGAAAACAATATTCATAAGTCTAATATTAAAATGCCTTTTCATCGTTAGGCTGCATTTGCTAACAATTCATTATCGTATAAACAGTAATTAACAGATTAGATGCGTACACCAAAATGGCTACTGTTTTATAGTTGTTGAAAGAGCTAAATAAATAACGATGGAGCTGGGTTAATTCTATTGTTTAACTACTGTACTAACACGCGATATATTTTTATATTTGTTTTGAGTTCACAGATCGTGGTTTCTGTTTGTCCTCAGGGCTTTGGGTTGTGATGCAAGCATGTGGCCCATCTGATAGCTGCCAAATCCAGAGTCTCTCGAGAGAGCCGTTAACCCCGACCACATCCGATACCCCATGGAGTCACTCTGAAGAATTAACCTATTAATATTTTTTTAATCGAAAAATTGGAAAGAAATATGTGATGGGATTGCAGATATTATTTTAACATTATTTTTTAATCATATTTGGTTGACAGACAAGCATAAGACCTGCCTCGTGGTAGGCAATCACCGAAGCCTATAGACGCGTGCAACACCTATGGACGTGACAGTCACGCCATGCCAACTCCTTCCCTACGCCCGCGCCGTGTATTATGTTCTAGCTAGTCTTTCCATTTGAACCGAATATTTCGATCTCTGCTTGTTAGTTCAGTCAAGGTTTAATTATTCTTTAAGTTTGCATCCAGGTGAACTGGGGTTATGTGTATAAAGCAAAAGTTCCGCAAAAGAAAAACATAAGTTACTAAACAAAAGTACGCAAAACTCAACTCAACTCCTATGGGATTATGAGCGCGAAAATTGTTTCCATTTCAACATTTAATAGCTAAACTTAATAAACCTATTTGGTAAAATTTTCTAAGTATGCCACGTGAACTCTGATAGTTATTCATTTAGTAGCTAAAACGCAAGGGTTCACATAGCTTTGCTTGAACAAAAACTCGTTACTTTATCAATCAAACTTAATCTCAACATTTATCAAAATGGTAAATCAATTTAGATATTGATATTGAGAATTTACCTTTACCTCTATACAAATAACGACTGTCTCAAAAAGATAGCGGCGTAGTGTAAGGCTTTGTGGTGTCCTTCTATTATCTTTGAATAAAAATCGAGATGTTATTGTACAAACTTCAGCTTATCTTTAAATTATATCGAGTAATCGACAATCGTATGATGATTGATAATGAAATATCAATTAATTGACTCAATTATTATTGAAATATTGCCTTAATAACTTAAGTTGCTTATTTTTTCTTGCGTTTATTATATTAGTTTATTTATTAAATTAGTAAACTTGTTCAATTAATGTAGTTTTCTCTCTTCTGTCAGGAAATTATTAAATTAAATATAATTATTTTCTTTCAATTACACCTAATTGAAAGAAAATAAACAAACTAATTTGGTTTGGCAATAATTATTTGATTGTGAATTTTATTCATTTTACAATTAAGAACTTGTGTTATCGGATACTAGATAACGGACATTTTTATTATATTTAATAATTTTAGGTATTTTTTATAAATGAACTATAAGCAACCATGTCTCGCAAATAAATATTCGTCACACAAATATTTGCCGCGACCAGGTTCGAACCCGGACCGCTTGATGTGTAGACCACTCCACTGTGTCTGTTTATCATTATTTTTATTGTCAAAGTGATGAGTGAACGCACACTTTGATGATTCTTTGAGCTGGATAATTGATGTGAACGTTGGAATATATCATCATATTATTATTATATTAACAATGAAATTAGAAATAGCTACTTACTATCCGAATGCGTTTAAAACATTTTGGAGTGATTGTTTAAATATTTAAATAGGTAATTAAACTTTCCAATCGCAATGTTATAAGGAAATTAGGTACAGACAATGTAGAATTATACCGCATGAAAATATAAGCAGTGATACCTATTACTGATGAATAAAACATTGCGTTTAAACCAATCGACACCTAGATTGCTTTTTGTTAATTTGCGTATTACAATTGAATTAATTCAAGTTGGTCTGTAAGATGAAAATCTCTTAGATATCTGTTTATTAAAATGTCTTGGATTGACCGACAAAGAATATTGGTTCCATTGGGAACATCGAGAATGATTTAAGAAAAATGTTAATAGCAGGGAAAGAAAACAATCCCGAGAAGATTAATTTCAAATCTTTAATCGAGATACTACGCTGTCTTTGTGTTGCAGTCTCGAGTTTCTTTCATTCGTTTAACAATAAGATGTCTGGGCATATTTCAGTAGCTTATGATGACTCAAATACGTCGATTTATTTAACGATATGGACGGCATTCGACCGAATTTGTTTTTCTCTTCCCTCTACCTTATCATGAAGTAAGGTAAAGGTCAATATATTCTCCAAATTTTTTAAAACATGATCCGTTTAAATAATGTAAGCAGTGACCAGGGTTGCCAGGTCTTTTCCAAAAAAATACCGAACAGTCAGCAAAAAAAAAAGCTCCTCACTTGTCGTATTGCTGATCCTTTGACTCGCGCACAAAAAACCGACAACCGACAAAATAGAGTTTATGAAAATAGCTTCACTGTTTCGAATCTCCAATTTTATAAGAGGGGGGGGGGGCTTTGCCCAGACAGCGGGGGAATGGCTAGATGGGCCCTGATGACGAGGCCATGATTCGTATGTCAGGGAGAAATACTAATCAGAAAAAAATACCGAACCTCCCATACTTCGGTATTTTTGTCATACCGAACACCTGGCGTCGGTGGCGTAGTGCGTACGAGCGTCGTCTCCTATTCGGGAGGCACTGGTTCGATCCCCGCCACGTACCAATGTGTTTTCAAATTTTGAATTCATATGTACGTTTAATCGACGCTTCTACGGTGAAGGAAAACATCGTGAGGAAACCTGCACACACCTATGAAGAAATTCTTAGGTTGTGTGTGAAGTCGACCAACCCGCACTTGGCCAGCGTGGTTGACTAAGGCCTGATCGCCCCTAATGTGGGGTAGGCTCGAGCCCCTCGGTGGGGACATTATATGAGCTGTTGATGATGATGATGATGAACACCTGGCAACCCTGGCAGTGACCGTACCATATACACGAGGAGGTCCAATGTCCATCCACAGCTAGAATAGGGATAGGGACGTTGACCCCAATCATAATTAATTACAAGGTATTAAATTAATAAAAGAGAAGGGCGTGTCAAGCGAAACAATCTCCTTCGTTTTAAATTATCTCTGGAATTTTAAGCGAATCGAAATTAATTGATATTCCGTCACTATAGGAACTCATGACGTCACGAGTCCCTAATGCATTCAAATACGATAATTATTTGAATTTTTAGAGCTAATGATCTCCACGAATTTGGCAAGCAACAGCCATATTACAAATTTTGCTTAAAAATCTTATTTCTAAGAATAATACAAAGATTAGGATTCAAAATACTCATTTATATTTTGTTAGTATCTAAATATTTAACTCCGTAAAATATTCGGCTTCTAGACATGAATGATGTTGCTAAACAAAAGTTGTAAAAGTATTATGGCTAATAATTAATATAGCAATGGCATTGTAGAAGACTTCTTTCTTCAATAAGTCATTTATTAAAATATTGGAGCATGTAAATAAAAGGTAGTATTGCATAAATAGTTCTGTAATGTTTTGCTACTCATTGAACAAGAGAGAAAGTATTGGAAAGGAATGGAGGATGCCCAATTGTGCGACTCGATTGGCTGTTAAAAACATAAAATAGATGATACTTATGTATAATCTCAAAATTAGATTACGAAATAAAGGAAATTTTTGGAGGTAAATAATTTATATTGACACAAAAAGCTCTAAGCACATAATTGGAAAATAACGAAAAATAAAGAAAAATAATATTAAACTTAAGGTTAAGACTAGGAATCTTCAAGCTTGTGTATATGTAATGAGACATTAAATTAAGAGCTCATTCAATGTTTACTATTAATTTTACTAATTAGGCAACGCCCAGCAGATAAGTTTTCATAAACAGCGCCCTCCTTCCTAGCCATGACAATATAAATTAAACAAAGTAAACGTAAATATTTATTAAAGTATAAATTGGCAAAACAAACTCAACGAAATTACAATTGGGTTAAACAATTTTCGTACAGAAATATTTTTGAACGGAATATTTTATGTCGACGCATTAAAATGTAATCTGAGCTTTAATTACTTTATAGATATACGGTTTATTTTGCAAAATTTACTGCTTCGATGTATTTAACCTGTCACTTCATATTTATGTTTACGAAATGGCGCTTCGCTTGCGGTTTTCAAGCAGACAGATTTTATATAGGATAATAAATTATTTCACTCATCCCGTGTCGGCTGTCCCAAGTAAATATTTGGCCTGCTCGAAATACAGCGGGGTCAGAAAGTACTTATTGACTTCTATTTTCATCGTGGCATGTGATTGTAAAACATTATCAATGGCATGTATCTGCAAGGTTTTCGAAAGTATGCTTTTACAAAAAAATACCTTCTTATTATATCATACTTTACGTCCTACCTTAGGACTACCCGATCTCTTCACGTGAGTATCGTAAAAGTGGACTGAGGGAGTTTCTAAGCCCCGTGCAGACTATCACAAAAGGGAGTCACTTGCGTAGTGGCGAGTGAACCAACCATAACAGCATACCCTATTGTACTAATAGAAAAAAACTTGTTCAGACACAGCACTTTATTTACATTAATATAATACTGATATTATTTTTAAATAAAAAAACCGCTTTCAAAACTAAAAACGGAATAAACATTTAGATTTTTATAGACAAAATTTTTATTTCTCTGTTTTTCGCTTTGAAGGCGGTTTTAAATTAATACATTTTTTGCTTTTTAGTGTTTTAAGTACATCAATTTTCAGGAAACTATCTTGAGATATTTTAGACAAACATGGAATAGAACTATTACGATATCATCGACGTCAATAACTAGGCATTATTTATGGATAACTCAAAAACTACTCGTCAGAATGTCGATTAAATTAATGGGACCACATGACAAGCACCAACTTCCAAAAGTCGAAAGAATCTTCAAAATCGGTACACCCAGTAAAGAGCTATGAGGTAACAAATGTAAAAAAGAACCTTCTCCTTTTTGAAGTCTGTCAAAAACAAACATGAATAACCAAGGAGCTTATACTAAGAATGGAGTCATTACACAAATTAACAAAGTGAGGGCAAAAAATTTGACAATACTTGACATTTCAAATTTCACATTTCTCTTTCTAGAAATTGTCGTCATCTCTTTCTAAACACGACTACATAGAAACAAGATTTCCCCAGTATTTCGCCATCTTTCTAAAACAAAAGTAGAAAAGTAGCTAAAAACTTAACATATTGTATTCAATTATCAGTATTTATTATCAATGAAAGAAATAAATATAATATATTTACTTTTAATGTTTAGGTTTGTATTTTATTTTGAAAATCATCATTGTGATTCTTTCTATAACTTATGGGAAATGAAAGGATTTATGTAATGGCAGCACTCTTTTCATGTGTCAATGTCCCGAAATCTCAACATGACATAAATTGTCGTAATTAACGTATTCATAAATATCGACTCGCGATTTTGGTACGGCTTTTTACTTTAAAATAAGGATAAATAGTGCAAAATGGTAAACAAATACATATTTCGAGCTGGTGGAAGTGAGTAGTATTGAGGATGCAGTGTGAATTTCACTTGTAAGTGTCATAATTGCATATAATATTGTTCAATCTATAAATTTCATTTTTCACCCGTAATTCCAGATTATTAGCGTTATTTTGCAAAACTCCATAAGAGGGAGAAATTTCTGATACTCGCATTTAATCCTATCTTAGAATTTAATGAATTTTTGTACATAATTTACTTATTCAAATATTTGTAAACAAATGAGTAGGGTGACTAGGATTTCCGGAATTATAAGGAAATAATATCCCTTTCTATCCATTCCTTTTATAAATGGCAATCAAAATTGATAGATTATTTTATTTAATTCTTTGAAATAACTGTTCCATAGATAAAATACATAAATAGTTTTACCCATTTTTAGTTCGAAATGTTTATTTACAAATAAAATATGTAATTTGTGTAATGTAAATTATTTTATTTGAGAAAAAGATAATGAGAGTATTGATTGGATTGTACTAGTGTAATAATGTTTATCGTTCACATTTGCATGTACGCAGATACATTGCACACAGACAGACAGTATTAATAAAATTGTGGCTGCGCTCTTCTGCACTTGTAATCAAATAGCATATTAAAATCTATCAAATGATAGTTTTTAATATGCTATTTGATTACAAGTTAAAAGTGTACATAAATATTTATATACACTTTTAACTTGCATACATAAAATTTTCTTTTCTTTTTAGATTTCCGAAGCGACGGACCATATGGTTGTCTATTGTGCCTTTAAAAACAAAATTTTAAGTAAGTTCGAAAATATGTAGCTTCCACTTTCAAGACACCGACACTTTCAAGGCAACTGCTTATGTCAAACGTCAAGCCCTTTTTTCAATAAAACCACTACTCAATCACTTTTCAAAGGCAACCCTTGAATTGGTTAGTAAAATTTTTCTTGATAATATACAGTTAATACAGAGAGCTAAAATGTTTGGAGAAATAATTTTAAGGGCATCAGGCATCATCAATTATTGAATATACAATGACTCAATTGAATTTTAACATTCTGCATAGTCACAAAAATGGCGTAAAACGCAAAAATGAGAAACCAGGATTTCCGAAGTAATTAGTCTATTGTCACCAACACTTCATTTATCGATGTTTTGAGTAGGTTAAATAAAGCGTAAGAGTAATATACATTCGAATTAAGTTAATATAGTATGAATAATTTCTAATCTAGTCCGTTACACTTTTATCTTGATTATGCTATGCGCAAATGGGCAACATGATGTGCTGGTGTTGTTTGTGAACATCTGTTATTTACATTCATGAATGCAATAAATTATTTGATTTGATTTGAATTATATTTACAAGTTTTGTTTGCCTAATCTTCTTTTTATATACCGATAAATGTCGAATCGAAACCCGACGAGTTGGGTCGATTTTATTGCACGTAAGTGTAGATACCGGTCATTTTTATCAATATAAATTAATAGCTTTAGATATTTTTATAAATAAACTTAAATAAATATGTAATAACCGTGACTCGCAAACAAATATTCGTGTTCGTCGCACAAATATTTGCCGGCACCAGGATTCTAACCCGAACGGCTTCATGTGTAGGTAGCTATACTGACCACTCCACCATGACGGCGTCAAAAAGTTGTTCATATGGATGGCCTAAAACACCCCAAATATTACATATAATGCAGGCTGTAACATGTAGGGTACCATGTTTAAGTACCCTTCATGTTACAGCCTGTATTATAGTAAAAACCAAGTGCTACTAAACTTACTTTTAGCCGATTTGTAGCCAGTAGCTGTTACTAATGTAACTAATTTACGGAAAGTTACTAGAGCTAACAATTTCTTCTGTTGTATAAAAAACCGCACTTCGGCTTTCAGCCGTAATATCTATCAATATAAAGAAAGTCTGGTAGTAAGTTGGTAAGTTGCGCATCATTATGGCCCTATTATCATTACTCAAGAACGGCTAGATCGGTATACCACACAATGTATTTTTATAGCATTGCTAACCGGAAAACCTTAAATGTATGCTTAGCACCTAAAAAAAAAGAATTATTTATTGTCTATGAGTTGACGTGACATGAGATAAGCTATTTATTAAACTGTAACGTGCCTCTTAAAATCAAGAGTCACAGATGCGATAAATCCTCGTATTTCGGTTGCTGATTTTTTTCCTGGGAGCCGAAAGTAGATTACATTATCGTGCTAAAAGGCACTCAGGAAAAAAAGTTTAAAGTAATTATTATGAATTTTAATTCTTTGTCATGGAAAACTCAAAACTCAAATTATTTTCAACTTGTGGTTTTATTAACGTTACGAAGTTCAAGTGTAACGTTACACATACATATTTTACCGACCTACATACATAATTTTTTTTTAATCAAATCAGATTACACTATTTATAAATATTACATAAATTAAGATATAAAGGAAGCTCATCTAATTGAAATATTTCTTTAGAGTTCGCCTCCTAATTTTATCAACAGGTTTTAGCGCTCCATATCAACGTTAATAAGCTACATTTTAGTGACCGTACGACTGTTGCGGGCAATCTCCGATAGATTGCGCCTGCGTCGCCGGGCAGTCTCGATCTTGTCAGGAATCGCATACAAAGGCTTGGTGATTCGGTCTTGCGCTTGCGTGGTTCGCTAAGTAAATTGAGCACCGACTAATACTAATTAACTAATTTGATAATCGTGTGCAATAATAGTTATTTATTTAATGTGTTTAACCCTTATTTGGGGTCCAAGATTAGGCTAAGGTAGCCGCTGTCGCCTCCGCTACTTCACTTCCGCCCAGGGCTGGACTTACAGTGAGCAGCAGTACAAGCCGCCCTAACTCGTCCCACCGAGCGACCCTCACCGAGACCATCTCCGGCTACCACCAGGGGAGTACACGCTATTGGGCATTATACCACCATTTAATAAATTGTTCTGCACGGATCTCTCGTGTCTCATTTAACTCCGTCATTTGACGCCGTCGTGGTGGAGTGGTCAGTACAGCTGGCTACACATCAAGCGGTCCGGGTTCGAATCCTGGTAGCGGCAAATGTTTGTGTGACGAACTCGAATGTTTGTTTGCGAGTCATGGTTGTTTATATATTTATTTAAGTTTATTTATAAAAATATCTAAAATTCAATACTCAATACTCAATACTCAATTATTATGTATATTAAAAAAAAAATGTCCGTTATCTAGTATCCGTAATACAAGTTCTTAATGATACTTACTTCGGGCTAGATAATTGGTTTGAGCGTGGAGATATATTATTATATTATATATTATATTATATACCTTAATTTACTCCCTATATCTTAGGACCGTGGGAGCACGTGAGACCTTACCCGTGGCACAAGACTGTCCGTGATTAATTTGTGCTACAGGCACCCTACTAGAAAGAGACAGAGCCTCTCTAGAATTGTCAAGAAATGTCAAGTGTTGTCAAAACTTTTGCCCTCACTTTGTTCATTTGTCTAATGACTCCATTCTATAGGTAAAATATAAGCTCCTTGTGAATAACATACAATAGACATAGAAAACGGTATAAGAAATTCAAAAGAAGATCAAAAAATGTTCAGCCAGGATCCTAGCATATGATTCAATCAATGAATTAATTAATGTCAAAGATTTACATTAATAAAATTACCTAGATTGACATTTTTAATTGAATCCTTTGTAAGTTGTATTATATTATAATTTGCAATGTGAAATATTTAAATTTATCTTTATTGACATTTTGATTGAATCCAAATATGTAAAATGTAGATATTATTATTATTGTTGTCATTCTCTTAGCAACTAATGTAAATTATCTTAAATGTTATTATTGACCAAGTTAAAGTTATAATTATATTTGCACACCATCAATGGTAGGATATGGCGCTCTGATAGCTTGTAAGACCTACATTTTTGTACCCATATTTCGCAAATAATGTGATTTGATTTGAAATGGAATAATTTTATTTTTGCGTTTGCAAACGCAAATATTAATACTAGAAAAATGCACTGAAAAAAAAAATCGACTTGCCCGTCCCGCCTGAGGCAAGTCGATTTTTTTCAGTGCATTTTTCTAGTGATTTGATTTGATCCTTGCTAAGCATTTTTGCTAACGAGTAAATTCTTGACAAAACCCTCGTTCTTCACACGGTCCAAATCTTAAGTTAATATTTCTACCAGCATTGAATCCTTCGGAAGATACCCGAGCTCTACTATTTGACTGCCTATCGTTTTCCGTATCTAGTATGTAATATGTTCCGTATGTAATAATATGTTCGGCCAGGATTACGGCTTCCAACATACCCTAGAAAGGTTGGGGGCAGGCAGTCTTCCATAAAACTATGCCAGAACGTATAGCAATGTGGTTAAATTGGATCGACCCTTAATAAATTGGGACCAGGAAGAAGATGAAATTGTTGTATGAACGTTTTTAAAGATACATAGTCATTTAGAAAAATAAGTTAGAATTCACTATGAGCAAAAAAGAACTCAATTTTATTTCCAGTCGAGTATAAAACTGATTAAAGACTGCATCATATCTGTCATGGTTGCCGACTTTTGTTTTTGTAATTGAAAGTTTCGTTATTCTTTTGAGTTTCATACCATTTTTTATTTTAGCAACAGGCCATTTTGAGGCACTGCATGGCCCAACGATGTGGCTCTATGTGAGACCAAATGAGCGTGGCAGTATCTAACCATTATTTACATTAATCTTTAAGGTACAATTTGCAACACTTCATAGAAAAAGCATCTTAGCTCGTATCGAATGATAATTCATTTGGTACTCCGATCTACTTCAAGGATAATCTAATACTGTTCGTCAAACAAACACAAAAGTAGTTCCACTTTGATCAGAGCTTGTACAAGTCGATGACAGAATACAGCGATTTACTCTCACTCGAATAACCCACGGAAATAGGGGTAACGAAGCAAGACAAATTAAGAAAGCTCGGGACATCTATATTTGGAAGTTGCGGCGTATTTTATCTCTCTTTTTAACCTACCCAGCATGTCTGTCTGTAGCTTCGTCTATTGAGCCTTCAATATTAATAATTGGTTCACTTAAGTTCATTGAATAAAATATAAAAAAAAATACTTACTTGTGTCTAAGTAATGTTACAACTGTTATAAATTGCCTCCGCCAGGTGCCAGTAAAAGATGCAAGTCCAAGAAACGCTGACTTGATGTCGCGAAGGAGGACTTACGTGCCAACGGTCTCTCCACCAAGGATGCCGAAGACCGAGCGAAGTGGGCAAGAAAGGTAAGGAAAGCCTATGTATAATACCGTTCTTGTTATGTGATACGCTATAAAGATGTTTGATTTGATTTGGAAGGTGGACCCCGGGCCTTCGCGCGAGAGTGTTTAGGGCACAGCCAGAAAAGCGCAAAGATAATGATGATGATGAGTTATTGTTATAAATGCGAAAGTTTGGGCGGATGGATGTTTGATGAAATTTGGCACAGAGATAGATTATAGTCTTAAATAAATGGGATAGATTTGACACATCAAAATTTCCATGTGAACCAAGTCACAGATTTTTTTTTGTAATTTTATTATCTGAGTAAATATCTATGATAATTATTATTCTTGAGTTTCGTCACACACTCTGCAGTTGCGCGTCCTTAATTGATAGGCTAATTTTTCTTTTAATTCTAAGAAAACAAACTAATTAGCATTTAGTTCACTTTATTTTTGTGGTGCTTTGTTTCTATTGCCAGAGGTTTCCAGAGTTTTACGGGGTTAGGGTACCACCCAGGCAGGCCGTATGCTTGTCTGCTAACCAAATAAAAAAAAAACCTCTAAATATACCTAACAATAAGGTCCAAGTTACAAGTGTAAAATAATTCGAAATTCTCAACAGACAGATACTTACAGGAATTTGCAATCTTACCTCTAAATACATAAAGACGACAGGTAAAATTGTTGTTATAGCATCGCAATAACAGGGCGAAGGCACGTGGTTAGTGACGAATGTGTGAACCAGCCCATTAGAAGACGTGTCTGTTTTCTGTCACCTCCATATATAAATTTACTACGACGACGTAACGTCAATACGTCCGCAACTCTCTGACGTCACAGTTAAAGCGCCATATTTTGCGACGATGTCGGAAAATTAAACATCTCTCCAAGGAAAGAAGTTATGCGACGAACACAGAGCAAATACGTACAGATTTCAGCATTACGGAATTAGGCTGCATTCACACTGTCAACGGTAGACGATCGTTGTGTTGGACGTATTGCGACTTTTGTTTTAGTAAATTGTATATAACAAATACGCCACGATTGAATTCTACCTTTTTACGGGTTTATATGATACGACATTTACTTTATATATGTGTAGCTTCTGCTTACTAGGCTTAAGTAAAGCAAAGCAATGTATTGTAATTGGTATAAGTTAATAATAAACTAGCCACTTTTCAACATATCGTTTTGATTAAGACATATAAGTGTAAAGATTTATTTCCGACATGATAATCTTTTATTTGTTTTCTCTTTTTCTCTTACATAATATTGAATTAACTATCTCGCTCACACTATCATTCTTTCACACAATCATATTTTTCTCTCTTTCACGCATACGTTCCATTCGAGAATTTCGAAATACAGACCTAATAAAAAAAAGTCGAGTTGAAAACCTCCTCATTTTTGAAGTCGGTTAAGAATCGCCACCCTTTAACTCGCTACCAAAATATTATAAGAGGTCTAGTAACTATATAGGCTAGGCAAACGATAAAAAGTCCGTAATATCGCAGGTGTGTACGCAGCTTAACGGCGACGTTGGTTGCGGTTTCAAAGGCTCGTGATTCTATTCGCTCCGTTCGTTGTCGAGGGTACTTACGTACGCTTCAAAGAAGGCTAGAGGGAAAAAGAAATCCTGTTTCGTTGCGTACGCTCCCGCTACAGTTGAATATTTTATGAACAGGCTTCATAAATTGTTGTAATTGACGTTACCCGCCGTATTCGTAACAAAAATCGAAATATAACCTTGTCTTGTTGATGCGTGTCAATATTCTATTTATTTTGTGCTTTATTGTGATAAATTAAATTAAATTTATAAATCGTCAAGGAAAATAACAATTAATTTATTGCGTTTTCAAAATAAATATTCATAATTTCAAATCAAGGTGCAATAAAATTATTTGGTACGTATATTTAAATTGTGTAACGGAAAATAATTAATCGCCGGTTTCCCAGATTCCAACTAGGCGTTCTCTGGCAGTTAAGTTGACGGTTTTGTCTAATGGGAACTTGTCTGGAACCCTTAACTAATAAATTTATAAATTAAGACAAAATGTAGATAATTTTTTAAAATTTTATAATATAATTTACTTTATGAAATCTACCACCAGATGTGGCTGCACGTGTAACCGATTGTTATCTAAAGCTCTGCTCAACCCGTTTCGGGATTACGAGCGTGCTTATATGTTTGTTCGTATGTATACGACAGTAATAATAAAATTATGACGGCCCCATTACAATTGTCACATATATATTTTATGAGTGTTATGTCATTGAACATTTATAGATTTCAGCCAATAACTAGGACACCGTGTCAGATAATGCATTCTAAAGTACATATTTATGATATCAGCGTGTTCTAATATCACAAATGCCATTGTCGTTTCATCTGTAGGTACAGTCAGCATCAGAAGTAGATTAACCCTTGTCCTAATAATCATTCATGCATAATTGTTGTAAATATTATTGGACAAACGCTGCCGTTGATATGACATGGTGCTAAATAAATAAACTACACCTGACTCTGATGCTGACTCTACTAGTCGTCACGATCATCCGGCAAAAAGAGCCTGTTTTTTTTATCAATCATATTTATTGTAACACATTATACATCAATTTTATTTTTCTGCAGTTCTTCTTTAATGCTAATGAATGTTGCAAATGGCAAGCTATTTTACATGAACTTTAATTATACCAAATCTCATATTTATCCGTATGCGCAATATGCCTAGAAAGGAATGCAAACCTTTTTTCTCCGCGTATTAACGTATAGATATGTATGATACTTAGTACTAGTTTTTTTCTCATCGAAATATTGCCTATGTCACTCTTAGGGAACAAATGGCATTGTACAGATGAATATTAGAATAGGTACAGTAGATTTTGAGCCTGTTCATTATAAACATACAAATTTATTCTCTTTATAATATAATAATTCCTACTCGGATTTTCATACTAAACTTTAATGAATTGTCATGGTTGTTTATATATTTATTTGTGTTTATTATATAAAAATATCTAAAAAATATTATGTTTATAAATTGTCTGTTATCTAGTATCCATATCACAAGTTCTTAATGATACTATATTTGAGCTATATTGTGGGTATAAAAACAATATTGGGATTTATTTTAATTCAAAATCTTATCATTGACATTAATATTTGATAAAATATTCAAAGAATTCAAAGTAAAGCATAATATCTGGCACGTCTATGTCGTAGCTCTTAATAACGAACACAAACATATTACGAGAACCTATTGATTCGATAATATATTATATAAAGAAATTTCCTCAAACTTCCAATAAACCCTAATTATTAAGGTCCACGTTTGACCTTTCCCTCATAAATATTATAGAGAACAATTACAGTACCTCAACAAACGAACGCTTATTCCAGAGCGCAAAAATTCTAAAAATGTAAACCTGTAAATTGTCAAATGCTTTTACGGTACAAAAACTAAATTTCTGTCTGTAGAATCATTTATTCATTGGAATTCTATTTTCAACTCGCCATTTTTAATAATACTTTGTTTCGTTGATTGTTAATAATACATGTTGTTGCGAAAAGAGAAAGTCATGGGGCATTTTTGACCAGGTAGCTCGAAGTTCGCGTCTATTATTGAAATGTAGTTTGTTTTGAAGGGTTATCATTTTACGGAATGTATTTTTTTTTAATCCAAAGGTATGGGGAAGAAAAGTGAGACCGCATATCTCATTAGGTAGTTTTTGCTGACAGGTAGTTTAGCTTTAATAATGGCAATATTGTTATGGTCTTGTTTATAAATATGTACTTTAAAACACTAACCAAAATATACTAATCTAAAAAATAAATAATGCTTTGTCATAAAAATAGTTCTTGAAATAGATTTGTAGTTTCTATCTAAAATAAAATCTGTATTCATTTCAATAAAAAATTAATACTTCTTTAACATAAACAAAATCCGACCTTCATAACGAGATACTACAAAAAAAGAGACGAAACTTTTAATTCTGCTAAACAAAAAAAATATTCAATCATATATCAAATTTGACTTTCATAAGTGTACAAATTTTACCTAAATGAATAAAGAAATTTGAGTTTGATTCATTCAATACATAATTGAGAGTAGCACCTGCAAAACGACTAATCACTTTCGTTTGACTTTCGTGCGAGGCGGCGCACGGTAAACATTAGCTCCGCGGCAAAATATTCAAATAAATAGTATTTTTCGGTTTTTCATCTTTTAAGTGTTATTAAAATATCAATACGGCCACTATAATCAGTGCTAAGTGTTTGTCTCGAAATTAATTGCATAAATAGACTTAATTTAAGACAAAAATTATACCTATCAGTGATTTGATAATGTGACTGAGTGAAATAAACTATAAACAGTGTAAAATATACAATAACAGTGAAAGAAGGCTAAATATTTGTTTTAATAATCTATTGCAGTGATAAAAACTTAAAAGTTAACAATAAAATAAAATCACAGTGAAGGTGTAGTGATAAAAATAATTGTCACAAAATTCAAACAACAAACGGTCGCAGCAGTCCACCACTCGATTTACCTATACTGTATCTATTTCGCCACTCTAGTAATAGCTGCATTGGTGTAGTGCGTCAAGCGACGGATTCTCTAAGTGTAACGCTGGAACCGTGAGTTCAATCCCCCGCTTTGAGGAAGACTTTTTTATGACTTAAAATTGTTTATTGAGTTATAAATTTGGCAAACTACGACATCTAGTGACAAATAGCAATAAGGACTATCGCACAAAAATAAAAATATCTTTTCAACACCTTGCAATAAAGTCCCAGAAGATGGCGCTAAAATGCGGAGGTTGCCTCCAAAAAATTCCTAATAGAGAATATCTAACATGTAGCCTATGCAAAGATAAATTTGACTTGCAGTGTGCAAACGTTTCTGTCCAAAGATTTCTGAATACAATGACAGTAGAACATAAAGCAGTATGGAAATGCGAAAAGTGTCGACTACAAGTACCCAAAAGAGATAACACGAACACTCCAGTTCGTCAGCAACAAAATGATTTTATAACATCTAGCGAAACAATGGATGATAGTTTGTCAATAAACAATATCACCTTAAGAACTGCAAAAACAAAAAAAAATGTTATTAACGATACTTCAAGCACTATAGACGATTTGAGTATTTTGGACAACACACTTCATATTGATAATTCAATGAGAATCTCAAACAAAAACTTGCCGCCGCTTCAAGAACCTATAACATTTCAACAATTAGAAGATCTTTTGGACCAGAAATTAAAGAATTATAAACAGTCGTTGCTTACCGACCTTATGGATAAGATTGCATCTTTTGTCTCCAATGACATAGCCTTATTCAAGCAAGAAATAACCCAAACAACCGATAAATTGTTTTCGCAGCAGATAAACTTTAAAGAAAATATTGAGCTCTTGAATACTAGAATATCAGAATTAAACAGAGAAAACAGCAAATTACATGACGAGATCCAAAAAATACAAAACTGTTTTAAAGAACAAAATTCCCAGCACTATACCAGTAAACTTACGAATGTGAATGATCTAAATGCCAACAAAAAGTTTGTATTATATGGGTTGCAAGAAAGTACATGGGAAACCGAACAAGAACTACATGACAGAGTCGCCTTCATATTAAAAGACATTTTAAATTTAAATGTTTTAGGATATCTGGAAGATATTAAAAGGTTAGGGAAAAATAACGGCCGTAAAAGACCTCTGCTAGTTGAACTCATGAGCAAGAGTATGACCAGCTATATACTGAAAAATCGCCGCGCTTTCAAAAACACGGGCATTGCAGTCTCGGAATTACTGGAAGGAGACTCGTTAACATATCGAAAAAACTTAATACAAAATTTAGTATCCGCAAGAAGGAATGGTCGTAGGGCTGTAATTAAGAATAATAGATTAATAATTGAAGGCAAGGAATTTTTACCATCATGTGAAAATGGAAATTACAACTCCGAATATAGTACTCAGCGACATGATAAAGAAATAGAATCAATAAATAATTCGCGGGACATACACATTTCGCCAAATAAACATCGGTCGGCCCATGACAGAACCCATACACAAAACACACAAAAGCAGTTTTTTCGAAACCAGTAATAAATTCAACACTCTTTATCAAAACGTCTGCAGTTTTAACAAAAAACAATATCTGCTTGATGTTCTAACGGAGGAAAATAAAAGCATGCAGGCACTATGCCTCTCCGAAACGTGGATAAATCACTCGAAGCATGATCTTCTTCATCTTGATGGTTTCAAGACTGCGGCAACATTCAGTCGGGCGCAGGGTGCCGGCGGCGGAGTCTGCATTCTTTTGAAAGAGGACGTCGAGTACGAGGAACTACACGAAATTTCGAACATGTCAATCGAATTAATATTTGAAACTTGTGCAACAGAAATATCTAGCTTAAATTTGATACTAGTCGTTATATATTATCCCGATAAAAAAAGAAATCCTGATATGTTCTTAAGCTCACTAGGAAAACTCTTGCAACACCTGTCTCGGAAAAAACATAATAAAAAAAAATATTGTCATTGGGGGTGATTTTAATATAGATATGTTGGTAACGTCCACGCAAACCACAACACTAATAAATCTAATGTCTAGTTTCAATTTTTATCAACACGTTAAAGATCCTACCAGAATAACTAACCATAGTGCCACCTGTATAGATTTAATATTTACAAACTTTAAACCAAAAGCGAACTTTGTCAGCGTAAAAGAATTAGGAATTTCAGACCATAGAGGTGTGTTAGTAAATATTCCCTCATATCATCATAACTTGAGCAGTACTTGGTACACATATAAAAGGATTTTTAATGACAATAATATGAATAAATTTTCCTCGGAAATAACCAAAATAGATTTTAGGAATTATATCACTGTAGAAAAAAATTCTAATGAAAATTTTGAATCATTTACAAATTCTATACAACTAGTTTTAAACAGAACAATACCAAAAATAAGAGTAAATCTGAGGAAAAACAATAAAAAGAAATGGTTAACTACGGGAATAAAAACGTCATGTAAGAATAAAAGACGGCTAAAACTATTGAATTCAAAAATCAAAAATCCAATACTTAAACATAGCTATAAAATGTATGAAAAAACATTAAAAAAGATAGTAAATACGTCAAAAAAGATAAACAACATTAAAAGAATAAAAAACTCAGATAATATAGTAAGAACAACATGGCATATAATTAAGGAAAACACAAATAAAGTTGCTTACAAAGACCACATAAATATAAAACTAAACATCAATAATAAATTAGAAGAAGATCCCACTAGTATCGCTAATATGTTTAACCAATTCTTCATCACTGTAGGAGATTTCGATGATACACTGAACAGCAATCTTTCACCACCGCCATCAGGGGCACCTGTCTTGAAAACATCTGAAAAATCAATTTACCTTAGCCAAGTGACTGACAAAGAAGTAGAAAAAATAATGAAAAATTTAAAAAATAAAATGAGTTTTGGCTATGATGAGCTTCCTCCAGTCTTAATAAAAAAATGTGCGGAAAAATTAGCTCCGCCATTATCATATCTTATAAACCAATCATTCTCTGAAGGAGTCGTGCCAGATAAACTCAAGCTAGCTGTAATAAAACCACTACACAAAAAGGGTGACAAAAAAGAAAGAAACAATTATCGTCCAGTAGCTCTACTATCAACCTTTTCCAAAATATACGAAATTGCAATGGCGACGCGTCTGTACTCATATTGCGAAAAATTTAACATATTTAACGACAACCAAAACGGATTTCGTAAAAATAAGTCTACATCACTAGCCGTATTTAAATATATACAACACATTTTAAATATCATAGATAAAAAACAGCATGCCATAGGCCTACTCCTAGACATGAGTAAAGCATATGATCGGGTTCTGTATAACATCTTACTAAAAAAACTGGATGGTATAGGAGTGAGAGGGCTGGCACACGACTGGTTTGCATCATATCTCAGAGACAGAACACAATACGTTGAAATAGAACACCATGATCACGAGAAAGGAGAAATCATCAAATTCCAATCACAAACATCAAAAGTATATAAATCAATACCACAGGGTAGCGTGCTCGGTTGTGTTTTGTTTCTGATATACATTAATGATCTCCCTGATATAATTGATAGCCCTTGCACATTATTCGCAGATGATGTGTCCGTTTTGATCCCCTGTAAAACTGATACTGACCTGAACATCAAATTAGAAGAAACATTAATAAATATAAAAAACTGGTTAACCAATCACAACCTTAAAATAAATTTTACAAAAACTAAACTTATGGAATTCGAGCCCTACCAAAGGGAAAAACTACAGATTGATTACACTTTTCAAAATACTAGATTAGAACGTGTAAATGCTTATCCGTTGCTGGGGATTGATATAGACTCTAACTTAAATTGGAAAAACCATATCAAAAAGATATCTCTGAAACTTTCACGATTTACATACGCACTATACGAATTAAAAAAGGCCACCGATAAACAGACCGCTTTGAAGGCATATTATGCATATGCTCATGCCTGGCTTCAATATGGTATCATCATGTGGGGAAATAGCGTGGACGTTATAAACCTATTCATACTCCAAAAGCGTTGTCTCCGTATTATCGTTAATATAGATGCAAGGACGAGTTGTAGATCATACTTTATAAGTGAAAAAATGCTTACTGTAATTTCTATCTATATGCTGGAGATATGCGTTTTCATAAGAAAGCACACCCACCTTTTCCCACAGCAGGAACGACCTAAAAGATTAAGACCACAGACTAAATTGGCCCCACCTATTTCAAAATTTAATTTAATCCACTCAGGGCCCTATGCAATGGCTGTAAAAATCTACAATAGAATCCCTAAAGAATTAAAAAATATAAATAACATTAATAGATTTAAGAAGTTATTAAAAGACTTTTTGTTAAATAAAGGTTTTTACACCGTGCAAGAGTTTTTTGAGGATAGGTAGATACTTAAATATGTTAAATTATGTATTAATATAGTTTTTAGTTAATTTAAACTAGAAGTTAATAAGATATTTTATAAGTAATGTTTCATTATTTTTATAAATTATGTTATTCTAATGTTTAGTGTTTAATGTTGCGATACCCTAGCAGGGTTCATGTTTTGGTACCGGTTTACTTGTTATACCACCTTTGTAACCACATGAATTGCAATAAATAATTTGAATTTGAATTTGAATTTGAATCAATTTGAAATATTCTTATCCAAAGGCGAGATTTTATCAGAATGCAAAACTAAATCTGTAGTATTCTCTAAAAATTGCAAATTACTTAATATCAAATACAAATTTTAATATGAGTAGCTTAAGCTTTAATCATTATTGTTCTAAAGAACAGCTGGAGGCACACAACACGCGTGCCATGGTCGGCCGTCAGCACATGATTGCGTCTGTGGCGCGTGCTAAATAATGTCAGACCACGAGACGCGTCGACGTCACGACTGCACATCGAGACAAGAAATATGGACTAGGCACGCCACAAATGTGCTCACTTGAATCTGTCTGTCTGTTTGGTACTTTACACTTATTGTTCTGAATGCACTGTTGAAATTAACACTTATAGATAGTTGGATTTACTTCATTGAGATTTACCTGGATGGAAGGATACAATTACTATTAGAATCAGCGATAATACATTTTTTTTTAATTTTTGCAAAAACAAACTTTCATGATTTTCGTTTCAAAGTTACATTGATTTATTTAGTGGTTCAATTCATTGAGTTGTTAAAATTTTAAAATGAATTTGTTTTAGTTTACGAGATTTTCTCCCCTATACTAAAACTTTCATATGCTATCATATTATTCTATCTATTCTTAATTAATGGCGTCGCGTCGCCTTAAGCGTACGCATTTTGCCAATGTTAAGTGAAAATGTTATAAAAGTAACAAAAATTTTACGGTTGGTTAAAAATGGAGGCTCTCAACACGTGTTTTTACAAGAACTTGGGAGAAACTCCTATCATATTTTCTAAGGAATATTAAACTGTAGTGTTTGACGTGCCTGTCAAACACTATCGGATAAGTAAAAGCAACCAAGCAAAATATATAATAAGCTTTGAGTAATAACGATAAAGAGACCATGAAAATAGCCAGTGCTTGTCTACATATTCCAATATATTCGTTTTGTATACGACATTGTTCATGTACATTTTAAATAAGAATATATTATACAGAAACACAAATGTACAGGTTAATAATAGATACTTAAATTTTTCTTACCAGAACTAAAGTATATTTAAGTTTTTATTAAACTATATAATTTAACTAGCTGACGCGTCAAACACTTTACTGTCATATATTTGTTTTTCGTTTTAGCGGTATAAAACTTTACGATCTATTCTCGATCTTTACGATCTATACCTACCAAATGTACAAAAAAAAATCATGAAAATCAGTAGTGCCGTTTCGGAGGAGTGCGATCACAAATACCATGACACGATGCCTTTATAATTCAACCCACTGCTGGAACATAAGACCTCTTCATCGAACAACCTTGTCATCGAAGGAGGTTTAGGCAGTAGTTCACCACGCTTACCCAATGCGGATTGGTGGACGGAGTATAAGGTGATCCATACTCTTTGCCGATTCATTAGTCGCCTTCTACGACACCCATTGTAGGATATGGGGTGATGCTATTCTACTCTACCGGCACCACACTGCTGCATTTTATACATTAGATGTTTATATGAAAATGAAATAACTATTTCGAAAGTATTCAGATTTTATATAGATAGTTGTGCAATTGTGCATACTCAAATGTCTTATCCACTGATTTATATGTCTGTGTAGTTTGATGACCTCGATAGATCAGTCGCTCCGCGTAACGTACCTAGCACATGTGCACTCAAATTAAATAAATATCTTAGTATGTATTTGTTGATTTTATCTTGTCCCGGCACATATTTTAATAACAGCAAAAACTATTAGGCTACCTATTTTGAATTCAAACATGAACATTGCTCAGTACTTAGTCATTGTTTTTGCCTTATTATACCGGATTAGTACAAGTAATTTAACCTGTTTCTACCAATTTACGCCATAAATATGAAGGAATTGCAGCATGAATGGAAGTGAATGGAGGAAGTTAAAAACTCGTGTATACCGAATTAATGTCAAGTACTTTACTGACTTATTGTATTTGAATTAGCGCATTTTTCTACGTAGGTAAGCTTATCTACGTCAGTAATATTAGTGAGTTTGAGATTTTTTATCCACCTACATACAGTCGCGGACAGGAAATAATTACCACCTTAAGGATCACAATTGCATGCACACATTTAGGTCACAAGTTCTAAATGTCTATTTCATAATAATTTGATTGACCACAGATTATCTTTTTTCTAATGATATGACAGTCAATCCCTCTAAGAAATGTACTGGTATATAGAAAATGTTCTTTGAAAAATCGGGAGTAGTCTCCCCTTGACTTTCTCGTATACCGGAAACGACTCAAAAGTTGATACAAACTTTATATATTGATGTGCATTTTGATATGCATACATGTCCGATTGTTGCATGATTGTTGATATTTTTCCGAAATCACTTACTGCCATTAAAATTTAAAACGCACACAAAAATTTGAATATGACATTGAATAAATGAAAAATATAAGATTCTCTTCTTTTCTATTCTTACTTAATGGCATCGCGATACATAAACGATATGCATTTTGCCAATGTCAAGTGAAAATGTAACTAAAGTAACAAAAATTGTACGGTTGATTTGTGTTAAAAATGGAGACTCTCAACACGCGTTTTTACAATAAGAACTCGGGAGAAACTCCAATGTTCCCATCTCGGAGGCCCATATGTGAGCTGTCGATCTGTTGTTAAAATGTGTGACAATTTTATCGTAATATGTTTGGTTTATAGATAAAGTAGGTACAATAAAGTTTTCCAGTTGTCAACAATATGAAAAACTTATTATTGGAAACTCTAATAGGTTAATATATTAATTAAGTAAATCATTGTCACTTGTAAAATCAAAGCTTAAAGTTTCGTTATACTTCAATAAAATAAAAATAAGATAGAAGCGCTTTGTTGCTTTACAAACGATGGCTTATTGATTGCGTTTTTATCCAAGACGCTTCCGTTGTCATACATTTATTTTTGATAAGGCTCGTTTATGTTAAAAACATAATTTAGTTCTTATATAATGCTCTCTCAATAAGCCATTAAAATACAACATACAAGCACGAATATTAAATTTTACACCTGAATAAACTGCTCTGTTGAGAAGAAGATGAGGGAGGAAAGTTGATTTTTGTTATCAAACCATTGTAATACATTAGTATAGAAATTGTAAATATGAATTTTCGAGGCGTTTGGCCTTCGACTGAGTTAAGATAAAGCCAAAGATGAAAGCGCACTTCACAGGGCATCCTTAAACGACTAAGGGATATTTAGGACAATTTAGTCTCTAAATAAACGAGTACAAGATCTATAATTGCTACTTTAGCAGCAAAATTTGGCAGAGACAGAGATAAACAGAAGAAGTTTCGATATAATATCGTCACTATCCTAATCTCTTTTTTACACTCAAAGTGGAAGATGCTAGCAGCTGTAATACAGTTCATATTACTATGGCTGCTGACGTTCACTTAGGAGACGTCATGTTAATGAGTTTTTATTTATAATATTAGAAGTAAATAAATTTTCATTATCAAAAGCGCTTGGCTTTCATCTCACCTGGAAGGTAAGTGATAATAAGTTGAAAGCAAGTTTCACCCGGACCTCTCATCACAGAGGGACTGGCTATCATTAGCTTTCGAAACACAATAATGTTGAGAACACTATTACTATGGTGACAATCTTTAATGGTGTATAACATACCGTGCACAAATTCCGGTACCATTAGATCAATTACGTCAACGAACCGCTACCAACCTTGCTTCATTTTAAATAGTTTTGGTTGCACCCTAAGGCCTATGCAGACAGTGGACTTTCCGATCTAGTCCGCAACATGATTTTTATTACTAAGCCCGCCCCGATTCTTCGCTCATAAAAATGACACCACTTTATTATGTTACTGATAAAGACCATCTCGCGGACTGCAATCAACAAAAAGTCCATCTTCTGCGATGGGCTTAATACAGAAACCTACTCCTATTACATAACAAGACCCAAACCATTACCTTTGAATAATCCTATGTTCCTGAAAACTATCAAAACAGCAATGAAACCTCACATTCTTATCTCAAATTAGTTTGACCTTTCCAAATTTGAATTTCTATCGTTCCTTGCTTATAGTTCGGTTCGAGTTATCTCCATAGAAATATCTGGAATAAACCAATTTTATTCAAAAACTCTTCGGTTTTACCACTGAATTTGACTCAGTGAGGTAGATGTAGCGTGACATTACATGCGGTTTAGATGTACGTCACTATGACGTTTCGTTTCGTAAATTTTACAAGCATTTCGTAAGTTGATAGGTAAATCGAATGACGCATGTTAGGAGTATCACAAGTACAGTATATTACACTAAGAGTTGTTGAAATGTTTAGGATAAAAATTGCAATCTATACTAGAAACTTCTATTCTAATTCTTTATTCCATTGTTTAAATTATCCTCGGTCTAGTGGTTCACCCACCGTAATTAGATCCGCAGGGATCGAGGCCCAGCGGAGAACAAATTTGTGTACTTAATGGCTAAATTTCGAATTTCGTATTATTATACCATCAACAATATATTTTTAGTAGGTTTAAATTTTTTCCACAACAATCCTCTACACTATTGCTACCATTGAAACATTTTTAGTAATATCTAAAGCATGAAACTTTAAATATCATTAAAGTCGAATTCATACTCAAATCAAATCAAATCAAATCAAAATTGTTTATTGTTTCATGTGGTAAATAAGATGTTACACAATTTACATTTGATCGCACATGAACCCTGTAAGGGCACTACAATAATAATTACAAAACTATAACTATTAAGATATTTCTAAATTATACTATACTATACTATACTATTTGTAAAGAGAACAAAACTTAAATCATTTGAATCCATAGTTTATATTCAATTATAATCAATAACTGAGGCTGGTACAACAAAATTTAGATAACTTATCACAAGTTAGTAGATAACAAATTTTCATGTATCAATTTTCACGGAAGCTATCTTTGACTACATGTTGACTAAGCGAGATTAGCTATCTTGCAAATAATTGATATCACAGACAAATTTAGAACTAATGGCCAGTTACAATATTCGTTCAATACTAAAAAGTGTTTTTAACGTAACTTAAGTTAAATACAAAAAAGTTACAAGCAAGTACTCGCATTCATATCTCGCAAACCAATTAATTTTTCACCAAAAGGTACAAAAAGTAATATAATTATGTTAAATGGTACAATTGGCGACTTTACAGCAAAGAGCGAGTATCTTTAGCAACCTTAGGATGTACAATCGTACAGATATGTACGGCATTTGCGTGCATACATACTTAAAAAAATTGAAAAGGTTACACCCTTTCTAACTGACAGAAACCAAAAGAAACTGATAGGCTAAGACTATCACATACAAATCCTTATTAATCTCTTAAAAACATTGGAAGGTTCCGCACATCTTATTTCCTAATTTCAAATGCCGAGCTATTTTAGCTATTCGAAACTTCAGGCTAACTTTACTTCTAATTTACCCGACGAAAGTAAGGATTTCTTATAAAAGAAAAGTGACATCAAAGTGAGCGTTGAAGCGAGTAGTGAGTTGCTTTACAAAATAACAAGGCTGGTAAGGCAATCCACTTCGCAGTATGCACAGTTAAGTACTTGATACGATAATACTTTCTAGATTTACTAGTTTGTCGTTAATCGTCAGCCGTGGGCCAACTATGTGCTATCACAAAAACAGACGATTACGATACAAAAACTGGTTTTACTTACTTGGAAACTGGCACGTTTGTGAGACATAGAAAATTGTTGCGAACGCTCCGCAGGCTAGCCAGGACCTGCGCGAACGGCGTCACGATCAAGTCTTCGCCGTGGCTGTGAACAAAAATAAACTTTATTAGTATATAAATAAGACTGATTGACTTTGCGAAAAATCTTGGGTTAGTAGCGAGCAGAAAGATGAAAGGAATGCGATGTTGTTACTATGTATTTGAAGTGTGTAGCATTGTTTATTTATCAATTTTTCAAAGTCAACATCGTAATCTGACAAGTGACATTACGTTCCGTTTCGCATTAAGTTTGACATTTAGGCAAAGTGATAAATTCTATACCCAGCGACTTATAAAAAAAAAAAAAAAAAAAAAAAGAAATAGTTCAGACGAAAGTTTCTTGTCTTGGTAAGTTGTATCATGTTTCAGTTCGATATTAGAGATTATGGTCGTCTGTGTGGAATTCTTACACCTTGTTTTTGAATTGGGGCGCGTTAGAGCGTTTTCTATAGTCTCGTCATTATTTAGGTGACGTTAGGCTTACGGGGATCATATTAGTTGTTCAAAATTCATTCAAAGTAGTTATTCGCAAAGATTCGTATTGACAAGAATATTTCGTTCATTCGGATGTATGGACTCACTTTCCTTTGCCTCAGATGTTAAAAAAACCATAGGTAGGCCGACCAATCAGGGACGTTTGTTTTTGCTTGTCAGATTATTCATTCGCATTTCGAATTTCAAATTCAAGGCTGAATTTATTTTGGAGCTATATTTTAAATCTTCGTCATATTATCATATGCGAGGATTATATTAACGAAGGAGAACTATTTTATAATTTGGAAGGAAGATAATTCCGTATTTACATAATATCCTGGAACGGATAAATAACCGTTAAGGAGTTAATAATTCACCCGAAAGGTAACTATAAAACTCTTATCGTTTTTCAATTATTCTGAAAGTTAAAAGTAAATTCTGTGATTGCCTTGATTTTGTGTTACAGTAAATTAGTAAATTCGGTTGTAAAAAACCGCCTCATCTTGTAAAAATTGCCTGACTACCTACTAAGGTAATTATATTTTGTCAGGTTCGAAATTTTAGGCAATGAGTGATCTATTTGTTTAAATTATGAATAATTCACATCTCGAGAGATCATATTCTAAGTACTGTTGGTCGGGTTTCGTAATTGCTCAAAGATTTGCCGTTGTTTTATATTAGTTTTTGGACAAGTTGGGGTTCCAACTCCCTCTTGGGGTTTTATAATGAGTAGTGTAACATTTATTGATGTTGTTTTATTATGACACATCTTCAGGGTCGTCGGTACGGGTTTAGAGACCCAAATTTCCATTACAAATATAGTCGCCTGGTAGAGAGACCTGCGCAAAACCAGAGTTTGGAGGTGTGAGATCAATTTGGAAAAGTGACCGGTGAACTACAATATATAGAGAGAGCTAACTAGTGGCTGATCTATCAGAGCCAAGACACAACGCACTGATCCAGGTACACTACACTAACCAAACGGTAGCGGCTGACTGTCGAAGAGTTCTACAAATACTCTGCAGAAGGTTGTCTCATAACGCGTTTACTAATAATTTATACATAGTAATACCCAAATTCCACTCGTTAACGATCAGAGCAGACTCCAGGACCCTACCTTTCATTATTTTTATGGTTGTATTTTACTATTAGATATATAAGTTAGAAGGTCTAAATTGTGTAAAATCTAACTTGTGTAAACTAGGTATTTTCAAGGAAGAGAATTCTCACAAAGGTATATTATTTGGAATATGTAAATTGTAAGTAAATAACTTTTCTAGTGCAACAAACAGAATATTGTCCACCCTAAATAAACATTGTACTGCCAAACCATCAAATTGTTGTTTCACTTCATATATACCCATTTAGGAAAGGAAAATACGACCAGTTGAAATCGAGTATTACATGGCGCCCGAACATTAGGAGAGGAGGTTCTGTTATTTTTTTTTTAATTCTTGATCTGGTCATATTCGCTCAGAGGAGGCTGATCGTTGACGGTGTGAGTTTGAGGTTTTTTTTTTCTTGTTTTAATTTGTGCCAAAGGTGGCAATATATGAACTTTAATATTGTTTGTTCTCCAGTTAACTATTGTATATTTAGGTATTTTTGCATTCATGTACATGGAGTTATGTAAGCTTTGATCGATTTTGGAGTGGTTTTTTTTTTAATTTTATGGGTTTTTTTTACATTTTTGAATGCTAATAAGCTAATATTTTCATACCACTCACAAAGTGTTTGAAAATATAAATATAAGTAAATTTGCAGTTTATTTTTTGAGCTTGAACCAAATATTACACTTATTTTTTATTTTTTAACTCTAATCTTTGCAAATACATACCTATATCATTTTTTATTCTCCAAATTACTACATTACATACATTAGGTAACATAAACCTTCTCTTACTACACATTTTTAGGAAAATTCATACTACCTATTTGTTTTCATAAAGTTGAAACATGGAACAACGACCTATTACATTTAATTTACTACTTAAAGATGAACTTGAATATGAAGTTAGAATTAGGGGTGCAAAACCTGCAGATACAGTAACTGCTTTGAAGGCACAGATTCGTTCTCTCAATAAGGACTTACCCTCTGATGAGATATTGGAGTGTGATTTGGATGTAGTTTCTGAGCTAAGAATTGTTCATAAAAAATTTGAGGATTTGGACAGACTTATTTCAACATCTTCATCAAAGGCAGGTTCCCTCAAGTCTTTGAATAGAATTCAGACATTGGCTCACCACTTGTTTCACAGAATTGGTCGGCTTGATGTAGAGGAGGAAGTTGACAGCGACTTCTCCACTATGCTTGATACTTACCAAAAGCGTTTGGAAAGTGTTTTGGTAAGGATTGATAATATAATGCACACATTCAAAAGTAGCTTAGCACAGGAGAAAGTTGGAGAACATTCCATTAGCAAGCCACAAGATAGTGCTAGCCAAAACTTGGTAGGGGACGCGGCAGTCCATAAGCTTGGTTTGAAATTCGATGGCAAATCATGCGTTAAGGCTTTCTTACAACGCTTGGAAGAGCTTTGTTTATCTAGGGGTGTATCTGAAACAAAACTTTTCTATTCAGCCTCTGAGTTGTTTTCCAATGAAGCTCTATTTTGGTATAGGGGTGTCAAATCGGATGTTCATGATTGGGTAGGATTAAAATCTTTGTTACTACAGGAATACTTACCTTCTGATTATGACCATAGGTTATTGCAGGAGATTCGTTCTAGAACTCAAGGATCTGATGAGAGTATTATTAATTATCTCAGTATTATGCAAAATTATTTCAGTCGCTTGGCAAGACCTATGTCTGAGGAAGAAAGGTTGAATATTGTTTTATTTAATATAAGGCCATTTTACACAGCCCAGTTAGCATTGAGTCCTGTAGAATCTTGGGCAGAGCTGAAAATGAAGTGTAGGCTGCTGGAGGGGGCACAGGAGAGATGTAAACACTTCAGTGAGCCCGCTAGCTTATCATCTTTAGCACCTGACTTGTGCTATAGAAATAAACAAAAAGTTACACCACAGCAGAGGGTCTCTGCGGTTCAGCCCATACGGGGTGATTTCTGTGTCCGTTGTAGGGTAAATGGTCACAGTTTAAGGAATTGCAGGGCACCTTTTGTTGTAATTTGCTATAGGTGTGGTAGGAAGGATGTCACTGCTAGGAACTGTCCAAATTGTAATTCTAATAAACCTACTTTTAACAATGTTTCAAAAAACTTGGAACAGTGAACTGGCGAAACTCTAATAATAATAAAAATTGGTCTAAATATAATACTAGAATATTTTATTCTAAGAATAAACACAACTATAATATTAATACAATAAAGTCTAAATGTCTTTCGCCAGTTCACTCTATGCATAAGGATGTGCGTCCATATTTGAAAGTGAATATTTATGATTTGGGATTCAGAGGGTTATTGGATTCCGGTTCTGAAATATCAATTATAGGCAGAGATGCAGTAAAGCATTTTATTAATTTTGCCAATTTACATACTTCACATAACCTGCAATTTATTAAAACTGCTAATGGCTCATCGTCTCCTGTAACTGGTTACATGTATTTGCCGGTAACAGTTGATGAGAAAACGTGTGTAGTTAAATTCTTTGTAGTACCTGGAGTCTCCACAGAGTTGCTTTTCGGTTTAAACTTCTGGAGGGAGTTTAACATTGCTCCCGACGTATTGTCACTCTTGAAAGGTAGCGAATTTTTACATGTAAATGATCAGGTACACACGGTCATAACAGCTGATAGGGCTTTGCATGACTTTGACTCTCTATCTGAAGAAGAGCGTAGCCAGGCCAGTGTTGTCATCTCTCAGTTGGAAGAAATTTCCGCGGAGGTGAAGGGTTTGGGCAGGACACATTTAGTTAGTCACAAAATAGACACTGGTGACCATGCTCCAATAAAGCAGCGCTATTATGTTGTTTCTCCAGCAAAGCTGACATTGATGAATGAGCACTTAGATCAAATGCTGAAGGATGATGTGGTGGAGCCTAGCGGCAGTGCTTGGAATAACCCGGTCACATTAGCAATGAAAGCAGATGGTTCTTCTCGCTTCTGCTTGGATAGTCGTAAGCTGAATGCCATATCAAAGCATGACGCATATCCAATGCCTTACATAAGCCATATTTTGGATCAGCTTGGAGAGGCGAAGTACCTCTCTTCGATCGATTTAAAATCAGCATACTTTCAGGTTCCCCTCGATGTAGAATCCAGGGAAAAGACAGCTTTCACCATTCCGGGGAGAGGTCTCTATCATTTTAAGGTTATGAGCTTTGGTCTTGCTTCGGCGCCAGCTACGCAACAGCGTTTGATGGATCGTTTGTTCGGTCCTGAGTTTACTGGTCCTGGTAATGATCCAAATGGTGGCAATAGTGGTAAAGTGTTCATATACCTTGATGACCTAATTATTTGCAGTAGCAATTTCCAGGCACATCTGGAGTTGCTGAAGAAGGTGAAGGACCGATTGAGTCAAGCTAACCTCACCATAAACATGGGAAAGTGTCAGTTCTTCAGAAAACAGCTCAAATATCTAGGCCATGTAATTGACGAACATGGTCTGCGCACGGATCCTGATAAGGTGAAGGCCATAGTAGATTTTCCCACCCCCACATGTAGAAAAGAGGTGAAACGCTTCTTAGGAACCGCCTCATATTATAGAAGGTTTGTGGTGAACTTCAGTGCTAGGGCAGGGCCGTTGAACGCTCTTACGTCGACTCGTAAGGGTGCTCCGCCGTTCAAATGGTCAGTTGAGGCAGACAGGGCGTTCAACGATTTAAAAATAGCGTTGACCACTGCTCCCGTGTTGGCATGTCCCGATTTTTCTAAGGAATTTACGGTTCACTGCGACGCATCTGATTTTGGCGTGGGTGGTTCTTTGACACAGACCATAGATAATGTAGAGCATCCGATAGCATATTGTAGTCGTTCATTAACAGCGTCGGAACGTAATTATTCTGCCACTGAACGAGAGGCTTTAGCAGTGGTTCATGTGGTGGAGCATTTTCGTGCGTATTTGGATAATGGCCGTCCGTTTCGTATTATTACGGACCACGCTAGCTTGAAATGGTTTCTAAATCTTAAAAATCCAACTGGCCGTCTGGCTCGTTGGGGCTGCAGGCTGTCACAATATAATTTTACAATCGAACACCGCAGTGGCTCAAAGAATATTGTACCGGATGCACTTTCCCGTGCGGTCCCAGTAGCACCCGTAAACATAATCTCCACTAACGACGCGTGGTATAATAACATTGTGAAGCGTTGTACGGAGAGGCCGCGAGCGTGTCCGAATTTTCAATTGGTAGATGGTAGGTTGATGCGTTTTACAAAGAGCACTAGTAAACTCTGTGGGGATTTCCAATGGAAAGAGGTGGTACCGATGGATTTTAGGGGGGATGTAATGTTACAAAATCATTCTGTACCAACTGCCGCACATTTGGGAGTGGCAAAAACTTATAAACGTTTAAAGTTAAGATATTTTTGGCCCGGTATGTATAAAGATACCGTGGATTTTATTAAGAAGTGTACCGTTTGCAATGCTTATAAACACAGCTCACTGGCAACGCCTGGCTTTATGGGTGAACCTAAAGTTTGTTGCCGGCCATTCCAGTGCATCAGCATAGATTTGGTTGGTCCACTGCCGATGTCCCGTCAGCAAAATATATATCTCCTTGTCGTGGTGTGTGTGTTCAGTAAATATTGTTTAATGTTTCCATTACGTAGGGCGACGGGTAAAGTCATTGCGCAACGTCTAGAGGACCATGTATTCCTGGTACACGGCATCCCTCAAACCGTAATGTCCGACAACGGTTCGCAATTTGTTAGTCGTGAGATAAGAGCGTTATATGAGAGGTATAATATTCCACAGGTCCACTTAGGACCTGTGTACTGCCCTCAGGTGAATACGGTGGAGCGTTATAACCGTACAGTGATCACGGCGGTTGCGTCATTCGTGGAGAACGATCATAGAACGTGGGACGTCAATATACACAAAATACAGTTCGCAATGAATACGTCAGTGAATGAAGCGACTTCGTACACTCCGTTCATGCTCGTTCACGGTAGGGAGGCCGTTGCGGATGGCAGTATTTATAGTGAATTCACGGACATCGAAGAGTTAGTCGTGCAGCCTCGGGAGGCATATCTAAGTAATCTAGGTCATCTCAAGGACGTCTTCGTTAACGTAAAAACATCCCTTCGCAAGGCCCATGAGCATAACGTTCACTACTATAATAAAAAACGGCGTGACATATCCTATAACGTAGGGGATAAAATTTGGAAACGAACTTACAAACAAAGTGTTGCAAACCGGTATTTTTCAGCAAAGTTGGCTCCTAAGTATGAGCTGTGCAAAATAATTAGAAAACTCTCTCCTTTGGTATATGAACTTGAAGACGAGAATGGCAAGTTCATAGGCAAGTGGCATATTAAAGATTTTAAAATTGTAGATGTTGCATCAGATGTGTGAAGTCAGCGGTTTAACCGTATCACTAAGTTACAAATTTATGTTTTGTTTTTTTCATTTTTCTTAAGTAATGTCTTGTGTTTTTAACCATGTAGCTGTTTAATTACCTGCCTACTTATTTGGCTTGGTAGATTTTGCTTCACCGTGGGTTGACGGTCGAAGAATATCCACCCCGCCGTACTTCCTGGCGTGTCGTAGAAGCCGACTGTAGGGTTTGCTCTATTAAGATCAGATGGGGCCGGTGGTGCCTGCCTGTTGCCTCAGTTTTTCGTTTTTCCCTTTCTCCTTAGTTTGACGTTTGTAGCCATGATGTGCTTGGTAAAACTAAAGTAATGGAGTTTAGTTTACTTAAGCAAATAATATTATTTAAATCTGATCATTTATTTAAATACAAGGGGAAAAAATTTAAGAGGGGCTGAGGTATTAGGGCAGGCATTGTCGTAATTGAGTGTGAAATGTTGGTAAGCTAACAACACCATCTAGTAAGCGCATTTCATTCATCACTATCGGAGCAGGGGGAAAGGTTATTGGGTAGCTATTGCCATCTAGCGACATAGTTACACATTTTATCGTGCCAAGAAGCATTGAGTAGATAGATAGCACATTATCATTTTTTTTTTCTATTTTTTTTTACTTTGATGATTTTACTTAAGTGAAGATGCTTAATTTTTTTGTTTTAAGGTACTTATTTTTATTTAAACTAGAGTATAACTTGATTAAACTCAATTAAAAGTAGGTTTAATTTTTTTTTTTTTTTAATAAAATCAAGAATCTATACGTGTCTATGATTTTGTTTTTTGATAACTGTGAAAGCAAAGAAGTTTCACGGTTGCATCCATGATGTCCCATTAGACTTGATGTATTTTTCACTAACATGAAATACCTTGAGTTAGTTATTTCAATAAAATAGGAAGGGATTGTGCGTTGGAAGATCTTTCTTTATATTTGTTTTAATTTAGTATTTTGTGCAGAGGTAACTTAGTTTTTTTGTGTGGTTTGGTTTGGTCAGTTGTCTGAGTAGGTATAATGTTGGGTGTTGACGTGGGCGTCAAACGCGAATTCACTACGTGAATTCTTACCCGGGTAGGGGGATATTGTAGCATTGTTTATTTATCAATTTTTCAAAGTCAACATCGTAATCTGACAAGTGACATTACGTTCCGTTTCGCATTAAGTTTGACATTTAGGCAAAGTGATAAATTCTATACCCAGCGACTTATAAAAAAAAAAAAAAAAAAAAAAAGAAATAGTTCAGACGAAAGTTTCTTGTCTTGGTAAGTTGTATCATGTTTCAGTTCGATATTAGAGATTATGGTCGTCTGTGTGGAATTCTTACACCTTGTTTTTGAATTGGGGCGCGTTAGAGCGTTTTCTATAGTCTCGTCATTATTTAGGTGACGTTAGGCTTACGGGGATCATATTAGTTGTTCAAAATTCATTCAAAGTAGTTATTCGCAAAGATTCGTATTGACAAGAATATTTCGTTCATTCGGATGTATGGACTCACTTTCCTTTGCCTCAGATGTTAAAAAAACCATAGGTAGGCCGACCAATCAGGGACGTTTGTTTTTGCTTGTCAGATTATTCATTCGCATTTCGAATTTCAAATTCAAGGCTGAATTTATTTTGGAGCTATATTTTAAATCTTCGTCATATTATCATATGCGAGGATTATATTAACGAAGGAGAACTATTTTATAATTTGGAAGGAAGATAATTCCGTATTTACATAATATCCTGGAACGGATAAATAACCGTTAAGGAGTTAATAATTCACCCGAAAGGTAACTATAAAACTCTTATCGTTTTTCAATTATTCTGAAAGTTAAAAGTAAATTCTGTGATTGCCTTGATTTTGTGTTACAGTAAATTAGTAAATTCGGTTGTAAAAAACCGCCTCATCTTGTAAAAATTGCCTGACTACCTACTAAGGTAATTATATTTTGTCAGGTTCGAAATTTTAGGCAATGAGTGATCTATTTGTTTAAATTATGAATAATTCACATCTCGAGAGATCATATTCTAAGTACTGTTGGTCGGGTTTCGTAATTGCTCAAAGATTTGCCGTTGTTTTATATTAGTTTTTGGACAAGTTGGGGTTCCAACTCCCTCTTGGGGTTTTATAATGAGTAGTGTAACATTTATTGATGTTGTTTTATTATGACACATCTTCAGGGTCGTCGGTACGGGTTTAGAGACCCAAATTTCCATTACAAATATAGTCGCCTGGTAGAGAGACCTGCGCAAAACCAGAGTTTGGAGGTGTGAGATCAATTTGGAAAAGTGACCGGTGAACTACAATATATAGAGAGAGCTAACTAGTGGCTGATCTATCAGAGCCAAGACACAACGCACTGATCCAGGTACACTACACTAACCAAACGGTAGCGGCTGACTGTCGAAGAGTTCTACAAATACTCTGCAGAAGGTTGTCTCATAACGCGTTTACTAATAATTTATACATAGTAATACCCAAATTCCACTCGTTAACGATCAGAGCAGACTCCAGGACCCTACCTTTCATTATTTTTATGGTTGTATTTTACTATTAGATATATAAGTTAGAAGGTCTAAATTGTGTAAAATCTAACTTGTGTAAACTAGGTATTTTCAAGGAAGAGAATTCTCACAAAGGTATATTATTTGGAATATGTAAATTGTAAGTAAATAACTTTTCTAGTGCAACAAACAGAATATTGTCCACCCTAAATAAACATTGTACTGCCAAACCATCAAATTGTTGTTTCACTTCATATATACCCATTTAGGAAAGGAAAATACGACCAGTTGAAATCGAGTATTACAAGTGTTCTCAAAACTATTTGAGCACAAAGGGATTGCTTTATTTCAAATATCTAAATATGAACAAAACAGAGGTACGTGGTGTAAATCTCTTTTTCTCACATTCTTTTTAGGGAAATAAAGTAAATTAATTAAAAATTGAACATTTACTACTATTTTTCAAAGTTCAATGCATAATTCATAAATATCGTCTATACAATAAAACACAAAACATGTAATATGCTAAAGTGAGCTGAGAATAAATAAAAAACAAATCAAACTAGAGGTCTGACTAAACTTTCAAATTCTATAAACAATTCACACCGAATGGAAAGGACAACTATATCTACGCATTCCTAGAAAAGCACAAAATCCTAACCTAGTTGAAAGTTTTTTTTTTAATATCAGATACGCCATTGACCTCCTACTTTTTTCTTTTTTAATCCACTTTTGTATAATAGCTTTCGTGTTTAGACAAATCTTTATGAATATGGCAACATATTAAGGTTGTTGCCCCTTTACAGACAATTTCAAAAGGCGCCATTTAAATTTTATCAGTGTCTTTTATCTTTATGTTTTAGGAAAAGGCCTCAATCAGACACAGAGGGCCCATAACAATCTCATCTAGTTAGTTTGTGTTATTTCTGGGTTAGTGCGATGATAACTCCGATATAGAGTAGGGATGTAAAATTATTACGATGCAGGTAAAAATATCGAGTAGAGCCAAAATCATGATGTCCAATAACATCGATACATATCGATATGATTTATATGAGGTGCGCAGGTTTCTACATTTGATATTGCGGAGACGTGTAACAGTTTTTAAAGGCGGGTGCAGATATTATCATTTGCCCGATCCGATCAGCGTACCCGTATCAGCGTATCATGTATGAAGCCCCGTATCAAGTTGTGGACGCCTCGATTTGCTCCGTATGACAATCGTATGAAACCGACATGACGTGGGGACGGGCCGTAACATAACGGCGTATCAAGATCCCGTATCATGATACGCGTATCATCACCCATCCACATATGCGATCATGACACGCGTCGGCGATACGGATGCGCCGATCGGATCGGGCAAATGATACATATCTGGACCCAGCTTAAGGAAAGCTTATTATTTATATTGTGTATTTTTTTTTCTAATTTTCAAGTGCTAATGCTATGAAACTTGTTTGTACATTTGTATTCTTAGCTCAGTATGACTTACTTGCAGTCGTTCAGAAAAATAATCTTGTCTGCATTAACCTAATAAACGAAGAACATTTGCTATTAAATTATTCAATTTATATATATGTTTACTAAATTATGTAATTATCCGAGACGATACTGAATAATAAAAGTTACATAAAAGTATTGCAAAATTGATAAAAACAAATAGTTCATTGGCTTATTGGTCTTCTTGACTGTAAAGGTCTTGATGTTATTCTACGAGTATTTTTGTTAAATTTGGGCTATATTAGGTAAAGTGGTTTCGATATTTAGGTATTATATATTGTACAGAATATTCTCTAGTTAAAAAATATCGATGTTATCGATATTTGGTTGCCAATATATATGTAGCATCCCTAAATCAGACGTACTAAATGCCTTTTATTATAATGTCGATCCATACGTATCTAAATTTTCAAGAAATATTTTTCTAAATATTTATTCATCTAATTATACTAGAGTCTGCCCTTCTAACAGAATTTTAGAACGTAAATGTCACGGCTTTTAATCCAAATTAGAATCATCTTATACGGGATTCAATTTATGAAAGAAAATCTTGAGTTTATGTATACCGAACCTCAAAAGCTGGTTTCATTTTACTTGCAATTTACGATTAGCCTGAAATAGAGTTCACTAATCAAAGAGGTACTTAATCGGTAGATTAACTACCTTTAATATGCATATTGCAGTTTAGAAGATTTATAGGGACAGGAATATACATGAGTCATTTGGGAATACTAACAGTAGACTTTTGTAGTGTAAACCATGTTCTAAGCTTCATTTTGCCCCGTCTTCAACTTCATATCTCCAAAATCTAAAATACTGTCTCCAAAATTACGTTTTAGCAATCGAGTTAACTCCTTAAAATGACAGCAGCAAGTGAACTCTGTCCTCACGCCCCTTAGCATAGATGATTGTATTTATTAGCATTAAAATAACAAATCAAAAAACTTCTTCGGAAAAAGAGGTTTTAGTTGCATGATCTTTCTTTAAAATAATAAAGTTTTTCGAACCTATCTAAACTGCTGAGAGTGAATAATCGTTTCTTATAATGTTTTACATTATTTTATGTTTTATACCTACTGTTAGCTTTATATTCGTTCTAATTATACTTTATAAGGTGGACAGGCGATCTTGTTAGTTCATCCAATGCGGAGAACCATTCAAAGAATATTTTCCCATTGGCCACTTGAGAAGGCAATTTATAACTTATTTTCGTTTCCGATTGGATTCACGTCAAGAAATAACGAAATATACTTAGGCTAAGCTCTCATTTCTTCGTGTTATTATAACTTGGTCCGTCGTATTGCCTATTGCGCATTTACCTAACTTTGGAAGGAAAAACGCATTAATTGAAAAAAAAAAAGATATTCCACAACGTTACAAAAATAATTCTCAAGTACACAATGTAAAAGTTTAAATCATCTAAGCATGAAAGAAATGTGACACGTCTTTTTCTATTTATTGGCTACAAGTAACTAAGGAGAGTTATTCTAGAAAATTCAAACTAAAGCTTTTGTGGTGTAAGGCGTCGCCCAAAATTAGTACTCTATTTAGATGTCGGTACGACTTGTTTTAAGACAGCTCACTTAAACTGATGCTATAATAATAATTCCAATTGGTTTGTTTCAGTCTCTAGGGATAATTTGTTCCCCTGAGTATTCCAAATAAACTATGCCTCCAACTTCGTATCTTGACACCAGTAGTGAGAGCACGGTCGACTTAATTTTTTATTGATGATCATGTCAAGCAAATATATAATAATCTTTATTCTCTTCACAATATTATACATATTTAAGTACAGTACATTTACAATAATAATTCTATCGCCTCTTTTGAATGACCCAAGATTGCAAGAAGGGAATACGTGTGCTGGCAGTGAATTCCATTTCTAAACAGTGCGTCAAATAAACGAGCTGCCAAATTTCTTAGTTCGCGTTGGAATAGTATCAATTTTATTCCACAAAGTTGAATTTTTAAAGAAGCCATCGCTTCGATTTGTCATAGAATCGATGTACTTCGTTCTATGCTAGCGTTGTCGTTTCAAGTCGAAGGTTAATGTTAAATTTTGTTTATTGATAGATCTGTGCTGCTGGTGAGATAAAGCCCCATTTACTTTAAAATAAGAAATCTCGCTATAAACACTTTTAAAACTTTGGTAAACCTATCAAATATCGGCACCTGATACTCTTTTCTGAGCGTCATTGTTTTTAATTTAAAGATGAGAAGAAAATCGATAATACCAAAGAGAAAAGCAATATGGCGGATGAGAGTAAACCTTTATTTGTTTGGCACTAAAATATCGCGCAGTCTCAGAAGAGCTATCGGAAATGATAAACAAACAACGTGCGATCTTGTGTACACACCTAAGAACATAGGATGGATGTTACATGTTTTGGAAAATCTCAATCTTTGTAGCTAGGTGATTTGTTTTAATTTACTTGCGAGGTTACGTCTGTCTGTTGGTGATCTTTTTCAAAATATTCTGCCTGCGAACTACTTCTAATAAGAAGAGAATATACAAATTCACTGAACTGACCACTAGGGCATACTGATTCATATCTTCTGGAAATGTCCGTAATTTAAGGATCATTAGTTGATTGAAGAGGAAACCCAGAATAACAATTATAATTATTTTTCTATAAGGATTGGATCACAATGCCCGAGGTGTCTCTTGATTTTGTAAATCTTATTTTTATTAGAAGTAAAGATTTAGATTGATAGTTTGGGATAAAGTTTTTTTTAATTATCACAAACTTAATAGTTTTGAAAAGATATTATGATGTTACGTTGTAATTATTGAAATTGGTTTTTTATAACTTTACGACTCTTTCTCCATTATATAGGATTGTAAAGTCAACTCGTAAATATTTTAGGATAGGCTCAATCTATAGAGATCATCGGTTTTAGTCTTGAAAATTAATGACATATTGCCACTTAAAGACACTTTAAGACGAAGTTTATGAGAGCAGACAAAAGTATTTTTTATTACAAAAAACGATTAAAGTGATAAAATGATCTTAGATACTAGATAGATAACTTAAATTTACGTATATTTAGTTTTATAGCGTGCCCTAAACATTGTCTAGTATTATCTCATTAATAAATAAATAAACCGCTCGTATAGATAAAATCGAAATAAATTAGTTGTCATATGACTTATGTTGCCAAGTGGCAACAGTGTTTTAAATGTGTCTAAAAACCACGTTTCAGATCACACCAATTATTGCATCATATAATCTGAAATTTACATTTTCCGCGAAAACTTAGCTAGTAGCTAACCCTAACTTTCCCAAATTTCGAATGGACGAAAATCGTTAAATAAGGAAACGTACTATAAATTAAACTTTAAACAAGCCGCTTATTGCCAGGCAAACCATTCGGCAAATAAGAAAGAACATGAATACAACCTCCTTATAAAAAAACAGCACAAAAAAGCCGAAAAAAAACAATATATTTTGTAATAAAATTTCAAAAGGTTCTTATTACAGAACGGCTGCTTGTCGTTCTTTACATTTATACGCTTTTTTAACCATCATCCATAAATAAAGGCAAGATTAATTAAATTAATTCGAGACTGCAAAAGAAAGAATAATTTGTCACTTTGTTTTAAGTCGTAGCTAAGTGTCTATTTCACTAAAAGCTTTCTGAAAGTCGAGCCGAAAACTTACGGAGACTTTGTTAATAATGCATGCTCAAAAATGTACAACAATGCTTAGAACACGTGGTTTAGTTTTTACGAAGGTGTTGGTAACAAAATGAGAATAGTATTCCTATTCACACACCAAAACGAACTATCTGAGTATATTTTTCTTAAAGAAACAAAGGGAAGTAGGTAAGCGTATGAAAGACTCTCCCGATAGTGTCTACTACCTACATTCCACGAGACTCTGTCCTAGGTTTCTATGGCTATAGAAATATGCGTGACTTAATTAGTAATTAGTATAGAAATTATTTATTTTAGGAAAAATATAACGTATATAGAACTTAAGTTTAAGACCATGTTTTTCATTTTAAAATATAACAACGGATTAATTAGCTGGATGTCAACAAACAAACTGTACATTTATTATTTTCTTGTGAAACCGTATAGCGAATAGCATTATTGACTGGACTTTGATAGCACAAATTTAGAACTGATTTTCCGTACTATCCTCAAGTTTAGGCGACAGGCAATAGTAATTCGGCATCCTGTCACTATTTTGGGGTACTTATTATATAACCTGTCGGTTAGTGTCGGTCCAGAGATTAGCGCTGAACGCGCTAATCTCTACGCGCCGAACCCAAAAAATAAACTCGTCAGCTTTATAATTTTTTTATTATTTTCATTTATTTTTCTCTCTACATCCTCCTTTTTATTTAAGGAGACTTTGTTTTTCTATATATTTCATTGGCTACATTTAATACTACACCGTAGTAGACATTTCTATACTTACTTCTATTTTCTTATTCTAGTGACTGGATACATTTGGAGAGCTACTTACATAGTGTCAGACAGAGACATTCCTTAATTCATGCGAGCTTTATAATATTAGTTTATATGTACTTATGTATGTTATTTATCTTTTAGACATTTTTTCACATTTTCCGCGCGATGTTTCTTGTCCTTCAGCTAATTCGTTTTCCACAATAGTCTCATTACACACATCCATTTGTATTCGGTAGATTAGTCACGTCAGGCTGTATTTCATAGTTGTCGCCGCTGTTAGTTGTGGTTTAGTGTTTACTGACTTGTTAACACTTGTGGCGGTTCGACCTCGCTTGCTGTCTTGTATTGCCTTCTTATTGTGTTACTTGTAAGACGCTGCTTTTTATTATTAATACATACTTTAATATTTGTATTTTTTATACTTATCATCATCATAATTTCATCAAATATTTTCGGACGTACTCATACTATAAGCGCAGTTATATATGCACAGTCGAATATTATGAGCGATTGACGCTTCGACCATATTTCATTATTAGAAGTATTTAGTCTGCCGGTCTTTGAAACTGTTCGAATGCATTTGTTTGAAACAACCAAGTTCCATCATCATCAACAGCTCATATGATGTCCCCACCGAGGGGCTCAAGCCTACCCCACATTAGGGACGATTGGACCGTAGTCAACCATGCTGGTCATATGCGGGTTGGATAAAGATAATTAAAAGGACATGTGATATTTATCTACGAAAGCCATAAACCTGATAGAGTTGCAAGTTTCATTTTAAAACTAATTAAGAAAATATATCATACATAAAAATGCCAGTGATTTTTTAAAATCAAATTTTATGCTATTAAATTAGTTCACTAATTTGACATGAATTTTCAATCCAAATTGCTTGAGATGAATTTTGAGTTCCAAAGGTTTAAAAGGAGCAGAATTCATAATAATTTGAAAGCGAAAATTAATGATTAATTACTAGGTAGGTACTTTACTCTCCGCCGCGCAGAATATTTCCCCAAGGTATCTTTACTTTTGAAATGATTACTTAGAAGTATCCCAATAGATATAAAATTGTAGAAAATATGTATTCTGAACAACAAACGCAGAAAGCACGTGACGAATTTTGTAATGAGCGCCATATTTAATTCGTTTGTCAAATAAAATTTTATGTGATAATTTTTCTTTTTGTAACACGAACATTATTGCAACATAAAGATGTCACCAGTTCATTTTCCGGTTTTATGAGCACACGGTTTATTAGTCATAATCATGTGAGATCGTAATCATGTGAAATGACATTTTGTGATTTGGCCGCGGCACCCTGGACTTATGCCCAGTAAGTGGGTCACGCGGGCCCGCTGTGGGGAACGTGAAGCGAGCGACGTGATTAAGATATTTAGGGTTAGCAATGTTTTCCAAAGGATTGTTTAGCGAATTTCTACTACATATGTACAATTGTACATAGTACATTAATATCTTAAATACATATCGATGGCGGCTTGGTCTTGCGACCTACCTACAGAAATTAAACTACTAAAATAACCATAGATTTACATATTGGCAATGAACCGACTAGGGCAAGACCAAAAATTGCACCTATGTGTAAGTAATGCGCATGTGTGCGCGATTAATACTATTGCAGGTTGACAGTTAATGTTTTGTGTGACTGACAGGCCGACATAGGCCGTGTTAGTATGTTCTTTCTCTTACATATTGCCGATCTACAGTTTCCTATATCTATGATAACAACTGTGCGGTTGATATTCTGATGTGTGAAGAAAAATGTTCTATAGTTAACATATGATCACATAATGATAAGTTAGCCACTCTCTGACGCTTTCTGTGGTCGAGGGCTTCGGGTGAAGCTCGCTTTCGTCTTCGTCCTTATCTTAACATCAAAGCTTTTCTGCATTTGACACGATAGCTCGCCATTTTTTTCCATCATACTGTACTTAAGTGCCTGCGTATTACGTACATACATTACATTTTATTCGCAAAACTATCCATAATCCAATAAACGCAATGTTAAAATAATTGTGTCATAATCATAAATAGTGTGTTTAGGTAAATTGAATAATGTCGTACATTCTCATGTTAAAATTTAACTTGGCCGACTGTTGCAGCGAAATAGCTTGCAGCACCAAATTAGCCAATTTCCACAGACCGCATAGAGAGAAGGACAGAGAGAAATTGGACTAATTTCCCATAGCTTTAACATTACAACAAATCTGATTTGGAATCTATATCATTAAACTTAATGGAGTATTTTGAATATCGTTGTAGAACTAATAATTCTCGAGTGACTCTCTGATACAATAATCAAATTAATTTTCGGAGTTTGTAAGTAATTAGGAAGTTCAATTTTCTTTGGTCGTGGTTCGGAAAACGGCGACGTAATGAAAGATACAATATACATATATTACGTATAGTATATACATATATTAGTATTATCTGTGATACATACGCTATAGTATAGATATCAAATCATGCTTTATAGTCCAAAAAATATAAAGAGTATAAATATTTATGTTCCTCAAATAGGTATAAGAATTGAATTGAATTTTAGTGTTTATTTTGTTTCACGAAAATACTAAATTCACGTGTAAATTATAGCTTATATGTTACTCTGACTTATGAGCTATATTACTGTAAAGTTTCATCAAAATCCGTTCATTAGTTTTTTCGTGAAAGAGTAACAAGCACACATCCATCCCATCCATATAAACTTTCTCGTTTATAATATAAGTAGCATTTTATAAGTTCGATCTGTACCCCTAGTATGAGTTTTTTAGTTTTCGAGCTCGATCAAACGTATCGTCTCTTTTCATACATTGCCCACTAGCGCCTCTAGCGTAAATAACAATTTATAACAGCGAACTGCTTCACGGCAGAAATAAGAAAGGCGGTGGTACCTACCCAGACGACTCTACACGTGGGTCTACTACTAAAAGGGCAGTTGTTGACTACTTCTCATACATTTGACACGAGAGTCGCCAGACAGACCTTTCTCAGTAATACGTTATATTATTTTCGTTAGTCGTTCGACGCAATTGGTCACTTGGCCCTCAGTATATTGAACGCTTCGCTAACGTCGCGGATGAGCGATGACTACGCCGCGGCGTCTACTCTCAGTTAACGTCCACCGAACACCAACGCTGGACAAACACTAGAGCGAAGAGGCACTAACTTAACTTATTAAAAACTAGGTGTCCCGGCCGCGCGTTGGTAATTTCATACTAGGTACTGTCCTAGTATAAAATTACCACAGCAGTCATATTTAAAATAAAGTTAAAACCAGATTGTTAGTTTCGGAGTTCATCCCTGAAAAACGTGGCAGGGAAATATTATATAATAAATATGCAATTTACTATCTTGTCCATTATTTAGTAATCATAACGATTGTACGACCTAACGTTTCTTAAAATGGCTACGTACCAACATATTTGTTAGAATTAGTTAACGTTGTTGACAACCCTGTTTCTCCTACAAAGCGATACTTATGAATATTTATATAACAAAGACAGACAAGTTGATGAAATACTAATAGGTGGTGGAGAAACGAAAAAAAGTCTGCCGATGTATTTTTAACAAGAATAAATCGTTAACTTGCGCCTCAAGTGTGAGTTTTATGACAAACGTAATTAAAGCGTTTTTGAATTGATTTATTAGTAAAAACAATGTTTACAAAACAACACTTTTAAATGTACAGTTTTACATAGGCTGTCCATGAAGCAGGTGAATTCTTTTTTTCTTAAATTTATACGTCTGTCATTGGTTTCTATATTACATATATTTTTTTAATTGTCTGTGGACTATTTGCACATTTTTACAGATGCATGACAACTAGTAGCAGATTACGATTGCTAAGTCGAGATAATTTCTCTCTCACCTTTGTTGTGTGTACTAGCTACGCAACCTGCATCGATCTCGTGCAAAGAATTCCATAATAATACTAATGACCGGACGTAGGTCCGGTTAACCCGGTAAGTTGTCAGGTCTAGTCTGAAGAGTCTTTGAAATACTGCCTAAATGGTCGATAGCGATGTTTTCAAATAGTGAAAACCATTTGATAATATTCGATTACGCACTTGTTAATGATATGCATAATTTGCCCCTGAAACTCTCTTAATATGTAGGCAGCAGACTGATTCACTCGACCATGATAGGAAAGAAAGAAAAGAAATGTAAAAAGTCAGATTTAGGACTGAAACAACAATATTATTTTAAATCAAATGTAAGAATATTCGATTTAAAATAATATTATTGTTAACGTATTTTTACAATGTTGGAAATTATTAAAGATGAAATTATTATAAGGTTACCTTCATACCAATTCAAAGTCAAAAATGGTCCAAAATGTCATTGTGTATAAGTACCTACTTATAGACTAACGACTACGATTTCAAGATAAGTCTACGATTTCATGTTGTCGTATGTGGCGAGTTAACATGGCCGTATTGTAAGTTGTGAGTAAGACAACATGATATCTAGCAATAGAGTAAACGAGAAAGATATATGTAGTGCTATGCTCGGATGTGCTTATTAGCTTACTTTTAGGGGGCCACTTTTTGCAAACAAGTAACCTATCTACTCCTCTAGCTCCGTTACAAGGAAGAAGTGGCAATGGGCTGGACACGTGTGTCGTAGGACAGATGGAAGATGGGCGGAAAAGGGTGCTGGAGTGGAGACCATGGACGGGGAGTAGGAGTGTAGGACGTCAACTAACGAGATGGAGTGACGACATCAAGAAGGTGGCGGGAAAACACTGGATGAGAAGGGCACAAGACTGAATAGATTGGCGTGCGAATGAGGAGACCTATGCCCAGCAGTGGGTGAAAATGGGTTCATAAGAAGAAGAAGAGGAAGAACCTATCTACCTCTTTTTAAATATAATATCATTAATTATAACGAAATAAAATGTTCATTTACGATTAACGATTGCTAGAGACATTGTCAGTTTATATTTAGATTCCCTATAATTACTGATGTTTATAGATTGGCAATGAATCGACTAGGGCGAAACTACAAAAAAATGCACCAATGTGTGAGTCAATAATAGAACTGACAGGCCTACCTAGGCCGCCAGCTGCGTGTACGTGAAATGGTCTCGTCTATATTTCTCGCTCTAATATACGCGTTAGTATGCCTATATATGAATAACAGTGACTTTATATTGAATATAGAGTTTATATTCCCAACGCTCTGAACGTTAAATGTCGAAGCTATTGTTATAGCCAATCCCGTTCCATATTTTATTTCGATTCGGTTCATGTATTTTGCTTCGAAGTCCTTGGGAAGTTTGGTGATTACCATATCGCACGGGGCGAGCTTTGCGGTAAGGTAGAGGTTCACTCTGTTTTATTTCGCAGTATACGCAACCAAATGAACATAGACATAGGGTTCACAATTAAACCAATAAATTTCGTTTGGAACGGAGAGAATTATTGGGACATACATAAACCTTAGAGGTAGCTCATCTAAAACCACACCGTTTCGGCTCAGGCATCGGCTGAATATTCAAATCTGAGTCTTGGGTCATCCATCGTAGACGCATTTTGCAATATCCAGTGCTAATCACGTGTAGTTAACTATATTTGAGAACGTTATATAATAGAGAAATCTCAAAGGACGGTTGGTGTAAAATAGGTGGTCGGTCGCAAAAGTCTAATATCATAACTTTTAACAGTATGTTGATAGCAAGATATGCACCGATGAAAAATAAATTGGGAGCAGGGCAGGACAAAGAAGCTATATAATATTACAAAGCCAGAGCAGTGTAGAAGTTTGTCAATGAGAAATACTGCAGGAAGGCAAAAGGCAATTAAAATTTAGTCAAGAGGGAATATGCACTTTTTGAAGTTATTCTTATTTAGGCGCTTTGTGAAAAAACTACAAAATTGAAAATTTTATGTAACCCCCGAGATAAATTTAGAGCTCAGAACCATTCGATTACGTCAGCTTAAACAAAACTAAACGCAACAAAATTGGTCCATTCTTCTTCTTCCTTCAAATGAATGGCGATCGCGACAAATAAGATTACGCATTGCGCCAATATCAAGTGGAAAATTTATTAAAGTAACCCCGCGCGTTTTTGCAACAAGAACTGGGGAGAAACTCCATTGGTCCATTCGCTTAGGAGCTACTATGCCACAGACTGACACACAGACAAACACCCCGCTTTGTGCATGGGGGGTTAAAAATGATGAGAGTGAAATTTTAAGACTGTAACACAAAAGTCACAGGTCAAACTGTGAGTGTTGTGTTACAGTTAAAGTCTCGAAATAAATATATATAACATAATTTGTACTAAATATTATAAACCTCATAATTTTAAATATTTATTATTTAAAAAAAAATCTTTGCTGTACGCAAAGAAGAATAACTTCTCACGCGCGTACACACATTTACACGCACCCATTTTTTTTAGGTTTTAAAAATAATTCTACATACAATTTACAAAACTGAAAAAATTTAAGAAAAATATTGACTAATACCTGACTTAGAATCACACAAAGTTAAATCTGTGGTTGCGTGTTTGACAAGGAGATTCGATATAAAATTTGACGTCACATTACACGCCCGCCATACATATTTCAGACAAAAAGTTGTTTCAGAAAGAGACAGCAACACTGCAATTTCTAATTCAAATATCTCGGGAATTTTTTGGTTAAAATCAATAATCTGTTTTCACTAATATCAGTCTAATTTTACGTATTTTTTTGATAAATATAACATGCATATTCCCTATAGCCGCATTCCCGAAGCAAAAGAAAATCCCAACTTCGCACATAATAATTAAGAGTCGTAAAGTTGTTTGTTAGTTTACTCGTTTCTTTGTTATCCTTGTAACTTTAACTAATCAATGGTTACTAAGTGCGGCGTTTGTTTTTGTTTCATCAATATGGAGAACTCTGCGATGTAGGGGGAGATTAGATTTGCGACTTTATTTTCTTTTGAGGTAATACTAAAATTCAATATTCTCAAATGTACATTTGAGAATATTGTTTTCTTTGAAGATCATCAGGGTTTTAGCGCGTTTGACTTAAAAATGTGGAAGTTAACGACTTTAGACTATAATCTGTACAATCAAGAATTAGCTGTTTCGCCATGTGATGCCGGTAGAGTAGAATAGCATCACTCCATATCCTGCAATCGGTGTTGTAGAAGCCAACTAATGGGTCAGTAAAGAGATATTGTTATCCTTACGGTGTTTACACACGACGCCGCAGCGGCAGCGTTTTTCGCCGCCACTGTGGCGTCAGGTGTAAGGGTTCATATATATATCCAAGGAATATATACAATACAGTGGTAACGCGGCGGCAGTGCCGATGCTGCTGCAAAGTAATGTGTAAACAGCCTTATACTCCGTCCACCAATCCGCATTGGGAAAACGTGGTGGACTACTGCCTAAACCTCCTTCGATGACAAGGAGAGGCCTTGTGTCCCAACATTATAAAGGCTGTTATGACAAGTAGCAACTGTTTACCCTATCCATATCAAATCTAGACGTCTTGGTTTTGATTCCCAGGGTACATTTTTGCTTAGTTAAGTAAAAAAAACTATTATACTCCGGCATTTCTACGAAATTTAGTAGAACCTAAATGTAATGGAATGAAAAAATATAAGAGTTCTGGTAATATTACTATTATATTTTGCCGTATTATAAACTTTATTTCACAACGATTACATTTTTCAATTTAAGCTCATCATTAGAAACGAGAATAAGGTACGAGTAATTAAATAGAAAATATAATATTTGTAGGTAGGTACGTTTTTCTACTAAGGTCTTCCACAATGTTTTTGTGAAATAATTGATAGTTAAATATCGTTAATTATGTCGAGTAGGGTTTGAAATTATTTACCATGTTTGGATTTGAAACACTTATAAAAATTTATTTATTTATTTATTCTTCAAAATTTTATAAAGGAATTTATTTTATAGATATGTCTATTTTCTGGCGGCTTTTAATTAAAATACATACAAAATATAGCCTTCATAAAACTCAAAAGGGTTGAACATTTGACCTCAAAATAGTGATTTTGAGGCCCACTTACACAATAAATTTGATTTTATTAAATAATACCAATATATGTAGATTGTGATATATTTTATAGTAAAGGTCTTTTACCATAAAATATTATGAATTTTAAATAGAAATAAAATATTAACTGAGTTAAATAAGTCAACTTTTGGAACGAAATAAAACTAAATGTGAAGAACGAGAATAATCCTGAGAACATACAAAAGCCACGATCACTAATCAAAATGTTACATTGCTAAATATTTAAATACTGTGCTACATTCTTTGAAATGTAACCACCCCATAGCTTCTATAGGTACCAGTGATAGAGTCTAAATCTAGGTAGCACGTGCCAAAGGCCCTTAAACTAACTATAGCGACAAATGCAGCGAGGCCACTTGTCTCGTTTGCTCGCGTCCTGTCTAGCCTGGCATGTTAACCAATTAGGAAGGTCTATGAGAACCGTAACGAATAGCTGTCAGCAATGAAATCTAACTACGTTACTGGAGCAGCCATCAGCGTCTCAAGGCCTAAGTGACTTACGGTCGTATATGAACTTGGTAGGGAGTAGTTAGAAATTAAAATATGTTCTTGAGAATGTAACTTTCCTTCGTTTCCCGTGTTACAACCGTACTTCATTGAATGCAAAACCTCCCAGAAAATGTGTGAATCTAAAAATGTGTAAATTAGCAGTATTAATGAATTTGAGTTATCTACGTGATAGTTCCAGCTCTGAAAGAGAATACTATCACCCAGAAGATTATGTACAAATTGTTTCTAATACGTTACATCTGCAATATCAATAATTTTGATTATATCAGAGGTTGGAAAAACCATTTTCTTGACAGTACACTTTTCTAACAGAAATATTTACACGGCCACATGACAGGCGCTGCAGTATATATGGACACTCCAGATGGAATCAGCTCGTGGTGATCGCCGGAATAGACGTAACTAAGCAAGCAGGGTCAACATATTTCGCTAAAAGTAATTTCAAAGAAAGCGTCTGTGGTGAATCTGTTGTAATGTTGGAATATTTTAAAACTCTCAAATGTAAAACATACTAAAAAATAATTAAATGATCTCTAATTGTTTCGCATTAATTTATTTAATAAATAATTCTCTAAACAATAGACATGCAGTCATTTGGCTGTCCGCCGTCTTTGTACGTAGTAAAATTTTGCCATCTTTCCAGTGTTAACTTGTAAAATCTAATGACGTATCATCAACAGCTTTCTAATTGTTGTTTATTGGATGCAACGCACATAAAATTATATTTAGTGTCTCACTTGAATTAGAGTAAGAAGATCTTTTTTTTATACTAAGGAGATGGCAAATAAATTTTCGGTCCACCTGGTGTTAAGTGGTTACCGTCGCCTATAGACACTTGCAATATTATGGCAAATCACTTAACACTGCAAGCGCGTTGCCACCCTGGGGACTAAGATGATATGCCTTCCATGCCCAGTAATTACACTGGCTACCTTTCCCTTCAATCCGAAATACAGCGAACTGCTTTTTCGGCAGAAATAAGAAAGGCGGTGGTATCTACCCAGACGACCCTACATATGGGTCTACCACCTAGTTATATAGAACTTAGTTGTGTAGTATTTATATACTGCAATAAACTATCTAGCATAATCCACATGAGCTTCTATCATTAACAAGGCTTTATGTGGAGACCAGTTCTTTGTAGCGTTATGTAGATGCTCGTAGCTGGTACATATATATCTCGTATAATTTAATACGGGGTGGGGGATGAAATTGGGTCAACTTTCGCAAGTCTCTGAGTAGCCTGAATGTAACTTATACGTATTGAGTGAAATAAACAGGGAGATTGTTTCACTCAGTCGTAACAAAGAAATTGCGAAGCATTTGCATAAATATGAGCAGTAGCATGTTAAGTTCCGAAGACTGTTTGTGCGAATTATGTTGATTTTTCTAAGCAATTTTGATATGTTAACTCTAATATCCAAAGCATAAAGCATTACTATACAATTGGTAAAAGAAAAATACATTTATTTAAATGAAAAATTCATTTAAATAAATGTATTTTGCTTATAAGTAAATCAACAAAAATAACAATATCGAATTATATTTCAACAACCTATATCGTTAAGGCTAAGATAATTGAGCCGGCTTAAAATAGTCTAGTCATAAAACTAATAAATCCATTTGAGGCAATAAACTACTGTGTCATTGTTTTATTAGTAAAGTGATCATAGCATTTAATACGTCGCGTTTAATAAGAGTAATATGTCAAAGGCGAAAATTTGTCTTAATTTAGAAAATTGTTGTCTATTGTATGTAGCAATTAAAATGAACACGGCATTCGAAAAAGTAAATTAACGACTATTTTAGTTAAGACTTTAGGCTCTAAAATGAAATTTACTTATGAAAAAGGTTGAAGACTTTTGACACCAAAAATTTTCTACAATAATCTGGACAAAGTGGCATATGGATCAACGGAAAGGGACTATTCGTTGATAAAAAGTAATTTACAAAACATAATTTATTGAACACTATAATTATTTTGTGTTCCACACAAAAATAATGAGATCACATATAGCAATTAAGGTATGAGGCATCTACATTTTTGTGAAATTTGGTTCATGAATGCCAAGTTGTGGCTTAATGTTAAATTCAAACATATTCGGTATATTTTACAATTACCAAATAAAATAGTGATCGACCCGTAAACAACTGGTTGCGAACTATGTAAGACAATAAAAAAACCGTTATTTTGGAATTTTTTTTAGAAGCTAGTGACTGAATACTTATTAAAGTACAATAGGTACTTTGATAAGTTGCCGTTTAAAGTTTAAGCTATAGTTAGAGAGAGACTAGGTTCTGCCCGCGACTTTGTCCGCTCTGGATTAGTATAAATTATAGCACATATATTTTGATGTAAAAACTATAACAATCAAATCCATTCAGTAGTTTTTACGTGAAAGAGTAACAAACACACATACATCCATACAAACTTTTACGTTTTTATTATTAGTAGGATTAGATAAATATCTCATAAAATACATCAAAGATTTTGTTGATAGACAAGCAATTCAAACGCGGTGTGAATCGCCCTAAATTTAGCAGGAACAATTAGTTCTAAATCGGAGCAAATGTTTACAGTTTAATAATAGCTATCAATTAATTAGCTCCATTGTGGTCTGTTCAAACATAAGCCACTCGGACTGAGGCAAAACAATACGATTAATTGTGTTTACGAAACTCTAACCGTAACTTTGGAGCGAGCATTGTACGCGGATATACATGCTGTTAACATTTCCACATAGTCTTTACGAGTAGCGTATAATAAAACTAACGCTTTTAACATTTGAAAAAAGAAAGTTGTCATATAGAATAGAATAAAAAAGAATGTTATTTATTGTACAATTGTACATACATAACATAACATAACTTACATAACTAGCGGTCTTCCGCGGCTTTTCACGCGTCAACGTTTGTTATCGTGCCAAAAAGTATCCTATGTCTTTTCTAGGATCCTTAACTTTCTTTATACCAAATTTTATCAAAATCGGTTCAGTGGTTTAGGCGTAAAAGCGTAACAAACAAACTTACTTTCGCATTTATAATATTCATATCGATAATTATCCGAAATAACATACACATGACTTTAATGTACAATGGACGCTCTTATCGCTAAGAGCGATCGCTTCCAGACAACCTATATACATATACACATATGGATGTATTTTTAGATTTTTTTTATCGATCTAGTACTTTCCATACTTTACATTATAGTCTTTTTGCATTTTAATAATGTAGATACAAAAAATATGTACAATTACATTGTTATAGGCCCTCCAGACTCACGCGAGAAGTCTCGGCGAGAAGTCTCGCCGAGACTTGACCCGAGAAACTAGAAGGTATCCACACTCACGCGACCTTCTCACTTGCGTTCTCGACCGCCATGCGAAATGGATGCACAGATTAGAAAGAATGAATGGATGACTGACAGTGCAGCGGCTTTGGTATTTACATTAAACTACAGCAGTTTGTAGGATCGAAAAAGCGAAGGAGTGATATTATAAAAATTAGTACAACCTAACATTATAATTATATCATCCGTTTTTACTAGGATATTGGTTGTTTTAATGTTGGCAATGAGCTGTTTTAGAATATTTTATAGAGGATACCTAATTAAATAGAATATAAAAAAAACCTGGGATGGAATGGATAAGTGCTGAGACGGGACTTAAACCTGAACGAATTGCTATGAATTTCGATCTTAACTAAATAACAAAAAAAATTAGAAGCAAAATCAATGTTTTAAATAGAAGATTTAAAGCATGAGTGTAGATAAAATTAATTATTTAGACAGGCCCTGTTTCAAAGCTCAGATTAATAAAATAATAAATACAAAGCACACACATGCGATTGAAATCACTTCCTACATCGCAGTGAGGCCGAACGAGAACAAACGAGAATGTGATACGGTTCTCTTTTTTCGCCCGAGAAACCCTTTGAAGCGGACCAAAAAACCGACACCGAGCCGAGAACAGGCGAGCCCGAGAACGAGAACGCGAGAAACTAATCACATTCACGCTTCTCGGGTGTTCTCGGGGGTTCTCGGCGAGAGTGTGGAGGCCGTATTACAAAATTATGTTTGAGGAAGTTAAGGAGGATTTTTTATGAACAGTTCTAATATTTATTAGTATGTTTTATGAGTTGCATCTTTACAAAAAGAAAAAAATACTTTATCCCGGGTTCTGATGACATGCGTTTTTAGATTGAGGCTATATTCAGCAAAGCCGAAAAGATTACGTTTTTTGAATTTAATTTAGAGCTCATTTTTCATTCGCGTGATAAATAATATATAGAGCCCCATTACCTCGCCAACGTGCTATGTGTGTTCGCGCGTAGAGATTCGTGGTGAATTCGTTCATCTGGATAAGGTCTAACATCAATGATATTATAATATAAAAAGAGGTACGTCATAAGCGCGCCGAAATTGCACCTCAAAACAGACAACATATGTAGCCTGTTGGCCGTAGTCGCTTTTGAAACAGTAGACAGTACGCGTGTGCCTTCCCAGTTCCCGCCAACCCTGTTTATGCAGCAAAATGACGTCTTGTGGCATGCGAAAATGCACTAATTATGCAAGCAAAATAAATAAAGCTCATGGAGTCACGTATCATAAGTAATTAAAGCGGAATTATATTATTTAATTTAGTTTTATTACTGTAAAATAAATATATGGCGCCATTGATAATGGTTATAATTTGAATAGAAATATATGGTTGCTATGGTAATGTCACGCAATGGCAAACATTAGCTGTCTTTTTTGTTCCCATTGGAATAATTATGCCATCCCTTTTAAATTTTTGCTAATATACACAAACCAACAAATAAATTAACTATTTAAACTCCGATGATATACAGGGTTCCAGACATTTTGATAGTAATGTTTATGTTTTCTTCTATTGGTACACTAGCAGGCGTACGGTTCTTTCGGACACTTTGTAGAACTATGATTGATAGTATGTTCATGGTAGAAGATTTACATTAGAGAGCAAAATCTGCAGTTTTTCACATATTTCAAGTTTTGCTTACAATATTTTTCCATTCCATTAAATGTCTGACATGTAAAATGCCGATAACCTTCGTGTGAACACAGCTTAAAGATTCTTTCGCTGAAATTCGAAGTCTAAATTACTATAATTCTTGTCAGTTCTGAAGAAGTCAAACTTCTTTATTGTATTTTTCACTCAGTTGGAAATATTATTGATTTTATAATAAACATACTAGCAGTTGTACACGGTTTTTGGCAAAAAGTTATTGCCGCGATAATGTGTGTACAAAATTTCACGATGAGCGTTTGAGTAGTTTAGTCCTGAAAGCGTAACAAACAAATAAACTAATTCACTGTACAATGTTAGTATTAGAATATTATGAGGATGTCAGTTTACACTGTTTCAATCCCAATATAGTTAATTGTGTACACAAGTGTCTTGACTCTGTCACGCCGCTGAATTACAAATTTGCTGGGAAAGGGTTACGATCAAAACCCAAAAAATTCATCGAGCGAAAAACTGCTCACAACGATTTGTGGCGCGGGAGTCGTCGACTCGTTTAAAAAACGCCGTGATAATAGGTTCTTAAGAACATTGCTCGTATTTCGTAGGACCCATAATTATTAGACAAATGCGGCATTTTTAAAATGCGTCATGGCTTTTCTACACTGATGTAGCATGATAGCAAGACGCGAATTTCGCTATGTGGTCTTTCTGCGATTTGCGAATTGTGAAACTCGCGCGGCGAGTTGTTTTTTCGCTCAACGAGCATTTTCTGTCTCTGACCGTAACATATTCCATGGTATGCTGTCAACATTGACAGATTCTCTGAGGTTCAGCAGGTAACAAATATTGCATTTAATATTTCATATTACAGCCGAATGTTATGAAGAATTTCTAATTCCAAATATATCCCCAGGGGTAGCAGCCAAATCACGCACGCGCGTTAAATTGAATAAAACCTCATTTCGGGATTACGGTGGTTCTTATTACATTCGGTAGAATTCATCGTATAAACAGTTTTATTATTTCGCGTTTGGCTGACGCTGGTACAGCTGAAGGTCGACAGGTTCCCTTTAAAATCAATTTGAACACGCGTACGACGTCAGAGCGAGAGATCGCTAGTTTGTTGTTCATTAATGCACGTTTCAATGTTAATTTTATTTCCTAGTGGGATGGTTAAGAGTTAATAAGACGTCGGATACTGCAAGCGGCTGGAGGTCAATGACTCCGTCACTAGGCAGATGTTTGAATGAACAACATTATCTGACGAGTTATTCGGATTAATTATAATGCTGGTATAAAAGTGTACTATAAAGTTTATTACTGGTATTTATATACAGAGTTCTTTGTCAATAAATTATAATTAGCTGTTTTGAAATGGCCGGCCAGGCTGGTGAGATGCTTTTTAGTGTAACATCTGTCCTATCTTTTTGATTTTGTCTTCTTGATACCCTTTGATATAGGTGACAAGCTTTTTCTATTTTGATGTACAACTTGGCCCATACTGCCAGATGTGGCTTTATGTGTAACCAAATGATACATAAAGCTCTGCTCAACTGTCTTAGGATTGCGAGCGTCATATTATGCATGAGAAACACTTGCGTGCAATGAAATCGACCCATCTCAATGCTTTGGTTCAGAGCTCGATAAATCAAAATCTGCAATTAATAAACAATGACATTTAACCGTGTTTGTTAAAAAAAAAAACTTATGTCTATTGTCAGCAACACTCCGTTTATCGATGTTTAAAGTATGATAAAATAGAGCGTATGAAACATATTTTCTAATTATATTTACAGGTTTTGTTTGGGTAATATAATTTATTATAAGTATACCAATAATTTCGAATTGGGCTCAGCTTTAGAAAGAAGTACCTTATAGAATAGGTTCACACTTTTTGTGCAGATAGGCGTACTGACACATTAACTGCAATTTCACTCATATGTATGTTCACTAGTTTTTAGATAAAACATTCCAAAAGTACATACAAATATAATATACTTCGAAAATATTTTATCAAATAGTTTGACAGTTGTTGTTGTTTTAAAATTATATCGATAATGGTAAAGCAAATGAGGTTATTTCATTCAGCCACAACCAAGCAATAATAAGGTAGGTATAACATTGGTTTAGACTATATTTAGATTAGTTTAGACTTACGACCCATACGCGCGAGCCGAGCGTGCCGCGGCTCGCATTTGCTCGCCGCTGTAGCGGTCAGCTAAGCGCCAGAAAAGACTTTTTTACGTTTTGCTAAACGACTATTACTTGTCTTTTCGGTTTTTATGATGCAATTAGGAAGTTTTTCTCATTTTTTGTCAATTTTGCAGAAGTTGGGAGGTAAAAACAGTTCCGTTTCTTGATGATTTAATATTCTTTTGAATTTTCATATTTAGTTTTTATTAATTTTTTTTTAGCAATTTAAAAAAAAATGTAGGAGAGGGTTAGCCGCCGCCCCTTTCTTTTCCCCACCACCCCAAAAAGCGGTAAACTTGGTACTTCTTTCTAAAGTGCTTCCCCGAATTGATATCTACGAGGTGGGTCGATTTCATTGCACGTAAGTGTCTGATGTTAAAATGTTTATTTTCGCTTATACTTAATGAATTTTCCCTATGAAGCTCTGGAAACTCACTAGACAGAAAGAAACACAGCTCTACTAAAGAAAAAAAATCATACGTTCTCTTTACATAGAAATCGCCAAGTACTGTATAAACATTATGTTTAGTTTACTCAATTTACATATTTATTGCTTATGACAGATTACTGCGAGTATCAGTTTGGTATCAGTAAAGATAATAAAATGTATATCGTCCTTATTGAATCATGCATATATCACATTTATCTACTAATTCGCGTAGCAAAGCTTTGTCAGTGATAAATCGTACCGATTTTATACAATAATGCTAAATGGTATAATGCTATGGTGGATAATAATGCTAAATCTATGGTAGGTATTACTATCAAAATTTGTTTCGGTTTGACTAATTAGGTAACTGCTATAAATACATATAATTGATAATTTATTTACCTCATTATTGTGTTATTATTTGGCTTCCCTTAAACATACACAATCAATAATTGATAAAGTGAACAAAATTGCCTTACATTAGATTGATAAATTATTGTAAACTATTGTAAATAAAGCGTTGATACTTATACTTCACTTTGATTGAAGTTTATGACGAAATGAATGTCAGTTTATTTTTTAAATCGACCTAACAGTGTAGTGGTATAGTTTTATAATGAAGTTAAGCGGCCTGTACACAGTCAATCTCTCATGATCCGCGATCACAATCAATGATCACGATCCAGATTGACAATGTACGAACTGTCAATTTACTTCGTACATTATCAATCTGGATCGTGATTATTGATTTTTGATCGCGGATCGCGACTATCCAGTTGGTCTGTCTAGGTGGGGCCGGTTCAGACCACAACACGATTTTTACTAAGATTTTCATAATTAATTGGTAAGTAAAGTACTTACTTACGTAAGTAAAGTAACTCGATGATATATAAACCATCGGATCTAAGTGCATTGAAATCTTATTGTTTTAATGACACTGTATCTATGCATTACATTGACATAAGCTTGTTATCATATCACAAATTGTAGTATGTAAATGTTACCAAATGTTTTCATGTTTTGTAACATTATTTATTACACAGTCTTAAATAATAAGGCATCACCAAGAGATACGTCAATTCACATGAGTAATAGATGTTAGTCCATTAGTTAATATAATTGAGATTCGTTCTAAGGTATTCGTCCACTAAGTAAGCCCGTGTTAGATTGTACTTATTCTTAAAATATAATCGTAATTATTGTAAAATCGCCCCATTTTAATAATTATAAGACTTTCGTCAATTTAATTAAGTAAAGTGTAATTGAGCTGTCGTCACCAGATACCTATCCGGTTGTGCCGTTGTTAAAAGTTTTACGTTAAATTAACATATCTTTGTAAGGTTAGACGTTGAAAATTTAATACTCACATTCAAATAAGTTATTATTGCTATCAATAAATTATAGATCGATAATGTTCATAATGCTGCAAGTAAAGTTAAAATATACATATCTAGTTTTTTTTTTCATTTATTTTATTTAAATTTTAAAGCCATCAGGTATGTGTATGTGACTCTTTAGCTATGAAAGTCTGCTGTGGTAATCCGCTGTAAAGATCTGCCGTGCGTTAACTAAAAAGGCGCAAAGCCACAAAATCTAAATTTGAGTTATGAGCGAAAAACGCGCGAAAACTTTAAAAAATATGCCACTTGAAAACTATAGGTCGTAGAATAAATAAATAAACATCCAAATATAGCTTGTTACATTTACTAGTAAATAGTGATAGTTTTGATTAAAAATAACTACTTTTAAGTAAAAAAAATAGCTTTTTTGCTTTTTAGCAGTGCATATTTTGGTGAATTGAATATAAAAACTGTACTAGAAAGTCGCTAAGTACCCCTTAGCGACCTTATAGTTTATGATTCCATCGTAAATAAAATTTTATTTTTTTGTGTAAAAAAATTATTCGAAATTACTTAACTAAAATGGCGTTAAGGTACTTAATGGCTTTAAAGTTATGTATTGCTAATTTCCATTTATTATTAAACCTTCACTATATAAACACAACAGTCTGTTAGTGTCTTTTTAGGCAAGCATTTGAATTTAGTGTCTTTTTTTGTTTTATTATGAGTGTTTTAACACACCATTACTACACTTTAAAGCCGTTAAGCTTTGAACCTTTGACAATAAACGACTATTTAGTTATGTATTTGGGATTAAATATTCCCAAAGAAAAAACGAAATGAATCAATAAACTTATTAAAAAAATAAAAACACAAGAGGAACTTTTGTAAAACAACTAAAACTTTGTTTGGGAACATGAACAACGACATAATTAACATGAACTTTAAATAAAACTTTTAAAAAGTTATTATTCCTACGACATAAAACAAAACAAAAAAACTGCAAACGCATTATGGACCTTTCTGAAATAACCATAGAATTAATAATACAAGGAAATAGGCCAAGCCGGCGCTTAACTTGTGACAAGTCTATGCCCAGTAGGCATACATTGCCGCCAGTTCACCGTCCGATAAAGTCGAGTGAATACGTACGTATGACAGAAAGAAATATCGGTTTTTCTTTCAAAATGCCATCCTGTTCAACTGTTACATGCAATCATTGCAGTGAATCAGTTATTTATCAAGTAATGGAATAACTTTTCACACGTAAGAACCGTAAAACTTAGATTTATATTTAAAAAACAATATTAATTACATTGCGGCTGTGCTTAACTTCAATTGCTTTGCAGTCCTTAATATGCGCGCAATCAATAGTGTACATTACAGCATGCTCAACTTAAACCATCTTATGGAGTACGGCCGCTGATCGCGTCACTCGAACTTTCTATGAACTCAGCGATTTGATCAATCTCCTTTGCGGCTGTGCTTAACTTTAATTACTTCGCAGTCCTTATGACGCCCGCAATGAATAGTGTATATTACGGCATGCTCAACTAGAACTATGTTATGTAGTACGGCCGCTGATCACGACGCTCGGTCTTCCTATGAACTCGGCGATTCGACCGATCTCTTTAGATTGATATATCTGTGGAAATAACTAAAACTTTGTTTGTGAACATGAACAACAACTTTATGAGCACGAACTTTAAATAACATTTTTAAAAAGGTATTACAACGAAGACATAAAAAAACACTTAGTTTAGTAATTAATTAACTAGTTTGGTATCTATAGAACTCGTTTTGGCCCTTTACTTAAACATTTAAATGTCTAAGAAAGAAATAAGTACTAAATTATATTTCGGTTCGGTGTCCCCCAGGGATCCGTTTTATCCCCTGCACTGTTTCTTTTGCTTATCAATGATATGATTCCTCTTCGTAACATCCATTGCTAATTGCAGACGACAGTACAGTGCATGCAGGCTACTTCGGACATGCAAAGGCTGGATGAGCGGAAACCGTGGAGTCATGAGAATCTTGTCGTTGAACTCAACCTAGAGCTCGACCTTGTTTCTTAATGAGGTACGGCAAATCTGGTTGACATCAATGCTAAGAAAGCTCAGTTGTGCGCGTTTAGGGCTAAAACTTGCCATTCCTTTCCTTTCCCTCTGTCCAGGGCACAACACTAACGCTACAGAGAAGTATCACTTTGCTCGGCATGGAGGTTCGCAGCGACATGAATCCGAAGAACTACATCGAAAGGCTGATAAAAACAGCTTCACGGAAACTTGGAGCCCTGAACAAGGTGCGGCGTTTTTTCACGCCAAATCAACCTGTGTTTGCTTTACAAGACGCAAGTACGGTCCTGCGTGGAGTATTGCTCGCACCTGTGGGATGGCTCTGCCAAGTACTTACTCGATGCTTTGGATAGGTTGCAGCGTCGCGCGGCCCGCATCATCGGCGACGAAGAGGTGACTGAACATCTTGAGCCCCTCCAATCGCGTCGCAATGTTGCGTCATTGAGCGCATTCTAGCGTCTGTACCACGGCGAGTGCTCAAAGGAGCTTTTTTCCCTAATCCCACCATCCTTCCTTTTAAGGACTACGCGTGCTGGTCTACGTAGAACTACGTACGTCACCGACAAACTGTGGCTACGGTTCCAACGCGAACTAAAAATATGGTAATTTATCGTTTATTTTGTTATTTGTTGGACTATGCCCAATTGCCCATTATTAAGTTCACATAGTTGCTGTTTTTCAGGTACAGATGGCATTTCTTCGTAACAAGTCAAATCCTGGACTTCAAGCGCAGGTGTTGGTGTTGGTTGTGTTTAAGAAGGTGACCATTCGCAAGTGGTTATATGAAGTGGTATATAAGGGGAACGTCTCGTTCAAATGTTTTGTCATGAAAGTGGCGCCAACTTTATGTGGTTTGTGTTTCACAAAATTTCATAAACACCGATGATATTGGCCATGCGTAAAGTTTGACGGCATGATATCGTGCTGTCCGAGTAACAAGCGGTTAATTTCCTATTGTACTATTGATTTCACTAATTTTTTAGTTTTTTCATTACTTGTTTTCGGGATTGAAGGAAAAAATAAAACTTGTCGACTGTCGGTTCAGTAAAGCATGGTCAATTGGTCAGTACCAACATATGATGACATGAAGCAAGCAATAAATAAAATTGTCATAATTAAATAATTCAAACAAAATATTTTAAAAACGGGTTATTAGTTTAAGCCATTCCTCCATAATACAAAGAAACGTGCATAATTTCACCTCAATATAATACGTACAGATATATTATTTAGTGAATACTATTATTTTGAAGTATGCAATACTTCAAAATAAACCTAGGCGTTTTGTCAGCCTACGACGACAGCCTACGCACTATTATATTAGTCTTCAAACATATACGAGTACATACTCTCTCTGTGGCAACTAGGGTCGCTCCCCAGTGCGCCGGGGCGGAAAGAGAGGCGAGAGCAGATTGCGTCTTTTTAGCTAAGTATTGTAGCTTAACGTCCTTCTAACGGAGGATTCGTACCATAATCTGAGTAGCTAAAGGCGGTATAATATTTGTGAAAAGTATTCCTTGATTTAAACTTTACACAAATCCTACGCTAAAAAGGTGTTAACAGATTTTAACGTCCTTCTAATGTAGTATTTTCAGAAAACGCCTTTTTAGCCTAGGATTTTAATGTAAATTACAAGACTAAATCTTGGCTTAAAAGTAATTAAAGTATCTTTACGACTTTCTTGTGTAATACTATTGAAAAACGTCTTTTTTGCTAAGCACCGCTTTAAAAATATCTAAAATATTAAAGCATTAAGGGCTGCATGTGACCTTTTAGTTAGGCATCGATGGTTAACGTACTTTCAGTTGTGTAAACTGTTATCTTTTTCGCGTTTAACGACTTATTTGCTTAAACTATTTCAAAAACTATAAACGTTACAAAGATGATTCCTAGACAGATCGATAAAGAATTTTTTCCTACATACGATGGCATTAAAATCTCAAAATCGACCCCCTGAGGGTTAACGCCCTTCTAGTTAACGGACGGCAGAGATCTTTACTCACTTCAGATTTAAATTGATATTGAAGACTTTTATACTAAGAACATTTATCAGAAAACACAAGAATTATCCGTACAAATTCACATTCAAAAGGAATCAACCACAGAACAGGAAACGACTTTCAATGTTTCTAAAGTGTTTTAAAAAAAGTATTTTTTTACTTTCTCGTATACGTACTATAGAGTAACTCTTGTTATCGTCAAAAAATTCGAACTCGAGATTTTGACTGATTTACACGTCCCTGAGTCCAAAAATACCGTTTTTGGAATTATGTCTGTGTGTCTTTGCGTTAGCACGATAACTCGAGTATAGTTTAAATTATTGCAACCAAATTTAACATGCATGTATGACATCAAAATATAAGGTTTCTATCAACTTGTGAGTCGTTGATCACGTAATTTAAGCAACCAAGTGCGCGGTCGGTACTCGGATGGATGACCGAAATTTAACATGCGTTTATGACATCAAAATATAAGGTTTCTATCAAATTTTGAGCCGTTTCCGGTATACTAGAAAGTCAAGGGGAGGCCACTCCCGATTTTTTGTGTTTTTATTACCTTTTTAGCTCAGACCTTCCGTACGAGTCGGATTTTCCCTAAGCCTGGTCAATAGAGAGATTCCCTTGGAGAAATTTGTTGATTAGTAATAGGGGTGATGATTGAGAAATTCTGTTTAGTCCGTTGAATAGAAAATGAAAAAAAGTTGGACATGTAAACAAACAAACAAAACGTTACGATACATTGCGTTGAAATGCCGAGAGACATCTCGCTTCCGTACAATTTTTACGAAACCGTGAAGTCACATGCCTCCACATCTGAACTAAGATGCTTTATATGTTTTTAAATATTCAGTGATTCGATTAAAATACATTGTAAATATTTTTTGCCTGCATTTTTACCCAAGAATAATCCCTATTCTACAGAGAGGATCACCTTATAAACTTGAGAAACCACCAAAATCGTCTTAATAACAGGGTGAGGCTGTAATTAGGCCTTTCATACGAGCCTCATAGCAGAGACAATCCATAAAGCCAAAATACTATGCCATACGGTCCTTAAATTAGATTACGTAAGGTCCTAAATAATAGTTTGGCCTCGTGTAAATGGTCCATTAACGTCAAATCCGGCGAAAAACAATAGTTGACAAAAAAGCAACTACCAGCGACAAACAGTGCACACGCTATTTCATTCATTGTATTTTATTGTATACATTGTGCCGTATTTATGTATAATGTAATGGTTTTATGTATTTCAATTATTTTCATTTATCTGTAGGTTATTTATTTATTTGTCTGTCTGCCATCTATTTTCTCAAACATCTCAATTACTGTGTATTGACAATTCTTCTAAGAGAAGCAAAAACGTTTAAACAAATATACCCAAACTATTGATTTACCCGCCATCAGAATCTCGTGATTAAGAGCCTCAATAATAAGTCTTGTGACTAAATAAATACGCCTTGTTTTAGCTACTCGGCGGCACGAGGCAACTCTACCCTAGTTTACTTTAAAAGCGTTATTAACTATCCACTTTGATACAGTTGGACAAAGTTGAAGTCGTGTTGATAATAATATGTTCTTTAAACGCAATATCTCCAGAAACTTTTAAATATTGGATTTTAGTTAGTAGTATGTTTACTTGATTTGTGTTTAATTTTGTATTACTTTCTTCTCAATCATCATCAGCGTCTGTTATATTTCATTAATCAATTTATATCACAAATAGGTTCATTATATTTTTATGATATAATCTTTACTCGCTCATATTATGAAGCTGAAGACTTTGTTTGTTTAGTTGAACGCGCTAATCTCAGGAACTACTGGTTAAAATAAAAAAAAAATGTATTGGATATTCCGTTTATAGAGGAAGGCTATATAATAACCGAGATTAGATTAACGCGAGTGAAGAGTCGGGCGACGTCTAGTGCCTCATAATTCTATATAAGTTTTAATGGTTAATGTCATTCATCGTCTTCCAAATTTATTAACTTTCTACAGAGAGTATTAGAATATGTTAAGTTTTTCGATGAACATCGGTGTTGCCTACGTATTATTATATTAAGGCTAAATAATTGAAGATACATTGTGCTCTATATTTATAGTCCAAGGGTTAAGTGATACTCATTGCATATATAAGGTTACGCCATAAGTATAAGTAGTGACAATACTTCTGTAACGTAAATGTAATATAAAGTACCAAAATATGACCCTAATTGACCATTGCCATATCCATTGAGATTCTTTACTATAATTGCCTAGTAATAAAATAGACTTAACCTCCAGACTGGAATGTTATATTTTTATTTATCCAACAGTAACGTCCTATCAATAAATTCCACTAGTACAGAATCATTTTATTATTGTTTTAGTATTTTTTGTGATTTTTCTGAAAATCAATGGATCGTAATTGTTTAAAATCTTCATCATTTCCAATTATTTTATATATATCAGGTATTTATTGTATTATTTCGTTTAAAAATTAGTCTATATTATTAATATTTTATTTAAATCTCTGTTTCTCTAAGTCGGATGCCAGAATTTCTTATACAGGTATAAGCACCTTTATACCTACCTACAAAAATACGCCAGCCTATTGAAAAACAATTTTTTTCTAATCAATTTTCAGCCTAAATACATTTCATGTAAAGCGCAAAATCGATTTAAAAAAATTAATAAATGTAGTAACTTGCCATCCTGTTGTCTGTACAATTATTGTCCGTTCTATATTCGTGTCCTATGTATTTGTAGAGTATTTTATGAGTATTTTGACCACAATGATTCCTCAATAGTCAATTGCAAAGGTACGAGTGAGATTTACAAAATATTTTTTCATCGTATGTGCAGTTAAATCATTCGTTATTTTGCAATTACATCATAAAGAACATAAACATTTTATAATCATGTTCCGTAAACATCGCCCGTCTGACAGTATCAAGATTTATACATGCAAACCTTTGATCATAATTTCGCACAAGACATATTCCGTGCTTTTGCCTCTGATTACTTTGGTTATTTTTGAAAGGTTATATTTAAATATATTTCTTACGAACTTTTTCAGAGATGTAAATAAAAGTATGTGTAATAATTTGTTACTTAACGTTATTAAATACAAATAATTAGTTAGGGAAAATCAATATTTAGAATTAATTATGTAAGACTTCTATTAAAATGTACACCATACTAACCTAACGCCAACAAACAAAGAAGAAGAAATTCGCAAGCTGTAATTGGGACTAATAGCCATCTAGCAGAGCTCTGGGTTGTTTTTATTTTGAACTTAATTAATGATTGTATAATAACTACCGTTAATAAAAATATATATGACAAGAAATCTAAAAAACACGTTTCATCATCACTTGTGCAATATTCCATTTTATATGGGTTCGTCGTAATAAGATTACCTCATCCATACTTCTCTATCGAAAAACATTTTTTGTATATTTTTTTGCCATAACATCTATTTAATCATCTTTTCTACAACTTGCCTGTTACTTTATTATCAATATTCATGTTCATCATTTATGTTTTCATCATCTCTTCTGCTTTCATCAAATCTTGCCTTAAGAAATTACTATGTTAGAAGATAGCAGCTGGGACTAGGCTTAACAATTCCTCTGCATATTCCCCATAGTATACGCATGAGATAGAAAATGCAAAGAAGAGCCACGTCTATACCTAAACTAACATTGTTTTAAGGCCCACCACCTAATGCGTACCTATTCTAGTTTATTTATAGCATTAATTCTGTTTCTTTTATAAAATTATCTAAACTTTATCGCCTTAAGATTACAAATCGAATTAGGAGGCATGTTTTGAAGACAAGATAAGCCGATAATCTATTTAAATTATAGGTATCTAACTTTATAAAGGCTAAAATATATGGTAATATCAACAAGCTTGATGACACCTATAGTATTAACAAAGATAGTACTGAAGACAATATGGATGAAAAGCTCCCACTATAAGCTGATTAGTAAAACATGAAGAGGTTGTGGTTATTTATGAGTATTCATGATTGATTTTGATTAGGCAAAGCTTCTTTAGGCAACGAGTAATACATGTTGTTTTTTTTCATTACGAACTTTAAATTTAAAAATCAATATAATTCTGGTTTTGATTTTGCCTTGGTCGACACAAGATATACTAAATTTTATTGAGCTTCGAGGTTCTTCTAATTAAGAACCCATTTTTATTGCAGCTCTGCAATAATTACGAATTACTTCAGGATAGTTACACCACTATGCAGATACGCGATTGGCTCACGGTCCTAAAGCTTATGAGTTTCTATTTGGATGAACAAAAGTCAATCAATGAAATTTGCGGTGTAAGTATAGCTAAAACAAACATGTTCTTCAAGCAACCACGTATCGTGCTGGCTTACTAGAATACAAATGGGTGAATTTAATTTTATAAGTTTGAACATTACAGATGTAGATGGATTTAGTTTAACAATATGTAACGTATCATGGAATCGTGAGGAAAATAGTGAGAAAGAGTCGGTTACATATTTTAGAACGGAATGACAAACGAAACTCTGCCAAACGTCCAATAAAGCTTCAATGAAATTCAACATAAGCGACAAAATATTTTACGTTTGCAGATGTAAGTGGAACGAGCTATTTTGTCGTGGTGTTCTTGAGAAATGGTTGAGTTTCTGTAGAGCAACAGTATCTACGCTTATGCACACATTACAAAGGTAAACGCAATTTTTCTATTCGATCCAGTCGTATTTTTTTTTGTTGTTCTTCCTTACTTTTTCTGTTTCGTCTTTGGCATTGATTATAGCTACATCTTTGAGCATGTAGCTAGCATGTATTACACGATTAAATTCTAATTTCTTATAGTTCTACAACGAAGGAGAAGAGTTGAAGAAAAATGATTGAAAACTGGCTTATAACAAGTTGGTGTTCAGTAATAATTATTTTTATAAAGAAAACTTGGTATTCCGCGCGTGCTGCAAGCGGGATCTTGTAGCAAAGATTTCAGAGCAGACCATTTTGCAAAACCTCTCCACCCATAAATATATATCGTTAGGTAAGAAAGAGTGTGCTCTTTTACTAGCAGACACAAAACGGAACAACAGTTCTCTCCTTTGAACTGGCTTATACATCCTTTCTTAAGAGCGTTTAAGCGTATTGACGGAAATTGTCAATTTTTCGGCTTCTTAACAATGTATCTTTGTCCTCTAGATGTAAAATTATAAAAAAATCCTAATATTATTATTTTGCAAATAGTTAGAGAAATTGTTTCGTGGCATTAAATATTCGTAAATTGTAACAAAATATCTGGGCAATATTTTGAAATGTTTTACGCTTACCCCAATTTTGACGTTCTAAATATCCGATATGGCTCATAATACAATGAATTAAAAAATAAATTGTAACAGACCACTACGCTTAGCGATGTAAATAGCTAAAATAGGAGGCGTAAACGCTTTTTACATAATGTTATGTGAGTTCACTGCTGATGTTGTTAGCTAATTCAAGTGCTTTCATTAAGTGATTCATATGCCCTTTCATGTGTCTATCTACTTGACTATGTATCTCGAAGCTTTAATAAAATTATGACTCATTTCTGAACTAAAATACAATGAATTTGATATTCAGTTTCAACGTGTACCCTTCTCGTAATTAAATTTGATATTTCAGACTAATATGATTGCCTTGGGGATTTAAGCTTTCACGAGAGATTAATAAGATTAAGGTAGCCAAGACGAAAAAGTTGTTAATTGACAAATTTTCATTGTCAGTTTCCATTTGCGTGTTAATTAGTAGACTTTTTTATATGAACTGAATTGTTTACTCGCTCAGTTTTTCAGAGTCAATCTCGAAACAAATAAATCACTCTTGAAGTTGTGCCAATGTTAGTTTTTTGTCCAATTGATTGTTGAGTAACATACTAATTTTAGAATGAAGAGTTTATGTGGATAGATATGAGAGTGTCACCTGCACAAATATTTTACGAATTTATCTACTGTTATCTCAAAAAAGTAACGAAGATATATTTTTTAACATTTGACTAGTTGGCAGTCGTGTAAAATTTATACAATCAGATTGCAATAGCAGGTTAGAATTTTAAGCTTATTTTACGATATCCAAGTGAGATCTTAGCAACGGCAGTAAAATTGAACGTTGCAGTGGATTGTTATGAAATGTTAGAAACTTAACTAAATGATATATTTAAACAATAAAGCTTACATACTAATAACAAAGGTAGGAAATACAAAGTTGGTACAATTCAGTAGCCGGTCTAATATTATCTACTCTTCCCTAGATGATTACTTTAGTTGTGGTACTGGCACGGGATAAACTTCAATGTAACGTTCATATTGCCAACTATATCTGAGTATATCAATGTGGCCCTTAGACGCAATCTTATCAAAGATAAAAAGAAATAAACGTATAATTTCTTTTTGCGATACACGGCAACTTTTCCTATAAATCATCACTATATTTGCGAGCTTATTTCCACGCGCATTAGGTTAAAAATTGTTGGTTCTTTCTGTATACTGGGGATTTCTCGGCTGGAGTAGGTCAGGTGCGGGAGGGGAGAGAAAATTGGTTTTATGAATCGAGTCGGGAAACGGAAATAGTGTAGACATCCTTTCGAACAAGCTGCTTGAAAGCGGTAAACAAGGACAGGTATTGTGGGCTATGGATTGTAAAGTTTTCCATGGGTTGTGAAGATTTACTACAAACTTTATATCAATTCTTTAATATAAATAGTAATATAAAAGACATGTACAGAAAATTCTGTCCTATCCAATCCTAGCTAAAGTGAGAATATTTAAATACGGGAATAATGTACAAGTAGATAATTAGATAAAAGTAAAATAAACAAGTTATGTATAAAAAAAATAATAGGTACAAAGGATCAAACATACAATGACTTTTGTCATAATATTTAATAGAGGATTTTCCATTCCATTGACGCCGTCGTGGTGGAGTGGTCAGTATAGCTGGCTTCACATCAAGCGGTCCGGGTTCGAATCCTGGTAGCGGCAAATGTTTGTGTGACGAACACGAATGTTTGTTTGCGAGTCATGGTTGTTTATATATTTATTTAAGTTTATTTATAAAAATATCTAAAATTATTATGTATATTAAAAAAAAAGTCCGTTATCTAGTATCCGTAACACAAGTTCTTAATGATACTTACTTCGGGCTAGATAATTGGTGTGAGCGTGAAAATATATTATTATTATATTATTATATTATTCCAAGCTTGCGTATTAAGTACCAAACCATTATTCTATAATATAATTATAGTGTGAATAATAACAGGTGTATGTTCTGTTAACTTCAATAATAACAGTTTTGTTTGTATAAGTCAATGTAAATGTCAATTTATAAAATCAATTTTGATATTAATTTAGTAAATATTCATACAAATGATCAAAGTATTTGTATATAGAGTTCAATTATTGAATTTTAACCGCCTCTACTTAATTTAATAATTAAGTATTTTTTCCATTATGTCTTCTCTATTAGGTGCCAAACAATTACAATAGACAATAGTTTCATAATTAATTTGTTAAAATTTAGGTAGTTTGTTTTTTGATTAGTTGTTTACTAAGATTTTTGTAATGCTCGATTATTAATTTCTTTATAGGAAATTGAAATGACTAATAAATGTAGATTATCCAATAATTTATCATGCAAATATTTTACTATTACTTAAAAGTTCTTAATTGCAATGCAAAATGTTAATCTTTTATACGAGATATCATTTGTTAAAAAAAGTTCAAAGAGATTCGTAATATATTTATAGACAGTATCTTTTGCAAAGCCCTAACAGTAGAAACCGCAATGATTGCCTATATATCTTTATCACGCCAACATATCTTTTCAATCTACATACGCTATGTCTGTGACGTGATTGTCATGCTAAGTGTAGGTATCCGTTGATTCATCAACCCGTATTCCCCGCCCGGATAGTATTTGCAATTTTACGATTTTCACCTTTAAAATCACCAGTATAAGTGTACGTGACTAAATTTCGTAATTGTCGACACATATAATGAGATAAAATTGAACAAATGATCGATTTACGTGGAATACATTTTAAGCTTATACGACACGTATTTCTGAATTTTGCTATTTGCTTTATACAATGTTTAGTATTAGTTATATTTCACATAAATATAAATATTCAACGAAACTATGTACACTATAATGTATACACATTTTTGTTGAAGAAAATATAACAGTTTTAAATAATTATCAATTATTTTTGACTTGGCGGTAAATATAAAAATAGATTCTCAAATTCAGGCCGGCATGTGTAGACGCCGCAGCTATATTGTATAACACGCCGTATTACAAAACAGCGCGGCTTTCTAATTAAAATAAAAGCCAAATAAACATTTATTTATTAACTTATTGATTCACAATTACTTTGCTTCCATATTAGAGGTAAGGTACTAAAAGGTAGTTCTTCAGCCAGTGGAAACACTTTTAACTTTATTTTAACTTGATAATACATGAGATAAAGGCCAAACATAACTCCGTCGCAGGATAAAAAATCGGGAGTGGTCTCCCTTTGACTTTCTCGTATACCCGAAATGACTCAAAAGTTGATAGAAACCTTATATTTTGATGTTTTACATGCATGTTAAATTTTGTTTCAATAAGTTAAAGCATACTCGAGTTATCGTGCTTACGCACAGACACGCACACATACATAACTCCAAAAACGGTATTTTTGGACTTAAGGAGGTCCAAAACGCGTAAATACGTCAAAATCTCGAGGTTGAGTTTTTTGACGATTACAAGACTTCCTCTATACTGCGTATACGAGAAAGTAAAAAGGACCAACTTGCTATCCAACTTCGAAAACAACAATTCTACAAACAGCTTAAACCGTCTGTTGAATCTCATTTTAACTCTATATGTAAATATGTCTCCTTTATTATAGCGCCTCAACATAGAACCTAGTTTTTACATGCATTATTTATAACTTCAACACCATCTGCATAACTTATGTCGTCAATAATTTCAAGGTTATGTTTCCGTTCGATTTATGCTCCAAGTAATCTATTTGAAATAACCATATCTCGTTTGTTATTCAACGTGAATATCGTCATTGGTATCGAATATAACCTCTACGGTATCGAAAAATTGTACGGACAATGTATTGAATGGGCGAAACGTGATCTCGGAAAGATAAATGTGCTTGCAACAGAGTATCTTCGCATGTCATTTTCAGCAGAATTCGATTCTCACATTTCAAGATTTGCGGCTTGGACTGCGTAGAGTTTATTAGCCCACCACCACTGGCGTTTATTCCTGTCGGAATGTCCCAACTATAAGGAATGAATTCTAGTGGATGAGCAAAGCAAATATACATACGACCACGCACCTAATCCCACAAGGGGTTGAGCAGAGCCTTAGGTAACATTTTGTTACAGCTACAGCCATATTTGGCAATGAATGACAATCTTTCTGTCTCTTCCATCACGCTTGCACGAAGCGACAACCTTGACTTAGATATAAAGTGGCAGAAAAGCACGTAGAGATGACATTAGTTTGTAGCCTCAAAGGTTTTATTTATCCCTTCGATGATTCTCTACAGTTTATCCATGAGGACAAGTACTAGATCCACAAGAGAGCCGTGACAGTGGCAGTGAGCAGGGCAGATTGCAACGAGGACTGACGGCCGTTGGGGTGGAAAGGTCCTCGAATGGCAGGCGGCCGCGTACCGGGAGACTCAACGTTGGTAGACTACTACTAGGTTGGTTGGTAGGACCGACGATCTCGTAAAGGCCGCGCGAAGCCGCTGGATACGGGCAGCGCTGGACAAATCTGGATGATCCTTAGGGGAGGCCTTTGTAAAACAGTGGGCGTCTCTTGGCTGATATATTGAATAGTTGTAAGCAAGGGTCAGTAGTGTTGGACCGCTATGTCAAGAGCGATATAAAAAAGAATACAGTGATCAATAGCGTTTCCTGGATCTGACTGCATGATTGTAATTCTAATTTGTTCACGAGCCGTAATATTGATCTTGTAAATAAGAAGATTATACCCACTCATACCATAGCTTCGTCTTCATAACTACAATTATTATTAATTTTCTTTTCTTTTTGTCGAGTTATCAAATCAAGAACATTATTTGCCTCAATTTTATATTCCTTAAGCCTAAATATAAAATGCCGCAAATATTTTCTGTTATTAATTTCAATATCGGACCAGTGCCTTCTTAGAACTATGTTAGTCGAGAGTATGACTGTTACTCAGAGGAATTTAATGCGATTTTGACTATGCATGTATAATTATTATCTATATATATAAAAATGAATGCTGACTGACTGACTGATTGACTGACTGACATATCAACGTACAGCCCAAACCGCTGGGTCTAGAGATTCCAACTTTGGCATAAGAAAATTTAAATGCTGCCCGAAGTAACTGTTCTACGCGGACGAAGTCGCGATAAAGCTAGTCTAAAATAATGGTGGATATCGCGAAAAAATCTCATATAAATATTCTCGACGTCCACCAGTAGAGAACAACGGTAATCTACCATATTAATTATTGTAGTAGGGACTGGTAGCTGGTAGGGACCATGTTGCTAGCGATCGTATTATTTGAAGCAGAAATATTTCCAGTATTAACAAATCTTTTAAAAGAATTCGTATATTTCCAGCTTTCAAAAACATCGGATAGAATGGATAAGGAATCGCAATGTTCTTTGAATAATGAAGTCCAAACTCAGTGCCGCATATACCATGGAGCAAGATTTAAAAGTAATAAAAATGTCCTTTGACACGTGGGTTGTGTATCTAGATTTTTTTTATTTCTTCATCGATAACAATATTAGCTTATGAAACAAACGTGATGATGTGAACACGGCTATTCTACAAATCAAAATAAAAAAAGTTTTTTATATTAAAGAAACCGTGACTAATATAGAATTTTATTATAAACAAAAGTATTTATTATTTATATTGAAAAGTAGATAGTAGACACAACAAACTAAAACTGACCCTTGGAGAGAAAAAATAATCTACAAAAGTTGTCATTGGCTCGGAATTTACTATAGAAGATTCCTAAGGGAAATTAAAAGGATATTTGCATCGCAGACTCGATGTATCTACGTCAATTTATACGCCTATATAAAACAAGAAGGATATTGTTCCCTCACTGTTTTTGTTGACCTTCATCAGTATAATTACTTGTGGTACTCCCAAAGTTCGTGTAATAAAGGACTTTGTCAGTTCACTATCTGACACATTTTCAATATCTTGTTCAATAAGTGCGTAGCTCACGGAATATAGTTTGACTGGGGGACTGTTCGATAATGTTTCTCGAAACTACTCGTACAACACTTCTGCTTTCATACGACGCTAACCCGTTGTAGAAAGATTCGTTTTTGCAGTGCAACTGCTTTATTTGATAGGGTGTCAACGGTACCGATGAGAGCTGAACATTAAATACTTTTACCTATCACAGAACTCTTAGCCGCTCGCAAAGCAAAAGCTTCCAATAATTAAATGAATTCTTTTACTTTAACCGAAGACTGGAATGGAAAAGTATTTACAATACTACAGAGAGTTTGGAAAATTAAAAGCAAAAAAGTATAGGCTTGAATTTCAGTAATTTTGTGCGAATATAACTGAAACAGATGAGAAAGTCGAAATATGTATAGTAAAATTATAATCCCAAATTTTCATGAACGAAAAAATATACCAACCTAAATGAAATATGGCAATCCTATTTCATCTTGAAGAATTATTTCACGAGAAATAAAAACTAGTAGAGAATCCTTTTCCCTGAAATGGAATTAAGAAACCTGTAAGTCACGTCAGCTTACGGTACAGAAATATTGTAATAATGATTAAACCTATCTACCTTTATTTCTTTAGGTCAAAAAGGAATGCGTCAGGAGTGTTGGAAGACATTAGGTCGAATTCTTCTGGTTTTCATATATTTTTTCTATCAAATATTATTCCCTATGACGAATGTTTTCCGATATAATATCCACTGAATTAATTTTAATTGAACACGAGCTAAGCATACTCATTAAGGATGCAATATTTTGCATTGAGTAAGATTTTCATATGCTTTTTCGAGTAAAAATTCTGAAAGAGCGCTTGAACTCTCAGTACAATAAGGTTCATTTGGGCGAGAGCCAGCATCCTCCTAAAAGCTTAACTTATAACATTGAGCAAGAGTATGAATGTTGTTTTGTAAAATTCAATGCTCCGTTGTGGCGTTAGTTAATTAGATAGGACTTATTAATTTATGCGCTATTTACGTTAGTAGCTTTTGTTTGTGTAGGAATTAGATCGTTACTAGTACTTATGGGATTGCTTCGAATACAATTGTGTTTACTATTGTTGCCGTCATATCAAAGTGTATTTTTTGCTCTTAGAACTCTATTGAACATCATTCACTTAACAAATCCTTCATGGGAATCTGTCTATCTAATCAGTGCATACAGAGAGTGTATAAAAAGCTACATATTTAATTTTTAAAAGAAGTATAAATGACATAGGATAATGCTGCAACTATTAAATAATCATATAGATGTATATATATTTTATTACATTATCCCTTAACAGTTTTGAGGATGAATGATGAGTTTTGAGTCAAAACCCATTAAACGATTCAGAATCAATACTGAAATTGATAATAACTAAGTTACCTAAGATTTAAGTTTATGTTAAGCATTGTACGTAACTTGTTCTATCACAAAACGAGGTCTTTTTTCACCCAAAGGTTATTTAGAAAGGTCCTTTAGAAACATGAAACATTTTGTAAACAAACGGTTCTAAGAAAATTATTGGAAAATTTTACACAAAATCCATTAGAGTAGCTGCGTCAATATAAAATAATTTTGCAATTGCATATTTTCCCTTTCATAATTATTGTTCAAAAGGGTTTTACATTTACTCAGTAAAGTGAAAATAGGTTATATTTATTAAGAGCTTGGTTTCACGTGTTTTCAATTAACTACCCACGCTTTGCCTTTATGCTGAACTTGATATAAAAAGGGATGCTTGTTTTTAGCTTTTCTGCTTTATTGCATCTATGCACTGTTCATTGCTAGTTTTTCTAGAAATAAGTTGGAAATAGCGCTATGAATAAGGCAGTTGATACTACCTTTCATCTAAACTCTCATTACAATCATATCCTTTTCTTCTACGCAGAAAGTTCTTCAGATAATGAGATTGCTTTTCCTATTAATATTCTGCAGTTTTTGTAAGTGGTAGATTGTGTGCTAGTTTCAAACTGGTTTTCTTCTAAACGAGTTTATTATTGACATCGATTCCATTGTTTACACTGACGCTACTTTGATTGTATTTGGATCTGCGTTAACTGTCTTATGTGTGTCACTTAGCACATACTTCTATTCCATTTTCATTACTTTTATCATCTTTGCCTACTAATTTGTGTGGTTCCCTTATGGTTAACAAACTTTTGGATTTCTACTTTTTACCACAATTACTTTTGCTTCTTAGAGCATTGTTTGAAATATGATTAAACAGTATTTGCTTTCGATAAAATATGGTGATTGATAGATGTGTCATCTTTTATAAAGGTCATATTACTTAGTTCTATCAATAAACTTAAAATGTTTTGTTTATATATTGGATATTGGGAACGCTTTTCATTTTACTTTAAAAAAGTTGCCTTCATTCAACCCTGAATCAATTTACGTTTCGAGCACTAATGAAGGTCCATTGTTCTTTGTTGACGTTTAAAAATTAATAAAACAGGGGTTCATAAACACAAACCTGTAAATAAAGTAAACTGTAAAAAAAAACCGTATGTCATATACAACAACGTCTGAACAGATTTGCAAGTGGAATATGGACTGTAATTAGATATTTTGTATAGATCATAGGGAAAGTGGACTGGAAAAATTACATGTTGTAATTTTGTTAGCTTTGATTTATGACTTAGAATATACAACAGTGTTTTTTGTTGTACTTCAGGAAGCGTGTGGTGTGTTTGGATCAGGGGGTCTTGTATCCTAGTCAGTTAACAAAATTATATACCTACTATGGTTTCTATGATTAAAATCATAATGAAGCTTGTTAGCCACAGTGTTTGTCAGTCGTGTCATAAATCAGTACATGTTCAATGATATTTATACTCAAGTAATAGCTTTAATTAGACGTTAGCAAACACTTCAATAAAATACTCAGTTATTTTCTTGGAAGTACACGTATACAACAGACGTTTCTTAGAAAAAATAATCACAGAAGTTAGTTAGTACTTTTTAATAAACTTCATACACCAATGAGAAATTTCTCCGCAGTAATAAATTGCGCAAAGTTTTTAGGGATGTGAAATAGCATTACCGGAACTTCTATTAGTGTGACCACTAATATCTCGAATGTCAGAACATGTAATACCGATATTTTTAATATTTGCTACTCAAGTGACACTTACGTTAACACTCTACCGAAATATCAGAAACGTGGAAACAAATTATTCATTAGATTTTGGACATCTGGTCCCTGATAAAAAAGCTATACGAATTTTTCTTTCTTAACTCCGAATCGAGTGTCGTGCATTTAAAATTGAGGTTTATTTGTTGCTTTGTAGGTGTTCCGGCTCAAAATCTATTTGAACCTTCGCGGCGATGGAGTTATAGATGGCGCTGCCAGTCTTCGGAACTCGTCGGACTTTCCCGCTTATACCCAGCGTCGCCCTCTGCAGTTTTTCTCTTGCAACCTGAACTTAAAACTAACTGTGCGTGTTCCCAATAAATTATATGAAATAATTGTAATTCTGCTGTAATTAAACAGTTATAATATCAAAAGCACATTATTTCACCGTGCCTACCTTCGAACACCTCATACAATTAAGCAAGAAGCAACATCTCGAAAGAGAGGTAGCCCAAGCTAGCTACCTCCGCTACATGGTGACCCCGACGTGATTTCAAAACCTTCACTGCAAGCCTCAAGCTAAATCCAGTGGCAGACAACATATTTACCAGGGAAGTGGACCAATCCTTTTGTTTTTTCAAACCCTATTCCTTACTCCCTTCTCAATTGTCTATTCAGTGTTGTCTCCCTGTTTTAAATGTTTGGTGAACCTATTTGTATGTGCCTACTTATGTTAGGTCGTTCTCCAAATATAGTACTAGCTCAGTAAAGGTCAATTTACATAATTATACATTTACAAGTTAAGCAGTCTACTAAAACCCAACTACACAAAACTTTTTAGTCATACTTCATTCATTTTTGTAAACTGCTACATACTTATAAATATTTAAATATAATAATTACATCTATAAATAACTGAGTAAACTGTAATTAATCACTGAAAGTGATTAAAAAATGACATTTCCTATTTTACTAGCCATAATTTGAACTAAGTTAATTTACTTGTTTACTAATAAAATTATTACTTAAACTAAAATTGAAACTAAACAATTAGTAATTCAGCATTCTTAAATACATGTCAAATTGCCACTATCAATTCTTTAATTTAACAATAACTTTTTATTGTCATATAAACTAAAATAATAAACTAATTATTTCTTATTGGGTGGAGCACTTGCTCCCTTTCAGCTGGTTATGTGAATGTTCCTGTCTTCTACTCAAGTCTCAATAAGTTCCCCGCTGCCCTGTACTGCTACAGTGCTGAGCATAAGCCTAAGTTAAGTATTCTTCAACTACAATATTATTAGTTCAGTGTAACTATTTAAATTTATTTGATTTAGCTCTGTTATTTGCCAACATTCTTATAAAACAACTAAAGTAATAAAGTATTGTTTATTTAATTGCAACAATGAGTAAAGGAAAAAGAATGGAAGAGTTAATTGCTAAGAGATCTAGTATTGAACAACGGATTCACTTATTTAAAAATTTCATGGAGGACATAACTCTCTCTAAACATCCAACACAGAGCCAGTTCACAGAACTTTCTTTAAGATTAACTAAATTTGAAACTTTATTTGACTCTTTTAGTGAATTACAAACCGATATTGAGGTTGCAGATTCCTCACAATTTTTGGTAAGAGAGGAAATAGAACAGTCATTCTATACACTTATAGCACTAGCTAAAGATAAACTTTCTGAGACTTTAAAGACTACAGAACAAAAAAATATTGGAAATTGTTTATTCGGTAACACCAACCCGATTCGATTGCCACAAATTACCATACCAAATTTTGATGGTAGCTACTTTAAGTGGCTTGAATTTAAAGAATTATTTTGTTCCCTTATTCATAATAATAATAACATAGTAAACATTCACAAGTTCCATTATCTCAGTACATATCTACAGGGTGAGGCTTCACAAGTTATAGCCAATTTGGAGATTACCGGTAAAAATTATGATGAAGCATGGGCTCTCCTCTGCCAGAGATATGACAACAGAAAACAATTAACAACACAACATTTAAATGCTTTATTGTCTATCCCAAATATTAGTAACACAACAAAATCTTTAAGGGGTATAGTTGACCACTTGTCAAAAAATCTTAGAGCACTTTGCAACTTAGGGACTCCTACTACTAATTGGGATCCATTGTTAATACACCTAATTGTACCTAAATTGGACCATGAGATAGCCCTTAAATGGGAAGAACATAAAGCATCATTTGATTATTTGCCTAAATTAGAAGATTTTTTCAAGTTTTTAAAATTTAGAGCTGACATTTGTGAAAGTTTTACTAAGCCCAAATTATCTGTGAAATCTCGAACAATTTCAGCTTCGACTGTCACTCTGCCCAAACCGGCCTTACCACCGCTGCAGCCGGCTAATGAGTTCACGTGCGTCTTTTGCGGAGGCAGCCATCGCATTTACAAATGCGCTGGTCTCCGAGAGCTGCCAGTGGAGGAGAGGATTTCTGAGGCGGTCAGGTTGAAGTTGTGTCTTAATTGCTTAAGAAAAGGACATCCTACGCGACTATGCAGGTCAGGTCCATGTTTTACATGTAAAAAACGTCACAATACGCTCTTACATAGAAATGTTTCTCAGTCTAGTGATGCATTGGTTAACATCTCGAATATAAATGCAACTGATCATACCCCTCTTAATGAATTACAACAAAATGCTACTGAAGCCGCTGTTAATATTTCATGTCAATCTCTCTCCACTGCTAATCATATAATGCTTTCTACTGCTCTTATAGATGTTTATAACCCTAATACCAATAAATGTAAAACCATACGTGCTCTTCTTGACAGTGGAAGTCAGACATCTATTATTACAGAAGAATTGAAACAAACCCTTGACCTTATCTCTCTTCCCACTCGTACTATTAAAGTAGGTGTAGGAAACGAGACTATCACATGTGCAGTGGAACGTTGCTCAATTCGCATACAGTCAAAACTCACTAAATATAATAAAACCTTATCTTGTTTAGTACTGCCTAAAATATCTAGTGATATACCTCATTCACGAATTGACATATCTCGACTTAACCTACCAGGAAATATACTATTAGCTGATCCTAATTTCCACCAACCAGCACCTATAGACATGCTCATAGGAGCGGATATTTTTTGGCATTTATTATCAGGAAATAGTATTAATCTTGGTCCTAATAATCCCATAGCCATTGAAACTCATCTTGGTTGGATAGTAGCTGGACCAATACCAGTCTGTTTAAAAAATAAATTTCTTATGCAAACCATTCAATGCAATCATGTCTCACTTGATGAACAGATTAAAAAATTTTGGGAAGTAGAAGACATCCCCATAGAAAAGAAAATTTATTCTAACTCTGATATTGAGTGTGAAAATCACTTCATTTCAAATACTCGCCGTACAGATGACGGTAGATTTTGTGTGCGCTTGCCATTAAAGACTGAACCCGACTGTTTAGGGGATTCATATGAGCTTGCCCGAAAACGATTTTTGGCACAAGAAAGACGCTTCAAAAAGAACCCTATTCTCAAAGAAATGTATAGTGAATTTATTCGAGAATATTGCCAGCTTGGTCATCTCTCTGAAACTATTGAACCGATCTTGAAGCCTGCTTATTTTATCCCACATCATGCTGTGATCAAGCCAAATAGTGAGTCAACTAAACTTCGCGTAGTTTTTAATGGCAGCGCTCCTACTACATCAGGTATCTCTATAAATGATATTCAAATGACAGGACCCGTAATACAAGACTCGTTGTTTAATATTATTCTTAGATTTCGTCTCTATAAATATGTACTCTCGGGTGACATAGAAAAAATGTACAGACAAGTTATTGTTGATGAACGTGATCGCAATTTGCAGTTAATATTATGGCGTGATAATGAAACTGAACCTATTCGTATACTACGTTTGAACACTGTCACTTATGGCTACACTAGCGCCAGTTTTCTTAGCACACGTTGCTTGTGGCAACTAGGCCAAGAATGTAAAGACGAAAAAATAAAAACTATTATATCAAATGACTTCCTAGTTGATGACCTATTATCTGGATCTGATTGTCCCCAAGAGCTCAGATATATTAAAGAAAAATTAGAATCAGTATTGCTTGCCGGTGGCTTTAATTTGCGAAAATATCGTTGCAATGTGCCTTCTATTTTATTTGATGCCAATAATTCTGATCCTCAGGGAAATCTTGTTATCAGCTGTTCTTCTCATACTCTGGGGGTCGGTTGGAACCCCAACGACGACGTCATAAATTTCCCTACAAATTATTCTACACAAAATGATAGTCCTACTAAACGATCCATTCTCTCCGATTCTTGTAAGGTCTTCGATCCACTAGGGCTGTTGAGCCTTCTTACTATAAAACCTAAAATAACTATTCAAAAACTATGGTTATCTAAAGTCGAATGGGATGACCCTCTACCTGTGAATTTAAAACAAGAATGGATCTCCTTCGTAGAGACATTGCCTCATTTACTGAAATTATCTATTCCGCGTCATGTTGTATGTAATTCTCACGCTCACATTGAACTCCATTGCTTCTGTGATGCTTCACAAGTCGCATACGCAGCATGCGTATACGTCCGATCTATTAACCACAACGGCGATGTCGAAGTGCAATTATTATGCTCCAAGGCGAGAGTGGCTCCCACCAAACCTAACACTGTACCGCGCCTTGAACTCCGCGCTGCGCTACTGGGTGCTCAACTCACTGCCGCCGTTACTAATGCTTTACGCACGCCCATAGTTCAAAAATTTTATTGGACTGATTCATCTATAGTCCTAGCATGGCTGCGGATCGACCGCCACAAGCTGCACACGTTCGTCGCCAATAGAGTTATTGCGATCGACGACTTGAGTGGCGGCCGCACATGGCGTCACGTGCCTGGCACACTCAACCCCGCCGACCTAGCATCGCGAGGTGTGCTAGCCGACCAGTTGGCTGCACTCAAACTATGGTGGCGCGGTCCCGATTTCCTGTTGGATTCGCCTGCAAGTTGGCCAGGACTAGATCCCTCGACAGTCGATAATATACCAGAAATTAAACTTCACACCGCTACCATACATAATGAATTTAAACAAACTTTAATTAATTTTACTAATTATTCCTCTTTACTAAAATTGCAGCGTACATTAGCTTATGTTCTAAGATTTATATATTGCTGTAAATATAAAATAAAACTTACCTGTGCATTGAAGACTGAGGAACTTAAAAAATCATTCGAAACATTAGCGTATTTATCACAATCTGAAACATTCCCTAATGAAATTAAGTTGTTAAGACACAACAAGCCTTTAGATTCAAGACACAGTCTCTTACCTTTGAGTCCGTTTCTACATGATAGCATAATCCGTGTCGGCGGCCGCCTCAAGAATTCTCACTATTCGTTTGACAAACGGCATCCCATTTTATTGCACGGCAAACACAAACTTACAAGACTTTTGTTTGAACGCGAGCACTTACGACTCTTCCATGCCCCTCCACAATTGTTGTTATCATCGGTTAAAGACATCGTTTGGCCTATCGCTGGAAGAAACGTAGCTAAATCTGTATACCACCAGTGCGTTAAATGTCGTAGATTCAATGGAAAAACGTTAAGTCCTAAAATGGGTAACTTACCCGCTGTACGTACAACACCCGGCTATCCGTTTGTTTGTGTCGGTGTTGATTTTGCTGGTCCCTTTCTTGTAACAAATCGCAAGGGCAGAGGATCTAAAACTCTCACAAAATGTTATCTTTGTTTGTTTGTGTGTATGAAATATAAATGTTTGCATCTTGAAGCCGTTAGTGAACTTAATAAGGATGCCTTTATTTTAGCCCTGCGTCGGTTTATCTCTCGCAGAGGAAAGCCCACGGATATATACTGCGATAACGGAACAAATTTTATTGCTGCATCAAAAGAGCTTGGTAATTTCATTCTCGCTAATTCTAATTATATTTGCAATATTGCGTCTAATGAAGGTATACAATTTCATTTCTCTCCGGCTTATGCTCCGCATTTTGGCGGTCTATGGGAGGCGGGAGTAAAATCTGCAAAATTTCACATAAAAAGGACTCTTGGTAATACTCACCTTACATTTGAAGAGCTAGCGACACTGTTTAGTCAAGTTGAGGCCATCCTAAACAGCCGTCCTTTATGTCCTATGTCCTCCTCTCCCGATGACTTCCATTCACTTACACCAGGCCATTTCCTCATTGGTCGAGCCCTAACTTCACTGCCTTCACCGGATCTCGACTGCATCAACTTCAATCGTCTGAATCGTTACCAAGCTTTGGAAAAATATCGACAACACTTCTGGAAAAGATGGACGCTCGATTATATATCAGAGCTACAGCAAAGAACAAAGTGGCGCGTACCCTCAAAACCGCTTCGTGTTGGAGATCTGGTACTATTAAAGGATGAGAACGCTGCTCCACTTCAATGGAAATTAGGCCGTATCTCCAATCTGTACGTGGGACCTGACGGAATCAATCGCGTGGCAGATGTTAACACGTCCACCGGAATTTTTAAACGAGGCATCAAGTACCTTTGCCCTCTTCTTGATCCAGAGGAAGACCAGTAATGCCAGCATCAGTTCCCGGGCCCCCAGTATGTTCCGGCTCAAAATCTATTTGAACCTTCGCGGCGATGGAGTTATAGATGGCGCTGCCAGTCTTCGGAACTCGTCGGACTTTCCCGCTTATACCCAGCGTCGCCCTCTGCAGTTTTTCTCTTGCAACCTGAACTTAAAACTAACTGTGCGTGTTCCCAATAAATTATATGAAATAATTGTAATTCTGCTGTAATTAAACAGTTATAATATCAAAAGCACATTATTTCACCGTGCCTACCTTCGAACACCTCATACAATTAAGCAAGAAGCAACATCTCGAAAGAGAGGTAGCCCAAGCTAGCTACCTCCGCTACAGTAGGTATTTAGATACACCATTAACTACTTATAAATGAGCCACAAAATACTTCACAATAACACAAACTCTATGAAAGTATTGAAATATCTAAAAAAAATATTAACGAAAATGTGAATGCGCTTTTACAATTTTAAGTCGTATGTTTCTACTGTTATTTATTTTCCTTTACAAAAATCACGAGAGGAATATAAGAAAGAGTGCATATGTAAATAAGTAGGTACGTCAAAGGAAATTCTTTATACGAAGGCAATTTTCTCTATTAATGTTCAAAATCATTCATTTGGCAAGGGCGATGACTCTGTCTGGTTCAATACGTTGATCTTGTCACACAAAACTTGTTTAATATTGCACTGTATTTATTCAGTTAATGTAGAAACAACTTTATAATTTGGTTATGCGTTTTAGTATCCCATAACTCAAGATATATCAAAAGAATAAGGAGCTTTACGTTATTCAGACAAATTCAATGACTTGCGAGCGCAAATTTGGATGGATTTTACACAGCAAAAATACCTATAAAACGGGATTTATGTAAATTACTTTCTAAAAGTTTAATCACATTGCCGTGTCTTTCCTAAGATGCAGCGTTGCTATAGATTATTTGTGATTTGTTTCAAATATTGTATAATTCTATACACATTACCTCACAGAACAGCAATAGGGATGGTGACTGAAAATATTAGTTTAGTTCGTCAGATAGAACACGAATATTGCACTTGTATTTTTTTATCACGTACGTATAGACGATGATATAGTGCGTTGAATGACGTCACGCTTTCGTACACTTTTTACTGAAGAGTGACTTCACATCACGCCTGAACTCAGATGCTCTTTGTCTTTTTTCATGAGTTTTGGTAGTCTCTCTGACGGACTAATAGAATTATTATATTTCACCCTATCATCGTCCCTATTTGAGTTTTCAAGTTTATCGAAATAAACAGTAGTCAAGACTAGTCTGGACTCTTCAAGAGGTAGGGATTTCATTTGATTACTTACTGCATATTTTCAAAAACGCGGAAAGTTTAAATTTTCGTACACTAAATGTTGCTTATCGACCCTGCTGAGTGAAATGCAACGAACGGTCAACTCAAAAGGCAAGTTCAAAGTCGTGCAATTTGCGTAGCAATTGCAATTACTAAACGAAAGCTCTTCGCAAATTTTATTGCAAAAAGTAACTACACTGTATTATTTATAATGAAGAGCAAAATTTTAATGTTCAATACATTTTAATGCCATAAATATGGAATTTAAATTGTAACGGAGAAAATGTATTTTGCAGTGTCCACATCGATCGTCGTCGTTGAAAATGCCTCGCTATAAGAATGAGAATCGCCTTGCTTTACGATTCATAATTGTTCTAAAATCTTGCTGAAGAAAATATCTATGAAAACAATCCAATAAATAAGCAGTGAATCAAATAGAAATTCTGGAGTCCTAACCACATTACCGGTAGATATAGACTGCGGTGCTTTACTTTATGTAATACGAAAAGATGATATGAATGACAAATTGACCCAGAAAGCTGCGAATAAAAGAATAAAGGTCCCGCTGACTTTGAAGACTGAGAAAGTATCATTCAGGTAAGCTCAAGGTTTTCTATTTATATTACGGACTGCCCGTAACCAACAGTTCTTGAGAATCTTTTCAGTGGCTAAGGCATTTACGCAGGCTTTTGGCAAGATTGTATTTAAGAAGGGTAGTGCTATTTTCCTATCGAATTTAGAGAACCCAATTGGGAAGTAGCTCCGCCTTACTGGAGATCGCTGCCAAACAATAGTACCATGAGTATACAGGCTGTAAAAGACAGTTTGAACAGTCAAACGAGAACCATGTATTCGGCTCACCATCATAACATTTTTTCTCCTTTAGACTATACCCTATACCTGAGAAATAGATTTTTTTTTGCTTATTTTGATGTATAGAATACATGCGTTTGACTGTTCATGTCTTTTACACCCTGTATAGTGTGCCTTATATTTCTCCGGTATGTAAGTTCACTTAGAGCTTTTTAAGAAGGTGTAGTGTAGCTGAGTGCTTTTATATCACTGTCCCCTCTTTCTACTGGTATTTCATTTTGCAGGTATGCTGGTATGCTATTGAGATCGAACCAAGATATGGTACTGACTCTTAGAAAAAAGTGCATGTAATTTGGTCGATAGGATTCAGTCACTTTACAGTACAAGAAAAAGGTTTCACACGTCTGCAGTAGTACGCAGTCCACTGGATGAAGAGAAAATATAGCGAGTTACAATCAGTCATGTAGCAACGGTTCTCAAAAATATCTCTTGAAGTTCGTGATTATTGTACCAAAAGAAAAGGCAATAAAATAATCTATTACATTTTATAAATCTAATGCGAACGAAAACGCTAAGTGTAAGGGAATTATTAACGCAAAGAACAAGCCCAAATCCGTGGAAAATATAGGTGTATTGAAAACTTTTCCGTAAGTTACAGATAGACCCCTCGATAATTACGAAACTCACTGCTTCACATCTTTCCTGCCCTTTAATCATGTCCACCTACTTCTATTATCTCCACTGCCTTTTCTGTGACCGTAAACCGTAAAGCGGTTCGCTGTTCCTGTGTGAAGGGTAAGGAAGCCAATTATATTTGATATATTGGTTATACTCAAAAGCAGAGGTCTTCAACCCTTTTTGGACGGAAGTTCACGTATATCCAATGTAATCCAATCAGAGTCAGCTTCCAAAACAAAAAGGGAGTCTAATTATTTTTCAGGGATATTTTCAAAATTAACGTGCGGTAAATGAGATGCGCTGTGGTTTAGTATACCTTTTAAACTTTTTATTAGAATTGCAACTTTTTCGTGCTTATAACGATTAGATGGATCAATTTTCCATGCCTTTCTCGTTCTTTGACCTCTTGTAATTGGAAGGAAAAAAAATTTTTTTTGGGCCGTCCAATGGCGTATAGAATAGCATAATTTACGCATACGTGTAATACTTCGGGTAGCCACTCGCGGTCTAAGGCCCGTATTACAGATTGACACTCAGAACTCAATCACGTTTTGAGAATCGTTTGTCACTTTCTATCAAGTACAAAGTGATAGAGACGTACGACTCTCAGTATGTCGTTGATTCTTGAGACTCATTATATAATACCAGCCTAAATAAATGATGGCAACTATACCCCAAAAGATAATCGAATTAAAATACTTCCATAGTAGGGTCTATTGTGTAATACCTACAAACAAATATTTTGCAAATACGTCTATGTCTTAATAGTGTGAAAATGTTGTAATTTATTTGTATTCGTATAGTAATAAATTACAACATCTTATGGGCCCAGCGCGTCAGAATACGATATGTATTAACCACATTCAGGTGAAATAAACAAGAAGGTAGGTGAATACAAAAAATAAATGAACGAGATGATTATGTCAAGACTGAGCGTCAATTTTGTTCAGCTTCTGTTATCTGTAGAATAGTCGCAATGATTTACAAAATTGAGGTATCATAAATGATGAATACGCAACTTGATAATTAAATAAAATACGTACTAGTAATATTTGTCTGCGAAGTTAAGGTGACAAATTCCATGTTAAAGTGCGCACAAATTATTCTAAAATGTGCTTACCTCGTATATTGAGAGTTTTAAGATCGTAAGACTATAAATTATCAATCTCTGACTCTGAAGTAAGAATTAAAATCGTGGCTTACCATCTGCTCTACAATGCATTAATCTGTAAAATAGACATTATGTTTTTCTAGTAAAGTTTATTTTTGACTACTCCCAAGAATAAGTTGGTGCTAATCTGGTATTGAGGTAGACGGACCTTAATTTCACTATTATCGGTCTAAAACGAACGAAATAATTATCCCATTGAAACCAAATGGTTCTCTGAATTCACATTCGGTGATCGATTGTCAATAACAAAACTAACTCTGGCGGTGGACTGATAATAATACAGTCAATAGTATACATCGCTTTGAACTATATTAGGCGAAATTGAATCCTTTGTATTTTAGATTTCAAATAGTATTTGCTAGTGATTTGCTATTGAAACTAGTTATAACTGTGACTTCCATTCCATTCTTCGAGTTAGTCAAAACAAGTTAGATTTAAATTGCTTGTTGGCAAACAACGCAATCATTTTGTTCAATAACTGGTGTTTTAATGAGTAATGCTGCAGGCAGAGTATTTTTAGTAGTAGGTACCTACCTCTTATTTCCTCTACGCTATTTGCAATTTTGATTGTGATAGTTAAAATATAATATGATTAAAATAAAGTAAAATTTAATAATAAATGATGGTAAAATTCGCTGATAAACAGCGAATTTTACCATCATTTATTATTAAATTGAAATTATCTACGCCTACTCGTGTTTTATATAGAATATAACTTAGTATTAAAATATACTGGTATCTACCTGTGCTTCCAAAGAAGGAAGGTTTTTTGTTTGGTTTTACTGGTTATAACTACTTAAGATGTAACTTATGTTCAACTTGTGTTTTGTTCGACTTTAATTAATTATATTCAACATGTGTACATTCTAAACAATGTAGTTTTTGTTCAAGCGTGTATTTGATCCATCGATGATCTGATCCTTGATCTTACTCATTACGTTTTTATTAGTCAGTAGCAAGTATAGATTAAATTGAGTTAAATTATAAAGCAAACGACATTGAGTTTTGGGGTGTGTTTGAATTTCCTTAAAGTAATTCACATTTCTTAACGTATCCACTTACTATATAGGTAATATGAGATGAGGCAGTTAAATACGACATTTATTACATTATCCGTTTAACTTAATTGTTGCCTTGTAACTTCATGTATTAACTTTTTAATGGACTTCAAACATTTCATACATCAATTAGTTGTCTATGTTTATTAGCTACCTAAATCAACGTTACTCTGATTTAAGACCTTTTGTTTACCATTGTACTTCACCGTCTTCAAAAACATCAATATTTATGTAAATAGAATAACCGGGTATACTTGAAGCTATCAACGTGACTGTAAGTAGCAAGCCGCTAGATTATGCAAATATGCATTTCGTTTTAATAGGAATGAGAGCAAAGACCGGTTTCCACATTAATCGACGATACAAAAACAATATCGAATGTACTACCAGTAAAATCGCTCCTTACTAATTATAACTAACCTCATCTATTCATAGTAGCTGTAAAGTTGCCAAAAGATAGTGAAGGTATATGGAACACGATAGGGCTCCAATTTTAAAAGTCAAGGGTGTAATTACTGCGTAAACAAAAGTTTCTCTGGTAATTGTAGATACTTACCTATATGTAAATTGTTAATTCCAGGAATGGCCTAATTGGAACAATCCAACAAGATTGTTTTATGATTGATGGTTATGTAACGATAGCGGGGAAAAATATGAAATAAAAGATGATTGAATAAAAGGAACTGTTACATGAATGGTGATAAATTTACTGACGAATGATTAATTAGGAATCGAAATACCGATGCGGATTTTAATTAGTATTTCAATAGCTACATAATTGAGTACCTAATACTTATTTTCATTAATATCTGATCTCGTATTTTATTTTTCAGCTTGTATTAAGATTACACAGTAACGAGTAAATTTATCCTCATCTTAGGATGGCGAGACAAATCGCTCTCAAGGGACTTCTTCGATTACTGAGGACTTAATGTCCGCAGCTCACTCTTTTAACAGGTAAAAATATACTTAAGTCTCTGTTCATTCTTTTTAAGCCAAATAACTAGCAAAACTTTAAGAAGGATGAAATTTTACCTTTCTGAAATAAGTTTTTAGAAATTTCCTTAAGAGAAACGTACGCGTAAGAAAATTGATGGATTGTTGGTATGGTAAGAACGCTGTGTATTATAATATTTTACGATATACCTGTATCAACAAACATACAAAAACTTTATGTACAGGCTAATACTTTGCTTTCCATTGTGGCATATCTACCACATACTAACATTGCGGTTAACATAACTGTATAAAAGTTATTGTTATAAAGTCGTCAATTAATGAGATGTATGTAAGATTTTTGTGTTAACTTTTTAAACCATCTGGACATAATAACTTTGCTGTAAAAATAAACCGAGTTTAATGGACTGGTTGTTTCTTTGTGACTGTTTTTGCAATATTTTTGTAGCACATTTTAATGCACTCGTAAAACATTTTATCGCACGCACTCAAAGACTACACAGTGTTTATTAGCCAACAATCATAAACAGAGGCAGGCCGTATGGCGCGGTACTCACGCATCGCGTCTGGTGCGTTCGTCCCAAAACTTCTCCCAGAAGGTGGATCTGTTTTTGATGCGGAGGACGCTGGTGCTGAGCGTTCTGGGCAGCGTGCCGCCGCTGCTGCTGGCGGCCACGCCGGTCGACATGCTGTGCTCTGAAGCAGAGCTCTTCGCGATGAAGCTGGTGCCGCTCGCGCCGCCTAGCCGATCCGACTGAGACTCCGATCGCTGCATCTCGGCTCTATCCACACACACCACACATCGCTACACTAATAGGCTCGAGCTTCCAACATCTACGCAGTCCCTGCACCAAGCCAAGATTCACGCCGCGCCGATATATTCTCCCTCGTAACAGCACTTTCGACATACACTATCAATAAACATGAAACCGCTTCATCGCATACATAACAGTTTCCATCGCGTGTACTGAGATAACTTTATCGCACTCTTATCAATAACAATGTAAAATCTGAACTATCGGTGTTGCAACTGGCGAACAACAATAAATATCACAACGACTTCGAAATCGATAAAATTGTTAAAAAATTAAACACTTCGAAAACGAACGATATAAACTTTAGGCCTCATCCTTGGCACCGGAGTTCTGGTCGTGTGCGGTCGAGCCAACCTGTCGGAGCAGTGACCGGCCTCGACACTGTCAGTGCGTTTGGTTTATTTTGATAGCGCGGAGTCGGAGCAGCACGCACGGAACAGTTACATCGTAGGGGTTGTGGTTACGGTGGGGGTTCTGATGCGGCTGCTCCGCTGTGGGGCATGTGGCGTGTCGCCGGCGGGCCGCGCGGACTATCAATGGAGTGGAGCGAGCGAGGCCGCGCCGCCGCGGCGTCCCGCTCGCTCGCCCGGCCGCCCGACTGCCAGCGAACCCGCCCGAGGATAAATTTGGCGCTAATAGAAGCCGGGTGGGTGCCGGTAATCAATGTTCGATGTGGAAGAGGGCCAGCCACCATTATCATCGCGGACAGATTCAATTGTAGTAGCAAACATGAGTGCCTTAATTGCTCGCTGATAAGATTGCAAGTGAAGAGCCGCTGTGTTTGGATTCAGCTACCTTGTAAACATGCTGGACTGGTACTTATCCTAGGTGTTCATTACCAGCGCAAGTTGTTAAACTCATTCGTCTCATGTACCTAATATCTAAGATAGTCAATTCTTCACAAGAACTTGGCAGATCGATATTAGGTACGGTCGCGTGTATCTAAGATTAGAAAATAGATGCTTATATTTTTCCAGTCACTTAATAGCTAAATGGAACGAACTCTTTATATTATTTTTTAAAATTTATTTATTTACCTATAAGTCGCTTTTTAGAAAGTGTCATTATTTGTAATTTTCAGATTTATACCATTACTAGCGACCCAACTCGGCTTCGCATGGATAGTTACTTATAGTACTTACTTAAGCGAATTATACTTCTAAACCTTTCTCTTGAGACACTCTACCTATTGATGAGAACCGCATTGAAATCCGTTGCTTAGTTTAAAAGTTCTAAGCTTACATACAGAAAGAACGACTTTGTTTTATACTATGCATAGATCCCACTATATTACAAACGCGAAAGTTTGTTTGGATGCATAGATTTGTTTGGATGGTATGTGTTTGTTACTCTTTCACGCAAAAACTATTAAACGGATTTTAATGAAACTTTACAATAATATAGTTCATACATCAGAATAACATATAAGCTATAATTCAACCAACATTGACGCGAGCAAAGCCGCGGGCGACCACCAGTATATGAATAAGTTAATAGTAGGTTTCAAGCGACCTTACCCGCTCGCAATAAGAATGGTTTTGAAGACCATCTGTTACGTCACACGCGCGACTATACACCTACGAGTAAACAAAGGATTTAAATGGAGCTGGAAAATAGCCCTTATAGAAAACTAATAAAGTTCATAGTTGCTTTGTATGCTTAACAGTACAATAGTCATCATACCACGTATGACAGTTGCATTGCGAGAATCGGCCTTATTGGAATAGAATAACGTCCGCCCTTGTCTAATAATTATACTAATAACGTCATGTCTACAGCGCCGACTGCATCGAAAATAGATGCCTATTTGCATATGAATATAACGTCGTTAATTTAAAACTTATTGTGGTTGCAATGAATAAATAAAATATAAACTTTATGTAGTAAGTATATTGTTTCGGTAACGGCTTAATTCTACTACACGCAATTTAAGTTAAACGACACCAAACTTAATGCGACAAGGTGCTTAATTGCGGATTCAAAAACCCGTGATTATGTTCCGTAATTTTCTGTATGAACTGAGTGAGCATTAATTCTTCTCATTAGTGGCGGAAACGATTAGCTTACTTTGAACTTGGAGTGAAATTTATTGAGTTGTAATACGAGCGGTTTTCCTGTAAAACCTGTTTCAATTTTTATATTTTTATGACGTAAAGCTACATGTCGTAATTAACTTTTTTATAATATTTCTTTCAACAATTAATTGTGTAAGAAGGAGAATATGGTTGTAGTTTTGACTCGGATTTTGTTATTAACTCAAGTAAAGGTGGTAGCTAAACAGGTGGTTTTAACAAATCTTAAGACCTATTTAACGAACCAGGTATCGAACTCGGCACCTTTGGATCTGATGCCGGTAGGCAAATCGGAATAAACCACAGAGGGATGAACGAGTAATTAATGGACATTTTAACATGTTTTTCTTATAGCTAGTGTATTTAAAAATATTTTTCCAATGAAAAAATATGTTATGAATTAAGTAATTTTAAAGCGAGAATAAAATATTCTTTTAGCAAAGGTTCAAAGCTAATAAAACTACTTCACAACCTCACAAATGCCTACAAATGATATCAAAGAGAATAATTCAAAACCTCTTCATTACTCAGTTAAATATACTCAAATTAAAGCCCTCACACAAATTAATATCAGTAATTTATCTAGTAGGTACCTACGTCTCTTTTTACAGTAAAGTCAATGTACTATAAGACCCTAGGCACTTATAAAACGGCTTAATGTAGGTTTTACGTCTGTAACAGCTTTGTTCAATTTTATTTTATGAATGAATAATAAAGTCTGCTCCTTATAAGGCAGTGGTTCCACTGCAGTATAGTAGCGATAAGCTAGCAGCGCTAGAAACTGGATATCTGGAATCTAAAATGAATAAATGGTATTATTTACTTTTAGATTTTTTAAAATATGAAACTTTTACGTCACCCTTTTTAATTAACAATTACATAAATTGCAGTATTGAAATCGGTTTAATTTTATAAGTTATTCTTTTTTTTCCTAATTAAAATTTCAGATGTAATTGAAACTAATTAATTAGTCCGTTTTTACGTTCGAATACCTCCCAAGTAGCACAAGTAGCAGTTTAACATATCACGTTTGGTGTAAATTGGAACATTTAGCTTTAATAACCACTTATTAAGGCTCTGGCATTATGGGTCTGCAGATTGGGATGGTATGCGCGACTACTTTGCGTCTATCCCTTGGAAGCAACGCTGCTTCAGTGACAACGACACATCAGCTTGCGCCGCTGCCATTACTGAGGAGATTATATTGGGTATGGAATACTACATTCCACATTCCGATCTCATCAGTAAGGGCAGACGTAACCTCTGGTTCAACCGCGATTGTGCTGATGCTGTTTCACAGAAACAGGCCGCGTATCGCGCTTGGATCAGGGGTCGGGCTCTTAAAGCTCCTGATGTCGAATCACTGAAAGCAGCGTACAACAAGGCTTCCAAGTCCTGTAAGAAGGCTTACATAAGAGCGGATGCCCAGCGCGTCGCACGCATTGGCCAAGAATTGGTGACGCATCCTACGGGCTCCCGTAGCTACTGGCGTCTGGCCAAAGCCGTACAGAGTAATTTCTGTCAGCCCTCGCTGCCACCCCTGAGATGTCCTGATGGGTCTCTAGCTCACAAGCCGCAGGAGAAAGCCGATCTTCTGGCAAGACTCTTTGCGGCTAATTCCCAAGTCGATGATCGCAATGCACTGCCACCTTCACTACCTCACTGTGGCTCCACGATGCCTGAGGTTAAAATTAGGCAGAGTGAAGTTCGTGCGCAACTGCAATCACTCGACGTCCGGAAAGCAAGTGGCCCTGATGGCATCCCGGGGGTTGTTCTTAAAAAATGTGCAGCGGAGTTGTCTCCCGTACTTACGCGCCTGTACCAGCTCTCATACTCTACTGGACATGTGCCGGGGACTTGGAGAGAGGCTAATGTGCAGCCTGTCCCCAAAAAAGGGGACCGGTCAGATCCGGCCAACTACCGGCCAATAGCAATCACCTCAGTACTATGCAAAGTTATGGAAAGGATCCTTAACAACCACCTGATCCGTTACCTAGAAGATCACTCACTGATTAACGATCGACAGTACGGCTTTAGGCCGAAACGATCGACGGGTGACCTTCTAGCGTACTTGACGCATGTCTGGGGTGAAGCTATAGACAAACGTGGCGAGTCACTGGCTGTCAGCCTTGACATCGCCAAAGCTTTTGACAGGGTCTGGCACAAAAGTCTTCTCTCCAAGCTTCCGACGTATGGTCTGCCTGCTCAGCTCTGTACCTGGGTAGCCGGCTTCCTGCATGAGCGGAGAATTCGTGTCCTTTCCGATGGATGCAGTTCGCGGTTCATGTCAGTGAATGCCGGTGTTCCCCAAGGATCCGTTTTATCCCCTACACTGTTTCTTCTGCATATCAATGATATGATTCCTCTCGGGAACATCCATTGCTATGCAGACGACAGTACAGTGCATGCGGGCTATTTCGGACACGCAAGGGCTGGGCGAGCAGAAACCGTGGAGAGTCGTGAGAATCTTGTCATTGAGCTCAACCGAGAGCTCGACTTTGTTTCAAAATGGGGTTCAGCAAATCTGGTTGAGTTCAATGCCAAGAAAACTCAGGTGTGCGCGTTTACGGCTAAAACGTCCCCATTCCTTTCCCTTCCCTCTCTCCAGGGCACAACACTAACGCTACAGAGTAGTATCACCTTGCTCGGTATGGAGGTTCGCTGTGACTTGAATCCGAAGGACTACATCGAAAGCGTGATAAAAACAGCTTCACGAAAACTTGGAGTCCTGAACAAGGTGCGGCGTTTTTTCACGCCAAATCAATTGTGCTTGCTTTACAAGACGCAAGTACGGTCCTGCGTGGAGTATTGCTCGCACCTGTGGGATGGCTCTGCAAAGTACTTACTCGATGCTTTGGATAGGTTGCAGCGTCGCGCGGCCCGCATCATCGGCGACGAAGAGGTGACTAAACACCTTGAGCCTCTCCAATTGCGTCGCAATGTTGCGTCATTGAGCGCCTTCTATCGTCTGTACCACGGCGAGTGCTCTGAGGAGATTTTTTCCCTAATCCCACCATCTCCTTTCCTCCTAAGGACTACGCGTGCTGGTCTACGTTGTCACCGACAAACTGTGGCTACCATTCCAACGCGTACTAAGAAATTTGGCAACTCGTTTCTTTGTCGCACAATCAAGAAATGGAATTCACTTCCAGCACATGTGTTCCCTCCTTCCTACAATCCTGGGTCATTCAAACGAGACGTGAAGAAGCACCTTGCAGGTCGGCAAGGCGAAGGTGGCTAGCGCGGCGGTTTATCTTTCGCACCAGCTATCTTCGCATGTGGACTCCACTTCTGCTTAACATCAGGTGGAATGGAGTCATCTGCTCGACTTTTTATAAAAAAAAAAAAAAAAAAAAAAAAAAAAAATGCTGTCAAAAATGCTTTTTTGCAGCATTTAGCATTTTTATATTGCATTGGCTCCTTAAGAGAATTTTAATGGTATAAAAATATGATAATTGCTGTATGCCGGTGTCGTGTTACACCCTAAAAATGCTGGTTTTAACAGTTCGTTAGTGAACTATCGTACAGCCTAAAGTATCAGTTTGGTGTAAATTTACAATGATTTAATTCCAAAAGTGGCATATCGGTTCACCTAAGTTCTGTTACGCAGCATTTATGGAGCGCCATTTTATTATTACTTATCACCATTAAATATATTGTTTTCTATGATTTGTTTATAATCAATGCGCTTTATTTATACTAACTATGTACCTACTGCCAATAATAATAATAATAAAGCATAATTTATGCCATTAAAAATTAAACCGAAAAAATATATATGTTTTACGGACATTTTTGTTACATATTTCTAATCAAAAATGTAATCTATACGAGGCGCTTAAAAAATTTGCTATAAATTGATATATAGATTCACAGAAAACTCGCATCCCCAATTGATTTCACGATATTACCGTGATAAACACTAACCAAAATATAAATAGGTAGTATACTTCCACTATACTTTGACACCATTAACAGTTCACAGACACCGCAGAATATTTAAAGACGAATGTCAAAATAGTACACTAAAAATTTAAAACGGTGTTATCGAAAACTTAAAGATGCTTAAGATGACCATGGAGAGCGTATTTTTAGTGCCTTCGCTGCTTAAGAGGTAACATGTGTCCTATTAAACATCTGAAACACAGCTTAGTGAACCATAATAACTCCAATATAATGCTACTATAATGCCGTTATAACGAAATGTGAACTAAATGTGAACTACAGGCTGTATAATTTGTGCCAATTTAAGAGTTATAAAGGCTGAGAATGCGCTGTAAACACCTTTATAACACCATCATAAACAGCTTTTAGTATCTAGGTATACCATAAGGCAGCCGCTGTACAGCCTTAATGTGCTACTTGGGCTTTATTCAATTATTTCCTTGTCCCGTGTAACGCTGTTAAGCCAACGGCACATTTTCTTAGTGACTGATACACAATTGCCTCTCTATCTAAGAAACTACTGAACCAAGTTTGATGAAACTAAGACAGTTCCCAAAAAGGACTACCTAGTCTTGCTACAAAATAATTTTAGCAATACGGCTTAGAGTTTTCGAGATATGCGGAGGTAGTACTACAAATACTACACAAAAACTCTACTTAGTGGTAGAGTTTTTATATTATATTTAAATAAAGCAGATATGGCATAGGCGCGCGCATTGTGAAGACTGGAAAACGTTCCAATTGGAACGTCTTTCTTGCTTTTAGTCTGTGTCAAACAATGAAGAAAAAATTTGACAGTTTTAGCACAGTCAAAGAAGTTCTTGTTTTAGATTACGCGGCACAGATTTCAACGCAAATTACTATGAACGTAACATATCTATATTTTATATTGTCATTGACTACCAAACTCCCAAACCGAGCACACATTCGTACTGTCCTGCGTGTTTCCAGGAGGCATAGAAAAGTGGCAATCGTTTCACAAAGATAAGATATCGAAATTCGTGATCATAGGTCATATTGCTTGGTTATATACAGCGTCTTAGCTTGCGCTACCAACTTACTTAGAGCTACTATTGGCCACGTGATTTAACGACGGTTTAAGTCAATCCCATACATTTTGTTCTTATCGAACTTCGTTATCGTTTCTATTTGTAAAGTAGGAATCTCACGATGGCTCCTAGCCACACATGCTAAGCTATCACTCCAAAATAAGCCAAATCCGTTCCGTGTATTCGGAATCTCACGTGGCTTGAATGGAGTGACAAAAAATTTTGGATATCCAAATCCATCACTCCATCGCTCCAAACTGCAAATACGCGCGCTCATGTATTGCCGATCCCGCGTCCATTTCGTGACGCTTCAGAAGTAAATTGGAGTGACGCAAATGGAGCGAGTGTATGATAAATTTTTGGATGATACAGCGCGCCGACTGATCGTGACTTCCCCACTTTACTTTGTCTACGAGCCCAGCAAATCTATATCTTCACGACACGCACGCTCGATTTCTGAGATGATCGAAAAGTCTTAGTTTGACGAAACCAATGCATTTCAGAAAAAAATATGAAGAAACCCTTTACCGTGCAAGCTGCTCCTAAGACTCCTAATACGATCACGCAAGCGGTAGCCACTGTTAGTTTTCTTCAGCAAAAACATAGTAGAAGTAGAAGATGTAGAGAGGCGGGCGCTATTTGCCAGACTAAATATAAACAGGCAAGACACAGGGGTGCTCCAAAGTTTATAAATATAAATATATTTTCACGCTCACACCAATTATCTAGCCCGAAGTAAGTATTATTAAGAACTTGTGTTACGGACGTTATTGGCCGAACCAGTCTCAGAAGGAGCAACTGGCCTTTATGACCTTCTGCGCAGATTGCGGCCGCCTCCTGTTACGTAAATCTTTATGTTGTGTGAATGCCAGGCAAGGTCCGATAGGACTGACATATCTCTTTTACATAAAACAAATAAATAGAAAAAAGACATGAAAAAGATAGAGACTCTTTTAGATAAAACAAATGAAAAAAAAAGAACATAGTAGAGTAGCTTACTCGCCCGCAGTGGCACAGCTGCCTAATAAGAACCCCGTAAAATAGCAGGTCTGCCTTATTTATTAATAATGTCGAAATCTTGTCATCTGTCGACGTTCTAAGTTCATCTTATTGAAATAAATTGACCTTTTTATATAAACTAGCGATTCTTCCTCCACGCGCGCTATATTATCAAAAGGGGATACAAAATTTTTAATTAACATAGATTTAAATATATAGAAGACTAGCTATTATCGCGTCAAAAAGTATCCTGTGTCTTTTTCAGGGCCTCAAATTTTATCCATACCAAATTTCATTAGAATCTGTTAGTGCTTTAGGCGTGAAAGCGTAACAGACAGAGTTACTTTCGCATTTAAAATATTAGTAGAAAGGAAGAAAAATTTATTGAGACAATACAACAAACAAACAGAAATATTATATAAGTAGGGATTTTGAAATAATATTCTAGTAAAACAAATGCCAAGGAGGATGCTCTAGCCGCTCCCATCCGGCGTAGACGGACGGGTCGGAGAAGGCAAGCGGCTACGACCACCGCTCTTGTCCGTTCCTAAGGTGTGGCCTGCACACGGGTTGGCCCCGTGTGCCCTGGTGCAGTGCACAGGTCTCCCTGTCTGGGGATTGCCTAGTACCCTAGCGCAATCCCCCAGTGACGCGTCGCCCGGCTCACTCGTTGGGCCGGGCCAGCCCGGGGACGCTTTGGCGCTGTCGGCGTCGGTGAATCCCACACACGCCGTGCGCCTAGTCAGCGTACGGTAGGTCCTTAAAAGGATTCCCCGTCGTCAAAAAAAAGAAAAACAAATGCCAATCCTCTAACTATGAGTGAGCAAGCTAATGTAATTAGATATGATGTCAATGGTATATCTTATTTTTCATTCTCGAAAAAGGAATTCGATAAACGCTTAAATCTAAAGCCGTGCTTCTTATACCTAATAAATCGTCGGTATTTGTTTTCGGTTCAATATCCTCTACTGGAAAACAAACGTTTATTGCGTAATTTAATTATAAGCTAAACGATTTACTCACCTAAACATTTAGATCATAGATATACAAGCCGCTGCCGAAATTCGAGATATCTGAGTATCGATTTTACCGTGAGTTGAACAGTACAATTAAATTTGTTTATTTAGCAGAAATTTTATGTCGCTTTATAGCTCCTGGCGTCAAACTATCCGTTGCTAAAATATGGCGAAAAAGCTTAACGGCCAGTTGGATCAAGTTATACTTTATAATTTTTTTTTTAAATGGACCGATCCATGCCTATGAACTGATGGTGACCTTTACGTTAGCTTTTGCAAAATTGTGAAACGACAACTAGGTAACTAATTTTAAAATCCAGAATATTATTGTACATCATGTTTGTAACAGGGCTACCCAAAATTATAATATTTGTGTTATCATCTAAGTAGATCTAATTGCAACGCAATACAATATTTAGTTTGAAAGCAAGTTAATTAAAATGCACTGGTGATGTTTCAGTTCGGGACTAGTAATGTAAGACGTATGGAATACCATTTTGATTTTAACAATCACTTTACTACAGTTTCAGATTAAATTAAAATTAAAGGAAGTTATAAAAAATATCATCTGGGAATTGGGCTGGTATTGTCTTGTAAGGACACTAGGCCATAATTGATTTCCTTTCCGCGCTAGCTACCTGCGCAAAGCCATCGTTGATTGCAAATTTTAAATATTTTAGAAAGCCTATTTTCAGAAACATTAATTTGTCAAAAAAGAACTAGCAACATTTTTTCTTACTGTGCCAATTGACGTCAAATAAAACTTAAACTTACAATTCATTTCCCGTTCTTTCGCTTGTGAAGTTACATAAAATTGTAGTTTACAAATGACCGGTTTATTAGTGTTATTACAACGGAAACAATTTTATTGAACCGACGTATACACTGAGTTAAGGACTGTAATTCTCTTAATTGAGAGAAAATTGTCCAGCGACGGTGATGCTAACGCCCACCCGTGACGCACTTGTTAACTTAATGTGATAATCGATCGGGTGTATAATTTTTATTAAAAACTAACTAAAAGACTTCGTTCTATCAAAAGTTATTGGCCTCTCGCAGTCACTGTGGTTTGTATGGGAAAAGAAAAGTGTTGTTTTTACTATTTTCCTTGAAATGTTTACGTTGTTTCTCTTCATTAGAGCCTTCCTTGTGCCATAACGATGATATAAGAAAAAAATTAGCTGGATTGGTCGAGCCGTTCTCGAGTTTTGCGCTTAGTATAGCAACAAAGAGGAGTCATTTTTATTTATATAGATTAGCGCTCTGCCCGTGACTTAGGCCGCGTGGAGATTTTTTTAAATTAAATAAGCCTAAATCAATCAGGAATACTGTAGCATTCTAATGGTGAAAGTATGGTGCAGAAAAAACTTAGTAAAACATACAAATCTTTCTTCTCTATAATATTAGTATAGAAGTATATAAATGCTGAGACGGACGCCCTAGAAGATACGTCGAGAACATTTATGGTGGTTTTTTTTTAAATAATACTAGTCGCCGATTAGCCGTTAAAAAGTATCCACTATTTGATTCCAATCATGTTTATAGTAACACTATACTCTATTGTTTGTAGTATTTTGTAATTTCCCTCTTATATGTTCTGTGTGTACCAATAAATAATTTCTTTCTTTCTTTCTTTCTTTCTTTCTAAATGATATTAAACTTTAAAATACGCGCAAAGAAGGGTACGTAGTTTTTCAATCACTAGAACACCTCTTAGGTATCGAATGACTATTTATTTGTTTTCGTTAAGTATAAGACATTTACTTATGTCTTAAATCCGTTTCATATATATAATTTATTTTTTGTCGAACGCTACTTTAACATGAAGTGTGTTCGCAAAATAATATTGATATTGAATTAGAAAGAGGCTGTGAATTATGCATAATAATATTTAAGTATATAAATCTTTATGAATTTCTTTCTTGGTTAAAGATGAAATTCAGTATTAATTTGAATTACAATAATGTCATAAGCATTGTGTCTTCCAGGCTTATCAGATACTTGGAATCTGGAAGCTTCCACTTTTGCGACTACAATAGGAAATAATCTATATTTTCCAAGATTCTTCAAGGACTTTTATTCCGAATAGTTATTATTATTCTTGTATTAAAATAATGATAACATTTTATTGAATGCTTTCAAATTATAGCCAACAGAGAAATCTGACTCTTATGTCCAGGGCTCTACAACATATTTTTTATTTTTGAAATATTACAGTTTCAAAATTACTCTCGAATCTTGTGACAGAGTCATTAAGGGATCGTTTTCCTCGACAACACAAGATTGTTTTTGTTTTTAAAGCCTCCTATTAAAGCCTATTGATCGTGAGAAAAGGCGGCCATTTTAGAGATAATAGGACGATTTATCCTTGTTAGGGTAATAATACTTTATAATGATTGGTTACTGCTTTCCTTCTCCACTTTTCTGAAGTACCTACCTATAACAGAAGCTTTTTTACGTTTTGCATTAAAATTTTCTTTCACGCATTTAGTTAATAATTCCCTTAATAAATTGCAATTATTTTTATTTAAAATTAAAAAAAAAAACACTATCTTGCAGATATTTTGGAGAAGCCTTCCTATTTCCAAAAATGGACGCCTCTTAGCTGGAAAATTTACTATGATGAAGACTATTTTCATAATTCTTTAGTAAGTTATTTTAATAACTTTGGAATAGAAATTTAAAAAAAAAAACTATCTCGTATTGGGTTCCTTTTCAACTTAGTGAATTTTATGTTTTGTAGACATTTATTTTTTCTAAATAACTGTTAGCTAGGAATAGTTTACAGATTAATAAACGATTTCGTGACATTAGTAGTTAGAGTAGCTCAGAAATTCATAGGTAAAGACAGACATCAGGCCTAAAAATAAACAAAAGAGGCTTTGACGTCATATTTTGAACTATTACACTTCGTATCGGAAAGGTAAACTTATTTAATATAAAACCAATTTCATACATTAATACCAAAATAGAAAAACAAAATTATTTAATCATTGTTCAGCTCAGAACGCAATTCAGGGCGTTCTTTTTAAAAATATGTATAATAATAGATGCTGCCAGAGCTTACCTTCCACCTACGTAAGTATTTTGTATGGAGATTTAACTTGGTCTATCTATATACTTAAGTATTTATTAAATTTAGCGAACAAGGACGATAGTCTCAGCATATTAATTTATCATAATGCTATAATAATACTCGGGTACATAAAAAAATCTTACAATGTACCTCTCTTAGAATAGCCAATATGTGACCGGATCTTAAATTATACCACCTATATATAGTTCTTTCTACGAACTTACATACAATTTTTTGGATGTCTCAAATAGTAAGTTAGGTCACCAACAAAGTTAGTACGTCTTAAAAATCTACATAATTCAAATTAAAACACTACCTACGTGATAGACATACTAGTAACTATGTATTAGAATAGAATAGAATCATTCAATTGAAGCAACTGAATTCAAATTGACCTTACTATTAAAGCCAATTTTTGTCGAATTTCAGTGTCAAATTTTGTATAGCAATAATTTTTGTCTTAATTATTATGATAGGTATTTCAATACACAGGTACGCTGCTTTAATTTTTAACAATCGGCTGCAATGGTTGAAATTATTTGTAATTACCTTCCGAGTAACAGCTGCAAAAAAAACTCTGATTGACAGAAAAGTGGACTAAAGAGCAAATTCAAAAAGTTAGTTACATAATACATACATGCTAAAAATGTCATACTTAAGTGTCAAATAAAAAGTTCACTCAAAACAAACACTAAAATTAGGAAGAAAGTTTTTTTTCGATTTTAGTTAAGGTTATTGATGCATATAAAGTTCATATCGTCTTCGTGGAATTAATGACGTATGCAATATAGGTAATCAAAAAACAACAACCATTAAAAGTAAGTAACAATACAGTTATCAATACCAAAGTAGAAAATGAGAAATTTTCAGCTTGTAAAGTCTACTCAAATGAGAGGGAAGGGGTAGAGAAAAACTAATCTTTTAAATTTTTTTATAACTTTGACCATCTTGTCCGATGTTAAGTGTGGAACGAAGGGGAAAGCGGACTTCACACGGAACCTTTAACTACCGAGTGATTGGTTAAAGGTCATAGCACACAGATGTGAAAGAGAACGCCTCTTTTTTACTATGAACGCTAAGGAACGACGGCGAGGAAACGATAAGTGTGCTACAATCTTTATTCCTAACTGTCATGATGAAGACTATTGTTACGATGAACGCTACGGAACGGAGGCGAGGAAACGATTAGTGTGCTACAATCTTTATTCCTAACTGTCATGATGAAGAATATTTGTTACGATGAACGCTACGGAACGGAGGCGAGGAAACGATTAGTGTGCTACAATCTTTATTCCTAACTGACACGATGAAGACTATTGTTACTATGACAGACTTTGATTATACTATGGCTGGGGTTTCTGTTAAGGCGATATTACACGGTTCAAACACATTTAAGCAATGCCATTAAAAGGCATTGAACATTGAACGACGTTTCAAATTTACACATTCATATAAATGGCGTTCAATGTTCACTTATCGCAATGCGATGTCGCCCCAACTCGTCCTCACGAAAGCTCCGCTGCCGTGTACGGAATAAGCTATCTTCATGTTCACACGTTTTAATCGCATTGAAGATTGACGTCAATGAGCAATATTGAAGCAATGCCATTGAACGCGTTCGGTAAATTTTAGCTTTCAATGAGACTGAAAGGTAGTTACACGTCTCAATGACATTGAAGCAATGTAATTGAAAGCATTATTGAACGGAAATTGAACCATGTAATTTCAGCTTTATGACAATACTCGTAATTCATTTACCTTTATCATAACGTGTATCTTATTTCTTCTATTTTACTTTATTTTAGATTTACTATGTCTTGCTCGAGACATACTGCTGAAGGTTTTGGCATTAGATTCACACAGACAGTCCTTCGCCTGCCTGACAACTCTCGTCATAACTTTTTTTTTATCTAATCTAATTTCTAACTAATTTATTTTATCTTATATCTTTGTCCCATATTGGGACGGTCTGAAGACCCGCTAGAAACCCATGAAGAGTAAGTGCCATAAGAGTTGTAGTATCAGGGACCTACGTCTTAATGTTGCCTTCTGATTCGGAGGCAAAGAATCTGGGAATACTCCATCATTGGCGTCGAAAGCATGGACTAATTTCAGTTTCTTATTTGAGAGATTATTTTGGTAACCCATCTTGGAACAACCAAAGCAACGTTATTTTGTTATCGAAATCGGAAGCAAATCATGTTCTACGTTATTCTATCGAGCTTCTCAATTAATTTGTCAACGTCCATATTTTGAATTTTTGTCACGACCCGATCGAATCTTAAAACACCTCAATCATAAACTTATTCTTACAGAAGTAATTTCCCTACTCCTGATATTAGATTTAGTAAGGTTCTTAGATTAAAATTGAAGATGTAGGTAATTTCTGATGTCGCCGAAGTTATCGTTAAAGCCAAAATCAAATAAGCGAAATTTTCGGCTTCGTTAAGCCCTGTTACTTAACTCAAATCAAAGGTTTGTGATGGAAGATGGTAATAAAATGAAACTGATTTTGAGTCTTAATAAAATGTATTTAAAATAGAAAACACAAAAATATGCGGTGCAAAGAGGGTCCCTTGAATTAGTCGAGTGTATTAGTTATAGTTTCCGATGTCTTCCATAAACCGATCTTATATAACATTACCGAGCTTACTAATTAGGAGAGACCTCAAATATAGCTTTAGATAATAATATACAGAACCATTGGTCCTATGAGAGAAGTTTTATTTATTAATCAATATCTACGAGGTATTCTTAAGATAATACTAGAAAAATGCACTGAAAAAAATCGACTTGCCTCAGGCGGGACTCGAACCCGCACCTTCCACAATCCGGGTGGACGCGTTGACCAATTTCGCCACCGAGGCACTGCTTTTCGCTGTCGAAATTTGTCAGTGCTTGGTGCTTATGTTTTTATGGTAAACATCGTTTCATCAAATCTTTGAAATTTGCACTTCCAAGACCCGAACGAAATATTTTTGCAAATATTTGACGCCCAGCTAAGATGAAACTACCTTACATTATGGAATAATTTTATTTTTGCGTTTACAAACGCGTAAATATAATACTAGAAAAATGCACTGAAAAAAATCGACTTGCCTCAGGCGGGACTCGAACCCGCACCTTCCACAATCCGGGTGGACGCGTTGACCAATTTCGCCACCGAGGCACTGCTTTTCGCTGTCGAAATTTGTCAGTGCTTGGTGCTTATGTTATATTTACGCGTTTGTAAACGCAAAAATAAAATTATTCCATAATTCTTAAGATATTTAATTAACAATTTCTATTCCAAATTTTGTCTTATTTTTACTATTTTAATCTTTTAATGTGGCTCAATCCTGAAATTTTTTAAAAATAACTGTTTTACTAATTTCTATAATGATTGTCACTACGTAACTACCCTGTTATGGACTACATGTAAGCATAATATCGTAATTGCATTTAGTAATGAAATTTATAGGGCGGTTAAGTTTTGACAAAACTGAAATAGTTTACTCCAAGGTTTTAGTTTAACTTGTAGGTTATATTTTTCTTAACATTTCCAGATTAGACAGAAGCCATAACGTCTCTAAAAGGACGAAATTATTTTTAGACGTTATTAATCAAACTGTATATCGTGTATGTACACTAATTAATAAACGAGAAGACATTTTAATGAAGTGAAATTATCCCCAAAAGCTTAATTGGAAATACTTAAACATCCGAATTTTGCGAAGTATTTAAATCTCCAATTATTTATGTAAAGGTCAATCATAATTACAAGTTCATACGCGTATCTGCTCAATACAATTACGATACACTCGACTAATTCTAGATATAATATTAGAAGCGGTACGTAAGCAAGCTGAGACAGTCAAAGCCAAGTGCTCAAACGTGCGTAAGTATATACATACGCTCTGTCCAGTTGTGACGCCTCAGCCTCCTTGAATCTGTAAGCAATTAAATAATAAGGAAAAGAAGGAAAGAAAGATCTTAGGACACTTATGCCACCTAAGCGGGTAGGTCGGCTCGAAAGAACTTCCACCGAAGAGCTAATTTAGATTAAACATTTAACGCGCTGTCAAAGTTTTGGTTAAAATACTCCGGTAATATTTCTAAGATCAATTCTTAATGTAGTCCACGGTTTCTGACTCGAGAGATCACTTAAGCATCATTCGTAATTTAATTATTAGACAGAACAATAGCTGGGTCCTTAAATATATTTTCGGGGATCTCGATCAGAAACGGGTTTGGAATTTAGCTCTCCGGTGGGTAAGTCTTTATGCGGGGAGCTTCACATCAAAATAATATTTGTGCTGGAGTTGTGTAGTGACAGGCTCTGTTAACGTGCTGGCAATAGCATGAGATAAACTACTCAACAATCGGATAATTTATTTCAGTTTTGGAACGTTACATACATTGAGAACAACCTACAACTAGTATTTCAAATATAAATAAATCTTCGTTCTTTTTTTTGAAACTCTACTAACAGCGTTTTCATAACACTCCATTGAAACGCGTCGTTTAAAGTTTTATAATTCATTGGTAAATATTGCTTTTACAGAACTATGAATAGCATTGCTACAAATTAAGATCATAATTACACTTTTTCATATCAAATATATTTTTCTGCTTTAAGATTTAATATATTTTGTGATTGCATGATAAAAGTTACGATTATCCAGTGACACGAGATTATCATTCAAAGACATTTCCACCTTATTTCTATTACTATTAATTTTTTATTCATGCTATTGCCACATTGTATGCTGTTTGTGAGTAAGCTGCTACCGTACCGTTAGTTGTCCACAACATATAATTTGTATACACAGTAATGCATAACATAATATGGCTTACTTTGTCCTGACTCCGCAAAAGCTGTGCTGGACCAAACAGTATGTGTACAAATGGTCTGTTTCAGTGTCATGTACCTATAGGTATTCTTAGACCTTGTCCACAACAGCGAATTCGCCACGAATCTCTACGCGCGAACACACAACTTGGGCTCAATACATTTGCGTCCACAAGCTTCACGCGAGTTTCAAATTCACGCGTTGAGCCTCAGTATGCAAAGGTTCGCGGCCAATTAGCCCTTCTGGACAAGGTCGTAGGGTTAATATTATATTTAGATTGTATATTAAAATGTCTTTCGCTGAGTTGTAGATCCAACGTCTTCATATAAAGCTAGTAAAGGGTCATCGGGAGATGAAGCATTTGTATTATTGTAGATACAAGTATTTATTTTCGACGTTAATATTATGTACCTTAGCCTTTCGACTGTGGAAGATTTTTGAACTGTCAGATGAGTGATTGATGTCAACTGTGATGGCGGATTTCAGCCACGTCACAGGCAAGGGTTTTTTATGGTTCGAATTTTAAAAAAACTGTAATAACTCCAGTTCTACTAAGAATTAAGGCTTTCTTTTCTTGATTTTTGTTCTTAAATTATTTCTCTACCTATTTCTTTAAATCTATTCAACCGTAATATAATATTTTTATTGTTATGTTATATATTACATAAGGTAATCTGTGTATTTGAAATTCTATGTATATAAGAAAATGATAGGAAATGTTAAATAATAAGTAGCATTTAATTTCATCATCATAACATAATGTAACAAGTCTGTTACAAACAATAAATATAAATATAATAAATAAAAAACGCGATAACTTCAAATACCCTCACTTTTGAACGCAAATTTTAACCATAGATTGTTTGTTTTTTTTTTCTCTAAACACTGTTGCAATGAATGTGTATCATACATCCAAGTTCTTAATAAACACATTCCCGACCTTATCGCATTAACAAAGCTAATGAATTGTTTGAGATAAGCCACGAAATACGACACCTCTTAAGTGGCGGAAATCCGCCATCTCACAGATAGGGTTAGATTTTTAAATGGCGTTAAGTGGCGGAAATCCGCCACTTCACAGACGAGCGGTTAAAGTTCATAAAACGTTATTTTTTGGACTTCTCTCGTATTTTCTCAACGTCGCTATTTGTACCTTCTTAGGCACCGTGACTTTTTACACGACTGCAAGGATAGGGTCATGTTTTTCGCGCGTATTTGGTATGTATGTTTATTTGTAACATTATTTATTACCTCATAAATCTTTCAAACGGCTGAACGGATTTCTATAATTAAGATATCGGTCGATTTATCTTGACAGCCTAAGTATTCTTAGGAAAGTGATGTTAAAAAACAACATAGCGGCTGTGAGGAGCTATTATTATAAATGAAATATTTTTTTTAAATTAGAATACATCAATAGCGGTATCAAATTAAAGGGCTTATCATAGGGATTCAAAAAAAAAGTATTATCATGACCGTACTTTATAAAACAACCAATGTTCGCGAATAAACGTCGCACATTACTAGTGTTTTCTCACTACCTCACAAATTTTACTAATTGTGTTACAATTGCACGCAGTACACGTATCTCAAGCAAATTAACGAGTTTAATTTTACTAAATAAAGACCTGACCCCTACATGATCCGGCTCGAAGGACCCCGAATCCCCGAACCTTTAACCGTCTCCGTGATCTTTGTGGTCGAATTGATCGAATTAAATCCAGAGGTCCCAGGTTGAATTCTCACGGATGTACAAATATGTACTCTATTTGCTTGTTGGTAGGACTATTTTCAAGTGCGCCTGGTTAGCTACCACCAATCCACCATCTTATCAAAATTTGTCGCTTAAAAAATTTACATTTTTTTTTTATAGGTGAGGTTAGATTCCATTTTCAGCTTTATTATCACTTAACACCAGCTGAGACGAAAGCCAAGATCTTCCCTGTCAAGAATAATAAAAAAATAAATACCGGAAACATGTTCGCTAAAATCTTGACGCGGACTTAACTTATTGAAATTACTTGAAACACGCATTTGTTCGTCAGAAGTTTAGTGAAGTGAGTGCTATGAAAACCAAATATTCTAAGGTTACGTTGTGTTGTAATTTAGTTGAAGTCAATCGATGTCCTTGGTTGTTTGGGGGACTTTTTGTTCGCGGTACTTCTAGTTCATCGTGTGCGTAATGCAGTTCTAAGCGTTCTATTTTGACTGACAAAAAAGTCCACGGACAAAAGTCTCTCGTCTACGCAGGCCTTAACCGTGATTTTTATATTTTAATTAGGTAGGTATTAAGGATCCACCGTAGCACGTCTAGGTGATGCGTTGTATAAGCGATCCGCAAAGCTTCGTCAGAAAGCTAAATCAAATTAGGATCATTGATTTCGGAGCTACGATGCCACGGGCCACAGATTTAATAATACAAGGAGATAGGCCAAGCCGGCGTTTAACTTGTGACAAGTGTATGCCCAGTGGGCTTACATTACCGCCACTTCGCCGTCCGCATCACTCGGACTTCCTATGAACTCAGCGATTTGACCGATCTCGTTTGTGGCTGTGCCTTTCATTGCTTCGCAGTCCTTATGACGCGCGCAATGAATAGTGTATATTACGGCATGCTCAACTAGAACCATGTTATGTAGTACGGCCGGTGATCGCGACACTGGGTCTTCCTATGAACTCGGCGATTCGTCCGATCTCCTTAGATTGATATATCTGTGCCACGGACGAACACATTTAACTCATCACACCCCTCTTTTTTGCGACGGGGATTAAAACTACTTAGGGATTTAAGTCGCCGGGTTTTTAATAAAATATGAAACCCAAATACACGTAAGGTAAATTCGTGAAAGTAGTTTTATTTAATATGTGTTTGCGTAAATCTCTTGCTAAATTCTCAACTTGGCGGTGTTCGAACATTGAGTATTAATAATTATTTACATTACAGGTAGTGCTGCCAGGTCAGATTGGATTAAAATCGGGGCAGATGGTAAAAAAAATGGGATTTAAGGTCTTATATCGCGACAATAAAAAATATTTTTTTAAAAGCTTAATTTATTGCTTTTTGTAACTAATATTACTTACTAGTAAATCTTATTTTATCGTACAATAACTGTTAAACTTGCTGCACTAGTATAAGTCACAAAATATTACAATGAAATCGTAGTTAATTATACTTAAGTACATATTATAATTATTGTCGCTCATACCCAAAACTAGCAATGCATTGTTTTTGTTCTTTGCAATCACTAAGTTCAAGCACGCACATACACTCACATATATTCTTATAAAATTCTTTATTTGATAAAATATTGACGTCAATAAGCTGATAATAGGCCTATTTGAAGATTTAAGTTGCTGATTGCTGATTATAATGGCGATATCATTACGTGAATCCGACGTGAAACAGGCGCAAAGTCGTCGAGTTTCGGATACAGCCCGTACACAGAAGATCATTACGTGAATTTTGTTTGTTAATGAGTTTTTAACATCTCAATGACTAATTCTCATCTAATGTAATAAGAAAGGATAAGTACATCTACTTGTAATATCGAAAAAGACATTCTCGTATAACATTTAAAAATACAGTATTTTTTGATTTTAGAGGTCATCGAACCGATATTTGGCTACGTTACTATCAAGCTCAGCTGTTAACGCGTTCAAGCAACAAACAATCGAAAATTGAAAAACTGATATTTTGAATTCTGTAGCAAGCAACTCATAAATCTGCTGTTACAAATGTTTGGAACGCCGATTCATAAATATTTTCATTTAATCTTTATACTCTTTTGTATTGTATGAGTAGTACAATAATTTTTGATGTGGAAAACTCACAAATGGCAAAACTTTAAAAATGTTGACAAGACGTTTAATATTTTTCTGCTGTCGTGGTCATGACAAAGATAATTTGGACTCGCCAGAAAAAAAGGAGGGCTATGTCTGCTTGAGATTCACAGAAAATTTGCTTTAAGGTCGGACGGCTGATGGGGAGTTATGAAGGTGTTATGTTAGACGAGCGATCTAACGTTCCGAGAAACTCTTAGTTGCGGGCAGCTTAATATCGATTGTTATGGGTTTCCTTGAGCTGTCTTCAGTAGTAGACGTGTATTCCTCTTAGATGATGAGGGCTAGAGAGGCAAGACATGAGATATTTTAACCTAAAAAAATTAAAGGGACTGGGACAAATATGATACGACGTTTTTCAAATAAGTGACAAACGTTAACGTTAAGATTTAAATGAAATTACAGGGTGTTATGGCGTTATCCATGCTGTTTTCGATGTTGTCAACGAATAATTTAGTCATTTCAATATTGACCATTCTCATTATTTCTCATATTGATCAAACCATCAAACCTACCTTACGTTCATGTCGTGTAATATGTCATTTGATTCTTTCCGTCTAACTCTTTAAATGTATTTTTCTAGCGCTCTGTCCACGATTTCGTCCACGAGAAAACTCCACGTTTCCACATCAATTTTATACAAATATAGCCTATAGGCTTCCTCAATAAATGCAATATCCAATACAAAAAGTTTTTTTCAATTTATATCAGTAGTTCATGAGATTATCGTTCAACCAAAAAAACAAACTCTTAGCTTTATAATATTATATTATCAATAGCAATAAGTCGTTTTGTACAAATCGTTCTATATTTCTCTCCTTAACAGAAGTAATGCATTAAACACAGATGTCTCATTAAGAACTCTATGAGAAAGTCGTGTAACGCAGCCAAGAGCATAATCAAATTCATGGTGCGAGTTGTTCGCCACAGAGTGGTGTTCTGTGTAACGTCGTTATGTCACATGGAACCCTGTTGGTTCTAATATTTTTCTCTTACAACGTCCGTGGATGCGAAGTTTCAATACTGCTTTATGCACACACATTTAGTAAATTGCACGCGATTTTCACATGTGTAAGTCGTCAAGGCTTTCATTTAATTATCTAGGAACTGGGACTATTACATTATGTTAGTGTACGTATCATGTTAGAACGAGTTTGTATAAGTTAATAGGTATCTAGTCGTCAAACAGAAATATTTAATACAGAATCAAATTTTGTAATATTTTACTGTATTTATCATATTATTGACAGTTTTACAAAAGTTTTTGTTTTTAAATTAATTACAACTTTATCGCAATTCTACGCCATTTTTAATGTCATCAACGTGGTCTATCCATACAAGTCAGCGCCGTGCCTGGGATAAAATGTTTACCGTACTCACGTAATCATATGACACGGGACTGCGCTAGTTATGTACAATTGCGCAGCTTTATATAATAAATGTATTTAAATAAAAATAAAGAATTTCACGTGTATTATTATTACAGTATTCAAATTTCAGGCGAGAATAGTATTTTATATGTAGGTTAACAGAATACAAAGCAATATAATAAAATCTTATTTGAGAGATACAACTTCGTCGATTTTATAGCGTTTTTAAACGCGGAAAGCGCGTATTGATTTTCCACTAAGCTTTTGAAGAGTTCTTTGTATTTATTGCGAGAGTTGAAGAATCTTAAGTAATTTCCATCGTTATTTCTTTCAGAATGTGAGTTTTAACGTTAACTTTATTTCCTTTTCTGACAACGTTGTTCTAGCGTACTCTTGTAGTTTTGAATTTCATACGAGCTTAAGTTTCAATGAACTTGCAAGCATTTGTCTGGAGAAATTTCATGCTTCAAATTTCGTCTTCTCTTTGTTTCTTCATGAGAAGTTGCTGCAGTCTCAACTGACTACTTGAATAGATATTAACATGCTTTTTGAATTAGCGATCTTTTTATAAAATGTAAATGTATATAAATAAAATGTATGTCCACAAAATTATTGTATTATTTTCGTATAATAATTAAAAATACAGTATTGAGTTTAGAGGTCTGTTAGTGCAATGGAACTTTGCCGTAACACTGCTAAAATGTATCAGAACTTTGTCTTTGTAAGCTCTTTGTTAATCACACAATCTTTCATAAAGCATTCAGTCGAATAACATCAGCTTAAATTGCAGTGTCTGAATGTCAAACGGACCTGTTTACTGGATATTCCGCATACTTCAGAGATCATGTTATATGCATACCTACTGTTACACTGTGACGAGTTTCATTACTCCAACTGCTATTTAAAGTGGGTGAGAATATGTGTATTATACTAGTATAATGTACAGTTTTTTTACCTCACGAACTCGGGTGAGCATGTTTTTGCGGTGTTTTAGTAATCCTAATGTAAAAATGGGTACCAAACCCAAAAATTGACAATTCTTCAGTAAACAAACCAACTAAAGCCAACGATCAGGACATAAATGTTATACTCAAATTCATCTCAGCAGTCCGGGCTATACATATCCAGGATAAGTGAGTGAAATGTATAATACATTGCCATCTTCTCTTTAGCTTACATTCCTCCTGTGATTCCTTACGTTATTTGGAAAGTACCCTTTTTACAAGTTTGCCAAATGAAAATCATTACGAGAAGTTTAATGCTTTAGTTTGCACGCACATTGAAATTGATGGTATTTTAATCTGCCAAGTAACACAAATTGTTATAGTTGTGTTCATTTGGTAAGTAATATAGGCAGCTCATGGAGAAAGCAATATTCTTAGTGCAAGGGGAGTTATCTCTCATGCTGACTTAGGGCTTTCTCTTGTATCCTAAAGTATGTGCATAGTTGATAATAGGACACGATGAGAGCTTCCAGTAAATCATTTTATTATATACATAATAGCTTAAAGCTCAATAAACCTTTTGATCTTCATCTCTACATTATTGGAAACAACATCTGTCGAAAACTTCATAATGCAAAAAATTTAAATATTAGTGATTTATATTATTGGTAGTTTTCAATACTTAATCCCTAAGCCATTAAGCAGTATGTTTTGCAACTTTAAATTATCCGACCCTTATCATTCATATTACAAATAAAAGTTACTTAGCTTAAACGAACAGGTACATAACGTAAGAACAAGCTTCTAATGTATTATAAAAGAAAATTTGGAAATAGATTTTCTTTGAATACAAGTTATGTTTCACATTAAAACGCAAAGATTTTCTGTTCCAATTGTAAAAAAACATATTTATTTATTTAACATTACCAGCACCATCACGGATTTTATTGGATACGGTGACTGAACAATACAAACTTAATTAATATGTAGCGCTTACATAAAAATATTTTTTATTTTATTCAGTATAGCAAATAACAAATAATCAGCCCTTGCGATCATAGTACAGTCATATTAAGATTCACTATCAAGCGATTCAGTACTGGCATGTAAAACTCTACATTGCATCTAGCATATTTATTTGAAGTGAAATAGCTCATGTGTAAACATATCACATGTGCTTTGAAATGTAGAAAAGTGCTCGATTTTCAACGCGGTTGCACCTTTGCAAAGTAGTTACATTTTTTAAATAAATCGGATGAGAAGAATTTATTTGCGACGTGTTCCGTTGTAAGTGACAACTATTTTTGGATCTTTCACAGGTCGTGTAAAGGAAATGTGATCTGTCACAGATAGATGATACGTGGAAAGGGTATGTTGAACTGCATTCAGAGGATATCGAAAATGTCATATGCAAAGTAGATACTCAATTTCGTTGGCTTGAAATAGTCCTAGAACGGATGTGCATTCAATGTACGTATGTATTTTAAGAGCTATATTTTAGGCAAGGTTTTCTACTAAAATAACAATTTTATTACGTTTTTTCAAGTATATATAATAACCTGAGCGTTTGATCACCGGATGGAAAGCGACAATAAGGCCTTCACTATTGACTTAAAGATTTCTAGATTATTCTGATCCGGGAATAAAGACCTCCGAAGACATACAGACTATATGCTTTTATTGTTTGTATGTATGAGATATGTATGTTCGAGTCAAATCTTGTAGCTGAATTTTAAGACAGTTATACTCAACTGATTGAGATGCATTCACGTTTTTTATCTTTTCCTAATTATCATGTTTTATTCGATTCGATTTCTGACGAGTTTGACGTGCAGAAGTGTATTTTGCTATTGTTTAGTGTAAGATCCAGACTCCCAACAACAGGAATGCAGAGTCGTGTTTTTTGTATTGAAAGTCACTTTGTACATTGTTACGGACGATTTAAATATGATTGATATAATGTAATGAATAACTGTTCATAATTTAAAAGTATCTTAAAATGCGTTTTAAACAGAATCATAAAAAAGACGTTTAACTTAAATGTGAATAATAGGAAAGAATAACAAATCAAATGTTACAAAATTATGAAACGAAAAAAAGATGAAAACATCTAGAAGAGAGTGAAAAACGCTTTTTTTCGTTTAAAGCTTTTATAACATTTCATTTGGTGGAATGTTCTAGCATTTTCAAAATATTATCTAAAATAACGTAGTAAAATAAACATAAAAAATTAACAAAATTTTCGGAATTATATCGAATAGTGTGATTTTAGACGCTACTCTTTGAAATGTCAATGACTTGACCATACAAGGTAGTGTTCAATCGATCGCTTATCGATTTATCAATACAAGTATCTAGATACGCGTTTTACGTGACATTAGTAAGTAATAGGGGTTAAAGTATGAAATTGCCGATTTTTTCCTCATTATTCATTAGTGTATAATTCCTTTAATACAATAGCTATGTCCATTATTCTTTTTCTTTTTTAAACTTCATTACAAGGACATATATTTATGTATAAAATTTTATTCTTATTTTAATTTTTTTTCACCAGAAATACATCTTCAAAAACAGCTCGTCCTAAAAAGTGCCCGTCTCCGTTAAAAAAATATAAATATTTTTTTACAGGTATAAATTCTCAATTTTTTTCTCTAAGTATCCTATAGCTTAATGTTGTCTAAACATATCCACAAAATTACACAAAATTTAGATTTGTGGTTCCTTAAAAAATGGCAAATATGTTTGTATGGAAAAATGAATTTTCGTTAAATTCTCCATATAAAACGGCAATTTCATACTTAAACCCCTAATATTACTAAAGTATTAATAATTTAGAATTCCTTCATTAAAGTTTTATCATTTTAGGACCATTAACTTAATAAGTAAATACAGCAAAGAAACCGGATGTTTTATCTGCAATATTGTTGTTATTGATCTTTTTTATCTGGAGACGACGGGAATTAAATCAGGTATAGATTGAGAAACTTATCTTAGTCATATTAAAGCCGTTTCAATATGACGAGCACAGTTTTACAGCGCGAATAGAATACCATACTCTAGATTGGGCTTTCTCGGGGTTTACCGGGATAAGAAGGGAAAGTTATTATCTCGGCTCATGGAGTAGTAAAAATTAATAGTTTCAGCTGTGAATTCATCAACCAAACACAGAGAAAATCGGTTGTAGAGCTAATTATTTCAAGAACATCAAATATATCTTTAGCTGAGAAAAATTGCTATTATAAGCTATTATATATGTAAGCTTGATGTTAAAGGTTTTTAAGAAGCCATTTCTGGTCATTAAACTCAAATGTCATCTTTGGAAACCAGCTTAAGGCGCCTTCCGAAGCACGAAAGATCTAGTTGAATTTTTCAGAGTTGATATTATGATTTTCTCCTTAGCGTTCAGATGATGAAAAGGTAATATACATGCCTAATGTCGCGTAAAACTCGTATCTAGATATAAATTCTATTTTAAATTGACAGGGAAGATCTTGGTCTCCATCTCATCTGATGATAAGGCCGAAGATGAAACGACGCTTCCGGAACTCTCAAGGGACTATCTTATCTTAATCTGTCAAAAGATAGTCTTTTAATCTGTCAATACTTTTGGAATTGCAACAGACTGTAAGATGGTGCAAGCTATCTCTGGTCTCCGGAGGACGAACCATACACAGGAGAATGAGTTTAAAATGATGTTGTTCCCAATTTTTATTTGGCTTGTTGTAGATAAGATTGAAATATACTATACCAAATTAAATAGAAAACGAAAAACAGGTAAAACGTCTACCACGATAATTGCTGAGACGGAATTTGAACTTGTGACATTTGCGTCGACTTGTGACGTAATCAGAGACTAAAGACTTAGACCAATTCGCCACGATTAAAGTTAAGCTCAGTTGGAAGAACAGTCCGGATTGCGCAAGCTCGCGGGTTCTAGTCCCGTCTCAGCACTTATTATATCATTTCGTCAAGATACTAAATTGGCCTAAGAGGCAATCATTAAGTTTCTTACCTTTCGCTGGCGATGGAACTGTTTCGGGACATCGATTTTGGCGACATCTCGAAGTCGGAGTCCGAGCGGTAGAGGAATGACTCGCGGCGCTGCGGCATGGCCTGCAGGACCAGCGCGGTAGACGGCGAGCCGCCCTCGAGGGGAGACCGCGCGCCTCCCGCGCCCCCTCCCGCGCCCCCACCATTCTCCACATCGAAGCTGCAACAAAGGAAACCGAATTAAAACTGGCAATATTAGCTGGCAACATTAGTTGGCTGGCAAGCAAATGGCAATACAAGTAGCCATGTGACGACTGCAGAGTAGAATAGCATAATCTATCCTCCAATGGGTGTCGTAGAAGGCGACTAATGGATCAGCAATGAGGTAGAGATCACCTTCTACTCCATCCACCAATCCGCGTTGGGCAAGTGTGGTGGACTACAGCCTAAACTTCCTTGGATGACAAGGAGAGGCGTTGTGTCCCAGCAGTGGTTCGAACTGGCAATATTAGCTGGCAACATTAGTTGGCTGGCAAGCAAATGGCAATACAAGTAGCCATGTGACGACTGCAGAGTAGAATAGCATAATCTATCCTCCAATGGGTGTCGTAGAAGGCGACTAATGGATCAGCAATGAGGTAGAGATCACCTTCTACTCCATCCACCAATCCGCGTTGGGCAAGTGTGGTGGACTACAGCCTAAACTTCCTTGGATGACAAGGAGAGGCGTTGTGTCCCAGCAGTGGTTCGAACTATAAAGGCTTTTGTTTAGTGAAATGAAAAGTTTGAGACGAAAACACTTGGCATCTCATGGATTGGCCGTAAGGGTGCCGGGCTGCCGGGGTCATTTTTGCAGAAAGAGTCAGGAGGAATGCCTGGGAGTTGTAACCCAGTTGTAAGTTTAAGGGGCCACTTAGTCAAGTATCAACACTCCACTACCCTGACTTTTTTGTTCTCTCTCTCTCTGACCAGTCATATTAGGTAAGATCACACGAAAGCAACTTTGGATACGCGTTCTAGTACAGAATTTGTGGTAGTTTAACATGGTGTAGATTTAATCGTACGTACCTACCTAAATTTGAAATTTCTCGAAAGTATACCAAATTATATTTTATATAAACTACCATAGAACTATCTCCTGTTGCAAATTCAAGTCACGAAAAGAGGCTGGAAACTTAGAACGGGGTTTCTTATATATTTTTTTGATTTTTAATTATAATAAATTTCATTCGTATTAACCTTTTAAAAATAATCTTATTTTGAGGACATATTGACAAAGGTCGCTAATCAGTATCTTACATCGGAAATATTTCTACGAAATAGTTATTTCATTGATTTGCACATTGAGTAGATGATAACTAATATCATATTTAGTCAAGGTTGTTAGAGAATTTCCGGTGCCGTAGATTAGGAGAAGTCTGTGTAGTTGCGATAAAATAGCAACTTTGATTTAACTTTTGATAAGTAATAATCAAATGCTATGAATCAATATAATTTCAATAACTCTACAGTCCGCCTAGTGAGGCTTTATTCACAATACAATATCTTAATTTGTTGATCAGTTTCTACCAAACATTTCTACTAAAGTAAACTCACACACATGCATTGTGTTAATTATATTTAAAGATTTAATAATATGTACTTATATTTCTAACAAATACTTATCCAATAATAAGTATGATTTTATTATCTACTATCAATATTTAACGGTCGGTGGCGCAGTGCGTAAGAACGTCGTCTCCCACCCGGGAGACACTGGTTCGATCCCCGCCACGTACCAATGTGTTTTCAAATTTTGAATGCATATGTACGTTTTATCGACGCTTTTACGGTGAAGGAAAACATCGTGAGGAAACCTGCACACACCTATGAAGAAATTCTTAGGTTGTGTGTGAAGTCGACCAACCCGCACTTGGCCAGCGTGGTTGACTAAGGCCTAATCGCCCCTAATGTGGGGTAGGCTCGAGCCCCTCGGTGGGGACATTATATGAGCTGATGATGATGATGATGATGAATATTTAACCTTCCGTGCACCACGTGCATAAACACCGCAAACCATGAGGGGTTTCTCAGACCCAAAGAATTATCATGCCAATGAAACTGTAATTAGTTATTATTTGTTTACTTTATTTAAAAATACTGTTTATTTTTCATTAATAATAAAGCAAAACCATGTAAAGTAATAAATATTTTAAATTTTTTACAACAAAGAAACAAACCAAAGTATTTATTTACAAACTAAAATTTAGCGTCCTCCTTGGCCTAACTTTTACATTAAAAAATTGTGAGAGGTAACAAAGATTTGTGAGAGGTCTCACAATGTAAATAAAACAACTTTTACGGATTTAACTCGCGTGTAATTAGATTTTATATGTTGTTATTGACATGACGTGATGGGTCATCCCGTGACCACGAACGCTGCAAAGTGATACGAAACGTCGGGCAATAATAACAACCTGTGAAATCTAATCACACGCGAGTTAAATCCGTAAAAGTTGTTTTATTTACAATGTGTAGTGCTCGCGCAAATCTAAGAGAACATAACCTCTCACAAATCTTTGTATCATCATAACAGCCTTTATAATTCGACCTACTGCTGAGACACAAGGCCTCTCCTTGTCATCGAAGGAGGTTTAGGCAGTAGTCCACCACGCTTGCCCAATGCGGATTGGTGGACGCAGTATAAGGTGATCAATATCCCTTTGCTGATCCGTTAGTTTCCTTCTACGACACCTATTAGAGGATATGGGGTGATGCTATTCTACTCTGCCGGCATCACATGGCTAATAAATGATAAATAAGTCATATTCTAGAAATATTTCACTTCATAATAAAATTACTACATAAATTAGGGAGTAAATTAGACGACGTCCTGAACCATGTGGGGTCTGTGGGACACGAAAACACTTTGGGCATGTCGGTTTACTCTGTCGGCGATGCCATTACTAAACCACTGTCACCACGTGGTATGATAACATTGCAATTCCAGCGACGAAAATGGTGCGCAAATTTTTGCGTGACTGGGGTCTATTAAGTCCCACGTGGTGCACAGAGGGTTAATAATACAGTAGTTTGTCATTTAGAAAGTTAGCAATTCGCATTAAAGCTCAATTATAGATATATCATTGTGTCTGATTTGGTTTTCAGGTAAAATGACTTAAATCCATGTTCAAAACTCTTCAAAACGATCCCAGCATTTGTTAAAACAAACAATTTAATTAAAAGCGGTTCAATTAGTTGTTCCTAATTGGATACTGATAAAAATAGACAATCTAAATGTATAAGGTTACGCATAATTCGTTAGAGCTTAAGATGATAGTGGTAATCCACATTAAGTAGGAAACGAGCGATATGAAGGCACTAAAGTCAATGTATGCTGTTTCTATGTGAGACGCTAAATACTCGTACGTCATGAATGAACCTATTCACAATATTACGCAACCAAGGCTGACGAAAGAAATAACATAGTTATTTGAAAACAGCGACGATGATGATCGTATATTTTAGTCAACGGTTGTAGAGATCTCAGCAATAAAACAAGGCACATAAGTGAAACTAATAAAGAAACCAAAACTAATTTAGTCCAACAAACCGCAGAATCAGCTGATGTCAATGAAATCACCTTTCAAACTACACTGTCATCTGTGGTCAATGAATCACCTCACACAATAATGTTAACTAAATAAACTATTGAAATGTATAAAGTTTTGTTCATGATCAAGTTCATTGCAATGTTATTAATGAGTTGCTTAAGTAGATACATGCAATACATTACTGATGGTACGAGAGCCCACGACCAAAATTTTTGTCTCATAGCAATACGGCCAAAACCGCATCAAATCGATAGATACGATTATCCTGAACTCGAAAATACCAATATCAGACATTTTCCGCGTAGCGTTTGATCTGACCGAATTTTCAAAATTGTCAAAGAATTTTACTGAACTGCATCATAGCAATATGTCTGATTTGCAGACTGTAGTTGAATGATAGTTCTGAGATACCGGAAACATATTTTTCAGACGTTAGTGGTGTAGCGCAAACCCGTAAAATCACTTAAAAAAATTAAAAATGAGACAAAAAAAATGTCTCATACCAATACGTCTGAAAATCTTTTTTATTAGTAAATTTTGTTTTTTTGATGCGAACAAAACAATTTTCAGACGGAAATGTGAACGCATTAAATTTTGAGACCGTTTTAAAAATGTTAACAAATTTTACCGATCGGTATCATAGCAATATGTCTGAAAATTGTTGGACATGATAAAATAAGTTGTCCACATGTGCAAAAAATTTATATCAGACAAATTAAGTGTAGCACCTTCTCTATCAGACAACTTTTCGATACTCAGATATCATTTAAAAATCATATTGAGGCATCTTGAATTTTCTGTTACAAACCAATGAATACGTTGCGACCCTGAATTTATTAGATGATAATTAACAAAGAATTTACCCGAAACCGTAACATTGAAGTTGAAGGACTGAAATAAATCGCACAAAAGGAAACTGGGATGAAGTTGAAGTTGGGAGTATATGCTACACTTAAAGTGTCTGAAAACAGGTTTTTGGTAATCATGGTAGCAATACGAAAAGTTGAAAAAAAAAATTATCCGTATTGCTATGATACAGGTCGGCTAAATTTGTTGACATTTTCAAAAATGCGCTCAGGCTATATGCTACGCGCAAAATGTCAGAAAACAAACTTTTTCGTAATACAATTATAAAATCTATGTACATTTTCACTATCAGACGTATTGCTATAATACCGACTGTCTCTTTTTTTTGACACAGCAGAAATGGCCTCCCACGCAGTTGCTACACTTTCGACCGTTACTACACACCTAGTCGGGTTCAGAATCATACAATCTAACGATTTTATAGGGTTTTTGCCGTATTGCTATGAGACATGGTTTTGGTCGTGGGCTCTCGTACTATGAAGATTAAAGTTGTCTTCAAAAATATTGAATTGAGTCGAGAGCATTTGAAAGATTTCACGACCTAGAAAGGCCTAGTTGAGGCGAATATGATTCTTTCTCTTTTATCACTAGAGGAAGTCAAATATGGCCTCACAATAATACATATATCTTTCGTCGAGTTTACAAGTCTATATTACGAAAGCAAAGTTCGTGATAATATTTAATGAAGGCTTAGTTGAAATCTCTGTTATTACACTTTTACATCGTTCATTAAATTTATCTTATGTTCTGTTATGATTCCCGCCTGAGGCAAGTCGATTTTTTTCAGTGCATTTTTTCTAGTATAAAAAATACTTACAAACGCGTAAGTATTTTAGTTAAACGCAAAAATAAAATTATTCCAGTATCTTATGATGTCACAAATATGTTAATTCTGATATAATTTGGAATAATTGTAACTAAGTTTTATTTATTAGTTTGACTATAACTAGCAGAACATAATTAGTGATTGTATACTTGTGTTGTTATTTTAATTCACCGATGAGGTTAAACTTAAAGATCTTTGATGAATTTCGTTAATTTGATATGGACCAGGAGTGATAGAATAGAAAACATCGACGGAATGCAATATCAGATTCATGACTAATTGATGAGAAATCCTACATCTAAACTATAGCTTCACCGCTCACCCCTTTTACTTCAAAACAGTGGTAGTTTAAACAGAATATCTATAATTTGAAGTATTCCATTGACACTTTGAAAGACACTCTCATTCGTCGAACACATTTCACCATTCACTTCACCGACTTCTCAGAGATATCACTGATAATTTTAATTACAATTTAAAACCAGACCTTTGCTGTCTGTAAGCACCACGTGACAATGATCTTGATAGCACTAACCGACCGCGCAAGCGACTCATAACTGTTGAACTGAAAATGTGAAATATTCGTACACGAGCCGAAACACTGCTAACCTGCAGTGTTGGCTTTCGTATTTATATATACACAACTAATTATTGGAATAGTTACTTTATGTTGTTCCCGTTATGACGGGTTATTGAGTCACTGGTTTTGAAGTAGTAATTTTATGAGAATCATTAAATTTTAGATTATAAGATTATTAGTATTATAGTCCAAAACCACTTAAACAAGTAGCAGTCGCTAAGTTGTTTGAATTATTTGAACACAAGGATATCCTTAAGAGAATTGATAATTACAGTCAATAGTAAACTTTGTGGACTATACAATTTGTTTTGCTTTTGATCAAGACCTAATGAATCATCACTCATCGTGCACGGTAAAGACGTTTGAAATGGTTTGAGAGAGGTACTGCATAACGGATTGGTCGCTCGAATCTACCTGTATCTACCTGTCGTAGGGAAACATTAGGTACAGACGACGGCAGATCAGGCTACCACAAAATATCAAACTTATTCAATCTGAACTTAAAGAAAGTGGAATAAGGTAGAAAATTAATTGATGAAATTTCACAAACCTAATCAGCATTTTGCAGTCAAATAACATTACGTTTTATTCCTGTTTCTAAAATAATACTTAATTCTAAAAATTTCTTACTATATTAGAAACCAGATTTCGCCACAAATACAAAAGATATTTTGATCTCAAAACGCCAAAAACACATATAAAATTCGGATAATTCCGCTCCTCAAACGTCATAAAACTGACCCTCGCAAATGGGCCGCTGCTGGCAGCCACAGTTTTTTCATACATTAGTATAGACGCTGTGACGCTGTGTGGCTGGTGGCGGCCAAGCCCTTCAGCCAGTGTCCGTGGTGGCCGGTGACCGATGGCGGCCACTCTACACCTTCGTTTGCGCGGTACGAAAGGACATGGCCCATTTGCGAGGAGTCGAAAGCAGAAATCGAAAAATCTATTTATTTTTCTTAAAATGCTATTTTTCTTATATGAATATTTAAACAATGAAGTTATCTACAAAATTAATAAACTTGTATGAAAATTTCTCTAGTAGTTCCAGAGTTATGACACTTTTTTATTTTGGTAAGACCTATTTAAAAGAATTTTTTTAAAACAACAAAATGTACAAGAGTCGAAAAGTTCTCATACTGATTTGTTGTGTAAGTAGTCTAGTTTCATAAGTATCTATATTTTTTTTAGAAAAATACCAAGTAAATTAAAATGTATTTAGTTAAATAATTTCTTATAAGTATCTGATATTTATTTGAAAATATTTTCTCGTTATCAAAAATTTGGCCAGCAACCCTGTCAAATATTATTTTTATATGAAGTCTTATTAGGGTGAAATAAATGTTATTCGTGGAATAATTTAATTTTTGCGTTTACAAACGCTTTTTCTAGCATTAGAATGTTATTCAATTTCAAAAGCTTGTTATTTATTTATAGAGCACTCATAATATCCAAAAAAAATCTTGCCTTTCTCAAAGGCTGTATTTAAATCAACATAAACAAAACATCCACACGCAAATGTGTTGACGTAGGTACGTAGGTCTTTACATAGTAAGGCCGCAAATGATAAAAGAATTAAAGGCATTACGCATATCATTCCTAATTCGTTGATTACGCAGCATGATTTTTTAAAACATATAAGTAACAAATTTTTGAGACCATGAGAAGCAAATGAAAACCAAGTTTTAATGGAGATTTTAATTACAAAAGGCATTTCTAACTTGATTTAATTTTTCACCAAAAATCTGTGGCCACCATTCCAAGAACTAAGAAATTTGGCAACTCATTTTTAAGTCGCATAATCGAGAAATGGAATTCTCTGCCAGCAAAAATGTTTTCTCTCGATGGTTCCTACAATCCTGGGTCATTCAAAATAGGCGTCGGTCGCATTCCGTTATTTGTCGTGTAGCAAAAATGTGACGCATTCCTTCCCCGTTCGCACTCTTTCCTCACGATAATCGAATTAACGTAAGTATCGAGCAACGATGCGTTTTTAACGGGCGTACCGATTGTATACAGGTACCTATAAGATTTGTCGTTATTTTCACAGCTCTATTTGCTAGATCTTCACTACATAGTATAAAACAAAGTCGCTATCCGCCGTCTGTCTGTCCCTATGTATGCTTAGATCTTTAAAACTACGCAACGGATTTTGATGCGGTTTTTTTAAATAGATAGAGTGATTCTTAAGGAAGGTTTATATGTATAATACATGCATATTTACATAAGCATTGGACCCGTGCGAAGCCGGGGCGGCCCTAGTTCTTAAAATAAGCAACAAGTGTACCTACACTGTAACCCGACTGCGGAAAAAAAGAAAGGAATAAAATCTAAATATTTCTATGCAAAATGAAAATAACACCTTTATGTTATAATATCTGGGAAAGATAGTTTTATAGGGAAAATAATTTACTGCATCACTGGAACGTCATCAGTTGGAAGGTGAAGCACGGGTCCGGACTCAAAATGTAGCCTATGTCAAGAAGATAACGAATCGATACCTTATTCGTCAAAATAAGATGAATAGTTTAGGTGCTACGGAGGAACCTATACCTAAATACACTGCTAAAATCATAACCCTTCTTTTTGGCTTCACGTGGTCGGGTAGAAAAAGTTTTTACGATGAGAATGCGCGCTTGAATTGCTACACACGCGCTACACCCTTGAAAAGCGAAGTTACTTACCTACTGGTACGTAGCACTTAGTGTCATAGTATTGATTCATTACTACCATACATATTAGTAATTCTATGTAAAAAGCTGTTTTTTCGAACGCCTAAAATAAAATTACTTCATAAATAACTTAATGACAATTTAACGTAAATAAGTTAATGACTTTAAACCTAAGCATCATTCTTTTTTTATATTACAAGGTGGCAAACAAGCTTGCGGCCCACCGTGGTTTTAAGAGGTTGCCGTCGCATATAGACACTTGCAATATTATGGATAAATCACATAACACTGCAAGTGCGTTGCCATATTGGGGACTAAGGCAGTCCACGCTCTTATTTAAGACTAAATTATTTGAATAAATAAAAAAAGAAAAAAGTAAATAATATATTTTTTGTTCATAAACGTTTATATCGTCCTTAGAGCTATCTTGAAAACTACTTACCTACCTAGGTACTTACTTAAGATTTTGTACCTACATACATTATTTATTATAAAACAATTATATTTTTCATCAATCAAAAGTGATAATTTGCATGCAATAATTTTTTCCAATCCAAAAATAGTATTATTAATATCTACTGCTTTTTTAACAAATTCGTGACATAAGTTTATCGGGATCAGTCGCCAATATATTAAAGAAATGATAAATATATTTTATTTAAAATATATCGGTATATTATTATCATTCCTGACTATTTAGACAGAATTAACTTAGCTCTATTGAAGCTCTATTGATTGGCTATTAGCTTTACAATGAAACATCGGAAGAGTGACATCTAGTGTCAACCAGCTGAACGATACACGCGGGACTGTCTTTATTAGTTACGTTGTAGTACTGCGCTTTGCCGCCAGATGGCTCTATATACTTGGAAGAAAAATTTTCATTTTCATCATAATTATTATTCATAATTAAAATTACGATTTTTAGAATTCTATTTTAAACTATATTTTTTGTATAGAAGTTTCTATAAATGTGCATATTAAATTGCATTTTTCAAGATATTTTATAGAGCCTTTGTTTTATTAACAGAAAATAACAAACAAAGTCATATTAGGTCCTAAGAAAATGTATTGTAAATACAAATGACAAACCTTTTAAATCATACATAATACTAATAATAATAATGTAATGATGTTACCGCACAGAGTAGATAACCATTGGATGCTTTAACTACGAAAAACATTTTTTTTCTGAAACCTATCTACGTAGGTACCTACTTGCCAGATTACTTTGCTTTCAGATTAAATGGAAAAATAACAAAAAAGAAAAAATGGTAGTGCCTAATTGTATTTAGGCCAAAATAAAGTTATCTTATTGAAATTATAAGACGGAAATATAATGCTCTTTCGTATTTTAACACAATAAAAATATCATATTGAGAACAAAGACGGTTGCTTCTAAATTATTCGCTTCATAAAAGCTTGGACATTAATATTTAATAAGGTTAAATATAATTCTTTACAAAGTATTCCGTTACAGCTTAACATAAGTTAATGCAAATGTCCGTTGAAAGCTTGTTTATTTAAATTAACATTCTTGACTTTTAAAGACTGTAATATTTTTCGGGAAAATACTGCAGAATTTTTAAAATATGCACCATGGCGTCCACATCTGGTAGTATGGGCCATGAAGTGCCTCATAGTAACAGGTTGCCTGCCTATCGCCGCAGTACACCTATGTTATGCAGACGATAAGTAGGTACCTACAGTGCATTCGAGATATTATTTTGAACATGCAGCATCATTATCCCAAATAAATAAATAAATCTAAACGATTGGGAACCGAATATTGTCATTGAACTCAACCGGGTGGTGAACGTTATATCCAACATATTTGTGTGTCTCATATTCAAGAAATGGAATTCTAACAGACGTGTCGTCTTTCTTACACACCTGGTTCATCCAAGAGAGGTGTGAAGAAGCACCTTAGAGGTTGGCAATGCGAGGCATTTGAAAGTAATATATAATACTAGCTGACCCAGCAAACGTTATTTTGCCTTAAAAAAAAAAAAAATTACTAAAATGGCTATAAAAAAATAGGGGTTGGTGATAATAAAGTAAAAATTTAGGGTTGTATGTATTTTTTAATGCCACATAATAAAAAAATAAAAACAATAAATTTCGTCCCAAAATTAAAAAAAAAATTAAGGGTGAACAACCCTTATCACTTAGGGGTATGGAAAATATCATTTCATGAAAATCGGTCAAGCCGTTTCGGAGGAGTACGGTAACTAACATTGTGACATGGAAATTTTATATATAAGATAATATATATTTTTTCTACTCTCACACTTACAATTATCTAGCCCAAATTAAGTATCTTTAAGAACTTGTGTTATGGATACTAGATAAAGGACAAATATACTTAATAATCTAGATATTTTTATAAATAAACTTAAATAGATATATGAACAACCATGACTCATTAACAAATGATCGTGTTCATCTCACTAACATTTGTCACTACCAGGACCCGAACCCGGACCGCCCGTTGTGCAGGCAGCGTTACTGAACACTCTACCACGGCGGCGTCAATGTATTTGAAAATATATCATAATAACCTGTAACAGTACGTAAGATGCAAGGGTGGACCTCTAGATCTTATCCAGTCAGCCCATGAATGTACGAGAATAATGCAAGAGGATATGCAAGAGAACAAAAAAATAAAATATAAGAATTTACTTACTTAACTACGCAAATTTATTGTAATATCTATATAGGATTACATATTTATTTTAGATCTATCCTCATGATGTCGTAAAATGCTTTTTAAACAAGTAATGGACGGACTATCTTGGATAACAGTGGGATGGTTTTTTCACAGTTTTAACCACAACCAGTTTTTTTAACGACACATGGACATATTATTTGCACTAGATATTTTTGCATTTAGACTCTATTTCTGCTAGCCATCACGGTTGGATAAAGTCGTTAGCTAGACTTTTGGCTAAAAAATCTCGATATCACCTGTCATGAACAAAGCGTGTCACCCAAAACATTAGATGTAAACAATCTCGACAATGAAGACTGAAATGAAGACGTCTATAACACTAAAGATGCCCCTCCAAGTAATCAATGCGACAAGAATCATCGGCGTAACTCGACCGTGAAACAGCGCTAACTTTTGGAATGTGACCCGTAAAGTTGGGTCCTCTGACATGTCCGATACGGTTGGGCATTACAACTATGTCGGGAATGTAATGAGGGGTGTTATTGTCAGCAGCCTTAGTTGTTTGTAGAACTTTTGATGATACCGCTTATATATTATTATTTGTAGCGAGGATTAATGCATTTCCAATCTACAAATGCAAAGAATTTACAAACATTCTCTTTGAAGCAACTCCGTGGTCTAGAGTTTCGCCCACCAGAATCAGATCCAGAGGTCCCAGGTTCGATCCCTAAGAGAATACAGTTTTGTGCTCTGTTTTTGTTATTGGCTCTTTGGTGTTACTGTAAAATATAAGTACTTCCTTATGTAAGCTGTAAGCCCCCAAATAAAATAAAATAAAAAATCATTTGCTTGGTTTATTAGAAAGGAGAAAGAAGAAAATTCATAAGAATTAAAAATAGATGGTTGCATTGAAGGAATTGGCATAGACGGAATTGTTATAAACATGACTTTATAATTATATACTTTGTTTCAAATAAACTAGCTATGCTTTAGGGTGAAGCAATTGTAGAATAAAATAACAATATTATACAATAAAAGGTCCCTCATTACCGAGCCTACCTACATAATAGGCGATACGCACTAAAGAAAATCATTCGGCATAAGTAATTGGTGGACTCAGTCGGCTGACTCTTTTATCAAAACAATATTCGATTGATACCTTCGAGTCGACTGATTCATGACATCGATGTGTGTACCGCCCTAGGTAAACACTGACTGAATCAATATTAGGGAAAAAGCATCAATAGGTAAGTCTTCAATGGATAAAACTAGAAATGTTCAACCTGTGACCATATATTTAATTACGCGTAATATGAGTCATACATAAAAAGCTATCCTTTTCAAAATTGTTTCAGTTCATATAGTAGGTACTTCCTATTTCGTGAGTATTGTTGTTTTATTTCTAATTAGGTATCACTACTTCTCATAAAAGTAATTGCCATCGTATTTGCATAATTATTTGCCGGTTGAAGTGTTTGCCAAAATGTCCTAAGAAGAAATATCGGATATAGAAGTAATAAATTGTTGATAACTTAATCAGGCTTATATTTTATGACGAAGAGGCGATCGTGGTCGTATTGTATGATTGTGAACCTATGGGTGAACTTTTTATCGGCGAACAGTGCGTCTGTAAGCCGTATGAAGCTATACACCCTAATTTTCTAACCATGACAAATATTTCAAGGTGTCAATGTGGCATAAACAACTCTTGCTATGGGACTAAGCTGTTCCATACAATTTGGTTGCGTAGATGTTGTACTTTTGTATTGAACAGCTGATATCTTTTTCGCGATTTCGATTTTGGTCTATATCTAATATATGTTATGTTTAAAAAATCACGGTATACCTATACATGACGTGCATGGTGTAGGAAACTTATTTAATATATTTTTTAATAATCATCATAACAGCCTTTATAAATCACCCCACTGCTGGGACATAAAGCCTCTCCTTGGCATCGAAGGACGTTTTATGCAGTAGTCCACCACGGTTGCCCAATGCGGATTGGTGGACGGAGTAAAAGGTGATCAATGCTCCTTTGCTGCTCCATTAGTCGCCTTCTACAACACCCATTAGAGGATATGGGGTGATGCTATTCTACTCTGCCGGCATCACATGATAAATAATTTAATAATACATTAAAGTAATAAACTAATTTCAATTATACATTGCTTACCTCGTCATAATTTTGTATATATCTAATTATTTTCATCCGTACACATCATGATTGTTCAACACAAAATGAAACTGGCCGAAAATTGAGCCTTGTGAAACCCTGGCTATGAATAATGTCTTCATGGAATCAGAAAATAAATATAATTAAAATAGAATAGTCCTATTTATGAAAAGTATACATTTTCAGACATTACATTATGATATTTGCATTTTTTATTTGGAATTTTGCAATAGATTGGAAGAAGCATACAAATGACAGTGTTCCTAAAAATCACATAAAGTGTTGAGTTTATTACCTTATTTAAAGCATATTTTAAAACTCCATAGCTACGTAGCTACATGGAAAAATCAAAACCCTACTGCCCCTCGGCAGAACCCCAGGTCAATGACTTTGTCGGCTGAAGCTTCAATACAAGATGAGAAAAAGAAGCGCCAAATTATTGTGAACTTTTTAATAGCTTTTGCGAGTTCCCCTTAAACATTTTGCTGACTACAAACAATTTCATGATCGTCCAACCTTTTTATTGAATAATTTATTTTTAACATTTAGGTATCTACTGAGGATAAAGCAAGATTTTGAAATTGATGGTCTTTTAAATTTAATAACAGATGCTCTTGCAGCACCAGATAATACAACCAAGACACACTCATTGTGTTTCGGAGTGAAGTATAAGATAGTCCTTATCTATTTATCGCGTATTTTTAAGACATAGCATATCAGCCGTTCAAAATCGGAGTACCCATTCAGGGGAAGTATATCCTAGTTCAATCTATTATTTATTGGTATGTCCATTTTGCAGAAGACATTAGTCAAATAAAACTACCTCATCTTAGTAGTTTCTGTCGGTAATGAGTCGATGTTAGTGAGCTCCACGTGGTATAGTAAGAGATGGGGTTAGCAGCGTTAATGACATTATGGTGTCGCTAGTCCGTCCATCAGCAATGGTGACTACATACCATATGACCCACCTGATAATAAACAGGTAAATAGTAAACTTGTTTGCCGTCCGAAAGAGCTTAAACATCTATACCCACTAGGGTATTTACGGTAGACCAGCGTCGAGTGTGTATTCTGCATGTTTGACATTATAAGCTGAGTAAAAACCTTTTCGGTGTCTTAATTATTGTACGTACTTGTATAATTTATCAATGTCATACCTAGATATTGTGACACTAAATAAACAATATTTCTTTCTTCTTTTTTCTACGATCTTTAACTATTCTTATAACAACAATGGCACCGAGAGCCGACCACAGCATTTACATTCAGTCAGTAAGCGGGAATATTGAAGTCAGCACTCACGCGACAGCGCTTTACTGACTCCAAATCAATTTACACTAGGTCAGTACCGAGTCAACACCGATTTACCTCGAATTTGCGAGCCAGTTAAAGACCCTGTCGAAATCTGCCTTTAGATCTTTATCATTAGATAACATCAATTACTCTTGCATGCAGAATTTTACATTTCCATTCAGTTTATGCCGGCGCTTTATGACAATAATAAAAATATTAACTTCTGCGACTTAACTATGTATTATCACAAAGACGGTGCAAGCGAGAAATTATAATAACATTTGATAACATAAGTAGGAAAAAGATATCAATAATAAATATTAATAAAACTTATGATATTTAATGTTTCCCCAAACATAAGACTTAGCTTACGTATCTTTTGGTTACCACAGCCTGGTTTTGCAACTTTTACTATAAAGGAACGGTACCAATCCTTCTATAACTCACCAGGTATAGCGTTGAATTTGACATTCATCCTAAACAATACAATTTCCAGCGCTATTTAAACTGTGTATTATGAATAATGGAAGAACCGTGATATGATTTAAAAACGATTTATTTATTCAATTATTATTTCACTCTTCCAAATATTCACAAGTGACACAGAATTTGGGTTTTGTTATTCAAAAATTATCAACAGTAAAAATCATTCTGTCAATGACATTTGTAAAAAGTTTTCGGTAGACAATTTTATTATTAAAACTTATATTAGACCCCATGAAATCTTAGATTAGATACCTGCATGAAATTTTTGTTCCCTTGAAAGTTTAATTTCATAAAATCAATCGTCATTATACCTGCCAGTAGTTCTTCTTCTAGCGGACACAGGTGGTCTCCTTAATGGTCTTCGCGAGGCACCTCGAGCGCTCCACCGTCGTGGCGCTTCGCTCCACCTAACAACGTTTCACGTCAGCCACCACAATACTCAAGCCAGATCAGCGACAGATTGTGTACAAAATAGATGAAGGACCGTTGTTATGTTAGTATATTAAGAATTTTATTAAGAAAAGAATCGGTAAAATTTTATTTTGGAAAATCGAATTCAAGAGTAACGAATGCATAGACTGACAATGTTTGTTAGGCAAATATCAAAGAGAAAGGGAAGATTGGAAATAATATACTTGGTATAATGTACTTATGTATTTATTATGTAACTATTGTTTTTACAAAATTAATTAACTAATTTGTGGATTCATTTATCATTTCTAAATTTAAAATTAACGTTTATATTTCAGCAAAATGTATTTACAAAAAAATTGCGTACTTGAAAATAATTATCGTGTATAAAAATAACATGGTAAATTTTTATTACAGATTCCAGAGTCAATCGTATTATATTTAGATTGAATTCAAGATTCTAAGTATGATGAAAAGAATATTTATATTTGTTTATTTAATCAATTTCTACTTTGTTTCATTGTTTGATACGAAAACGTACTAAACTTTAATCTGTCTAAATTTCATTAACATCGATTAAGTAGGCGAAATTATAATTAGATTAACCGTCACAAAGCGTGTGTTGTCATTATGAAACTGGGGCAATCAATGTGTATAGAGGGTTGGAGCCCTTTTCTTTAGTGGAAAAAAGCCTATTACAATTATTATTATTGCATTGCTTGGTTCCTTAACCCTTCACCCGTTACTTCAATATCGTTGGGAAACCGGAGGTAAATAAAAAGTATTAATAAAGAGATATTGGGACTATATCACTTATCAATCCTTGTCAAAAGGTGACTCTGTACTTTATACAAATACTAATTTTAGACCAATTATTAGGCACTTATGAAACTGCATAAATTATTGCAAAATGTAAGACCCTTATTCCTGTTTCTTTATTAACAGATAACTTGTCCCCAAGCCTTGTCCAACATATTATACAACATGTAAATTAAATAACCAACACCTTGAATACAGGTGGTTTGGGATTGGCTTCTGAGTTGATTTCAAAAATTAAAAAAAAAAGATTTTTTTGAGAAAAAAAAAACAAAAAAAGTACCCTAAAAATGTTGTACAATATTTTCTGGGTACTTTTTGTTTTTTTTTTAAATCGTTTTTTTATAAAAAAAAAAATATTGAAATCAACTCAGAAGCCGATCCCAAACCACCTGTATTCAGGGTGTTGGTTATTTAATTTACATGTTGTATATAAGATAGTGTAAAACTTCCAAATAAGGACTAGAAATTCTGCACGGTGCATTTTCCCCATTGCATCCAGTTAAAATTTGATGGAACCGGAGAGAAACGACAACCATCGTTGGTTTTCAAGTCTCTACAAGAGCCTGGACTGGAGCACGAAAAACGTCCAACAAGTCTCTCATCCGCAATTAACTAAGCTCTAGAAGCTAGCTAATTCGTGTGCCTTATCACTTTTAGATCTCGTCGGATACTAGTTTGACGGAAACTCGTGGGATAGAAATTTAGGATGATATTGGAGTTTCTCCCGAGTTATTGTTGTAAAAACACGTGTTGAACTCCATTTTGAACCAAAATCAACCGTACAATTTTTGTTTGTTACATTTTCACTTGACATTGTCAAAATGCGTACGTTTAATGCGTCGCGACGCCATTAATTAAGAATGGAATAGAATAGGATGATATTGAAACTCAAACTCAGAGAAAGCTAAGTAAAGTAAAGATCTTATATTCCAATAAGGAAGGCTTGAAAAAAGATTCTCTTTCTCTTGTTAAGTATGTATTTGAGTAAAGGTGATAAGGAATTGAATGATACTGAACAGAAGGAAATTCATTGGATTTATTTGAATTAATAACCTGCAAATTATTTTCAATATTTGAATTAATAACCTGCAAAATGTTGGTTGGTTGTTGGTTTTTTGTATCTTCAATAGAAATTTAAAATTATTTTCATAGAATTCAATTGTGAAAAAAATAAAATAGCTATAATTGTGTTTTGAAGTGAATATTCTATGACGATGCATAAAGAAGAATTGGCTACACTATTTGCGCTATACCACACCATTTAGAACTTTAATAAAGTTGGATAAAATAGTAGACCTTTCCACTATCGATAAAACAGTTTACACATAACGAACATGAAACAGGTATCAAACAAAAGTATAAAAGGAAGTGGTTAGGTTGGACACTTGTTACCACTTATCACAGACAACCGACCGAAAATGTAATAAAAGGAAGCTCTTTCAAGTCTTTCTGGTTCATTGCCTCTTTTGGCTTATACCGTGTAGCTTGTAGAGTTCCACTCTAGAAAGCGATGTGAAAAGAATGCTGTGATCGCCCCTCCGATAGGTAATGAAATCTCTCAGTGGACACCTTTTGTTGTGTTGCAATATAGTCAGCTTTTGTGTTTAGTGTTATTTTGTTCGAAATTGATTATTATTGTATTGTCTTCTGGTACAGTTTTATTGTTAAGAAAAATTTTATTGTCTTTCACTTCGATATTAGAGTAACAGAGTTTAGAATACACGAGAAACTAATGAAATACGTTATTGTTTACAGCGTTTATAATTATGATCTCGCGAGTTATCACAATTTGTATAATAAGAATTTACGCAAAACCTTATCATCATAATTTATCTATCGTAGTTTAAATATAGTAATAATAGCTCTGTGATGAAGATTATTGGAGCAAGGACAGAATAACGAAAATGGACAAAATATGTAATTCGTCCAGTTTTACGTGTTCGGCATAATTAAAACTGGAAACTGCATTTGGGTAGTACACAAAAACTACGATAATTTTTTTTCCTATACTTTTCCTATATTTACGTTGCTCCCGTCTCTTGCTCTTATTCAATGATAGTCGAAGAAAGAGTAAGATCTCATCATTTTGTAAACAATATGTTACATTTTAGATTTTACAATTACATACTGGTCTAAAATTGTAAATATATCTTCCTTGCTATAAGAGATTTTATAGCACTGTACAATAAACAAAGATGTTTAATAAACTGGATGAAAATTGAATGGATACTCTAAATAAACTACATCGAATTTAAGTAAACAATCTAATGCTATTACATATATGTTATGGGCAATAGAGGGTAACCGTTAACGACATTACGTTCCTTTGCGCTGAGAGTAATGTCAATTTCCTGACACTCTATCAAATTTCTTTAATAATGCCGGGGGAATGTAAATAAGGAGCTTTTCACTTCACAGGAGGTACTGCTACATTGTTATGAATAAATGAATCAATTAATTTGTCAGTCTACGCATATTAATGGATGTGGGGAGACAACGTTAAGCTAATTAATTGTAAATATTTGCATATATTGAGAGAATGACGTAAGATCGCGAAATATTGTTATATTGTTCTTTACTAACATATATAATGCATTTGTTATTGTGTTAGGTAAGTGTGTGTTTACGTGTGTTAATAATTATACTACTTAACACGTGACCAATCTTTTAGGCGCGCAATTACACATAATTATGTTTATTGAGAATTTATGACATTTACAGAAACGTATCTGTCTCCCAAAATAAAACATAATTATTAGATAACTGTAAACGTAAAATATGTACAAAAATATAACAAGGAAAATATGATTGTTCAAGGTCTGAGTCTGTATAATGTACCTATCATAATAACCATTGAAACGTATTCATTGCAGCTAGCGTACGGAGTGACATACATATTTCAAACACGTAATCATTTGAAATTTGTTGGATAAAAACTTTGAAGTTATTGATGATATCTGTAAACTTCAGTTATCGAATGTGATAACAACAACATTTATAAGCATGTGTCATCACTTCTTGTAGAAATAGATAATTTGTTTATCATTATAATTGGTTACATTCAACAAAAAATTTAGCAGAACAGACAGTAATAGTAAAGTCTTGAATGTTTTATTTTTAAACACATGTATCATTTTTTATTGTTTGAAAGTTGTTGGGAGTTATCGATAAACTTATTTATGTAGGTTGCAATGTGTATCATTGGTCGAGGGTGATAATGCAATTCGGCTACGAGGCATGGACCTCTTTTGGTATTCTCCGCTACTGGTCTGGCTTGAGCTTGTCGTGGTGGTACTAAGGGTGGAGAGGTCGCTGGAGGCACGTGCCGACCGCAGCCTCGGCAGCACCGGCGGCTCATCCGCGTCCGGCGTGCCGGCTGGCAAGTCAGCTGCTTGGTCGCAAGCCCAGCCCAGCGCCCGCGCTGCCGACCACACCGCGAACACAAACGTCAACATGGTTATCGCGCCACGCGCCGCGGCACCCCCCGACCCGCTCCCCACAACACACTTGACAGATCCATATGTCCAAGTTCACTCACTCATAATCAGTCAAAAATAACTCACTCACTCCCGCACATAAACAGCATCAGCACGTGCGGAGCACTGCGCGTGGTTCACGCGCGGTCGCGACTTCCAGCGGACTGGACTCGCCGAGACGCCGGTACGCGATTCCAACTGAGCACTATTGTTATCATATCTGTATTTTACTAGCCGGCTACATTTCTTATTTACTTGTCGAATCACAGTTCATTGAGGCGGCGAGTGCTCCGACATTTCTACAGGTTATCTTATATAACGTGCTACGGACCACCGACGAGGGCACGTTTGAAAATACCGCCCGTGAATGATACGCGTGCGTGCTGATAATATTTATGTGAAGCGAGGAATCCGTGACGCGGCACTGTTGACGTTGCGCGGCGCGGGGAACGTGAGCGCTCGACGTCACTCACTGCTTGGCTCACCCGCGCCGCTACTGACTGAAAGGGCACGTTCTATATTTATAGAGCGACCAGCAATCACATCATTGTAAGTGAATAATAGTGCGTCATTCGACCGATCGAGTTTTTAGCGTTGTCACTTGTTGCACGCCCGCGGGGCTGCGGCGGTCGCGGCGATGACCGGGAGCGATAGATCGATGCTACCGGCGGGTTCCGTACGGACGTGCGGGTCCAGGTGTATCGTAAGTCGGAAAATCGTGTCAACTTCGTGTCGGACAAAAGCAGCGCCAGGGAGCATCCTGCGGCTGCCCGGCGGCCATGTCTGCGCCGCCATGTTGCCGGGGCGCGGGGGCGGGCCGCATGCGTACGGCGGCACGCAACCCTCGTGTCGGAAACGACGCAAATCAGCGCACCGCCACTCGGAAAACGTGCTTATAGCTTCGTCACAAGAACTATATTCTCGTACGGGCCGAAGTGCGTTCGATTGTAGGTCACGAGAAAACTGCCAATGTTTCCACTGAAGCTTGCTGCAAATCACAGCAACTGATTTCAGGTTGAAAGATGAGTTTCAAGGAGTAATCGGTGCGCCCGGAAAATTGTAGATGCTAGTAACTTCTATAGACTGTGCTAGTAGTGAGAGGCGTGAATGGTCGCAAATTAAGGACTGTACTGACATTAAACGCTTAACATTATACAATAGATTTGTAAACATGACCTTAAGGGTCACTTTCGCAAGCAATTCTCTACCTAAATACACTGATCACAAGAAAAACGAGGGATTGTATATAGTATCTATCTTTTTCTACTTTGTAAATCAAGATAAATTTATTTACAACGGTACAAATCTTTGTGTATGGAATATTCGATATTAAAAGATTTTTATAAAAATTAATAAAAGACAAGATTAGACTTATTTGTATAGTCACATATTCTTTGTATAATATGTCCATATAAGCTATTTTGGCAGTTTTGCGGTTGGAAATCTGTAGTGGGCATTAAATGGAGTGAAAATAAATACACCTGGCGGTTACTGTGGCATAAAGATATGCAAACAGAAAAAAAGGTTGCAGACAATTTCTATTTGATATGGCAATTTTTTCAAGTTTATTTGAGACGGAAATTTATATTTCCTTGGAATCCACATTTTTGAGTGTAATAACTGCTAAAAAGTAAAATAATCTAATTGCATTGACACCATTCCAACGAGCCCGAAGCTAAATAGCTCTGATGTAAATTTGAAGACAGATATACTGAGTATGGTGAAGTTTCCAGATCATGTTCTTGTAGTGGCATACAAGCAAAGTTTTTTTTACTACCCCTGTTTCTTATTGGATCTTTATGATTTATTAAAAAGTGTTTAATTTAGTTTATAAAAAAAAAAAGTTTTGAGAAAACGGAAAATGTACGGATTCAGTTTTTAACCGTGTAAAAAACATTCTAAGATAATATCATACAGATCGGATAAGAAATACCTATTTCTTAATCCGTTTGCTCCGTCCTATCCTCTTAATGGTAGAGTTTCTCTGTCTAGCTACAACCATGCCACCAAAGTCTGTCCCATAATAATAAGTTTACATAACATTTTTGAACAGGGCATTCACCTTGTGACCGAATAAGTCGCGTTCTCCTTCCGCGTACGCTTAGGTTGTCACTCAGACCAAATATAGTACAGGTGGAGCGCTGTGAAGACAAAACTGAGGCCGACAAAATAAAACTACTCCTAGCCCATCGCTCGTACACAGTTATACATGTCATTGTACCAAAACTACGCTTAGCTTTAAACTAAGAAAAACAAGCAATAGGAAAGTTCGGTGGCGTAGTGCGTAAGAGAGTGCGTCGTCTCCCACCCGGGAGGCACCAGTCAGATGTGTTTTCAAATTTTGAATTCATATGTACGTTTAATCGACGCTTTTACGGTGAAGGAAAACATCATGAGGAAACCTGCACACTCCTATTAAGAAATTCTTAGGTTGTGTGTGAAGTCGACCAACCCGCACTTGGCCAGCGTGGTTGACTAAGGCCTAATCGCCCCTAATATGGGGTAGGCTCGAGCCTGGGTGGGGACATTATATGAGCTGTTGAAGTGAAGAAAGAAGAAAAACCAGCTCACGCAGATAGCTATAGAATTGACCTCAGTTTTTCCTTCGCAACGCTCCTGTACTTTATTATATGGTCTGAGGTCTATGTCTTCATGCAGAGAACATTGAATATGTTTACAATTTTATTTCGCATTATACAAAATATATTTGAAAATTGGATCAAATTAACAAGAAAACGAAAAACAAGAAAAAAACCTGTCTCAGCACTTGATCATAATAGAAAAGGGAGAAAACTTTAATGTTTTAGAAAATCAAAAAGTAAATTTGCTTACTATTGTTTTGAGCTTGGTGCTAAAGACTAGTTTATTTCAAATAGCAATTCTAGTCCTGTGCTCTAAAGATAGTTAGCAATTACTTTTAGATAAAAAATTTAACAAAACAAAAATAACACCATATTCATGTGGTAATATATTTATAGTGGCAGAATGAACAACAATTACGTAACAACGTTCATGATTTCGATAACAAAATCTCTCAGCAACCTAGAACAATAGACGTGACATTGTCTCATATTTATTGCATGCAAGTTTGTGGTTTTGCTACACTTTTATGGAGATTACAATTTGCTTAAAATGTGTGTCGCACTCTCCACAATATTGACTAATGCACGAGCAAAAACGAAGACAGCGGGCGGGAACGTCACGAGTTGTGAGCAAATAATCGCCTCTGTGGTCTAGTGGTTCGTCCGCCAGTATTAGATCCAGAGGTCCTGGGTTCGACTCCCAGGGGAACACGAATTAGTGCTTAGTGGTAGAACTTGTTTGAAGTCTACTTGGCTAGCTATTCCTACTCGTATAAGACAGGCGCAGTAGCGTGAGGTTTTTCATAAGCAGAGCGAAAGAGCACTATCTCGTGATTGTGATTTTACTCATGTAGATATCTAAAATATGATATTGTAAGTAAGTCTAGTCTTTATAATTATTTTTAATAACTTATGTAAGTATGTATGTATTACACACCAGTCTTTTTTAATTGTCAATAGTGAAAGAGCCAGTCAAAACAACAACTCTTCCTAGAAGACAATCTTTGAAATTGCAAACAAAAATCAGTTTTTTCATACAAAAAACCTACGCAAGCGAAATGTATGAAACAGTTGATTGTTTTTTTCACGATTTCTATGATGGTCCCATACCAAGAGTTGTTTGAATTGACTGACTGTCACTTTCACACCTTGAAGAATTTAAGACGGTTAAAAAGCACGGTGTATAATAAGTAATATATATGTTATGTATGTATATTTAGTATATCATATTGTACGTATCAACGACTTCCCTCATTTGTAACATTGTCGTTCCTGTCCATCGTGTCCATCCAAAGGTTGTCAGGAAGAGTTCGCTCTTATAGCGATAAGACCGCATTGTACATTTATTATTTCATTTATAGTGTTTCTTAAAACTGTATGATATTGCTGATGTTCCATAAAGATTATTCTATTCTATATTCCGGCAGCTAATGATAAGATAGCAGTCACTCTGTGGTGGATGGTTCCAGGTGAAGTTTGATTTCAACTTCGGCCTTATCACCTCTTACCATTAGGTGAAATGAAGGCCAAGAGTCCCGTAAAGCATTTAAGTGTAACGGTTGCACCAAGTCTAAAAAGGTAACCACCCAATCCTATGAATTAAGTTGACACTTACGTTACTAGTTGCAAAATTGTAACACTTGGTACAACTGGCTGAGTGTTCATCACATACTCATTTTTTCTATCAGGATTTTATCTAGACCGGTTGCGGCGTTCTTCAAATAATAACATAAATATTTAAATCGTCTTATCTACTAATTTTACCTTAGCGGCTACTATGAGCATTGTATTTCAATAGTGACAAAGCAGGCTACGTCCTCACAGACATTGTCTTCCAACCTTGGCGTGTAATAGCGTCAGTGCACCGTATTATTACGCTTGTGGCGAGAGATAATTACTGGGGGATTGCATGGAGATGCAATTACCGCAGTGCTCTGTGTGGAATGTGTGTCGTGGGAAAGAAATAAACATGCCATTTTGGTTAAATGGCTAGGCTGCCAGTCTGTCGCCTACATTAATGTGGCACCAAAATAACAAGTCTTCAGATAAGTAACTAACAACCACGATAAATATTAGGGGTTTAAGTATGAAATTGCCGTTTTATATGGAGAATTTATTGAAAATTCATTTTTCCATACAAATATATTTGCGATTTTTTAAGGAACCATTAATCCAAATTTTGTGTAATTTTGTGGATATATTTAGACAACATTAAGCTATAGGATACATAGAAAAAAAGTTTGAGAATTGATATCTGTAAAAAAATATTTATATTTTTATAACGGAGACGGGCACCTCTTAGGACAGGCTGTTTTTGAAGACGTATTTCTAGTGAATAAAATAAGAATAAGAATAAAATTTTATACATAAATATAAGTCGTTGTAATGAAGTTTAAAATAAAAAAAGAATAATGGACATAGCTATTGTATTAAAGGAATTATACACTAATGAATAATGAGGAAAAAATCGGCAATTTCATTCTTTAACCCCTATTATTACACCCTAAAAAGTCGCACTCCGATTAAATATAAGTATTTTGATGTAAATAATCATTTGATAAGTAGTTTATTGTGTATTTTTTGCCATTTCGCCTTAGTCTAATACCTATATAAAATTCTCGTGTGGCGGTGTTTGTGGTTAAACTCCTCCGAAACGGCTTTCCCGATTCTCATGAAATTTTGTGTGCATATTGGGTAGGTCTGAGAATCGGACAACATCTATTTTTTATCCCCCTAAATGATAAGGGTAATCCACCCCTAATTTTTTATTTTTGGACGAAATTTTTTGTTTTTATTTTTTATTATGTGGCATTAAAAAATACATACAACCCTAAATTTTTACTTTTTTATCACCAACCCCTATTTTTTATAGCCATTTTAGTAATTTAATCATTTTTGTAAGGCAAAATAACGTTTGCCGGGTCAGCTAGTATTATTATAAAATTAGGTTATTCGGCAAAGTTCAGTTGTTGTATACTTCTGCAACATGGATAATGCATACCTTATACGCGTTCTACGTCACGTTACGTATATTAATGTAATTAGAACGTTGCCAAGAACACTCAATGTCGGATAAACATCTATGTTCTACGTATGCAATTGAACAGTTAACCCTCGTTAGTATCAACTGACTTATTGCAGTTGCAACAAGAGTCAATTTGTAGTGCAGCTGTTAATTTTAATAAGGAAACGTACATTGAACGAGTTTTCTGTCAGAATTAATTCTGTTTGGTCTTCAAAGTGTTCTGGCGTTCGAAGGCGCTGCTAATGAGTTTGCTGACGAATGAGTCGAAGTCTATTTTAAAATGTCCCAAAATACAAACTGAAATCTGTTACAGACGTGGAAGTAACCAAATTTAAAGTGCGAGTAATAGTTCATTATGAATATGTTTAATGCAGTAGGAACAAAATACAAGAACAATCAAATGTTAGAAAAAAAATATTCTAGTATTAAAAATATTTACGCGTTTGAAAACGCAAAAATAAAATTATTCCATAATGTAAGGTAGTTTCATCTTAACTGGGCGTCGTTAATTTCGTTCGGATCTTAGAAGTGAAAATTTCAAAGATTTGATGAAATAATGTTTACCATAAAAACATAAGCACCAAGCACTAACAAATTTCGACAGCAGTGTCTCGGTGGCGTAATGGTCAACGGATTGCGGAAGTTCGATTACCGCCTGAGGCAAGTCGATTTTTTCAGTGCATTTTTTCTAGTATTAAAAATATTTACGCGTTTGTAAACGCAAAAATAAAATTATTGAACAATCAAATGTCATAGAATATTGTCATAAAATTTAAAGAAAAGTTTTTTAAAAATAATTGCCAAGTGGTTCGTTTAGATAACCAGGGGAGTAAAATTTGTTCTTGGTATGGATTGTTGGTAGGGCTTTTTAGTCAACCTGACTAGTTACCACTAGTTTATAAAAGTCTGTCCCTATAAGTATAACTAGTTTACTGATATAATAGACCAACACTGGTTGAGGTTGTTTATACTAATATTATAAAGAGTAAAGATTTGTATGTTTGTAAAGAATAAACTCAAAAACTACTCGATCGATTTTGATGAAATTTGGTACAAACATAGATTAGATGCTAAGAATCCATATAGGCTACCCTTCATTCCCTACAGGGAAGATGTATGTTTATAGGTAATGAACTCAAAAACTATTCAACCAATTTCGATGAAATTTGGTAACAATATAGATATGATGTTAGGAACCCATATATAAACCTTTAATACCCTATGTCATCCCCATACAGGTTTCATCCTGAAAAGGTGTGTCCTTTCACAGCGTCTAATCAATATTTGTACCAAATTTTATCAAAATAAGTCCAGTAGTTTTTGAATTTAATCATTACAAACATACAAATAACTGAAAAAGAATAAAAAGATCTTTTTCAGTTTTTTTCACTTTTTAATCTTTTTCAGTTTTTTTCACTTTCTAATCTTTTTCAGTTTCAGTAGCCGGGACGTGGCGCTAGTTATTAATAATTATTTGTCCTGTTGTTGGCTTTTATTTGTTATATCTTATCTGATTGAAGAATTGATAATTTTTGGGTATGATACCCCATTGTACGTAGGTGACAACCTGTCAATATTTTGAAACGCTACATGGCCCATACTGCCATATATGGCTTTATATGTAACCAAATGTTAATAAAGGCTTTGCTTAAACCCATTTCGGATTATAAGTGTGATTGTAAAAATGTATGTATTATTAATGGCGTAATGGCATAACAAATTCTAAATATTTGTCAGTTATCTAGTAGGTATCCGATACACAAGGTTCTTAATTTGGGATTAATAATTTTTACAAACTTTCGCTTCAAACTAAATATTCGCATCAATCAAGGTATTCGATAACGTACTTCTAAAGTATAATGTTACCGATAATTACAACAATTTGTACCTCTCTAAAAGCGTGTATGAAACTCGTGTTTCAGACGATTTAGGCAGTTCACTGAACTTTGGTTGGGTTTATGCCGGTTAATGAATACACGCACACACTGAGGTAAAAAGATATCCCTAGGCGCCGCTCGTGTTCCGAAGCTGGAATAGATATTATGTTGAAAATTGATAGATTTCAAGCGAAAATATTCTTAATGGACGTTGCAAGAGTTGAATTAAGTATTTTATTTTTTTACTGGAGTCTCTTTTATAAAATAAAAATACGTCATTATATCAATACCTATTAAAAACGCGAAAGAATATAACTCTGACTTTCTGCCTGTCTTCACGCCTAAACCACTGTACCGACTTTGATGAAACATGAATTAAAATTAATATAGATTACAGCTTAGAAAACAAAAAAGGCTTGAAGGGGCTGAGATAGTGCATTAAAGTTCGTAGGGAAATTCGTTATTATCTATACTAATATTATAAAGCTGAAGAGTTTGTTTGTTTGAACGCGCTAATCTCAGGAACTACTGATTCAAATTGAAAAAATATTTTTGTGTTGGATAGTTCATTTATCGAGGAAGGCTATAAGCTTATATAACATCATAAACTCGAACAAAGTCATGGGCAGAGCTAGTCAAAGATAAAACTATTCATAAAACGTTGTATTTAGGCACTTGATAAAAAGTAAATAATCATTTCTTTCCAATGTTTTTGAAATTGCGACCTACATAGGATGAAATAGGAGAGGATTTTATTTTTTATTTTTAGTACGTTCCTTTTTCAATAACTTATACGTTGTTATCGACTTGCCTGCCATATACAAAACTACTTAAATTTTCATTCCCACGTGTAACATAGTCTCTTTTACGTCTCGGTATAATATCTCAAAAGACTACTAACAAAATTACCGGCAAACTCGATAACGCGTCTATCGTTTACCGATAAACAGTTGTCGGAACTCCCCAGCGGCGCTCGGCACCGCGTCAATCGGATAATTGCAGCTAATAGCCACTATCGAGTCCGGTCCTCAATGCGATTAGTCGCCGAATCGTTGCCGTGATTCGCGGCGCTCGGATATCACGATTTCACGATGTTTACTGTCGATTTTGTCATCGCGAGCATCTGTAAATTTTTATATAATGTATAGAAATGTGTCCAAATGAAAAACTTTCTTTTGTAATGTGTTTTGCAAGTACTTTTAAAAGCCAGACCATCGCTTTGTAATTAAAATTATTTGTATTAGCTCTAAAAAGCCCAACTGTTATTGTGCATTTATTTTACAAACGGAGCAATATATTCTAGGTTATCATATAAGATGAACAGGATTATGTAGCCTGCATACAGGTTGGTCCCCTAGTACCCTTATGCAGTGTACAGGTACCCTCCCTGGGGCTTGCCTAGCCTAGTGTACCCCACAGGCGCGTCGCCTGGCTTACCGTAGGGCTGGGCCAGTCCAGGGACGTAAGTTAGTACGCCGATCCCAAAACGCCCGCTACAAGGGCCGGTAGCCTTTTTTTTATGGGGAGGTCAAATGGATTTACGCATCGTCCCTGCTGGGTGGTGCCAACAACAGATGATATGTGGGACTCGAGGTAAAGGCATTCCCTCCATGTCCACTATACATCCTTCCCGCCCTGACCTCCAGTACGCTTTTGCGGGACGTCTTGCCGGGATCTGCGCACGTGAGCGCAACTACACCGAGACCGTCCCAATGTTGCCTGAACTGGCGCGTCCTTCTGACGAGGACACCGGGAGCAGCCATCGGAGCGTACCCGGGGGACTTCGGGCGCGGTCATGGCCCCAAAAAGGGCCGTCCGGAACTAGCTACGTACCTACATTCAAGAGGCATCAAACCCATAAATTAAACCTTTAAGAACTAAGAAATAAAAGCCAGCCATAACCAGGACAGATGTTACATTCTAAAACATCTCAGCATTTCCTACCTCGTGAAGCTTTGGCAACCTTACTCACCAACAGAAACACAGCACCACAAAATTGTAGTGTTATTTGACTGTGATCTTTTGTAAGGTGGAGATCCTACCCCAGTTCGCTTCGTTCCGAATTTGCAGCTAGTCCACTGTACCCTACCTTCGCAGATAAAATAATTTGACAAATATTCTCAAAGCGAGAAAAGGCTCACCCTTGTATTTTTAACTGTCTAAGTTAGAAAAACCAAGTTAAAAGACCTGGAAGGCACCGAAGGCGAACCGAGTGATGGTCGCCCCAGAAGGGGGAAAGGGACCATAGGGACAAGGACGAATAGTAAAAATAAATTGTAGATAGTCAAGAAGGTGCGCTGTGAAAAGACCATCCGGCAATTAGAAGAGCACTCTCCCGCAATTTCAGCCTGTATAACCGGAAGGTTGCGTCAGGCCATGGGTTGGTGGTGAGATGTCTAAGTTAAAAATGCTATACTATATCTGCAGCCTGCATTTCACGAACACCTAATTACGGTTATGTACTAAGAAACTGTTCGTCCCAGATTGTGCTTGGCTTATCAGCCCTTAGTGTTTCTCGAAGCGAGCAAATAGGAGCCTTTGAATTGGTTCATTAGTGTATCCACGTTAGAATGTAAGCGAGACGCCTTTCCACGGTGAAGGGTCCCAATTATCTTACGTTATACAATCACTGGTGTGAAAACTTATCGAAAATTCAGGTTTATTTTAAGTTTGCCTGGTTAGCAACCAGCAGCGGTTTTTTCTGTTGCCATAACAAGAGTATTAAGAGCAATATTGTATTGTAACAGATAGTAATAAGTTTTGGATATGAATCTTACGTCTATCTTGCGACTTATCATTACCATCAGGTCAAGGACCGGGGACACAGTAACTAGACTCAGTAAGAACAACTCGTTGTTTCATTAAGTGAGTCCACGGTTACCATCTTGCAGTGTCTTTGCTTTAATCGGTTTCTACCTCATCCTTTAATCCCTGGACGATTATTAATATCCAGACACAATTGATTTTAATTGTGTTCTCGCGCTCCTGAGCGCGAACGGGGCTTAACGAGTTAAATTGTCCATGTCTTCTTGTGATGCCGCCGGCAGAGTACAATAGCATCACCCCATATCCTCCAATGGGTGTCGTAGAAGGCTACTAATGGAACAGCAAAGGGGTGACATTCTCTTAGTACCATTGACATCAAAACAAAGTAAAATAATTTATAAATGATAAATAATGATACCTATTAAATATATTCACATAAATGATAAACTATGACATTGACATTTATTTAATTTAATCGCTCTTTATAAAATGTAACATTCTTTTAGTACCATTGACATCAAAACAAAGTAAAATAATTCATAAATTATAAACAATGATACCTATTAAATATTTTTTGACCAAATACTTATATTAAATAAATAACATGTAGACATTATAAATACATTCTTATGATATAATAAAATTTTAACACTAAAATTAATTAATTAAAGATAGCCTAAATGACTTGTACCTAACTCACACTCTGTAAAAATACAGTAGCACTTTGTTCAGATTATGAAAAAATCTACCCTCTCCTCAGCTCATCATTTATATTGCTGTGCCTATCAGGTCCATAATTGTGACTTTACTGTAACTACTTAAGAACCCATGTAAAAATTATGGTATGCAATAAAACATTTGAATTGGAATTTGGGGTATTGATCACCTTATACTCAGTCCACCAATTCGCATTAGGCAAGCGTAGTGGGCTACTGCCTAAGCCTCCTTCGATGACAAGGAGAGGCCTCGTGTCCCAGCAGTGGGTCGAGTTATAAAGGCTATTAGGATGATGATGAATCATGAAGTTTGCCAAACACATCAGATGTGGTTGGCAAATAAGTATTCGTCCCGCCTACCACAACACCGACGTGTCACTTGCATCATATAACTCTTTATCCTACCCCGTGGAGCTACTGTTAATCTTACTCAACGACAAAACACGTCACTACAAAAATATTGTGTTATTTCAATGCGGTATTTCGCAAAGCTACTGCTTCAGTTTGGGTGCCCTCAATTCGAACAGGTGTATCCTACCTTTCTCAAAACTATATACCCATGAGTCTAAATCCTCTGTGCCACGACATGAATTTTGATTAAGTAATTACCGCTTACATTTTACATTTTGAGGCGAACAAACGATCATGTTATATAAAATTGAATTAATTTAACGAACACCACACATATCGCTGAAGCAATTACTGGAGTATGTGCGTTTATGAGCAATTATTTAAGAAATACGATTGTTTATACGCGAAGGCACGCGTGGCAGTAAAAGACATCTGTTGTTGTGAAGCTGATATTTTTCTCGTTTTTAATTCTATTAATAGTTTTTGGGTCTTCATTATGAGTTTTAACGTCTTTGTATGGCTACTATACAGTTTTTCCACGTTAGTAGCAATCAAGCCGCCTATAATAATGATAAGTGGTCATTCAGCATGGGAAAACTTGGGCTTTCTACAAATTAAGCTTTCTCCAGATGAGCTCGAGGATCAACATAATAAACTGTATTTTTGAATACTTTCAACTCCAATATTCTCACATAAAAGGATTGTTCATGTTTGTCACCATTTTAATGACTATCTTAGAGCTAGTCATTAAAATGATGGCAAACATAAGCATGACTTAAAAAAGCACTCTTAAAAGAAATAAAAGAGGCTTCGTTAACGTCATTAGCAAAGGAACTTACAAGCTCCGGTTTTATACTTTCTTTTATAAGAATTTCAAAGTGTACGAAATGAAGAGGAAGTTTGCGATGCGTACAACATTTATTTACGTTCAATTAGCGAACCTCGAACTTGACAAATTAATACGCCTTTCAAATAAATATGTTGTACAAATATGGAGTTTGATGGAAGTTGTTGCGATTGTAGTACTTCGGTACAAGACATTTTCTACGAAAATTATTTTTGAGTTTTGGCGCAATGTAAAGAGAACGCCAAGCTTCATAATTTACGTTACGCGCTCGAGAAACGTTCACATAAAAATCTCACTGACACTGAATTCTCCGTGTGTACGTCGCGGCACATCTGTACCGAGGCTCTGTTAACTAGTAGAAACGGAAAAATCGGATATGACCCACCAAGGTTCTTACTTTCATTGCAAAGTCGTTTTGTGGGGTTATAAGACTCGAGTCGATAAATTTTGAAACTTGAATCAGATTGTCAGGCATCTATTAGTTCGATAAGCTTGGATTCCCGAGTATAGTTGAGTGCCAGTTATTTTAGAAACAAGCCTTCAATATAAGCTGAAGTTTAGACGCACAACAATTTTAGATGTTTTTTTACAATCATTTATCTGCTATTGTAAGCAACTTATCATAACCAAAGATTGAGTGTAGAAAAAGACTCAGGTGCAAAACAGACTCGAGCGTAAAAAACGAATCGAATCTAGAAAACGACTCGAGGTCTAATGTCACGCTCCGAGGAACTATCTGTTAGAAACAGTCGAACTCTGTTAACGACTAAGAGCCCCAAGTAAAATGTCTCTGAGGACTCATTTCTTGTACGGTCAGCCTCAGAAGTACTACCATGTCATATTAATCCTAGCGTTTGTGCAGTAATACTTGCCAACATTGGGTATAACTTTTTAATATGACAAGGTACTAAAGCGTTAATCTACTTCTGATGCTGACTGTACCATTACTGATCACTGATCATCATCCATATTAAAATATAAACTGCCCCAAATAGCCCTTAGACTCATAATAAAATGAAATGAAATGAAATTTATTTTGAGTTCAAAATGTCGCTAGCAGACTGTGTCTGCAGTTTAGCCAATTAGCCATATTTATTTATTTTATTTATCACACAATACAGAGTTACAACATGCATTAGGTGGAGGACTCGACATTTTGAGTAACAATTAGGCCTGAACTTCACAAATATGTGTAAACAGCCTATATAATCAAACTAGGCAACATAATAGATAGGTAACAAATGAAACGAGATAAACTAATAGACACTTACATATACCTATATTTATATACATACGTAATACCATATTATTATGTATGTTATAACAAATTCAAGTAATCATTATCAATTCAATTAATTAATTTATCAATTATTCTTTAAATATATGCCTTCCTTCCTTCTTTGAGAGACGATCCGCAAATTTCAGGTACTCCGTCCTCCATAGTAGATTTGGAAGGATGTATGAAACTTATTTACAGGATATTTTTAAATTATCGTCAAACATGTTGAATATTGAAGTTTCCTAAACATATTATGAAAATAAATTTTAAGATGACGCCAATAATTATTTAAATATTATGACGTCCAAAAAACCTTTGAATTTTTTTTATTTTTTATTAAATTTTTATTTCAAAAGATTCTAAAACGATGAGCTTCGTTTGAGCGACGTTTTACATGTGAGTAACCCAATTCAAATTAAATTTAATATTTTCAAAAAATGTTCTCCGACTTTAACAATATACATACAGTTAGTAACATTATAACGCCTTGATCCACATTAGGACAGCGCTGTATTACGACTAACTCTACTTCCCTAGGCTTTATCCCAAATGAAGAACGGCGGTGTTATTAAGACGTATAAAGCTTTATGTTTATTTCCTTTATTATGTTACACAGTCATTACACAAATCAGAAAAAATAAATATTACCTTTACTCACATTAGTAAAATAAGTTAAAAAAGGTTATTTCATACTTGTACATTTTTCTCTAAGTTTACAGCTAAAAAGATATTAACGACTTCAGTAACTTTGCAAACTTTTTTTAACGTTCGAACTAGAGCCTTGTACTAGAAAAAAGATTTATTATTTGATTTATATCTGTATTAGAAGCCTGTACTAGATTTTTTCAGTGCATTTTTTCTAGTGTTAAAAATATTTACGCGTTTCTAAAGGCAAAAATAAAAAATAAAAATAAAATAATAAAAGTATTTCGAGAAAATTTAATTTGATATTTTTTTCGTCGATAAAGTTAGATATAAAATATATTTATTAAAATAGTTTGAAATCACACGAGTGATGTTTCTTTTATTCAATAAACACAAAAAACAAGTGGTTAGCCGTAGCAGACGTGTAACATTTTATATACCACTATGGGTATAAAAGTAATAAGAAAACATTAAGTCACTGAATCTTTATAATCTCTCTAGTTATTCATGAATGAGCCACTTACTGCATACAAAGCTGTAGTTATACATATATCTGTTGGTGTAGTGTTAATTCGTTAATAATGAAATAAAAATAATACAACTTGTAATCCACGGGAACCGTCGGCAAACTGCACCACAGTTTAGTAGGCTGTTCAAATGTATGTCAGTGCATTATTTTGTGATAACAAATTAAAAAAAAACCTCTGGGCAAAAATCTAGGGTAAGCTTTGCGCAAGCAAACTCCCTGGTACCAATACTACTCTACTTCAATGATCTGGAGACAAGATATAATATTTTTGACATTACATCTGCTGTAATTTATCGGTCTTGTTAATTACCGGGTGTGATGCTGGTGGGAGTCCTCTTGACTGCTGCTGCGCTTCCTCTTGCGTCGGAAGCACCAGTCCTGGCCCATCGCATCACAGCCGGCAGGCCGCGAGCCGCCTCCGCCCAGCGCGCGCCTCACTCAGCCATCTTCGAACCTTCTACGCTCCGTCGCTGGTTCCTACCCAACCGTACACGAGTACACTTCCATTATCACTGTTGGTCTTTAACTTTCGTCTAGCAATTCCACTGATTGTAGAGTCTGTCCGTTGGCTTATTGCGATCCGATCGAAATTTAACAGAGTTATTTTAACACGAGCTCCCGAGTTAATTCCCATGCATATTTGCTTTGGTTAACGGATTGTCGATATGAGAACGATGCAAATTTATTGCGTTGGATGTGCTATAGTACTTAGATATGCGAAATACATTATAGATATAAGGTTTTTACTTTAAATAAGTGTTATTATATTTGTATACTCTTGACTACATAGTTAATTGGCATCTCTAAAGATAGATTAAAAAAACTGTCGGTTAGACATTTTAATTCACTGAATGATTAATGCGGATGTAATAAGTGAAAAAAATATAAAATATGCAAAATAAGAATCAAAATATACTTTAAAAAAATTATATATTTTTTGTATATTAACAGACTAAATGTTACAGCCTATATTTAAATCTAACGGATTGGCGTTAGTTACATTAGAGAAATCATTGCGGCAATCATTAATACCAATTTTTTTTCGATATGCATCGGTGAATATTCAAACACGGCTTAATATTGCTGTGCATTTCTTTGGCATTTCCGTTGATTGATGTAAAGGTTATATTCCAACAATTTAAGCGGTTGATAATTATTTTCGTTGACTTCTAAAACAGTTCTTTAGCTTTTTGACTATTATAATGTTCCCCTTGCTTTTTGGGAGCACTTCAATTATTAAATAAAACAATTATTGCGAATTTTATTCCTTTGTACTGGAGAAATACATGCTAGATAAATTCTTTTAGTTAGGGAGATTTCCAGAAATAAGAGTTCTATTAGCTGTCTTATTGTATCGAAAGCTTAAAAATCAATAGATTAAAATAATAAGTAATTGATTAATAGCAAAAAAAGTAAAAAATATTAAGATTCCTCGAAAAGCCTACTGTCTCTAATAAGTCTTACATCAAAGTCGAAACAAAGGGTATAGCCAAGAAAAACGGCGTTTCAAGTATTTTTTTTTGTACAAAAAATATATTGGCACTTCGAAAGGCTCAACAAAGTAAACGATCGCGAAGGGCAAAGAAAATGAACGATTAAAAGCGAGAAGCGTTTTGTACATGAAACCTTTTAGAAATAACTAATGTGTAACGTTTGATGAAGAATTCACAGGAAACGGCGGCGGAAGATGTTGAAGATTCCAAATTCAAATATTGCTTTATCTGGCCCCGTGGTTGCTAAGTACTCCCTTAGTGATGGGAACGTGTACGATAAAATAAATATGAAAATATTTATTGTTTGATTTCATTTGATTTTTTACTAGGTGGTAGACCCATATGTAGGGTCGTCTGGGTAGGTACCACCGCCTTTCTTATTTCTGCCGTGAAGCAGTTCGCTGTGTTTCGGATTGAAGGGTAGCCAGTGGAATTACTGGGCATGGAGGGCATATCATCTTAGTCCCCAGAATGGCAAACGCACTTGCGGTGTTGTGATTGTGATTTACACTTAATATTGCAAGTGAAGTGTCTATAGGTGGCGGTGACCACTTAACATCAGGTGGGCCGCAAGCTTGTTTGCCATCTCGTAACATAAAAAAAAAATATTTAATCTGAATACAATTCCTACAATACTGTAGGTATTGTTAAGTGATAATCGTTAAAACATTTTTAAAAATATTTGTGTGGTAACTAAAAATTATATGTCATATCAGGCACAAATTTGTTTCTGGACATTTTATTGGAATGGCTGAAAACATTCGTAATATTACTAATGTTTCTTCTTCTACTTCAAAACATTAAGTTCAGTGTGGTTTAAGATTATATAATTATCTATAAGTATATTTAATTACTGAATCCTATCTCCCGAACATGAGGACGGTACGTCAAATTTTCAAAAATATTGTATTACTTACAAAAAAAAACCACAAAGGAATTTTAATTTTAAGGATCGAAAATAAAGACAAGAATATTTTAGAAGGTCCTATTAATATAGGTTCTATGTCAGCTTCGCAGGCTTAAGTTTTACTTAATTAATAAAATAGTGTCCTAATGATGCTAATTTACTAAAGCACTTAGCTCCTATTTCTTGACGAAAAAAGTGGCGTGAAGACTTCCAGCAAAATAAAATGGATGCCGAAGTAATCAATCTAAAATTAAAATTCAAGCACTAAGCTCAACCCGTCTCTATCTTTCCCATGGCACAAAATAAAGATAGCGCAGGAGGTAAGCTTCATAAATGTTTCTTTATGTTATTTGGTATATAGTAGATAATTTTGTTTGGTAAACAGTAACATAAACAGTAGAAGTCACTAAAATAGTATGGAATAATGTTTTCTTTTATAAATTTTTGTATTCTTTGACAGGGAAGTTTTTGCCTTCTAATAAGGTAAACCCAAACCCTCACCAACATAATTATGTAAATACTATTATTGCGGCGATAGACTTTGATCATATGGTGGCAGCAAGCTAGGCGCTCCCCAGGGATCGAATCCAGGACTTCTGACTTTGATGCAAATGAATATTGTAACTAGCTATCTATATGTCACCGCTTACAACGGGTCTCATAAGAATGTTCAAGGTCACTCAAAGGGGAGTGGGTTGTGCTCGGAGTTTCCCTGCGTGATCATATCAGAAATGGTGAGATCTGCAGGAGAAGTAAGGTACTGATAAAGCCTAAAAAATCGCGAACCATAAGTAGCAGTGGGTAGGGCACATTGCGACGACTGTCGGCTGTGGGGCGGAAATGTCCTCATGTGGTGGCCGCGTACCGAAAGACACAGCGAAGGTAGGCCCCCCACAAGTTGGATTGAAGAAAGCCGCTGGATGCGGGCAGCGTAGGTCCGATGGGGTTGAAGATCCCATGCCCAACAGTGGTCTTCTCTCGGTTAACATCATGATGAAGATATGTGAGCTTGACTTTTGCGCTCTCTTTACTTTATGGTTCTACCCTCTGTGGGGAAGGTTGCTAATATTACACTGCCTTACCACAGATTTCCATTAACTTACAACACTGAGCTACTTATTTCAGAAACAATTTTGCGCCAATCTCGCTTAGGAGCGAGTTTTCGGGGAATAAGTTTTTAGATTAATTTGTAATTACGAATTTTTAATCTCCACTCTTGTTAGATTTAGATGACATATCATAATTATTTACAGTAGAAAGATGCTGAATGAATATGAAAGCATATGGCGAGTGATGTAACAAGCCGTAAATTATTTAGAGAAAAACTCAAAATCTTTCGGTATAACATAATATGCTTTTCTTTTTTTTTGGTATAGTAAGGAGTGATGACGTTTTTTTTTCACAAGACAACATACTCATATTATGACGCCACAGTAAACACTAAAATTGATTTGCAATTTTATTCTACATATCAACAATCATAAGTTACAATAGATTTAAAAAAAGGTAACCTTATTTTTCCATTAAATTTCAAAAATATTATTTGAAGACGAAGAAAGGTTCCAACGAAGGATTATATAGTCATTTTAATTTAGAGTGCCCTTCTCGAGATGCATACTTATAAGTCCTACTACAATTTTAATATGAAATAGGGTCAAGGTCGGCAACGCAAATATCTTGTGAGGAAGCGTCGGTAGCCGAACGCGCAGGCAGGTGGACTCGGTTTCTGTGTGAACGGAGTTCTATCCCCAGCCGCGATTAGACTACTGACGTGAACACACTCTTAGCTTAGTTGGAGGGGATATTATTAAAAAAAAAATCGGTGAATTTATAATATAATTTGTATATTTATACTCGACACCGATGCTTTCCTAAATATCAAGTGTATTTCTTTCTACACACTTTCCAATTTACATCTATAATGTAACCTTTATTTATATTTTACTACCTTCCCTTTATAAACTCGTTTCATTGCAAATTGATCTTGTTTTGGAAGCTTAAGCTGCTAAGAGGCTGTTTTTTTCGTTACTTTATGTAGCGCTATTTCATAAAATAAATCAATTTACATCCGTGGTTATACACCACGAAGATTAATATATATAAGTAACATTTGGCTCCACATAAACAAATTAAAAAAAAATCGAAACAAATTATAACCTCGCAACTCGTCGTTTTTATTAGCTATTGTTACTAAGAATGACGCGGTACTATCAATCAGCGAAAATATATAAGTACTTTAAGTAATACTAGAAAAAATGCACTAAAAAAACGACCTGCCGCAGGCGGGAAACGAACCCAGCATCTCCCTCAATCCGTCCGCAGTCCGCAGGTCGATTCTTTTCAGTGTATTTTTCTAGTATTAAAAATATTTACGCGTCTGTAAACGCAAAAATTGTTCCATAATATATAAGTACGTAAAATTATTCACATTTGTCGCAAAACCACGATCCGAGCTCGTGATTCCCTCAAACCCTTTTCCATGTGACTGTCACGTTTTGATATACCTGTAATCGATGTGAAAAGGTCAAATGCGGACCGGGTCATCACAGAGAAATGTATGTTGTTACTGAATGTACAATGAGTGATTCGAGCTGTTAATTTTGGCGGTTTTGATGTATTATGGCATTGCATATCAGTCAAAACCTCAGGTCAAAACCAATTTTAACTAATGACGTTGTTGACAACCACAGATCTAAGGAGATCGGTCGAATCGCTAAGCTTATACGAAGACCGAGTGTCGCTATCAGCGGCCGTACTACATGACATGGTTCTAGTTGAGAATATACACTATTGATTGCGCGCGTATTAAGGGCTGCGAAGCTATGAAAGTTAAGCACAGACACAATGTAATACAATTTGTAAGATAGTAACGCATAATTTTAAGCGATTATGTTTTTATGAATAAAGGTCGCACCATATAAATCTAAGTTTTTCGGTTCTTAAGTGTGAAACGTTATTCCATTATTTGATATTTAACGGATTCACTGCAATGATTGCATTTTACAGTTGAAGAGGACGGCATTTTGAAAGAAAAACGTTTTCTTTTCTGACATACGTACATATTCACTCGACTTTATCGGAAGGCGAACTGGCGGTAATGTAATACGTCCGCGGGGCATTCAATTGTCACAAGTTAAACGCCGGCTTGGCCTATCTCCTTGTATTATTAAACTGTGTTGACAACAATGGACAAGGTGAAGAAGTAGTACCTATTTTAGAGGCAGTCTGAAAGTAGCAACAGTGGCAGAAAAATTGAGAGGTAAACGAATAGCGTCTGGGCATGTAATGAGAAGGGATGATAATCATGTGATAAAGAAGGTGATGAACATAAATGTGGACGAGTATAGAGGGAGAGGAAGACTGAAGAAAAGATGGATAGATTGTGTGAGAGATGATATGGAAAAGAAAGGAGTTAATGCTGAGATGACGGCTGACAGGGATGTATGGAAGAGAAGAACATATTACGCCGACGCCGAATAAAATTGGGATCAGGGCAAGCATATGATGATGATGATGTTGTTGAAAACAAATATTCTTTAGCTTTTGTTGGTTAACTGATGGGTTAGCTGTTTGATGTCCCTTTTGAGGCAACATGCTGGGAGTGCCTGGACTGCTGAGATGGTTTTGAGTGTAATCTGTCCTGGTGACTTTTGTTTCTTTGTTTACTGAAGGATTGTTACTTTTTGGTTTTGGGGCCCCTTTTTAGACTGGCAACTCCCACTACTTGGAGGTCATAGAACATACTGCTAGATTTGGCTTTATGTTTAACGAAACGTTAGTTATGGCTCTGTTCAACCCCTCTTGGGAGTACGAGCGTGATCGTATTTATGTATGTATGTATGTATGTACAGGCAGACAACTTGTAACTATTGTGAGGCACTGCATGGTTAATACTGCCAGATGTTGATTTATGTAATGGTAGCTAAGGCTCTGCTGACCCCTTTTGGGATTATGGGCGTGTCATTATCATCATTATATAGCCTTTATAAATTGACCCACTGCTGGGACACAAGGCCTCTCCTTGTCATCAAAGGAGGTTTAGGCAGTAGTCCACCACGCATGCCCAATGCGTATTGGTGAACGGAGTATAAGGTGATCAATACCCCTTTTGCTGATCTATTAGTCGCCGCCTACGACACCCATTGGAGGATATGGGCTGGTTTTGGTATCATTGAAAGTTTAAATTTTAAAGAACATAATTCCAAATTCAAATTAGGAAAATGTGTGATTTTCATTTGTTTTTCGTACCGCCAAGATGAGTGAATCTAATGAAGAAATTCGATACATTTTAAATTTTTTTTTTTTGTTACGACGTAGCTGAAGAACTGGGAATTGACCACAAAACAGTTTTGGCGCATTTGAAAAAAACTGGGTACACAAAAAAGCTCGACATTTGGGTACCTCACGAGCTCACTGAAAGAAACCTAATGAACCGTGTACTCATTTGTGATTCTTTATTACGACGTAATGAAACCGAACCATTTTTGAAGAAGCTGATAGCTGGTGATGAAAAGTGGATCACGTACGACAAGAACGTGCGAAAAAGGTCGTGGTCAAAGGCCGGTCAAGCTTCACAGACTGTGGCGAAACCCGGGTTAACTCGCAACAAGGTGATGCTGTGTGTTGTGGGATTGGAAGGGCATTATTCATTATGAGCTGTTACCACCAGGCAGGACCATAGATTCTGAACTCTACTGCGAACAACTGATGAGATTAAAGCAAGAAGTTGAGAGAAAGCGGCCGGAATTAATCAACAGAATGGGTGTGGTTTTTCATCATGATAACGCTAGACCTCACACATCTTTAGCCACTCAGCAAAAATTAAGAGAGTTTGGCTGGGAGGTGTTAATGCATCCGCCGTATAGTCCTGACCTTGCACCTTCAGATTTCCACCTGTTTCGGTCTCTTCAGAATTCTTTAGGCAGTGTCAGGTTAACATCACGAGAGGACTGCCAAAACCACTTGTCGCGGTATTTTGACCAGAAGTCCCAAAATTTCTATAGCAATGGGATCTTGTCCCTACCTACAAGATGGCAAAAAGTTATCGAACAAAATGGTACCTACATACTTTAGTTAAATGTAAATTAACTATATTAAAAAATGTTTTGAATTTTCTTAAAAAATGCGAAGAAACTTTTTCCCCAACCTATTATGTTTCAATTAGAAATGTATAAAGTGAGTGAAAATGAATGGAGAACACACAGGCAAACATTGACCGACTAAATCGAAAACATCTTCAAGAAGGCTACGTTTTATAGTACTCGATTGACGACCATGTACGAGGATGTAGATGTAGTGATGTATGCCTGAATTTGAGGAAACCGTTACTCTATGTATGTATGTAAAATGCATAGAATTTTCCGTTTCTGTTGGCACTAGTGGACATATTACGGATTTTTTTTAAATTATGTCAATAAAAGTGAAAATATACGAGTGATATCTTTGGGGAAGTTATGTAGTTTTCCACATCAGTATTACTGTTATTTAAATAGTTACTTCCCTCAAATAGATTTCGCTAATGGCCATTTAGTGATTGGTGAACTCGATTAATCCGTATATTATATTGGTAATAACATATGTCCCTAACGAATAGGAATATTTGTTTTGGGGTCACTAATATATACGTTTATGTGTCTTGTACATAGATATGTACATGCGTAAACCCACTATGCCTAATCGCTCTGTCTTTAATACAATAAAATGAAAATACCCTGTAGGACACATTGGTTAGTATTTCTCACCTCAAATAAACGTTTTACGATCGCATTCAAATTTGAAAGGTGTATAGATAACATTAAATATTGAGATCACTACCTTTGGGATATTATGACTGTAATAATATTAGAAGGATCAGTATTAAAATTATATCTTTGATTCGTCGGAAATGTGCAAGTTAGGAGTTTTATATTTTTATTAAAAATACGAGTAGATATGTACAAATACGGCAAAAAAACATTTGGATGTCACTATTTGGACCAACCAACAGTAAAATCCAAAAATGTTTTAACTTATTCTTAGTTATGTAAATTTTCAATACACTGTTTTTACATTCGACAAATTTTTAAATAAGTACACGTCGTCAGATCTTAAGATGATACAATATTTCCCTTGCGAAAAATCGCAGAAAATATCTAGGTTATTTCCGAATGTAATAGTGTGATTGATCTAAACAAAATGTCGGCACTATTTATGTAAAAAGATTAGTTACATTTTAGATTTGGTTTCCTATTATATTGAGCTGGAGCAGGTTGAGCAGGCTGGCAACCTATCAGTACTTTGAGGCACCGCATGGCCTTTGGCTTTATGTGTAACCAATGGTACCTCAAACTCGGCTCAAATGTTAGCTTTTCAACAGTACTTTGCATAGTGATAATATGGCACGCCTTGATACCTTCGAAAAGATCTAGAAAAATGATACCTTTAAGAACAATAGTAGTTACTGCTACGGTCCGAAAAAGCTTTTTGTTTAAAGCGTCCGCTATCCTTTTACCGCAAAACTCTCAAGCATGGAGTCTTCACAGCTTGTTAGCTGAAGGGAGACTATTCATTTTGCTTACGCACGCACGAGTACATATACATCCCAGTCTTGAGTCGCGTAATAGGCCCAAGGGCGATGTGTGAGGGAAGAAATTGGAGTGGTAAAACTCACAATATTTCGAGCAGAAAAATATTCATGTTTTATTCGGGCCATAAAAGAAGTTGTTGCGTCTCGGATAAAGAGATAGGCGGCCAATAATAACGAGCCGTCTCAATGGCTATACACTTAATTTAGCTAGAAACAGGACTCTATACTTAAGCTACTGCGTAATCAGAGATCGGGTGAAATAGTATAAATATTAAATCAACGAAAAAGCCTCTAGTTAATTTAAATAAGATACTGAGGAACCATGAATAATAGAACAGTTGAGAAATGCTCGCAAAATCAACTTATCAAGCTCTGGTCTCCTAAATGGGCAAAGGGTTTTTTGAAGGGGGTTTACTCCCCTAACTTTATTATGGCCCAATGCGGATTCGTGTTTCGACAAAATTCCTATTGTTGGTTTAGGATCTTCTATAATCCGATATGACACCGTATCTTCCTTGTTTTTAAGGTTGATATTTCAGGTAACGCGGATAATTTAGTTTGCTTGCGCTTAAAATTATTCGCATTATAATGTTTATTAATTAGGTATTTAACATGCAATATGACTAGTGAATATTTTATGATGCCGGCGGCACTTAACATCAAAGCACATCGCGTGATGTCACTGGGTGAATAACCTCAACAGCTGATAAAAATTTATGAAATTGTAATCAATGTTTGTACTGTGTAACCTTCAGGCCGAAGATATGTCAAAGTGCATTGAATTAAGGTTAATCGAGTTAACACCTTGTGTCATAAGTTCACAAGAAAATAGAACCCCCGTTTAGTAGCATCCGAGCCTTACCATTGACCCTGGGGCACTGAAATGAATGTCAGTTCGATTGCGATCTCTATCTCCGCAATATTACGACTTATTTTCAATAACGTGGTAAATATTACATAAAAACTCGAGAAACTTAAATAAAAACTAAGCATATTGCCAAATATAAATAATACTACAAATCAAAACAATCATGCCATGCTACGAGTTATGTTTATAATCGCCTTATTGTTATGTATGTAAGAGTTTGACAAACGTACGACAGTACTAGACTAGGCACCGTTTATGAATGTTGGAGCGGTATCTCGCCTTTAAGAACAATGTTGCGATCTGCTAAACAATTGAATGGGGTCCCGAGCGAGCACTGGTTGCCATTGTTTATAATGAAGAATACTAAGTAAGTGATTAGAAGCACGTGATATGTCACGGTCACGTGAATACTGTGGCACGGTTTTGTTTGTGATCAGGAATCAACATCGGAAGGTCGTGTTTAGGTATGGGCGTGATTCGCGCGTGGTTGAGCGCGCGGTCGCGATAGGCACTGCCGGCGGCCGGGGCGCCGCGTGACGTCAGAGGCCCCCGCCCCGCGCATGCGCCCCGGAACACCCACAGCATACTCAAAAACTCTTCACGAGGACCCTCCACCTCGAGACCTCAACTCGCTTTGAGACTTAATCGATTTTTGAGCTGCAGTTTCGCGGATCGAGTACTCAGGTGTATACTGGCTGCATAGTAGATAAGTAGGCTTTGGAAGTCATTAATCTCCGAGACGAGATTTTGTTTACTGTTGCGTACAGACACTTGTTTTGTTTTCGAAATTTTCAATTAAAATTAGGTCATAATTGTATTGAAACGTCTTGCTTTTCATAAATATTTCGATGAAGTAATACTCAGCGTCCCAATTGAGATCGTATGGCTCAAGCGGTTTAATTGATTAAATGATTGATGAATTTGATTTTTGAGGGCGAAATTAGTTTGAGTGTTCTATTTATGTAGGTTCTTCGTTAAGCCTGACCCGATGCGCTTATTTACACATTACAAGCTTTAGGTACTTAATCAATGACTGGAAATTAATCAGCTGAACAGCCCGTCAGGTCTTAATTATAATGTGCAGGGTATTGTCGCCGCTATTTATTAAATATTAGAGTATGTTTAGGTTTGATCAAGAACTAAATATAATAGATGGTGTAAATAATATTTTTTACAATTATTTATTTTTACTTTCTCGTACGTAGTATAGAGGAAGTCTTGTAATCGTAATAAAATTCGACCTCGAGATTTTGACGGATTTACACGTTTTGGACCAGCCTGAGTCTAAACATATTTTTTTTGGAATTATGTCTGTGTGTGTGTGTCTATATGTCTGTGTGTCTGTGCGTTAGCACGATAACTCGAGTATGCTTTAGCTTATTGCAACCAAATTTAACATACGTGTATAACATCAAAATATTAGGTCTCTATTAAATTTTGAGCCGTCGATCACGAAAGTTAAGTAACCAAGTGCGCGGTCGGTACTCGGATGGGTGACCAAAATTTAACATGCATGTATGACATCAAAATATAAGGTTTCTATCAACCTTTGAGTTTCCGGTATACGAGAAAGTCATGGGGAGATCACTGCCGATTTTTTATTTCCATACCCACAAGGTATGCTCATGAGGCTCTGGCAACCTTTCAGTTACTCACCAACAGAAAAACAGCACCTCAAAAATGTTATTAGACTGTCGTCTTATTAAGGTTGGAGGTAGTACCCTCGGGCCCTCCAAACTCGAGCGGCTACTCTGCTGTGCCTTACCTCGACTAACACTAATACTAACAATAAATCTGAAATTGCTACACGTTAAAGTTGAAGATAGTTTCAACTAAACCACTGAAGGACTGGCTGGCGTACAAATTTGCACTCTCTTGAGAATTGAATCTATGCATACAATTCCGGTAAGCGAACCGCTGGATCACGTAAGTACATTATAATAAGCGGCTGATTTTTAATTAAGAAAACAAATTGTAGGATTGTAACACAAAAGTCTTCTAACATGAATCTAATAAGTAAGCGCGAAGAGTAAGCTTAATTTGTTTTGCTACGGTTCCGCTACGCCGCAGGTATCTGCTACGGGCTACGAGACGCTACGCACGTAGGCTACGTGCCTTAGTTCGCACTGAGAGTTTCTCTCCCATAGCGACTACGGATGGAGGCCATCGTTTGGGTTCAGTGACATGAGTATTTAGGATTCATTCAAACGATGCGTATAATGATTTATATATATGTATGACAATCTGGACAAATTAAGATAACAGACTGTAACATCTGTTTTGATGGTCAGCTTTTATTTATGGGTTCACTGGAGGTTTAGTTGATTTTTGAGTTTGTTGGCCCCATTCTTAAAGAAGAAAGATTAGGAAACTGTTTTTGATGCACTGCATGGCCCATCTGCCAGATGTAGCTCAATTCAACCGTTTTTGGATTATGAGATGTTAGTTAGTCTATACTGTGTGTAAGACCATTCTAGTGTTATAAATGTGAAAGATTAGATATTTGGACGTATGTCCCTCAACTGCGCGACAGCTGTTCAACCGTTTTGGATGAAATTTGGTGCACAAGTAGACTACAGCCTGTATTAAAACCGGATTTATCCCGGTAATATGTTCGTTTGCGATTCACTGCTTTATATGAAATTTACATCTACGCAGGCGATGCCAAGGCAAAAGCTAGCCATTTATAGAAATAGATGCTATTAAGAAGTTAGTAAGGTAATGAAATCGAAACATCTCATTTGCCATAACTTTGCGTAAGCGTTGGAACGTAGATAATGATCTGAGCTGGCGTCGCAGATGTCTACATAACGCGTGCACTCACAGCTCACCTCACTCATTGTTTTCATTTGGGTCATGTTTAATATTGACGTAACGTTTTTGTGAAGAATATATTATACATTCATTTTTAAACAAAACTTAGCTGTGATTCACCTCGAATACTTCTTATTTACTTTGAATTATGAAACACTTAAAAAAGATTTTAAGACCGTTTCAGAATAACAGGGATTTATTTAGTTTTGTTACTTGACGTCGTCGTGGTGGAGTGGTCAGTAACGCTACCTATATCAAGCGGTCCGGGTTAGAGTCCCGGTAGGAGCAAATATTTGTGTGATGAACACGAACATTTGTTCACGGGTCATGGTTGTTTATGTATTAATTTAAGTTTATTTATAAAAATATCTATACTATTATGTATATTAAATTTGTCCGTTATCTAGTATCCATAACACAAGTTATTAATGATACTTAATTTGGGCTCGAAAATTGATGTGAGATTGGAAATATATTATTATTATTATGATAGTAGTTTATTGAATGACGGCTTTTAAAAAAAGAGTTTATTCTAAGCATGTCTATGACGACTAGTAAGAAGCCTATTTTTTACTGTTCACGTAGACGGACCGTAGCGCATATTTTTTTTTCATAGTAAAAAGTGGCGATACAGTTGCTTCCCTTTCCGAGTTGATAAGTGTGTTACGATCTATATTTTATACCTACAGATGCGTGTGTTTCACGGTCGCACGTTTATCGTCGGCACTGATACGCTAGTTACTAAATATACATAGAGTATCGCCTTTCTTCAACAGGAGTAAGCAGAGATCACTTTCCGCTTGCTACGACTCTTACAACTGTATCTACCTCAACATAGCTTGTCGTCAATTTCAACCCAGAGGCTGTACATCGTCCAAGAACGCGAGATAACGACAAAAAGAAGAACCAAAGAGACACTGGAAATCAATAAACGTCAATGTATAACATTGATGATTATTGATTTCCAGTGACTTTTTGGTTAGCAATAAAACCGTCAATGAATAACGTCATATCGATACAGCAGCTAGGCAGTAAAGCCGCCGTGAAACGTTTTCGAGTCAATAAAGGTCCCGCATCACCACAAACTTCCGATTCATATATCCCTACTTTTCATTGCCTTTAGCTTTGAAATGATATACCTCCTTATTCGGGTGTGTCTGCTCAAATTGTTGGGGCAGTTAGAATGGGTCTATCGAAGTTTGCGTTTATACCATACTTGTTCTTGCACTTACACGTGCATTAGCACTCATATGAGTCGTGTGACAAAAAGTGCACCTGCACGCACGTGAACGAACGATTAAAATAGAGTTTATACTAAAAGCCTGAACTCGGTCGTAGAAATTGTTGTAAATAATAAATAAATACTTCCACGCTCACACCAATTATCTAGCCCAAATTAAGTATCACTAAGAACTTGTGCTATGGATACTAGATAACGGACAAATATACATAATAATCTAGATATTTCATAAATAAACTTAAATAAATTTTTAAACCACCGTGACTCATTTGCCACTACCGGGACTTGAATCCGGACCGCCCGATGCGAAGGCAGCGTTACTGACCACTCCACCACGACGGCGTCAATAAGATATTGATAAATAAAGAATACTGTGCTGCAACAATCGAATTTTATTTTCAATTCTGTAACTATATTACTATCACAACATAAAAATTTAAATATATTTTTCTGTCGTACGTACTAAGAGTTCTTACAACAGAAATGCACATTCAAATGGTATCGATTCAAATGCTCGTACAAAGCTATTCAGACGCGCGGAGGAAGAGCGTTTCAAACTACTCAATGAAGAACTGTGTATAAAATACATTTTGCTATTTTTTTAATAATAGTAATTTGTCACTATTATGTATGAATAATTATTATGGTAAGTTACTAACATGTTAATAAACTTCTGAGGCCGACCATACTAGACCGTTTAGGAGTTTCTACACTGCAATTTACTACTTTAAACCAGATATCAATGATCAGAGATTCATGCTTCTCAGTGTAGATTTTTTCCCAACCCTAAATTATTTAAGCACAAAGGCTTGAAGGATTTGTGAAGAGCGGTGAAAACACGCTACTTGTTCCTGAGTAAGCTCATATGCTCCATGCAATATTTATAGACGAGAAGTGGGAGTTAAGTGCAAACTACACTGCATATGTAACTCGCAAGCTAAAATAAAATGGCGAAGGAAAGCTTTCACAGGACCTCGTTGTGTGCGATAAGTTTTAAGTATCTGATTTCTATTTACATCGTAGTCCATACTTATTCCTGTTATATGGAAAAGGGGATCTACTTCAAGTGAATCTGATTCGTCTTATCTGAAAGTTGGCTTTGATAATCCTTAGGATCCTTAGGTATATAGTTCTTTTTTAATATAATCAATTCTTAAATAAGCCCCCTAAATTACTTGTCGTTACGTTTTGTATGTTATCTTGATTTCCAACTTAAATCATAATAAAAAACATTCTTAAAACGATTGATTCTTACTTATAAACGAGTAACTATTAAATGTGGAAAGACAATCAAACGGTAAAAAATGTGAAGGGCGCATTGAAGATAGGGACCATCTTTGTAAATTGAAAAAAGGTTTTTGGAACGTCTTTTTGGATGAAGGTTGCATAAACATCTGGTACACTATAAAGGAACTGGAATAAAATATATAATAATAAAGGCTAATGATAATATTTATTCGTAGTAATAATAGGAACTACGAGACACCAGCTACGAGGCCTACGGACTATCTACGAGGCTACGCACGTAGCCTACGAAACGATCTACATTCCAGACCGTACACAAATTAATGTCAGATGGGGTGGTTTGATTTTATTATCTGAAGGGAGTATTATCTTGGCGTTCTTGCACAAAAGAAATAACCTAGCTTGAACTTTGAGTTGATGGAAGGTTACCTGCTCTGATTTTAATAACCATGTTGCCGTGGTCAGTCTCCAATGGTTCACTAAATTACATTGCTTCTTTGTATAGACACGTAAAGTTCCGGTTGCCGCTGCACTTGACTACCTAACAATTCAGTTGCCTTGGCGTAATTATGTTACTTGAAATCCTTAATTTTAATGGATGGAGCAATGGATGAGTAGTTCGCGTCTACTTAGACGTTGATGTGTTCCTTCTTGCAATCCTGGGTCTTTTAAAAGTGGCGTGAAGAAGCACTTGCAGGTCGGCAAGGCAAGGGTGACTACTGTGACACTTAACTTATTTTATCTAATGGTAAGCTACTCGGTGTATCAAAAGTTAAGGGTCCCGGTAGAAGGTACCTTCTAGCTTAATTTATCATTAAAGAGATGTTAGCGTGACTTTCGCAAGGAAATAGAAATCAATGAAGATGTTCAAGAGAGTTCTTGAAGAAAATATAAATAGCTTATAGTTATTCTACTAAAAGCTATTTATATTTTGAGTCTGCCATTTGTTGGATCGTATGCTCCCCACTTTGTTGTATATAAAAATAAATAAAGTAGTTCAACAGGCATTTGGTCTTGTGGACTTCAATTGAAGCCAAGGTTAGTCAACTGGAATTGTGGTTCACACTGGTGTCCGAAATACGAATTGTTTGACCACACATCTAAATGTTCAATTATTATTCGTGCATCAAAGGACAGGGAAGTTCGTCCGCAGCGATCCTTGTTCCAGAAGGGATTATGTCAAGAATGTCGGACGTTCGTAAAGGCCTTTTTCACTCACGAGCGGTTACAAAAGCAAAATTTGTAAGTTGCAAAGATTTCCATCTCTTAGTTATTTCCTGGTTGCGTGAATACCAAAGAAGATTTGGGATAAGATTTTGACATAAGGCTTACATTATTGAGGTTGCCTTTCTAAAAGGAGGGCCATGAACATTTCCAGCTTAGGTTTTAGTAGATTCAGTTTTTGCAGTGGATTCATATAAACTCTGAATGTTTTCCGGTATAACCCTAAAGTTACATTTACATACGCTATATAAAACTAGACCTAGTGGACTAGTCATTGTCTTTTCAAAAACCTTTGCCTAAAATTATGTTGAAATTTCATACATCCATCATATGAAGGTGGGAAAATCTATACTGAAATATTTAGGCAATGTCCAAACGAGGTTTTTCCGATTGGATACGATTTAGAGATCTTCAAGGAGAGTATATATTCTTTTCTTATAACATATAATAACACGAAATCAATCTATATCAACAGGTCACAAAATAAAAAAAAAAAAACACAATAAACCAGAATGATATACAATAAAATTAATGAATCAACTATTATATTTCCATGTTGGCGTATATTTAGTCTACACAAAAAGGCTTCGAAAAATTTGGAAATAAAATAACGCTAACGAAGGTGCGTATAGTTAATGGAATAGATTCGTGGGTACATCGACGATGTTATTTGATGCCACTAATAATAACAGTATCATTAAATAAAGTAATACATGATCAAATAGCTCAGCGTAATTTGATATACTAACGCTCTGGTTTCATAATAAAATAATTAATCGCAGTGAGCCTCGTGCCAAGCACCCTTCGCGAGCATCTGAAGACATAGTGATTGCTAGACGAGTGACGGTCAGGATGACAGAGGGGAATGTGATTCCATTGTGGTCTTGCTGTCTTGCTCAATAACGCCAGGTTCGTCCACAGCTTCCGCGCTTTGTCATACTCACAGTTAAATTTTCAGATAATACTTGCTTAAGAGCTTGCATTCATCGAAGTACCAATAATATTTTTTTCGCTGTATTGTTGTTAGATACACATATCTATGGAACTCCATACACACATAGACATTGCTCGCAGAGCGATAAGTCTACTAGCTGGGAAGACCCGGGGTGTACGATTGAAAAATGCCCGCGAGCTCGGATTTAGACAATTTTTCATTACATTATTAAAAATATCTGAGTGCATTTCACAATGTTATAATATCATTATTATGTCTAGCATTATATGTATTTTAATATAATAAGTAAATTAAATGAGTTTAATTTCAAATACATTGTAAAAATCGACATTAAAAGAAAGAGGAAAGAGGGATTCTCCGGAGGAACTCTAAAGTGTAGAAGATGAGATTATCTTTTACACTGTAGAGTTCCTCCGGAGAATCCCGCACCTCCCAGTTAATTTCTAGTGGGTGAGCTTCTAGACTACGGAGGCAAATACTTAGCTAGAAAACTAGTAAAATTCACTAGTTAGTAACTAGTGAACTTTAGCTAGTTTCCTAACTAGTAGTTATTCACCAGAACTTTATAGTGTTTGCAGTTTATGGGTGAAATGAGTCATGCTATCAAGTGGAAATAGATGCAAATAGAACTGATTCAGCTGAGAGTATACGAGCCGCCCTAGCTTCTCTCACTTCAAAGTCAAGGTCAACGTTCGTTTCAAAAAGTTTGACCCTGGTTACTCTTCATAGACACAGACACCAAAATGGTAACTGGTGTCTGTTATTGCTTATAGACATTACCTAACGATGTTTACTTTTCACATCACGTGCGATAATATCTTGAACTATTCCATCAGTCTTACAGCCAAATAGTCGAATGTCACGTAAGCTTTAACCTTCATCGCTTCAGAATATGGAGCTATGAATAATTATGACGTTTGTTAAAATAAGAAAGTTTTTGTGACGCTAATATACTATTGGTCTCCAGAGAACAAATAAAAGAGGTTAAAAGTCGTAAGTAGGTGGGGCGCGCGCGCCGTTAGTGATGAGTAAACACTCATATTCGATTCTTCTCGAAGAGGAAAAATATTTAAAAAATAAATTTAAAACACAGTTTTGTGCTATTAAGACTCATAATCTTACTAATGGATACATTTCTTTTCACTGGTAAGTACAAATATACTGATAAATTGAAAAAATATTATGTTGCGTGTGGCGACACTGCCTCTGGTATTAACATCGCTTGATACGGCTTCTGCCTCTTTCATCTGTTCTGTGTTGGTCTCAATTGCAACCAAGCTGGCATAGTAATTCAATGTTGAAAATATCAGTGATAGTTAACTCTATTTTGTATTATGTTTAAAGGTGATCAAGGTCCCCAATATCATCAACAAGTAAATAGAGTATATATAGGAGGGTAATACATTTGAGGTATTCTTATAAAATGTACAAACAATGACGAAACAAATGAATAGAGCGCGCAAGCGGATAAGTATAGCTGATGAAGCAATCACCTACTTAATTTCTCCTCTAATTACTTAATTCTCTCTCTCCGCTAATTACTTAATTTCTCCTCATTATAAACGGCAGTGGAGACAAATACAGAATTAGCTAGGGCAAAACACCTTGCCTTGTACACCTGCAAGGCTTCTCCACGCCTCTTTTGATGGATTATAGATTGTAATAAGACAGAATGACTGGTAAAGAATTCTCCCCTGTCTTAGCGATAAATTCCCAAATGTCTTTGTTTGATAAGGAGTGGTAGCTATATTAAGTCGGTGACAATGCATTTCAGCACATGTAGTCCTAAGAAGGAAGGCAGAAGGAAGAATAAGGGAAAATTAAGTCTTCAGAACACTTGGCTTGGATTTTTTTAAGGACTTGCCATTGGCTGCAGATTGTCTATTCAGCGACAGTAAATTTAACGTAGGTACCTGAGAGATATACCTAATATTGAGATTAAAAATATTTGTAAACTAGCGCACCGCCCGTGACTTTGTCCATGTATAATTTTTTACTTTCTCGTATACGTAGTACTTACCTATAGATAAAGTCTTGTAATCGTCAAAAAATTCGACGTCGAAATTTTTAACACATTTTAGACCTCCCTGAGTCCAAAAATACCGTTTTTGGAATTATGTCTGTGTGTGTGTCTGTGCATTAGCATGATAACTCAAGTATGCTTTAACTTATTGCAACTGATTTTAACATGCATGTATGACATCAAAATATACGGTTACTATCAACTTTTGAGTCATTTCCGGTATACGAGAAAGTCAAGGGGAGACCACTCCCGATTTTTTTTCAATTAAAAATACAGCCTATGCTACTCAGTGAAAAAGTAGCTTTCTAACGGTGAAAAAATTTTTAATATTGATCCAGTAGTTTTTGAATCAATTCATTACAAACATACAAATTATTCCTCAAGTTATAATAAATTGATATTATAGTATAAATACAGATGAAAAACCCAGTTTGCAACAAATCTACAAAAAATCTACAAACAATACAGCAGTGTATAACTCGATCCAGAATTACGTATCGCTGAAAAACGCATAGTCGGTACTATATATTAGTGTGAATAAACGAATAGTGAAAATTAATTATTGGGGGTTAACGTTATTTTTTTTGACCAAGTTGAAGCGAGCTTTTGTTACCGGTGTTCGTAAAACCAGCTATGGACTTTTCGATGACACATTCATCGCCAAAAAGTAATTCTGGATCGAGTTATACAGTTACCAAACAGTTACCAAATTCATTTTACACAATTACGATTGCGAATTGCTAAGCGAGGAATGAAAAATACAAAATGATATCAAGTGTTACATAGATATGTAGATATACTATTGACGTAGACGTGCATCCTGCAGAGTTTATCGGATCGCAATAACGAGGCGGCGTTCTTGACGTAAAGTGATTATCTGGCAGACACATCATTACTGGTTAGTAAGGAGATCCTTATCTCGTCACCATTCGTTGGAAACGTCCGGAGTTGACGCGATTCTGAACTATGTTTATTGGAAAAACTAATCTGTAAAGTTGGTGAGTTCTCTGCCTATCGTCTGCGTATAAAGGATAGTTTTGAATAACAAGTAGGCAGATTTGATCTTAAAAATTGAAGAAAATGTTACTTGGGTCACACAGTTTTGTTTAGCTTAACAAAACATTGTAAATGTAATGCACAGCTAATTTTATACAGTTTGTAGGAGTCAAATCCTCAACTTCTTCCTTGATTCCAATTTATATGGGGTCGGTGCTATATGCTACCTTGCTATAGGTTTTGGTATATTTCGTATCAAAATCTGTCGCCATAATAATAATGTTAACAGCATATTGTGTTCCTACAATTAATGATAAGACTATCATCTTATCTGATGGTAGCTAGGTGATAAGTCCCTCTGTGGCTGAGGGTTAAAGGTGAAACTGGTTTCATCTTTGGCGTTATCGTCAGGTACCATCAGGTTAGGTGATAATCATGATCTTCCCTGTCAAAATTTTAAAAAGATAGTTTCATGTGCAGCAACCTGTCTAGCATAAAACTGCAACCCTGCTCGGAAATACTGTTGTGGGTGTGTGTACTGACCACCGCACAGAGTCAGAATCTCCCCCAGTTAGCTGTTACGACCATAGATTTGTAATTACTGACGCACATAGATGGGCAATGAAACGACTAGGGCGAAAAACGCACCAATGTGTGAGTAATGGCGTTTTTGGAATTATGTCTGTGTGTGTGTCTGGGCGTTAGCACGATAACTCGATTTAACTTATTGCAACCAAATTTAACATATATGTATGACATATGTTTCTATCAACGTTTGAGTCGTTTCCAGCATACGAGAAAGTCAAGGGGAGACCACTTCCGATTTTTTTTCTTATAAATATTACTCTATTCTTTGTAAAAAAAATTAATGTGGTCTTTGATAAGACAGTAATTTATAACTTGTAGGAATTTCTGATTTATAAACCTATTATTATGAACGAAAAAGTTTGGATGGATCATTGAATACTTATTTCTTGATCACGGCAAAAAGGTTGAACGAACCTGGATGTTTGGCACAAATAAAGATAGGAGTCTGGGATAATACATATACTTAGTAATATAAATAATTTCCAATTCTCAAATATCTTTGTTTTAATTTTTTATTGGCTACATATTTCTTTGTACACGTTTTGGATAGTTCATTCCCTTTCTCTTTCATTGCAGGAAACGGTCAAAGTCATCTGCTCTAAAATCTGGATCTAATAAAAGATTTAATCTAGAATTGGTTTACCCAGAGGGAACGTCTTATTAGAGATGTTCGTTCAATGTAAGCAGCCAATACCGAGTCAGATCCAAGTTAACGAAGTTAATTTATGTAAAGGGGTCAATATACATACAATTTCATATAGGAATTTGTAACCGTTTTCATATATTTTTTATCATTAATGGGGAGTTCTTGGCCTTGACCTTTCTTGATGTTATGTATATGGCTGAAGGAAGGTGGAAGCGAGATTAACCCGGAGCCTTCAATCACTTAGGGCCTATCTGATCAATAAATAGAAGGTTTGGATGGGAGAAGTCTCTTTTAGAGATAGTCACATCTATGTACAGACGACGACAGGTCACCACAACTTGTAAAATTTCTTCAGTAGATGTTACACTCTACTATTTAAGGAATAAGGTAGAAATGTTATTGAAAAAATTGACAATTACGTAGCCTGATCTGTTCATGTATGTGTTTATGAATGTTTTATTTCAAAACTTCTTGTTTACTCTCCATCATAACGTAATTTTTATCTACTATAGATGTTATAATAATAAATTATATTGTTCTCCGTACGGGCTGTTTTCTGCAACACGACGACTGTGCGCCTGTTTTGCGTCGGAGGGTGAGAAACCGGATCACTCCAGCCAGCCCAACTCTTTTAGCAAGTCTCCTAGTGACTTGACGTCTCTGAATACAGTCTGGAATCTACCTGAATGACCCAGGTAACGAGCCTGGTGTGTTGCCACTATGATGCTGCAACTAATAATGAATGGAACGAGAATAATAATTTTAACAAACTATCAATTCTAAAGATATGGAGAGTCGATAAAACTTTCAGGTCAAATTCATTTCTCTATTACTCCTTGCGCTGTCGAGAAAATAATTTCTTTTTCTCAACCTCGAGAAAGCCCGGTCTACTGCAAATAATTGCGCTGATAACCACTTCTCGTCATGTCGACACAGCGTTAGACAAAGACATTTTTTTATTCACACCGGATTCGAGTACCGTGTCCTGTATATCGTATGCTGGACAGAAACCCCAGATTCGTAAACATCAGAACCTACTCAATTACGATACATACATAAATGGAGCATACAAGTCCGTACATAAACACAGATAGCTATAAATCCAGGACTTAAATTACATAATTCGTACATTTCAATTAAAACCAGTTTGCCCGATTAGCGTTATGAAATTGATTTGATGAAATAAATTTACCGGAGAGGCGAGCTCCCGGGAGAGGGTGGCAGGGTGCAAAGAGGGGCAGGTAAGCGCTGACGTCACACGCGTGACGTCAAACCCGGGGGCGGGGCTCGGCGGCCGACGACCGAGAATACAACCAATTTTCTCGAACAGAAATGGAAATTCAGCTCTAATGAGAAGTTAGTAAGGTTCTTTAAAGGTTGGACAAATGTATGTTATATGAACCCGATCTCGTTTTGTATATATTTTGCAACATAACGTTTATCTTGAGACCGAGGAGTAGAATATGTATGGAAGTTATACGCTCAACCTAAATTACTTAAGTAACTCTAGCTAGCTGTACTGCATGCATTGCAGTTGTTTAGTTTTGAAATACTTATGAGTTTTTTTTTATTCAGAATTGTCATAAATTGTTAAATTGCTAAAAACGAATAATCTCGAATTATTTCTAAAATCGATTTATTTCGTAAGGTTACAAAAAAAGTATGTCAGCATCCTTGGGCAATCATAAAATACTTATCATATTTAAATTCCAAATATCCGATTTTTCGCAAATCTTCTTTTTTATCACGTGAGGATTTCTTATAGGATTATCTAGGATAGGATTTCTATAGTAAATTTAGCCATGTGATGCCGGCAGAGTAGAATAGCATATTCTCCAATGGAAGTCATAGAAGGCGACTAATGGATCAGCAAAGGGGTATTGATCACCTTATACGCCATCCACCAATCCGCATTGGGCAAGCGTGGTGGACTACTGCCTAAATCTCCTTCGATGAAAAGGAGAGGTCTATTGTATCCCAGCAGTGGTTCGAATTATAAAGGATGTTATGGTGATGATTCAAATTATAGTATGTTGTATCTATTGGAATTCAAATCTAAGTAAGAGTTTATAAAATATATATTAGATATGTTTCTATTGTTTACAATATTATGACGCTCATAATGATAATCCCAAAAGAAGTTGAGTAGAGATATATAAACATAAAACCACATCATAAATTATCATTTTGTACTTACATTGTTTTGTTACCTATAAATTAGATTTTTTTATTCTAATAACGTAGGGTGCCTATTCACCCTAATCATTATAATGTTTGAAATTTATACATTTTCACCTTTTCATGCTACTTTCCGTGAAGCGCCATCTATCGAATTCTTTCAACAACGTGCGATGTTGGCGCAAATCCAGCTAGTCTGAAAGCAGCGCTCTGCTACAAGAACAGAAAACTGAAACCTCGTAGTTCCAGCTTTTCCCAGATGGCGCTACTAGTTAGCTTCAAAAGCAAAACCAGTGCTTTGCTTCTCACAAACCCTAGTCGAGTTTGTAGTTGAAATTATATTTGCAAATGTGTAGCAAGATATATTGTAAGTAAGATAACTTTATTTTCGGTAGATGGCGGTTGAAACGGTTAAGTAGAAAAAAAGGATTGTGTTTCACAAAATTAACGCGAAGAAAATATATTTGCTTCACACATTACACATAGCGGTTACAACATACCTATATTAAAGCAACATTGATTTGTGGCTTGAAAAAAATTGATGGTGCCGCGGTCGTGCATTCTTCGTAATGTTTAAGAAAGCTAAGCTTGCAAGTGCGCGGTCTGTACTCGGGTGGGTCACCGAACATTTTTCAACTAAGTAGATTTTCCTCCGTGCTTCGAAGGCTCTGGATGCTGTCGAATGATTGCAGTTATTTTCAAGGAGTAGAATCCTTTGTCTAAGCCAAGGAGGGTTGGTGTAGGTCAGGCGGCTGACCGTAAAGTACAAATGCCAAGACCTTTAAGCATTTGCTCGATACCAAGACATATGCACCGACCCCCAATTTATTTGGGAGCAGGGTAGGACAAAAAAGGAGGATAGATTGAAATAATTATTTTACTTATATAATTATTTCGTCGAAATGCTGGTAGGGCTTTTGACGATGTAAACGTACTTAGCAAAGTTCGTTTAAATAAAGAGCTTTTTCATTTCATTTCAATTTCTGTAAACCAGTTATAAATACCCGGGCTGCTGAGATGATTTTGAGTGTACCATCTGTCCTGGTCGTTGGCTTTAGTTGGTCTGTTCACTGAAGGATTGTTAATTTTTGGGTTTAGGGTCCGCTTTTGTGTAGGCGACAGGCTAGCAACCTGTCACTATTTTGGGGATTGTATGACCCATACCTACCAGATGTGGCTTTGTGTGTAACCGAATGTTACCTGAAGCTCTGATCGACCCCTTTTGGAATAATGAGCGGGATTATTTGTATGTATGTATTAACAAATAACACATAATTATAGAAGTAAAAGGTAAACCTAATTAATTTGAACCCCAATTAAAAGAGATGTTTCTAATCCCAACATTTTTATGTTATTGGGTTTGTAGACAAGAATAGGGCCTGCCTGGTGCTAAGCAGTTACCTTAGCCTATAGACGCTTGTGTGCTACAAACCCTAGTCTCCTTCCCGACCCTGGGGAGCTCTGGTAACCTTACTCACTAGCAGAAACACAACACCACAAATATGTAGTGATATTTGGCAGTGGTCCAAATCAATTTGATCGACCGTCTTATTAATTGACAAAGCAAATTTTCATAATACAACCGCTAGTATTGTTTTTCAAATTGCGTCGGAATAACAGTAAAACTAAAAAAAATATTTCGCATTGATGAATACTAAATACCCGGCACAGTAAAATGTTGTTTTAACGAATTGAAAGAGATTACTACCCGCAAAAGGTCCGCAGTTCATTATGGCAGTTGTTTTACGTTATTGCAAAATGGAGGATGTTTTACGGATAATTAATTTCACGGAGTAGATCAACCGTAACTTTATGAGTAAATTGAAGCTTATGTTTGAAATAATAGTTTGATGTTGTGGTTTAATTAATATAAAACTTATGTATATTTAAGCTCTTAGTGGTGGTTGGGTTTGGTAACGTTCTCAGTGACGAGGCGTACGTAAGTCCGATCCTGAAACGCCCAGGGTTTGCAAGGTAAACACACACTTATTCTAGCCAAACGCGTCGAACGCATCTAAAGAGCAAATTGTAAAATTCTTAAACTGAAAAGTTAATTCTGAAAACATAAAGCCACAGAGGCTGTAAAAGCCATTTTCGTCAATTGTTGTCGACTTAGCCAATTAGATGCTGAAAGATATAACACTTAACAAAGATAATATAACTTGACTGTAGGGCCCACTTTAATACAACATCTTGCTGTCCTCGTAGAAAGAAATTGTTCGAGCGTATTAATAGACTTATAAGACTGTATCAAATATTATTTGATGCAGAAATTATTCTGATTATGTTTGACATTGTTTGTAGCAGAAAAGTAAGTGATAGTGACTTGCAGTTCCTTTATTCTTCAATAAACTTTATTGTACGGAAGCATTTGAAGTATTGGGACTGACAATTCGGGGATTTTTTTTCTCTTGAGGGTTATTTATTATTAACAACACGTAACTTATAATTGTCATCATAGTCACAATTCTAATTTCTTTTAGAAATAATAGGTCTTGATGTTAAGCTTAAGTAGAGTGTCAATTTTATAGTTAGTAGGTACAGTTGAGAAACATTTCCAATCTTACAGTTAAGTAGGTATCACGCTGGCATCGATCCACAACATTTGGTGCGCAAATTAAGTAAGCATGTTTGAGGGTTACGCTCGAAGTAGGTATTCACTCTACAAGTCCTTTCGTTTTACAAGTTTATAAAACTGTTAGGGTACCAGATTTGAATATAGCCGAGAGAGTTTAGGTACGATTGACATTAACCACCCTTACCTTGTCAGCCTGCAAGTTGCTTCTTCACGCCTTTATTATGATCCCAAATTGTCGTAAGAAACACGTGTGCTGGTGGAGAATTCCGTTTGCAAATAGTGCAGTAAATAAATTCTCTGCAAAATTTCATTGCTCGCTTTGGAATCGTACCCGCAGTAAATCAGTGAAATTGTAGGCCATTCATTCTCCGTAAAGAATGGATAGAACCACGATTGGATATATTAATTTCTTTCTAAGGACCACGTTACCTTAGAAAGAAATGAATATATCCAATCGTGGTTCTTTCCATTCTTTACAGTGAATGGAAGCTTAAGGTGTCTTATTAAGTACAACTCAAAATTTGTTTATAGGGTTATAGCATAGATGATTTGAGCTGTCAAGTCACTAAGTTCTTCAATCAATTGATTAGCACCAGTCGTGTAGATGTGATTAATAACTGAACTTACTCGCAATGATTTCACATGGAAATTAATTTGAATCGTGAGTGAGTTGTTAGTTAGTCATTGAGTCGGTTCAATTCCCGGCTTAGCAATAAATGATTTATCAAACATTGCTTTTACTTTTTTTAAATTATTACTTAAAATTTTTATTTAATTTGAAAATTAAAGGAATGATTCCTTTTAGGGAAAGTTGCTGCCATCAAAAGGTAGGTATTTCAAGTACCTTTCTTATAATAAGAGTTGGTCGTTGGATCGTGCTTTTTGTATTTCAAATTTCACAATATAGCTATGCTATGAAAGTCTAAATACAAAAAATGTCAGCTGACTTCACTCAATTTATCACTTTTATGAATAGGTTACTTCAGAGTCATGTAAATGATTTTTGTGACTCTTTTACAACTCTACCCGATACACCCTAATCAGGACCTGTTAAATTAGCCCTAAACTTATGTCTATTTATTTATTTATTTATTTTCTTAGAAAACCAACAGCGTTTTACTGAGATTACATTATGTTGTGTACAATTCCAAAAGTAAGGCCAATTACAGGTTTTCCTCAATTAACAAATATACTTATACCGTGGTGGTGGTCTGTGCAAAGACACTCTAAAGCAATCGTTGTATATTTACTATGGTAAAACCGAGAACTACAGAGAATCGTTACCTCGTCATATAAACAACATAAAAAAAACTATAAAATATCAAAGAAATGAATACACTACACATATAAAAAGACATATGTATATATATATATATATATATATATATATATATATATACATATACATAAAATACATTATACATATATACACTCACCCACATATACATACACACTATAATCATCACCCTATCCCTCATTTAGCATTTCCCTAACCCTAGCCTTGAATCCTATCCTAGTGCACGCAAAAATGTCAATGTCGTCGAATTTTTTGTTATATGTTCCCACAATACGTGTAAGTACTGAATTCGCGGAATAATTGCAATGGTGCGGTGGGACATTGAACAGAGATGTGTTGCGAGTGCGGTACCTTGGTGTGCGAAACATGATTCCAGACACCAATGCTGTGCAATCCAAATTACAATGCACAATATCGTAAAGAAGGCACATATCCATCAGTGTACGTCGTTGTTCGAGAGTCATAAGTTTGTGTTCCATGCAACCCTCTTCATAAGACTGGAACGGCAGCGATAATTAAGGTGCTTTATAAAGATCTTTTGACATTTCTCAATCCGATTTCTGTAAACAGTGTATTGTGGTGACCATATACTACATGCATACTCTAGGACACTTCTCACATATGCAAAGTAAACTGTCTTAATAGTTGATACGTCTTTGAAAGGCCTACATACGCGCAAGACAAATCCCAAATTTTTAAACCCTTTGTTTGATATATGATCAATATGGTCAGACAATGTCATTTTTTGGTCGAAGTATACTCCGAGATCTCTAATAAACTGTGCTCTGTTTATTTGCTCACCGTTAAAGTTGTATCTGTAATTGATAGGTTGTAATTTGCGTGTGAATGTTATACATTCACATTTTCCTGTATTAACAGTTATTCTGTTTTTAATGTAATATTCCATTAAACAGTCCAAATCTCTTTGCATGGAGTAACAATCTTTTTCAGTTCTGATTTTACAATATATTTTCTTATCGTCTGCATACATTAGAAAATTTGAACTGCTAAAACAAGAGCCGATATCGTGCAAGTACGCGTTGTAAAAGAGTGGACCAAGATGGGAGCCCTGAGGGACGCCGGTGGGCACGGAAACAAAATCTGAGCGATATCCACCCATTACAACGGCCTGGGAACGGTTTGATAGGTATGATTCCGTCCACCGCAGCAAGTCTCCATGGATACCAAGTGATTGTAGCTTACTCAACAGGATGACGTGATCCACACGATCAAAAGCTTTCTCAAAATCGGTGTAGATCACGTCAACCTGTCCGCCGCGCTCCATGTTTTCAAAAATAAAACTAGTGAAACACGCTAGATTAGTGGTAGTGGACCTCCCCTTAAGAAATCCATGCTGTTGTTCAGGAATCGACCGAGACAGTGCTGAATAGATTTTGTTATAAACTATAAGTTCAAGTATCTTTGATACTGTGTTCAGAATGGATATACCTCTGTAATTTGTAATATCTGACCGTGACCCCTTTTTATGTATCGGGACTATATGGGCTAGTTTCCATTTCTGAGGAAAGACACCTTCACGGAGGGATCGATTAAATAAGATTGTCAGAGGAACAGCTAGAGTTTCAGCGCAATGAGTCCAGAACAGAGAAGGCAATCCATCACTACCGGCACCTTTATCCTTATCTAAATTTTTAAGCCTTTTTTTTACTTCAGAAATAGTTGTTTGTAGGTTAGAGACCACGTCTATGTTAAATGAGTTACGCTGTTCTGGAGTGTAACTAACAGAATTACAAGGAATTCCAAATACGCTTTGAAAGAATGAGCTGAAAGCATCACAGATGTCTTTCCCCTCTGTATACTCAACGTTGTTCAAACTCATGCACTGTGGATAAGCTGATCCACCTCGCAAAGCTTTTACAAAGGTCCAGAATGTCTTTGGATTACTTTTGATGTTAGATTCGCAGATAGAGGTAAATTTTTTAAAACATTCTTTCTGAACCCGATGTTCTCTTGATCGCAAGAGAGAAAATTCATCATAATCCAGTCGATTCCCAAACTTTTTCCACCGTGAGTGGGCTTTCCATTTTTCTTTAATTATATTAATTAAGGCTGGCGTGTACCATTTTGGGTAAGATTTTTTACCAGTTATATTACTCAGAGGAACGTACGAGTCGACGGCGATATGTATGACATTATACACAACATCAACAGCGTCATCAACTGTGCCCTTAGATAGCAGTGAATGCCAATCTACCTCTTTGAAGTGTGAGTTTATGTAATAATAATCTGCTTTTCTAAAGTTACGTTTTGGTGCTACAAGCTCTCTTAGCGGCATAACGGACAAATCGGGGATTTTTATATAAAATGTTGGGTGTGCACGATCTTCATTTAGGAGCGGCAATGAACAAGGAGTGATATACAAAGCAAGGTTAGAAAACGCGAGGTCCAACGTGTTACCAGCAAAATTTTTTAAGTAATTATACTGCTTCAATCCAAAAAATGCAAGCTCCTCAATCAACTGCACACCGGCATCCTGAACATCAGTTGATCCTTTTCTTAGCGTTCTGTAACTATCAGAGTTCCATAAAATAAAGGGCAAATTAAAGTCTCCTATTAATATAAAATTATCATTTGGATGAGATTCCAAGCTATTTCTACATTTTTCTGAGATAAAATTTAAGTCACACGGTATCCGGCGAGGATCAGGGGGAACGTATACTACACAAAGATGCAGGTCGACGTCAGCAGAACAAGCTCGTGACGGCACTGTAACCCACAGGATCTCAGTTGGTGCACAAGCGCCGAGATCACGTCTTGTGGCCCCGAGCGTGCGTCGTATCATTATCAAAACGCCACCCCCAGTACTTTTACCGCTAGCAGTCAAATCCCGGTCGGCCCGAAACACATCGTACCTGTTATCACACAATTCACAATCGAAAATGCCGTCGTGAAGCCAGGATTCGGTCAATATTATCACGTCATAACTATTCCTAAGAATACTCTGCTGTAGATCAAAACATTTAGTACGAAGACCGCGAACATTTTGATAATAAATGTTTAGGTGTTTTCTAACCACCGTAAATGCTAGAACTCCAAAAGTAAATAATCTTAAAGTTATAAAGTATAAGCGAGTTATATAGAATAATTAAACCACTAGTAAATAAAAACATGCAAACTATATTGATCAACAGCATATCCTTTTGTTTATCCTTTGTTTCCCTTGCTAGTGAAGACAACATTCGTTTTATTAAAACTGTTTGAACGGTGTTATCGGTCGTATAATTTAGCGGGTAATATAATAATACGTACACTATATGAAACAGAACGCTAAAAAAAGTTATACTAAATAACAGTTGTAAACACGGCACACAGAACTGACAATTATTGTTCATACTGAGTACAATTACATACACTCGCAATTGTATTGTCATCTCACAATTAATATAATAAGCGATGTCGATCTTATCACAAAATATTCTATTTGGCGGGTATATTCTAAAAAATATTACCAATACAATAGTCCGGCATAAGTGGCCACAGCAAGTCCTCAACGATGCTAGCATCATACTATGCACACTAAAATGAGGTGAGAGCTTAGTACGCTGTGGAATATTTCCGTAAACATGTACTATCAGTATTCGCAAAAAATAAAAAATGATGGGTGTGTATGCGCTTGCTAATGAAAATAGTCTTTTACATATATTGAGTAAAATTAAAAATATGATAATTATATTTATAAATATACATTTATATAAAATATACACTACAGTATAATATAAATTATTATATAGACGAGGTACCCAAAAATAATAAAAATTAATTGGAAAACTGAATATCTGTTTATTCCTTATGTATGGTTCAAGATGAGGTAAAGAATCATAAACAGCGAAGTGTTGCACATGTTTTGTGCGTATGGTGTGTACCGACAATTCGCAAGTCATTGTGTTGAATGAGTTGTTTATGACCGTATTCAAAGAGTAAATGAGTAATAGATCGGTCAGTATAAATATTGTGTTTCCAACGATTGCTTTTACAATATTTTTTTGTAGGTAAAAATTACGAGAGTTTACATGCATGAAAATAACGTGATTAAAGATAATTTGAGAAATGTTCAGACAATTTTTGAAATATCGGAATCTTGTATTACTTGCAATGGCGGCGAAGTGTCGTTCCTTCTTACGTAGATCCTTCCATTCTTTGTCCACACGTATTGATATAGTTTTTGTTTTGCGGTGTCTCTGCATTTCTTTAATAAAAACTTGTTATATTGAGTGAGATGCTCGTTCACGTATACTGGACGAACGTCGCCGGCAAGACAAAGATCCTTCGTTGTTAGGCGATTCCTCCGTACACCAGAGATAATATTATCTTTTAACAATCTGGATTTTAATTTTACAATGATGTTCTTAGGACGTCCCGGTTGCCTTAATTTAGGGGAGATACGATTTACTTCCACGACCTCTTCCGGTGAAATTATTACATTGGCATGTCTTGCAATGGACATTATAATATCAATTAAGTTTTCATCTTTGCCCTCAGTAACTCCCACTATTTCCAAATTTAACAGTCGATCTCGTTGGTTATTTAAGTTAATGTCTAATTTCAACTGATCGTTGTCCTTTGTTAATGCAGTAATTTGGGTTTCTAAAGAATCAATTTTATTACTTGCCTGTGTTAATATCCTAATTTTCTCGCTGTGATCGTCTTGCTGATCGCTACAGAATTGCATCGATTTTTCCAGATCATTAAATTTGTCCTGGGTTTTTTTATACTTGGAGTCCAGTGATTGCACAGATTTTTTAATATCCTGATACTCTTGGCGAACATTATCTATTTCCGACTTAATTTCAGCAACAGACTCATTCAATTTTTCGAGATCAATTTTCAACACAGATTCCACGTCACTCTTTAACTGCGAGATATCTTTATGCATTTCAATCTTCCAACTATTCAGGGTATCTATGATTTTAGAAGAAAAATCCGAGAATGCTTCGGAGAAGTCCTCACCATGCTTGCGTTTTCGATGAGTAACATTTTCCGGTTCAGCAGCTCTTCTTAGGTCGGAATCGGAACTGTAGTGTTTATTTGGTGACCGTAGCATAATTAGCTGTCGCTTCTGCGCACTCTTTGATCTTCGGTGTGTAGAAAGAAAAGGATGTCGTTCGATTTTGACTTCAGAGTGGCTACGCTTTAGGGTTTAAATACTTTGATCTGGAGAATAAATAACTTTGCAAAAACCAACAACACGTCTACTCCGTTCGGACTACGGCGAGCGTATGTCGTAATTCAACTACGACTGTATATCACGAATTCCATTTCCTGAAAATAAACTCTATAGTTCGCTTTGAAATTTTCCCTTCCTGCACGTTTCATCGGGTATTTTACTTTTACACTATAAAGTTGAAGGGTGTGAGATAACTCCGACCCATTATCTTGATGAAATCGCCTTTGTCGCTTGCTGTAGTGATTTTGAAAGAGAGATAAAATTTGTCGATAAGATATTTATTTCATAACGCGGTGTTCCGTCTGGCTATTATCTCTTTGTTATGGAAAAATGTTATTTTCGTACAAACGCTATGTAATTTATTTTTAGAACTGCTACCGGTTAAGTCTATCGAAACGATAAAATTAGAGGTTTCAGACAAAAATAGGAAGGTTACTTTATAAGAACTTTGAATATTTTTTTAGCAATATTAAATTTACGATTTAGAGAAAAATTATAAATACATACATATTATCACACTAATAATCCCAAATGGGGTTGAGCAGAGCTTTAAGTAACATTTGGTTACACATTAAGTCACATCATTACAGACAGTATGGGTATGCGGTACCCCCAAAATAATTGCAGGTTGTCAGCCTGTCGCCAGAACAATGACAAACGCAGTTATTTTACTTACGGAAATTACAATTTGGTATTAAGAAAAGATAAGACGACTTAAAAATCAGTTGAGTCAGCAGAGAGAGAAGGGTAGTGAAAATGAGTACTGATGCATCATAAGGGACCCCTACACTCCAACACTACACCTTGGTCACAGGTCCCAGACACTGCTCCTGATTCTCTCAGCAACACTATGGACTCGGCAGTTGCACGGTGAATACATGGTATTCGCAAACGATTGTTATAAAGTCTATATGTCGCAGGATTTATGATAAAATCAGATAATTTATCTAATCACGGGGGATGTTAAAATAACAAAACAATCCATAGTCGGTTATATCAACATTGGTGTCAATATTAAAATGGAGATCACATAATATTGTGCTATTTTTTCATAATCAAGCGAAGTGGATTCTTTATGACAGATTCGGTGAACCATATTAAGCTCAAATTTTGCATTTGTTCAAATCACTTTGGGTTTTAATGAATTCATATCTCTGCGACATATTATGTAAGGATGACTCTTTGTTTTTAATACAACGACTCTTTGGAAATTCTTACCCAATATTTTCAGTAATCCTCTATAGACTTGCCAACAGATGACTTAGATATTGACTTTCATAAAGTAAATATTGTAACGCGGCTGACGGGAACAAAAGATTTGAATTTATATGTCCTTGCGGGCTTTAACAGAACTTCATACTAAATGAATGGTACTATTAAGTAAATATAAAAAGCATTTGCTTTGTAAACCGATGTTCCAACTTTTTATGGCGGATTAGCTTGAGGCGAGTTTGCAACTAAAAAGTACTTTAAAATAAAAGTTGGTTGGAGTTACAGAAGTTTATGTTAAAATCCGACTTGTTTTTCTTTGATGTAACTCGTGATTTTTAAGTCCGATTTTGATAAAATGATTTCACTTCCAACAAAATAACAAATTAATTTATTTGGTCACAAATAGCAAAATAATGTAACACGCTTACAGTTTCGTAATGATAGACAACATCTTTGCGATTTGAAGGGTTGCAAAAGTGAATGAAACAAAATATGTGGTTGCTCCAAAGGTTGTAAAAAAGTTAACTGAACAAAAAGCTCTATAAATGTAAGTAAATTTTAGTTAAGATCTGAGCGTTAAAAATGTTGCAAAGTGTCAAGTTGTCATCTGAACCCTAATGGAAACCTAATTGTTGTTATCGCTTATATTTATTTTAGGCAAGAAATTAAGTGCCCACCAGCCCACCAATAAAATAGTACAGTGCTCACCGAAATGGATGTTTTTGCCACCAAAAACACCTTTGGTGAATATTTACACTTTTTTGATGAACATTTATCCTTTTTTGTAGGTTAGGTTAAGTTATTATGGTGTTCATTTAAATACAAGCCTTAATTTTAAGATAATTCAACAAAATCGCATTATGACAAAATAAAATTCTCAAATACGGCAATAATGTGAACATTTTTTAATTCAATACTAATTAATCTCTAGCTAGACAACAAGAGCCATTACATGAAATAGCTATAACACAGTGGATTGACTTCCCATTTAACCGAATCCCAAATGTAAAGATGCTTGTTAATTATTAAATACCTACACTGAAATTAAGGCTTATGCTTACTTGCATTAGGTAGAAATTTCGTTGGCAGATACCGAGTAACATTTAATTTCCTCCTCGATGTTCAAAGTATCGTTTATGTAGTTAACTTAAGGCTGATCCCGAAGGAAACAGAATGTATTAGTTACTTTTAATAAGTCTATCAAGAACTTTGCCAAATATAAGTAGCGATATATAATCGTTTAATCGTTTTTGTTATTGTTGTAATATTGCTGTCTCTTTTTCCGTGTTCTATAGATTTTTAACACGCTTATATTAGTTTCATCTGTATGTTTGTATGTAACTGACACGTTTGGGCTCGATTTTGACCCACTTTCAACGGTCAGATTTCATTTAACGCATGGTAAGAAACTTCATATTCATTTAAGAGTCAAAGTATATAAATATTAATTTATATTAATATTTCTTAAATCACCCTACTACGCCTAGGCCATAACACAGACATCCCTCATTATGAAATATTTGAGCGAATAAATTTACTGTCATCAACTCCAAAATAGACCAGATTTATGGCGTGAGCTAAAATAAAATTAGATTTACTGCACCACTGTAGGTCCAGGAATGGGGCCAACATTGGATGCATCTCATTTCAATGAGTTGAAAATAGATAGCTATATATGATGCCGACATAGTAGAATAGCATCACCCCATATCCTCGAATGGGTGTCGTAGAAGGCGAGTAATGGATCAGCAAAGGGGTATTTATCACCTTATACCCGGTCCACCAATCCGCATTGGGCCAGCATCGTAGACTGGTACCTTAACCTCCTTCGAGGACAAGAAGAGGCCTTTGTGTCCCAGCAGTGAGTCGAATTATAAAGGCTGTCATGATGATGATGAAAAAATATAGCCTTACTTATAAATTTGTGTTAGCGTCCACTCAAGGAAATAAAATTTACGAATATGGTTCGACTTTTATCATCTTGGTGTTAGTAGGTATATGGATACATAAATCTCGATTATTATAAATTTAAATTACTATCACTCGACATGAAGAGTGAACGAAGAAGGGGAGTAGAAAGTTTTGTGGTAGAGTGTAAAGTCCACCTGCCTAGCTACCCCCTTATTAAACTATGCCGCGATATCAGTAATATTACAATAGAATTCAAATTAAAAGAAAAGAAAGAAATTAAAATTATAAATAGAAAGTTAATAATGCAATTAGTGATAAGATACTCAATCCACCAGTAGTTGAGAGTTCCGGGAACAGCTTGAAGCCTCACTCGTATCGTTACCTTGGCATGAGACGAAGACCAAGAACTTATAGAAAACTAGCTTTTGTCCGCGGCTTCGCCTTCATTGCGAATTTTATAAAATCCTTTCTAAGCGGATGCCGTCATAACAACTACATGCGTGCCAAATTTCAGCGCAATCCGTTCAGTGGTTTGAGCTGTGTTGGTAGATCAGTCAGTAACGGTTGCCTTTTTTGATAAAATATATTAGGTACACAGATAACATTATAAAAAAGCTTGTTATTACGCAATAATTTTTAATTAAATTTATACCTACTATTACTGTCTATGTAATGTATTTCCCACAAAACTAATCTGTTGATGCCTAAACAATGAAGCCAATATTTTTAACAAGATTGAAAATTTGCGCGATTTTAATTTGTGTGATTGAAGCAGGAATTTCATGGAACTGAAAATATCGTCAGCTCGTGGGCGTTATACCTACGTAACTCATGATGAAATATTGGTGAAAAGGCCATTCATTAATGGTGTACTTTACTATATCAAGCTGTAGGTATATATCATTTTAATCATTCAAATGTGGTAGGAAGTAAATTAGTACTGAATCTGGGTGGAATACTTCTTTAATCTGACAGGGAATTTCTTGGTCTTCAGAAAACCTAAAATGGTAAGGGTTAAGGGTAAGTTATAGTTGAAGCGAGCGAGCCATCAAGCAATGTTGGACTGCTTGTCTGAATCTTATCATTAACTGTCTAAGCACTACACTGCTGTTCATACTACCCCAGCGTAAAACCTTACAGTGGTTCTACGCCTTTGAAGATGAGGAAAATGCCGCTTTTGTTTAGATAGCGTGCAATTAGTTATACAGTGGCCCAGCGTCTACCGAACGAGTGTATGGCAGTTTGGTGGCTGACTGCAAGAACTTATATACACATTACTTTTATTATGATAAATCTGTGATGAGATGTAGCACTTTAAATAATCCTTACCACCAAACAAACCAAACATCAGGGGGTGCAATCCGCAGTATCCTCCGGATTTAAGACATGTGTGACAAAACTTATATTTTCTTCATTGAATTCAATTTCGTGTGTCAAATGTTTTATTTGTTACCGAAAATTGTCTAGAGTAGATTGACCTTACACTTAAGAGTTGATTACATCAGATGATATCACGGAGTATGTAGTCTTTGGATGCTACGTATTTGAAAGCGGGATTATTTTAAGAAATAAAAATAAATACTAATCACATGACGTCATGACGTATCCAGCACAACTCACCAAAAATATACAAAGAAATGTATTTAACGATTCAGTTTGAAATTTTTTTGGAAACAAAGAAAAATTTTTAGTACCATTGGATCGAGGTGTTTCGTAGAATTGTTCGGCTTTGTTTCAATGCAATTGGTATTTCGCAAAGTGAAACTGTAGGCATCTCGTCAAAAATATAATTGTAAACAAGTTAAGAGGTTTTAGTTTGTGCTGTTATATATTTTTTATGCTATATTATTACTGACTGTTATATCGTTTATTATGTTTTGTGTTTGTCGTTCAATTTTTTTTTGTTGACTACGTTATTAGTGACTGCTTCCTTATTAGAGGTGAAATAATTATCTGTATAAATTTGTTTACTATTTATTGTATTATAATAAATTTTTTGGACCAGGTAATGTTTGACATTGTATAAAAATATTGATTTTTATAAATATTGTGTATTAAAAATGTTTGACTTTTTGGCTAACTTGCTGGCGATTTGGCAATGTCTGTAAGTCAGCAAGTACACTGTGATAAATAAATAAATAAATTATATGTATATTGTTATTTCAAAGGTATATATTTATTTACGATTTAAAGTAAACATTATTATAATAACTCAGAAGAGCATTAGTCAGTGATTTATGTTGTATATTCATGTTTTTATTAAACATATTTTTGTTTATAATAAAATTGGTTTGAGAAAGATATTTTATCTTCGGTCATCATCTTCATTAGCATGTTAGCCGGGAGACGCCCACTGTTGTTCATAGGTTTCCTCCAAGTGTCTACAACAAAATGGTCCTATGCTGACCGCATCCAGGTCATAGCACACTTATCAGGTCGTAAAGGCAACGCCTCTGTTTTTTACTATAAACGCTGGCTACAAAATGGCTGCGGACAGTACTGCCGTCCAAGCGATAAATGCAGTAAGGAGAATTTTTCGTGAAATGATTTAATAATAGATTCAGAATCGAGGCGATTCCAAATCCATTATTAATTCATTTTACGAAAAAATGTTCCTTAGTGCATTTATCGCTTGTACGGCACAGTAGCACATCGCCTCTTTTTCATAGTAAAACTATTTTTTGATTGACGTCGATTATAAAGTAATTATTCCATTCCTTGTTTGTCAAAAAATAATTCATTTTTAAATAAAAAAAACACCTTCGAAACTAAAAACGTAGAATGTGTGGTGAGGAGGAAGAAAGCACGGAGCACATACTATGTGACTGCGATGCACTAGCCAACAGGCGACTAACGGTCCTAGGTTTAGCTTACCCTAAACCAGAGGACTTTATAGACCTTATTCCCGCCAACATCGTGAAACTCATACAAAATGTTTTCGATGTTGGCGGGGATGGGTGATAAGGAAAGGGGAAGCACAAAAGATCCCATAGGGTCGAAGTGCTCTGAGATACGGCCTCAGCCCCTTATTTAAGAATAAGAATAAAAACGGAGAAATAGAAATTTTGTTTTTAAAAATCTAAATGTAATTTTAAAGACGGTCTCAAATACCCCTTGTATTTGAGACCGTCTTTAAAATTACATATAAAAAAATTATTCCAAATATTGAGGTTGGCACTGACCTCAAAAAAACATTTAGATTTTTATAAACAAATTTTTTATTAATTAATTTTTTAGTTTTTAAGTATATAATGTGTCAGGAAACTATCTCGAGATCTATTAGACAAACAAGGAATAGAACTATTACGATATTATCGACGTCAATTAAATAGACTTTATTAGGGATACCTCAAATACTACTCGTCAGATGTCGATCAAAAAATGGAACCGCACGACAAGCACCAGCCTCCAAAGGTTGGAAGAATCTTTAAAATCGGTACACCCAGTAAAGAGTTATGAGAAAACAAACATAAAAAATCCAGTCGAATTGAGGAATTCCTCCTTTTTTGAAGTCGGTTAAAGAGGCCATTTCCGAGCTGATAAGTGTGCTATGACCTGTCAGCGTCTTCGGATAGCGGGTTCTTTGCCAAATTATAAAGTTTTGGAACTTAATTTATTAAAAAGAAGAGAAGCTTAAAAATAAATTAAAATTATTAAACATATTAAATTTCTATAATTTAAAAATTATCTGGATACTCTTATCAGGGAGTACCTACTTTATCTATTGAGGGAATATAGAACTATCAATGAATGTTCGCAATAACTATAACAAGTCAGCACTTCATGAATCTTTAACAAATCTATTTTCAACCGAATATTAGAATTCGGTTGAAAATAGATTTGTTAAGGATTCATAATGTGCCGACTAGTTCTCTCCAGTACCCAATAGGTCAACCCAATAAATATTAACATCAATGAATATGCAAGCAACCTTAAACGAAATACAATAGTTAATGCACACAACTACCCTTTCCAATCTATTTCTTCCTCGAAAAGCGCCGCAAAAGTATATATTTCGGGACAGCCCACCTGGTTTCAACAAAGTCACGTAATATGTAAATTGTGATAATAAAACACTTTTATTGGTTCTTATGTCACTTTACTTGGCACTTTCACGATTTATAGCTTGCAGTGAGGACTGCAAACGCTTGAACTAGAGTTTGGTTTTTAATAAGGGTAGTTTTAAATCTATTAAGGACTTATATATTTAAAATTATACATACTTACTGCAGTAGAATTTGAGCCAAATATTTTTTTAACGGAATGAATAGGACTTAAAATAAAACTGAAGTTTGAGACCAATTTAATGTTCATAGGCCATGGATTCATGGAGGGTAACTAAAAATAGTATAGTTTTTTTTTACGGAACACATTAGTTTTTCAAATGAATGAAAGAAAATATTAGAAATATGTTTTTTGTCTTAATGATCAGTGGGAAAATTAAGTGCATTTAAATTAAATTTTATACATAAATTTATGTCTACCTACATTATTTAAGTTAACTTAATAAAATAGTGTGGAGTTTGTAAGTGAATTAGGAACATCCATTTAAGAATTTTAAGAGAATTTAATTATGAAATAATTTAAAATATTCTAAAACTTCATTGCTCTGAATCATATTCGTACTATCACAGAAAATTATAATACTAATGAATATACTAGCACGTTGAAATAGTTTATTTGGGAAAGGCTATATTCGCTTAATTTATTACTTTCAATTTCCTATATGTAGAACCGTGCAATTCTTGTTTAATTTTTAAACCAAAGTTATGGAAATAATATGGTCTCATTCGCCCGCTATTGCAATATTATACATATGTAAGATTATTAGGTAATGTTATCATTCATTCTTTAACTACATGCAGGTTAAATTTACAAGCGAGTCAATATAGCCCCTATTAATAGCGTACCAAGTATCATTAAGCTGTGCATTGTTGTATTTTCCATTTCAATACATCGAATAATGACTAATAGTTCCATCTTAATCCGCTTTGCTAGGATTTTCCTTCGCCATATTGGAAATGCAGCGTAAAAATAGTATAACAGTTTTGACATGCAGTTTTGTGAAAAATTATTAAAAGATTGAAGGATAAATTTTAGCTTCCGGTGCCTTTAAAACGAAGATTTAAAAATAATCAATTATAAATTCGGACTGTAGGTGTACCAATTAATTTTTTCATTTAGATTTTTAAACAGACTAATCATATACCTTTATTTTACATTGCATTAACATTTTTTTATTAAATAAAATAAAGTACAATGCATTTTATCGCAAGCTATCGCTAAGGGGCGTTCAACTAGACTTATGATGGACAAGATTTGAAAAGAATGTACTTAGTCGAGAATATTGAATTTATTTATAACTAGCAATCCACCCCGGTTTTGCACGGATAGTACCCGGATAGTACTTACTTTACCTTAACGAATTATACTTTAAAATCTTTCTCTTGAATCACACTGTCTATTGATGAAAACGGCATTGAAATCCGATGTGTAGTTCTAAGCTTACAGACCGGAAGAGTGACTTTGTTTTATACTAAGTATAAAAATGTACCAAATAAGGTAATTTTTTCAACATTTCAAAAGTAATAATCGAATAGAAATCCCGTCTGTCCCCTGAGACGAACTTCTTCTTCTCTTAATTATTGGCTTCGTGGTAATTACGCTGTTAGCTAATGTCAAGTGAATGTACATAGATAAATGGTCCGGTAGATTGAGTTAAATGGAGTCTTATAACATGTTTTGTTACAACAATAAGTCGAGTGAAACTCCCGAAACGCGTTTCGTATCCGTGACCTTTCGCTTTCCTGTGCTAGCTCGTTGGAAGAGCGTTTGCCCATATAACGAAAGGTCTAGTGCCCCACTAGTGCGCAACTATGTTTAAAAATATTTACTTAGAGAGGCATTTACCATAATAGGTAATAACATAATTAACTTAAATCATAGTCGTCATCGTGGCGGAGTTTTCAGCAACACTGCCTACCTCATCAAGCGGTCCGGGTTCGAGTCCCGGTAGTGGCATATGTTCGATGTTGACCACGAATATTTGTTCACGAGTCGTGGTCATTTATATATTTATTTAAGTTTACCTACAAAAATATATAAATTATTATAAATATTTGTCAGTTATCTCCACAACACAAGTTCTTAATAACACTTAATTTGGGCTAGATAATGTGTGAGAGCGGGAAAATATTATTATTTTATATTTATTGTCATGCCAATTACGATATGTATTTATAATGACGTATAAATAGCAGACTGTTGCGTACTGATGTAAATAAAGTTCTTCTATTATGGCTGTAATAGAAGAAATAACCGTAAGTATTTTTTCCATTTCGATGTAATCACTGGCAGCTGCCTTGTCACATACACCGAGCAGAAGATAACTTTTATATTTATTGGACATAACAGGAAGGTGTTTTGTGGGCTCTTAGTCGTCTAAAGCTATATTTATGTTTGAAATTGTTCATAATCTTTAATGGAAACCTTGTTTGGTCCTTAGGCGGACGCCATTTGGTGTTTCTTTTCGATCTTCAATACATACAGTCCATTTACTTAATCAAAAACTGAAAGGTCTGTCACTTGAAATCTTATAATGGACGATATTGAATTTGGATCTTTTCTTCTTTGTCCTACCTTAACAATACAAAAGGACTCAAGTGTCCTCAAAGAAATAAAAGGAGTCTCAGTTTCAAGTCTTACACATTTACATTTGTAAAATGGAATCGAAAACGCAGTAAAATAATATGAAGAAACCGAAGTAAAAGCTTTAGAGAAAGCAGAAAGGTACGAGTATCTAAGAACATTAAATCAGCGTGTGATACTCTGTGATTGCAAATCTATAAAAAATAAAACGTTTTCATCAAGATTGCTAGGAGCCAAATTGTACCTTAATTCGAAGCGGCAATAGTCTTATTGGCTTGACGATGGAGGCCGATGGACTGATTCACGTTCAGATATTGCACTATTGTCATACAAAAACCTAGTAGTAAAAGAGGCAATAAAAATTAACGCTGCTAAAATTTTGATTTTTTAAGCAACAGCAACAGTCTTGAGAATTCTTTAGATGTAACCAGAGATACCGGACAATCTATCGTCCGATATTGCGGCAACGGAAATTGTAGTCGCCAATGATGCGGCGTTGGAATTTCTAATAAAACCAAGAAAATTTTCTCGGTATCAAGTTCAGTGTTACCTGCATTATTTTATGGTGTCATAGACAGGTCATACAAAACTTTATAGTCTGTAACTGGGTTACTGTTAACAGTAAAAGCTGTCGTTATGCCATGGCTGAGTAACATAAAAAGCTTGGGAAGCCATAGAACAGAAATACCACGTACTACTTTATATGTTACTGCTATTGTGTATTGTAATAATTAAAGAATAATTGTACATACATTTATAACTACTCTCGTAATCCTAAAAGGGGTTAATTAGTGTTTAGATAATATTTAGTTACACACAGTATGGGACATGCAGTGGTTCCGATTGTGACATGTTGCCATTGCACAAAAAAATAAAATCCTTCAGTAATCCAAAAAACGAATACCAATAACCAGAACATATATTAAACTCAAAAGCATATCTGTAGTCCAAATAATTATAGCAGAGCGTAGAAAAATACTTAGAATGAGGGTAGGCAGATTTGTCTGCCAATAAACATCAACCCGTATGACTTTAGTTCATCCGTGAACATGGCCCATAAAACTGCGCCGAAATATCCGATAATTCACAAAACAAAGGTAACTTTGCAAAATACTTCGATAGCTTATCCTAGGCATATCTTACATAGAAAGTATTACAATACAAAGTTTAGTTTTAAAGTTTTAAGTATTTTTGTTTTATTCAATTCAATTTGGTTGTGCTGTACAAGTGCAAAAGTGTCTTCATCTGTGCTATCTTGCCCTTGAGTGCAATGAAATCATTCAAACTACGGATTGGCAACTGGGATGAAGAGTAATACATACTAGATGATTTACATTCAAGTTCGTATATACAACATGTAAATTAAATAACCAACACCCTGAATACAGGTGTTTTGGGTTCAGCTTCTGGTTTGATTTCAAAAATTTTTTTTTTATAAAAAAAACGACTTTTTTTTGAAAAAAAAAACAAAAGTACCCAGAAAACATAAATTACAATATTTTCTGGGTACTTTTGTTTTTTTTAAAGTCGTTTTTTTTAAATAAAAAATTTTGAAATCGACTCAGAAGCCGATCCCAAACCACCTGTATTCAGGGTGTTGGTTATTTAATTTACATGTTGTATAGCTTATATGAAAAAAAGAGGCAGACAAAAATATGGAAGTACATAAATATATGAATAGCAAATAAAAGTCAAGGCATATCTTTAAGAAGACGATGTATTTACCTTATTAAACAATATTTGTTTGGTAAAAAATATAATATTAACTGAGAGATGTGTAAACTCTCGATAACGCAGTCTTAAAACCTTAGTGGTTTTTTAATGTTATCGCTTATAAAATTATGTATTGATTTGTCCAAACGTTAATAAATAATAAAAAAAACTACATTAATGTTGGAGTTTCACCCGAGTTCTTGTTGTAATAATACGTGTCGAGAGACTCCATTTTTAAATTAATCTAAGGAACAATTTAAACGCGAGATTGCCTTTGCGGCATACGCTGCGAAAGACGCGTTCGGCAAGGGCCATTCTTTTTTCCATTCATTTTAGCTGACGATTACCGCTGCGTCAGACGTAAAAATAGTCAATGTTAATTGCTGTATACCTTAACTAATACTATAATGAGGAAAGAATTGATTGTTTGCTTGTTTGCATTGAATAGATTCCGAAACTACGGGACCGATTTTGATGAAATTTGGTAACTAGTTATTTTGAGACCATGGGACGGACATAGGATGCTTTTTGGTGCGAAAATCGACATTAACGCAAGCGAAGCCGCGACCGCTAGTGTAATATAATAGTACGTGTCAAATGCAATGCGTTTTCCGCAAAGTTTGCCGCATGAAACAACCGGGCATTTCATGGTCTATCCACACACATCCAATCCATTTAACGCCGTTGTGGTGGAGTGGTCAGAATAGCTGCTTACACATCAAGCGGTCCGGATTCGAATCCTGGTAGCGGCAAATATTTGTGTCACGAAATATTTATTGACAAGTCAATGGTTGATAAATATTTTAATTTAAGTTTATTTATAAAAAAAAATATAAGTATATTAAAAATGTTCTTTATGATATTTACTATATCTACTAACACACGTTCTAAGTAATATTTACTTTGGGCTAATTGGTGTGTTCGTGGAAATATACTGCTATTAGTAGGACTGCTATATCCGGGCCTTGCCGGGACGTGTCGGGCGGACGCTTGGACTATGAAACTCCGTCGCCGGCCCGGACACAGAAGTGTTTGAACGAGTTCGTATAAAAATTACGCAATGATATTTTTGTCAACTACTGACGGAACAAGTCTCGCGTACGGCATGGACTTGTGTGGATCGAGCTTTATTGTTACTTTAGATAAGTTGTTTACTTGAAATTCACAAAATGCGTAATCTCATTAATTAAGAATAGAATACATTAAGGTTTCGAATTCTCTAAAGTATACATTAGCAAATCTGTTGCTTGTATTTGGAATTGACAATTTGTTTACCAACATCTTTTCGTGTTGGCTCTTTCGTCCTTCTTGAATGCGCATGCCAAATTTATTTTTCTATCAGCATTGAATGCATGAATTCGAGTATGATGGGTTTTGTATACACAACGGCATAATATTAGCACAGTCTAATGTATTATATAAATAAGGTTCTCTCTATGATAACCGATTTGTGTGACACATGTGTCGAGATAGGGTACTGTGGACTAGCTGCTCCAAAAGTTACAGCACCATTTGGCTTCGATATTCTCTAAGGTCCGTTAATCAGGCTGCTCCTAATAAGTTGAAAATAAATTCTGCTACGTATTGAATAAGGGTCAAGAAAAATGCACATATTTAATATTCAGTGCAGGTTAGCGGCGCAAATACAGGCTTGACATAAATAATAAAAATAAAACGCATGCTCCAGTGAAATTGACGTAGAAAATGAACACGGAATATAGCTTCGTTCAGAGCTGAAAATGAAAGAAGAAAAAACGATTTTATTTTAAACGCCGAACAGAATGCGCTGTCAGTTTGACCAGAGAAAATTTCATGACTATACGAAATTGAAGAGCTGTTCTAGATTAATGCAATGCTTATGTTTGAGCAGATTGTTAGTTTAGAAAAATTGACGATATTAAAACCACTTTTGCAGATTCAAAATTCTTATGTTTGGGTTTTACATTTTTGGTATGTTATCCCAACGTTTTTGAAGTGAAACTTCTTTATCGGCGTTGGAAAAAAAATTACCGTCACATTTTTCGGTTACGCGCCATCTTTGATTCGGCCATAAAAAAGTTTCACTTCTTACATGTGTACACTAGTACACGCACACATTTTTTTAAAGATAGAAGCACTATTTGCCGATAAATCGTTGGCCAAAAAGATCATAGCCGATTTTGCAAATACTATGATTCTCCACTCTGCTTGGTTATAAGAATAAACAAACAAATGAATATGTCAACAATCAGAATACTTTATTAAATATCTAATTAATAGAGGTAGGACAAACTAGGGATTATTCGTGGAACCGTTCTCTCAGCAAATAGCGATTCTGTAAATCGTTCTGTAAATCGTGGTTTTATTACACTTTTCAAAATCGTGGTAACGGTAATATGTAAATATTTATTTTATTTTATGGAAAAGGGGACAAACGAGCAGACGGTTCACATGATGGTTAGTGAGCACCGTCGCACTTGGACACTTGCACTTGCAACACAAGAGGGATCGCAAATGCGTTTCCGGCCTTTAGGAAAGAATACGCTCTTTTTTTGAAGATGTCCATTGTCCGTCCATGTCATATCGGTTTGGGAACACCGTTGGCGAAAGTTCGTTAATTAATATAATCGTTTAAAACTACCACGAATATCGATGACTCACGATGTCATTTTGATTGCTCTGTTAAGGCTTTTTTCAGCCTTTCTATATTTCTGTAGAATGTTGTACGTGACGTTTTTGAAGCATTTAAAATATCGTGGGAAGATTTCAATTTATTTCAAGCCTTTTAAATAATAACTATGGCGAATACGTATAATATACTTTTCACAAAGTGTAAAGATTAAAATCAATGCCATCGCATTTAAAGCAAATAATAGTCATTTGTTCAACAAGTGAGCAAAGTTATTTTTTACTGCGAGTGCCGATATTAAATCACGAACCAGTGAAGTAGTCTACAATTGAATTACGAGCATAGCGAGTGATTCATAAATAGACTACTGAGCGCAGTGAGTGATTTAAAGGCACGAGACAAAGAAAAATGCTCTCGTGTGAAACATACAACTTTACAACTCTCCAGCGAGAAAATTGTTATAGCTGAGAAAAACAAGGCAATACTTTAATATATGTTTATCATCTTAAAAATAACTATTCAAAATAAAAATTGAGGTTACTAAAATAATTTAGATTGAATTACAGTCTTGTTCAAAGCTCGCAGCAAAAAGCGTTTTTCCTTCGAGATTTTACGAAGCAAAAGAGGTACTTTGGTGCTGGAGAGGTAAAAAATATTTATTTCATTTATGTTATTTAGAAGTAAATTAATTGCACGAAGGAGTAAAAATAATGAAAATTCACTACAAATATTAAGTTACCTCGCTTTTGGTTGGATTCAACTTCATGTGTTAACAGATTCCCCGAAAATGTCTTCACTTACCTGAAAAAAAAGAAGAAAATAATTACTCGACAGATTCACACCTAAACATGAAATCACACTTAAAAAGCAGAGATATTAAAAAACTTGTGAATACCCTAACATCTGTGGTTAACATAGGATCGATAAAGTTATTAAAATGAGTAAAAAATTTGTGATTTTATAAAAAAGTAATGAAACTTAATGAACAATCTTCTATAAAACAGATTTTAGAACACTGAATCATTTAGTGCTAGTTAATTGGTTTTGAATAACACAAACAGTAAATTATTATTTGAAGTGTATGGGTGTCTATTGGGCTTATAATCGTGTGTTACTTTTATTAGAATCATTTAGCTGGCTTAATTTACAAATAATGAAATCTACTAAAATATATTCATAATGCTCAGAAGCTAGCTGGCATTCCGTCTTGTCTATGTCTGACCGTGAATTGAGTTTTGCTAAGTATTTTTAAATCTTAAAAATCCCTATCACCGCTTCGCATTATATTTGAAAATAATTATTACAAAGAAACGGCGCAAAAAACTCCACAGGTCGCGGTTTGGTAATAGGGCATTATATTTTATTATCTATTTTAGCCATCTTCGGTAATTACAAAATAGTGTTAACATAATTTGAAATGTAAATCAATTAAAACACTGCTCTATTAAGGCTATCTTGGGTTCCTATATAACGACAAACATAAAGTTTATACTGCGCTCTTCACAAGTAGCATCAATATTAATAATCTTACAGAAGTACCAATTATCTAACTCAAACCTAGAGTAATAGGAAGTTCAACGATTGAACCAGTTTAGTAATTTAATTAAGGGAACTCTAGATATTGTCAAATATAAAATATGATTAGGCAAATATACAAAATTTCGACTCATGATCGCTCTTAAAAACGCCTGCCTGTAACAGGATTAAACCCACATTAAAACCCACGTTCAGTGTCCCTTTCGATTACACATTTAATAACAGCTTACTCCATACAAATAAGTTTGAATTTTTGCTCAAACGCAAAATGAGAAAGGGTCCCTCAACTTGGCGAAATATGCTTTTCAACTTCTGCCAATAAATTGGATTCATGACGTCAATCATCCTGGCGCTTTTACACGTTCATTACCCGGTGGTTCACCTCGCATTTGTGCAAATGCGTCAAATCAATCAAGAAGTTGTTTACTTTAAGGCATTCCACTAATTACTTTTAAGTCGTCATAATTTCCTACCTCTAATTTAGTAGCAATAAATGTTGGCTGTTAAAGAAGTCCAAAGTTGGTAATGACGTTTTCAAAATGAAAACATTATAAGCAATCCGCCTATAAATATAACTGAAATATATTTGTAACTCAGTTTTAATTTTGGAAGTGATGATTAAGTATGCTTAATTACAAAGAAGTTCAAAGTATACAAAGACACACATTTATTTTAGGGACGCTTAGTTTCATGGTGTACATTTATAAGTTTTGATAAGGTGAAAGAACAGGGGCGCAATTCTCGTTTCCGTCGCGTAATGAACCCCATTACGATACCGAAAACCGTGTAGTAATGGCGGTTTTATAAGCAAGTTTGTTGAAAAATAAATAATGATATTATAAGTGTGCAAAGACACCTGGCGATTTCTTCTGATCTTTTTACGTTTGTTCGCGTTCTGGTTACTCGTTGGCGTACCGCACTCTGCGGGGGTTGTAGTTAGAAAATATTTTTCACATTTATCACGTACAAAGGCTTGAATCTAAATATTTCTTTTATCAGAGAAAAGTAATTTATTGAGAAACGAATTTCATTATTCTCTTTCAAATATAATTCTGAACAGATTTGCGGGAGTAAAGGTGACGTGGGACACATCGTGTTTGCAGATTTTGCTTTAACATTTTATTTGTAAGCTACTTTCGGAGGATTAGTGGTCATAGGACACAGGAGCTTTTGTGCTGAACAACTTTAGATTTACCATGTTTGTGTACGACAGAAAAGGATTTGGGCTTTTGTATTCCGAAGGACTGTGGGATCTGTTTTCACAATACGTTTTTACGTAACACATATTTCGAGTTCCATCAATAAAGGAAGAGGTAAATAGAATACAATACAATTTCATCTGCCAAGAATGTGATACATTAATAGTTTAATAGCCAGCGAGTTCAAATTCCTTGAATGCAGAGCTGTCCTAATACTAGAAGCACTAATTTATTCTGAATTGCTATAAACCTAAGAAAAGCACAGGGAATAATATAATAAAATATTATTTTTTTCTTATGGGATGGTAAACAAGCTTGTGACCCACCAGGAATTCAGTAGTTTTTTTTTGACTGACTACTGCAGAATGCCGCTGATGGCATTTTCTGCTTTACCGGGTTTTTAAGAAGGCGAAGACCTGAGAGGGTCCTCAAGCCTGTAAGTCGGCCGTTCCTAGGGGATTACTGGGCGACCAAGCATCTCCCCATGGGGAGTCTCTCGCCATGCCCAGCGTCCCTAGGACAATCGAATCGGAAGGGAGCGATGCGCCCGAGGGTGCCTCTAAAGGCTCGTCACTCGGCTCGGGCGCGTCGTGTCGTGGAGGAGGTGAGGAGAAGCGTTCCGATTTGAGTTTTTCTACAAACATTTTTGCGACTAGCCTGACACCACCACACCTTGGGAATGACTGCTATTTTTCGACAGCAACCGGGACCACCAGAACGTGCCTTCCGAAGAATGGGGGAAAATGGAGTTGGTAACTTAGTTTTCGTGATCATAATAGCTCATGGCCGCGGAACCATCGGCCTTCTAAGAAATCAGAATATGTGGTTTCATTTTTAATAATTGTACCATGAAAAAAAAACCGAATGTTTTTTAGCGATTAAAGTAAAACTTCTTTAGCTCCGTCTATATGTATGTTTATCTATATAGAGGGTGAATTTTTCAAGTAGGCCTTCAGGGCCAAATCCTACACTATAAGGAATATCGAAAAATGCTCAAAGAGGTCACGAGCTCGATAATGATGAAAACAAAAACTCCATTATGCCAATACTCCAATTTGTTATTATTCACGCGAAAACTCACAATTCTAATATTTCTCTAAATATTTCACTTCAAACGTAGAGTATTTAATGTATTGAACCAAACATTAATTTATAAAATTGTTGAAAAACTAAACAATAATAATATACATAAATAATAATAACAGACGAAACGTAACTCTCTCTTTCTATCTTCACTAACTTAGATATCCCTCTCAACTTCCGTTCTCCTCGCCCGATCACTCTTTTCGTAACGCTCTCGTCACGCATTCACCAGCTTACTTTCTAAGGTTTAATATACATGTACATTACGGGATCAAAGATTCGATCGCAAACTATCAAACGAAAACGACGCCAACGCCCTTTCGTCAGTTAACTCGATCTATATTATTAATATCTTCAGACGGAAATGTAGCTTTCAAGTCCTTGTTTTATACCGAAATACGACATTGGTGGGCGGATATAAGCGCTGTTTATATTGTTACAGAGCCTTTGTAATCCCTAACGGCGTTTTGGGGCTACTGTACGGTACAATTTCTTGTATAGTCGAGGGTTAATGCGTACATAGGTAATTCTGAGCGTGTGTTAGCGCGCAAATGGCATTGACAACGCGCTGCCTTATTTGCTATTATACAATTTTTCACTCATGAGCCCAGGTGAAGCATGATGCTCAGTGCCGGCACTAACGCACACAGATGCTTAGTTCTGATCTCACAATGAATTCAACATACAGAATTTCTTCTAAGTGCCAGAGCACAGAAAATGCTCAGTATAATAAAGAATCGCTACAACAGAAAAATAACGCCGCCAATAATTAAGCATTTTCATATAGGTAGTAGGTATCATAATAAAGGTGTAAAATAATACTCATGCAACATTATATTTATTTAGGCGTAATGCGAAGTAGAATATTTATTTTAATTACTTCTTACGCGAGTTCACGCTGTTATTTAAATAGCCTCATTAAAATCCGGTAGTAAAATATATTTTACAACTGCTCTCACTCCATTTTGCAAATAAACAGAGACAAAAGTTCAAACAGCGGGTATCGTATTTAGATATTACCTAAGCATGTAATTGCCATAATAAGACACATTCTAATAATGGTCGGGATACACGACGACACTGACACTCGACACAAATGTCAACACAAATGTCGACACAAATGTTGACACAAATGTCGACACAAATGTCGATACTAGTGGCGATTGCGTCCCCACGATAAGCAATTTTTTGTGTCGACATTTGTGTATACCTCTAGTGTCCCAGTTCAAGTATATTTGCTGTCTACACGAGTCGGGGCATGCTACAATGGTTTCAATTTAGTATAGTACATTCCATCGCCATGAATCGACGTGCTGCTGCCACGATAGGTGTTTCTTTAATTGAAATACGTCGTCATAAAAAGATATTGATATGAGTTAATAATAAATATTTTTATTTCAGACCATGCAGTCCGTAAAATTGTTAGTAGGTACAATAGATACTTATAAAATATGTTAGTAAAACACGTCAAAACAAAAACAAAACAAATCATCAAAGCAAATAACAGGAACATTAAAAAACATTAAAATTCAAAGTTAAAGATTGGATTAAAAGAAGAGCAGAGCACAGCTGCTGGGCAGATAATCAATTGTTATATGAACTGGAAAGCGAAGATCCAAGATGCTACAAAAACTTTCTTCGGATGAAACACGATGACTTTCAATATTATTCCTATGTGCTCACATAACAGAGTCCCGTCACAGAGTTAATTTCAACTCATTTGTGGTGAGCGTGCCGACAGAGAAACTGCAGACGTTCCTGAAGGAAGATTTCTGGCCGATAGGCGTCGTATTTCGGCGCTTTCGAGGACGGCTACCGGACACTGCGCATATACGTCAAGAGACGCAGATGATAGTGCCTAGTGGTTAATTAAGTGTATTTTATTTTTATAATTATGTATGTTAGTCTTTAAGGTATTTATTATATGGGCCTAATGTTTTATACTTTGTTGCCTGAAATAAAGAATTATTATTATTATAATTATTATCTGAGCCTTGTCCGCTCTTCTTTTTTTAAGTTTTCTTAATTCATTATTAAATTGCGTTTGTAAAATGTGCAATTTTCTATTTATTTCTAATGCAGTAGTATTAAATTGTTCTGCCTAACTTTCTGCCGCTGCTGACTCCTTTACACGATTTTTATAATCGTAGTTTGATATTTGCCACAATTTTGGCAGCGCTTCATAATATAAAATCAAAGATTTTATTCTCTCTGCAGTCCATGCGCGTGGCGTGACGCCATATTGGTCTAGCTATAAATTTCGCACAAGTTCAAAATTGTCGACACTCGTGTCGGACACTGCACACGCCCTGTCTCCACGGCCGCGACACAGACACTGAGCGCTACAGACACTACATTGGCAACTAAATGTCGCGATAGTGGACACACAGACAGTCGATGTATACACTGACTGTTTAGTGTCTGGTGTCGTCGTGTATCCTAACCATTAAAGATACCAAATTTGTATCAGTACATTTGGTAACAACACAATTAAATTTTCTATTTTTAGTCCACGTATACCTACCCTAATTCTATTTCTCGAGTTCCGTTTGGCTTTGGTTGTAGTGACGTGTATAAACAAGTGCCCGCGCTGTGTATACGGTCGTGACAAAGCGCTTCCGACTGTACAAACACTAACATGCACGTCTGACAACATTCGTAATCTAAACAGATTTCGTGAAATAAAGAATCTGTATCCAGCATCGAACCAATGTAAAAGAAAAACTAAAATTCAATATTGGTAACTTTTCTTAAACAAACAAAATATACAATGCAAATGTTTGTGTTAAAGATAGTTTACTTCTAAATATCCATGACGCGAGTAAAGCCTATTATTGAAGCTAACACTCTCTTCTTCCTATCCTGGTTTGGGTTATGGGTTCAGTGTAATATGTCATCATACTGCTATGGGTTTTGCCATTATTTATGTCTGTCTCCTTAGGAATTGGTTTACTGAAACCACGCGAATGACCTCTTCGTGCGAAGCTCTGCGCGGGACTCAGAGTCTTCCTTAGTCGACTTTAAGACCTTGTCCAGAAGAGTGAATTCGAAGCGGATCTTTACGCGCGAACACATACTGAAGCTCAACGCGAAGCTTGTGGATGCAATGTATTGAGCCCCAGTACCTCGCCAACGCGCGTTGTGTGTTCACGCGTAGAGATTCGCGGCAAATTCGCTCTTCTGGACAAGGTCTTACGACTGAATACATGAAAAGGGGAACTAAGCTAGCTCTATAATCCTAATATTATAAACGCGAAAGTCAGTTTGTTTGTTACACTCAAACTCAAAACTACATTATCAGGGAGTAACAAAGGCTGTATTTATTTATTTTTAATTAGATATCCCTACGCAAATTACAATAATGTAGCCTTAGCCGTGTGCTGCCATTTTGATATTTGTTAGACAATTTAGGTTACTATGGAGATCCATTTGTCATTTTAATTGAGGTGCACTGCAATTTTGTTGTTTGTTAAAAAAATATGTTAGTATGAAGATCTCTTTGCTCTGACACTTACAGCGGCTCCACATAATCCTAACCGCTGTCATCGAAAGCTAATATCAAGACAAATTTACGAAATTTGACAGTCCGATGTTGGATATTGGGCCGGGCAATGTGAAAGACGGGTACACTTTTCATACATTTTAATTGCTCCCGATATCGTATCGGCTACCGATACCGATACCAATATCGGATTGGATAATGTGGAATCGCTCTTAACATTTTAATATTACAAAGAGGAATATTTAATATAAGAATAAGTTCAAAACTAATAAACTTATTTTAAAAAAAAAATCACCGTTAAAATGCTACATTATACTTGAGTTACAAAGGCTATATTTGATTTAAAAAATCTCGACGCGCACTAGTTAATACATAATTTAAGTTATCAAAGAAACTCCATAATTTTAAAAGCAAAGAGTTCTGTCATTATCGTCATCAACAGCTCATATAATGTCCCCACCGAGGGGCTCGAGCCTACCCTTCGCTAGGGGCGATTAGGCCTTAGTCAACCAAGCTGGCCTAGTGCGGGCTGGTCGACTTCACACAACCTAAGAATTTCTTCATAGGTGTGTGCAGGTTTCCTCATGATGTTTTCCTTCACCGTAAAAACGTTGAATAAACGTACATATGAGAAAACAAATTGGTACGTGGCGGGGTTCGAACCGGTGCCTCCCGGGTTAGACAACCCGTATGCACTACGCCACCAACGCTTCTTTCACCGAACTTTCACTTTCCACAGAAAATTCTGTGCTGTATTTAAAACCGTTCCGTTAAGGTTCATTGACCAACACGTACAGTCAAAATAAGACTTTAAGATTATTCTTTTTTTTTCAGCGGCTGAAAAATATAGCATTCCTCGTTAAGTACTCTATCACAACATTTTTTCTGATCATTGCTCAAGAGGCCGTGGCTGTTTGCCAGAACAACTTCGATTTAATTAAGACTTTCAAGAAATTACGATTGACAGTCACAAAACTTAAAACGATATTTTTTTTAATTTAAATCATGTACTTTAAAAGAGGTAGAGCAGATCATAAGAGCCGTTCGAATTTAAAGTCATCCACAAGGGAAGCCTTCATTTTATATGACATATAAACATCAGATGTGTTGAAGGTTCAGAGCTTGCCATCGTTATAAATTATTAGGCCGAAGGTAGAAACAAACTTTACCGTGTTTCACTAGAAACCTTTCGACCTTGTCCAGAAGAGCGATTTCGCCCGTTGTCGAGGTACTGGGGCTCAATACATTGCGTCCACAAGCTTCTCGCGTTGAGCTTCAGTATGTGTTCGTGCGTAATGATTCGCGGAGAATTCACTCTTCTGGACAAGGTCTTAAGGGCGTGCACTCGATTTAGGTCAAAATTGTAACATTTTGTGGATTTTTCAGACCTAATTTTGAAGCGATGTGAATAGATTTGCAAAAAAATTAAAAACACTCTAAAGAGATATTTTAATTTAAGCTTATGTTTTTTTAAAGCAAGGTGAATTCTATAGCGCAGTTTTACGAAAATGCAGTTTAGACATATCTTTTAGATGAAATACCGTCATTATAATGGCAAAAAATACTTTGCAAAAACTATTTTCCCCATAGCAAATATACTATTCTAAACCACTATAGAGCCCAAATAACTAAAAAATTTAGGTTACATATTAAAAATGGATACCAAAAATAATTACAAATTGGTAAATTTTAATGACGATTTTTACAATTTATTTGAAATTAAACTCATTTAATGTACTTATTTTATTAAAATACATGTATTGCTAGACATAATAATGATATTATAACATTGTGAAATACACTCAGATTATTTTTGTGAAAAATTGTGTAAATCCGAGCTCGCGGGCATTTTCCGATCGTACACCCCGGGTCTTCCCAGCTAGTGGACTTATCGCTCTGCGAGCAATGTCCATGTGTGGATGGGGTCATATAGACAGTGTATCTAACAACAATACAGCGAAGAAAATATTGTTGGTATTTCGATGAATGCACGCTCTACCACTCAATATGGAGTGGCTATCTTTCCATTAACTGCTGGAGTAAAATATTCCTGTAAGCATTATAGGAATATGCTATTATGGTGACAGACTATGACAAAATGGCAGTAAATTGGTAGCTAATGGTAACAATGTGATAGCCAGCGAACTCCTAGCACCAATGAGTACTCTTCTGAGGATCGAGCATGGACCTTTTTTACTAAGTTATAAGGCAATTAGTCTAAATAGATACATAAATATGAACTTTTAAAAACGTCTGTAGTTATTAACCTTTAATTAGTCGCGAGGGGTCTATTGGACCCCGAGCGAGATTGTTTTTATCACATTTCGGCAAATATTACACTTACGCGGCCTTACGTCTTGGTACCTTCCTAGCTTACCCGCCCTTCCCGTCTCACTGTTCTGCAAGCCGCGGCGTCAAACACACGTGCCGTACGGAGGTGCTTGGGGTCCAACAGACCCCGCGCGACTAATAGTATAGTAGAATTTTGGTAAGTATAATGATAGGGTAGGGATAGGAAGTGGTTCCAAAGGCCGTTGTCACCTGTGTGCGAGGTCTAAGGAAAGAAAAACAAAAACAAAGTGTTGTAAATGCAACAAATTTATGTGTAATGAACACGTTACAAAGGTCTGTGATTCATTTGCCTAAAAATTTAAGATAATTTTGATTATTGTTTTAGAAATCTATAATTTTGTTATTTTCTGAAAGACTAACATCGTTTTGATAATTTAGATGTTGTTCTTAAAGTTCCTATATAAAATAAATATTTTCACTAATTTTATCTATTTTATTATCAAAAGTAAATCCTGGGGTGTGTCCGGACCCCACGCGACCAAAATAACGTAAGTATTTAAGCGCGACTAACTAAAGGTTAAGTATAATTATCTTATTAGTTTGCCAAAAAGTATTTTCACGAAAACTGATAAGTTACTTTTCTTGGAAAACAAAAATAACTTCCTTTTTTATAGGACAGCAGACATTGAACATGAAAATTGAAGTAATTTTATTCATTAAAATAATACCCCAAGAATGTTAAAACGATTTGCATTACATAGAACTTATTAAAATGCGTAATTTATTTTTCTTACATTTGATGCTGAGCTTTCTTGTAAAGTTTTAATAAACGAATTTTTCTGTTGACTGTACTCACAATAAGAACACTGCAGTACGAAAATAAAGCTTTCGAGCTCCCAAAAAATATCTCTTTTCCGTGAAAAACACAGGGAAACATTTGCGGCTGAAATATCACACACTTGATATTTTTTCGAATCCAAATCTTCTGGGAACCTTAATCAATCTTTCTAACCTTGTTCCTCTACCTTTCTCTTTTGAGCCCATATTATGCTTTGGGGTAATAGGGATAGTTATCTAAAATCTATTGGATGTACCTATTATATGTATAGTGTAGAGCCAAGCTTTAGAAGATTTATATTGTCATAGTCAAAATTTGTACATGAGTATAACTAGAAATTTTAGAACTTATTTTATAGGTATGTAGTAGTGGATTGCCGTACTATTATTTATCGCACTCGTACTTCTCAATATTATACTCAATTTGAATTCAATTTTCAAACAATGATTTTGAAAAAAAAAAATAGTTTTACTCAATGGACTCTAAGGATATAACGATCAGTCCAAGCATGCAGTTGTCAATGGACATTATATCGACCAAACAAGGTATCTGCCATTTTCACTATTTATGAATCGTGTTTCACTTCGTTTATGAAATCGAAGTGATTACTAAGTCACTTTGATTTTACCAACCTTATCGTACCTACAAGTGTGTACATCACTATTCAACTAAGAAAGTGATATACAAGTCTATAGGTAGGTAAATAAATGGTATGAAATAGTATTCAGCGTTGGCAAAATTGAGTCGACTACGCCGCTAACACCACAGGCTAAGACTCTAAAATTATAATATCTACATTTAAAAAAAATATTGGTAGTTTTGTACAATAGTGAGAGTTTTTCAAATACGTTTGCCAAGCATACGTTTTACTTGTATTATAAATTTCAAACATGGAATGTAGAGTACACCTGTTGTACTGCAAAATCATCACTTCGATTTCATCGATAAAATATGTAAAATCTCTGTTTTTTTTACGAATAAGTTCGAGGTAAAGTTAGCTAGGATGCCAATCAACTTGGAAGTTTACATAATTTTTTCGCATTGTTTTATAGAAACATTATTACTTTGGTTGAAAATTTATTTCGTTTCCTCCGTACGGTTCGGAAGCCAATAAGGGCCAATTATTTTTCTCCAATATTGAAATTATTCATGTTCATTTGAATTACCCGCCATACAATATTTGTTATAGTTTGATGTTGTATATTTATATTCTCCTCTTTTATTAAATAAAATTTGTATACTTAGCACACCGTCCAAATCCCAGCGAACTTTGCTGAGCTTATCGGCTTTGTAACCTTTTACTTTTGTTAAATAAATGTAACTAAAAACCTTGCTTGGTTTCACCTGATTCAGCACTGAGTTCTTAAGGGTTAAGGCAATGTTTAAAAACTAAAAACTAATTGGGCGAAATATAGAATATTATGATAGTGAAAATTCCATGCAAACTTGTTCTGTGGTCCTGAAGATTATTGCTAACAAAGTTAGACCCACTGGTGTCAAACAAGTTTATTTCATTAACTAGTAAGTTATCTTGTATAAGCGAAAACCTCGACGGGACGTGTCTGCCAAAATTTACAAAAAATTACATAACAATTACGTTTTCATTCGCTTCAAATTCAAACAGGAAAACTTCTAGTATATAGACAATATTGTATAGTACAGTCTTCACTTGAAAAAGCTAGTTCCAATATTTTGGAAGTTATGTTTTTGCAATTACGCATCATCCGTGCTGTTCACCAATTGCAGGAGTATATGTGACTCACAGGTAGAGGCGTAGCCCACTTCCCACTAAACATCTCCAGGCATCCTGCCAAGGCACATTACGACAGTGACCAGGGATCGGGAAGCTTTCGCTTTCACCGAGAAGATACTATTTCCCATGCCTAAGTTCTTAATTCGTTTAAAAGATGTGAAAAAATGGCAAAAAGAAACGCGGGTAGGCTGACTTCTCAAATACGAGTAGGAATTTACAAATGAGATTCACACAAAGCCCCAATCAAGAGATTCAGTGCGAAAACAGCCCTGTCAAACTAAGTTTCCAAGTCCAGAGCGTAAAGTCACGGTTTGTAGGTACCATTTACAATACGGCCAATTTGAACAAGACACAATTTCTTGTGATAATGAAAAGCATATTCTATTCTTTGAGCACTATATTCGATATTTCCTTTTCTGTAATTCTAGTAGCGTAAAGGTTCATTCAATAGTAATAATAGTTAGATAAATGAACGGTATACTTTGAACTCCTTTAATGATTAATATTTTTGTACAGAGTTATGGCTCCGCGTCGTCGCGTAAGAAGCGTCGGTGGCGTAGTGCGTAAGAGCGTCGTCTCCCATCCGGGAGGCACTGGTTCGATCCCCGCCACGTACCAATGTGTTTTCAAATTTTGAATTCATATGTACGTTTAATCGACGCTTCTACGGTGAAGGAAAACATCGTGAGGAAACCTGCACACACCTATGAAGAAATTCTTAGGTTGTGTGTGAAGTCGACCAACCCGCACTCGGCCAGCGCGGTTGACTAAGGCCTAATCGCCCCTAATGTGGGGTAGGCTCGAGCCCCTCGGTGGGGACATTATATGAGCTGTTGATGATGATGATGATGATGATGGCTCCGCGTTTTCCAAGTTCTCGCTAGTTTACGTTAATAATTCTGTATGGCTATATAAAAGGAGTTCAAGTCTAATTGAAGCCTAATGTAATTTAGTGGGTGATAGGATAAGCAAATCTAGAATCTCTACATCCTCAGAAGAGTGACCCCCTCTTTCTCTCAACTCTTTTATTCGATCATATTTATTGCAACACATATTATAATACATTTTATTTTTATCACATTTTTTCGAAAAGAGCGTTAAGCGTTGAATGTAGAATAAATTGTTCTACGTTAACAGGAGCCAATAGTGTTTTGAAAGGAATGTGGATATTATAAGTAAAAGTTCAAATCACCAAAGAGATCAATCAAGAATATTTCACAGGCTGTATAATAAACTAACCACGCGCTTGCCAAAATAAAAAAGTTCGTGAAAAACTAAAAAACGCGCGAAATACATTTCGTTCATAATTGTTTACTATAATTCGGATTTCATTTAGTTAAAAAAAATAGCGTTTCTTCTTCAAGTAGTGGGAATAAACCGTACGTTTCTTACATATTCATAGTTGCATTTACTCTGATAAAAAGTAGAGTATTCACCTCGGGAGCAACACTATTTTTAAAACTCTTTTAAAATTCTTTGCTCCCTTAGTAAACAATCTCCTATTTTCTGCACTTCTTCTCTACATGAAGTTTAATTGTGCCAAATCTCAAACTCCTCCTTTTACTTTGCGTCTTAATGAATAGAAAACTCCAAAGTATACGAAGCAGTCAAAATCAATGAACACGTAAGTCGGACCTGCTATTACATATTAGGAAGCACTTTGTCTATAACGGGTAACTATTACGGAAAAAATGGTTACTGTGAAATGGGTCTGGTCTATAAAACCAGTATCTTTGGCACAAAAGGTCCTGTCTGCTGTTAGAAGCTTTTTCGTTTTAATTAACTTTCTCGTGGTGAGTCTTTCTCAATGAGTAGAAGTTAAAAACAGCTAAATGATAGTGTAAATAACACTAAATGTTTTTATCTTACGAACGCAGCTGAGCCATGACTGTGTGTGTTTGTGTGTGTGTGTAGAATTGTCACTGTGTGCGTCAGGGTGGGAGTACTTAGTGAAGGAATAGACGCACACAGAGACAGTATGCGTGCACAAACAATTATTGTTCATCCGCATTCGTTAAGTAAAAATAATATACAGTTTTGATATGTTTCCGTAGATTAGTGAATTTACAAAGAACGAGTTTTACGGAGCAATTAAGGATATAAGATGATCCGTATATTGGGAAATATATACTAAAACCAGCGGCGCGACAGATATTGTAGTGTTAAAAAAAACATTGGATCGAATTGTGAATCTTAACCAATCATCTACGCATCACAATCGGTTCCACCATTTAGAAGAAGTTCAGTGATAACTGATAAACACACGAACAGAAGAAATTTATATATATGCATCTGCTCGCGTCTTCGTCTGAGCAGGATTAGTATAAATTATTGCGTATATGTTATTCTGATGTATGAGCTATATTATTGTAAAGTTTCATAAAAATCCATTTGGTAATATTTGCTTGAAAGAGTAACAAACATCCACATATACATCCATACAAACTGTCACGTTTATGATGTTAGTAGGAAAATGATTACGAAAAGAGTCACCATGATGTGGAATGTAGACTTTCATAAGAATGCATTTTACTATTCAAATTGAAAAGAGTTTTGAGCATTTCGCAAACCAGTAAAAGAACGCCCTTTGTTATCATAAAGTAGTGCCTGCTTTATGAATCAAAAATGAACGCGGTAAAAAGGTTCTTACAGAGAGCCGAGGTGAAAAAACAGCCAGACGTAAAGTAGAGGTTTTTATTCTAGCAACACTAGACATATAGTGAAAAACCATTACGTATTTAGTTTCGATACAGAATGACATTCTATTGCCATTTTCTCAATTTTAAAATTTAAATCATTCTAAAATGCATTCAACAGTTATTTTTAATTTTTGTACTTTTTGTAAGGGACGATAAGGCCGCAAATGGAATGAACCTGCTCCTGGAACCCTCTACCACAGAGGGTACTGGCTCTCTTTTCATTAATTGTCGGAACACAATAATACTGTAAACATTATTACTATCGCGAACGATTTTGATGCTAACCAGGTGGACCTGAAAACAGCCTTATCACCAACCAAATAGAGTACAAAGTACTCTTCTTGAGATCAAATCCGTGACCTCTGGATCTTATTCCGGTGGACGAATCACTAGACTACGGAGGTGGTAATTTAATCATCATCATCATCAGCTCATATAATGTCCCCACCGAGGGGCTCGAGCCTACCCCACATTAGGGGCGATTAGGCCTTAGTCAACCACGCTGGCCAAGTGCGGGTTGGTCCACTTCACACACAACCTAAGAATTTCTTCATAGGTGTGTGCAGGTTTCCTCACGATGTTTTCCTTCACCGTAAAAGCGTCGATTAAACGTACATATGAATTCAAAATTTGAAAACACATTGGTACGTGGCGGGGATTGAACCAGTGTTTCCCGGGTGGGAGACGACGTTCTTACGCACTACGCCACCGACGCTTTTTAGGTAATTTAATAGTACATAATATTTGAATAGTAATTTAATAGTACATAATATTTGAATTCCATCTAGCAAGTCACTTCTACCCATAGATATAGGAAATTGTAGATCGACAATGTGAAAGAGAAAGAGCATACTAACGCGTATATTAGAGTGAGATAGATAGACGAGACCATTTCACGTACACGCAGGTGGCCCAAGTCGACCTGTCAGTCACGTAGAAAAGACAGCAACTGTCAGATTGCAGTACTATTTTTCACGCACACATGCGCATTACTCACACATAGGTTAATAGTTTTGGTCTCGCCCTAGTCGATTCATTGCCAATCTATATATAAACTTCAGTAATTATAAATCTATGTTTCTACCGGTTTCCATTTAACGTTTCTCTGAGAGTTTGCCCCCAGACATTTCTGTTTGATGTCAGGCCTACAAAAAACGCCTAGTTGAATCCAATTTAATGTTGCGTTTTATCTACAAAAGCTCGATGAATTGACCAATTTGAAACCAACCTTTAAGATTAATGGCGTAATCAGAATCGAAAGATATTTTTAAATTTGTCGTGGATAAACAGTCCACTGAAGCTAAGTTGAAGGGCAGTCGCCTGGATACCGAAATGTCGCAGGTTCAAGTCTCGTCTCAGCACTTATCCATGCCAGGATTTTTTTCCTATATTTTTCGTTTTCTATTTAAACAAGCCAAATAAAACTTAGATAAAAAATCAACCCTTATTACAAAACGTGGACTAAAGTTAGTCGCAGTTTGAAACTGATGCTAACTCTGTCTTTCATTATTCAAATAAGTGACAGCATCAGTTTTAAACTATGACTAACTTAAGTCCAAGTTTTATAATAATGGGGTTAAGGTTTATACGATTGACATTATTCAAGGAAATTGAAGTATACTTGTTATTAACTTGGTCAAAATTTCACAAAGAGCTTGTATGTGTTAAAATATAATAGATACTGAAACGCCATTGGTATAAATAACCAAAAAGACAAGTTTCGTATTACTACTTACTACTACAATACATACTGGTTTTATGTATATTTAGATCGATAACCACCAGACTCCCACAGCTTACTATTTGGTCATGACTTAAAGATATCTTTACAAAATAAAATACAAAATAAACACAAGTTTATAATACTTTTAGAATTAAATAAGAATAACTCTAAGAAGAAATCTAATAATAAATTTAGTTCTTTATTACCTACCACTCCTTTTTCACAGTGAAATATATTTATTTCAATTTGGGTACAGATTGCAGTCGTAGGAATACGAAGTTGTCAGTTGTTTAACGATTTTTTAACACACTTTCAATAATCAAAAACTGCTTCTATTATTCATCTACTTCGTTTGAAATTGTGAACTTCTTACTCGACAGGCATAGGTTCGAAGTCGAAGCCAAAAACACTATCTTCTACAAAGTTCAGCGAAAATGCTTTTATACCAAACTTAGTAACACGAAAAGTTTTAATGACTGAATAAGAAACTTAATGGCTAATTTTTGAAGTTAAGTGCAAGATAGTCAAATTATACACACATTTTTATTAAGTAAGTAGCAACCCAGCACAGCAGTATTTACGGTACGTGCAGTGTATTATATATATATTTTTTTTATGTTACGAGATGGCAAAAAATCTTGCGGCCCACCTGATGTTAAGTGGTCACCGCCGCCTATAGACACTTGCAATATTAAGTGTAAATCACTTAACACCGCAAGTGCATTTGCCATCCTGGGGACTAAGATGATGTAACCTCCATGCCCAGTAATTACACTGGCAACCTTTCCCTTCAATCCGAAACACAGCGAACTGCTTCACGGCAGAAATAAGAAAGGCGGCGGTACCTACCCAGACGACCCTACATATGCGTCTACCACCTAGTAAATATATTAATGTATTCTTTAAAAAGTTCGAATCCTATTTAATATACACCAATCTTACTGTAGTTGTACATTTTGGCAATTAAAACCACAAATATTTTCAGAGGTTTTTGAGATCACCACAGACATACAAATGGATGACTGTCCGGAATTTTCTTAATACTATATCTACTAGTGACCCGCCCTAGCTTCGCACGGATAGTACCTATGACCCGCCCTAGCTTCGCACGGATAGTACCTAGTGTACGTACCTTAATTACGTATAAAATTTCCTCTCAAAACACTATCTATTGATGAAAATCGCATTGAACTCCGTTGCATAGTTTAAAAGTTATAAGCGTAAATACAGAAAGAGCGACTTTGTTTTATACTATGTAGAGATATAGAAAAGTAGCACTTGTTAAAGTGAGTCCAGGTTATATAACAAAACATGTTATAAAACATAGTTATATAACTTGTTTTATTGGTGTGGAAGATTTTGCCTGTATATCTATCTTGTTTTATATTGTAATGTTATACAGCAGTGTTAAATAATGTGGACGTGTAATATACCATATAAGATAATACACCATGTTACTTAATTTTACTATATAAACAGTTTTTAAGTAACAATAATATTATTCCTTAAAAACAGGACTATCCTTGTCGTTTAACTTCATATTATGTTTTCGTAATGAAAACGAAAATTTCTCACAAGTCAAATTTGTTTGATATTAAATTGATTTATAAAAACATTGTTTGTTTGTATGATTTCTAGTCTAGATAGCACAAGTTCTTGGTGTAATAATGGTACCTACTTAATGTAAAGTAAAAGAAGAAAAAACCTCTAGATTTATTTCATACCCATTGTTACAAAAATATTTATATTAACATTCACATCGTCTCTCATACACGCGTTACTGGAGCCTGTTGATCTTTAGTTGGTATTTTGAGGTCGCATTCCGGTCCCTCACAAAAAGAATCGTGATTTATGAATCGGACACAAATATTTCTCAAAGCAACTGTAAGCGTCAGCGTAAAATAAAATATTCCTACACGACATTTAAGAACGTCACATAACGACGTATTGCAGACATTGACGACACCTCGGTTTATGTTACTGACATAATTTGTCGTGTTTCAGTTGATCGAATATACTCGTATATGGGATTTATGGGAACTATTTTTACATAAAACCACGTTCACAATCTCAAAAAGGACGGGGCAGAGCTTAATGTAACATTTGGTTACACATAATACGGGTCATACAGTACCCCAAAATAGTACACAAAGGGGGTATGAGACCCAAAAGGAAAGAAACCTTCAGTGAACCGCAACACGTACTCCACGATTACTAGCCTATATAATAATTTATGATCCACTGTTAGAAAAAATAAAAATCAAAAATATTTCCTTCATGGTAGAAATAGATATATGGACTCTTTCTTGATCCTAACGACACCAAGCTCGCTGACCCAATGCGGATTGGAAAGGGGAGATGGTTGAAATACCGGAGCCCAAAGAACTTAAGATTCTCGGAGCAGCTAGGTTATATTAGATAACTTCTTAAATAACTTCTCAAAATTTACGCATGTAAAACTAATTTACCCATATGATCAGTCTCTGATGAACTGTTGCACACTTTGGCAGAATATTATAATGTCTGTTGTTATTCTTTTTTTGTTAAAAAAATCTCTTGACCTGTAGGAAATGATGCTATGAAATAATTATCGTAACGCAATTGTAAGCCGTGGAGTTTCTTTTGCAGTTTCTTCTCCATTTCAGAAATTAGTTAGGTAATTAAACATTTTTAAATTAAAAAAAACACACATTCAAAACTAAAAACGGAGAAATAAAAATTTTGTTAATAAAAATGTAAGTGTTTTTTTTGAGGTCTGTCCAACAAAGTGACAAATATTTAATCCAAATTTCGAGGTTGACACCGACCTCAAAAGCATTAAAAATTTTATGAACAAAATTTTTATTTCTCCGTTTTTAGTTTTGAAGGTGGTTTTGTTTTATTTAAAAATAATTTATGTTTTGCGTTTTAGTGTTTTAAGTATAGACATTTTCAAGAAACTATCTTGAGATCTTTTTGACAAACAAGTAATCGAACTATTACGATATCATCGACATCAATTAAAAAGGCATTAATATGGATAACTCAAAAACTCGTCAGTTGTCGATCAAATGTAAATGGGACCAGATGACATGTATCAGCTTCCAAACGTTGAAAGAACCTTCAAAATCGGTACACCCAGTATAGAGTTATCAGTTAATAAACATAAAAAATACAGTTGATTTAGAACCTCCTCCTTTTTGAAGGCGATTAAATAGTTTTTATCGATATTTTCCTCCATTTAATAGAACTTTTTGATTTTGATTTTTGAATATTATACGTCTATCTATAGGTTGCAGTAACTGCTTACCATTTAGATTTTTTCCTCAAACACCAATTTAGTGTCTCTATCAATTCAATTTTTAAATTAAATAAGATTTCATATAGTGTTCCTAACATTTTAATGTTTAAAAAAGTATTCCTGCAACAACCACAACGTCTTCTTCCACTGGAGTATGAAACAAATTATCAACATCAAATGCAAAAGGAATTAAATTTCCTTTCATATTATTCTACCTTTGACTTCAGATAATACAAAGAGAAGTATCTGAGAGAGTCTTTTTGTGTGAAACCGTGTCCTCGTTTAAACGAGAATTTATTTAAAGTATTAAATGCAGCTACTGAATTTTATAAAAATAAATTGCTAACTTGCGAAAATTACATTATTTTATTAATTTCATGAATATTTTAATAGGTTAGTGAATAGTTAGTGTTAATAACTGCAAAACTAATCATGGGTATGATGTGTTTTAATTTTTGAGTTTGATGTCCCATTAGTCGCCTAACCACCTAGGTTGTTGGTTAAGAAAAGACTAATACCAATATAGGTACTTGAAAAGAATCAGTGTTAAAGAACATAACTTTGTAAAAAAATCTTCACACAAAGCAGTATCCCTTATAACGTGATTACACTTTGAAATTGAGCAATATTACAAGTCCTCGTACCGGTTTTATCTCGAGAATGTGTTCTGTATTCCCAGATAAAATGACATCTTATATATGTATCTATCTAATCCGTGGTTTAACATCAACATTTGGCTAATGTTGTTTCTTTACTCAGGAGGCAAGATTTCTTCTTTTGTATCTACGGATTTACGTGAAAAGTTTTCCGTCGACATTCGTTTTCACGTTCACAAGAACGCAAAAACATTGACGTGGATTTTGCTTTCCGCTACGTCGACAATAATAATTTTGAGCGGCTCATTCGTTGTACCCTACCTTTTGGAAGTCATTAAACGTATTTTCTGTTTACATTTTATTAATTAGTAAAATCAACAGTTCAATCTAAGCGCGTGACCCGTATCCTCGGCAATGTAGAGATGATCAACAATCTTCAACCTTTATAATCCAATCCGATTTTAGGGTGACATGCAAATTACATTTGGCATTTGATTTCGGTCGGCCGCCTATCTGACACTAATCTTCCTTGGGAATAGTTTATTTTCTACTGCTATCTTTCAACAGCAGCCGAGATCACCAGCTTATTTGTACCTCCACCGGATCAGAGCGAGGCAGCGCAGCGGAGCGAGAAAGTAATGCGGGGCGGAGTTGCAGACTGTAGCACCACGGCGGCACACTGCAGCCGGATCCCGCGTCCGCGCTTGCACTCGTTTCTCCTCTCCGCATCCCCTCTCTGCTTCCCAGTTCCGTTTCTTGGCTCCTCTTGCCGGTTTTGTATGAATTTTTAAACTAGTTGGCAACCCTTTGTCCACTGAAAAGGAGCAGAGATTTTGTTCAATCCTATTAGTTAATATTTCTCCGTTTCTTCACTCCGCAGCCTCACTCCGCGACGGTGGACAAGCACTCTAAACTAAATATTGACCAATCGCCGTCTTTGCAATAACAACAGGACAAAAATAGGTAGCTTATGGGAAAACAACACTCTTAGTGACCATTCGTGCATCCTGAGCAACCAAATGGAACTTCAGAGCTTCCATTTAGTAACAATATTATAGTATAAATCTTACGTGTGTTTGATGGAACACCATAAACTTACTTCTAACGTGCCTTCCGAAGCACGGAGGAAAATACTACTAATACATGTAGTTAGGACGCATGCATGTCATTCCTGTAATGTATACAATACAGTGGTTTGACGCCTTTGAAGTTGAGGAAAATACCGCTTTTGTCTAGACTGTGCGCATTAGACATACAACGGACCAGCGTCTACAAACGAGTGTATGGCAGTTTGGTGGTGCCACCGGGCCCCTCTAATCCCGCGTCCCCCTCACGATTGCCTTGTCTAGACATTTTCATTGGCTGAATGTAAACACTTATATAATAGAATGTGATAATAGTTTGAACTTTGCTGTCGACTGTACACAAAGTCCTTATTTCAAGCATTTTAGAATTAAGAAATTTACATGAAATAATTAGTAAACATCGGTGACATGTGAGCACAATAAATCCCTTATAACATCTTGCTTGAAGAGACAAATTGCTTCAAAATTTAACTCAATGCTTAATTACAGAGGATTGTCAACTATATTGCCAAGATGAGAAATTAAATATTAACGCAGCTGAATATATGTTTAATACAAAAAGCCGGATCTACTCTAGCTTATTTGCCACAAATATAAACCAGTGTTCGCATAACTTCATAAGACTAACTAAAAGAGCAACTACAGTGTAATACACAACATACATTTCTCGCTTTAAATAAAACACTAACTTGAATACCTGCACGACGTATCTATGTAAGTGAAACAACAATAACAGTCGAGCGTGCATGCTATTAAATTATTCATTTCAGAGTGCTTTGAGGAATAATCCTTTGCGCGGTTTCGGTGTAGCCAAACTTATCTCTTATATTAACCATAAATGAGTTGGCTTTTGCAAGAAACGTTTACTCTTTAAGCAGTTAGAAGGAAAACCATTTAACATCCGAAATGAATAAAAAGTTTATGGTAAACGTTAAACAAATTGAAATGAATTATTAAAATTAAAAGTTACATTAACATGCAAAATGATGATAGTGATCCATTCCTAAAAAAGAGTCGAGACGAATGGTTAAGCAATGTCCTATGCTCTTGTGAATGTCTCATTCACAAAAGAAGCCGACATTTGGGAAGACACATTCTCGACACAGAAGATATCAAAATAATCCAAGCTAGGAATATCTTATCATTCTTAGATAGTGCCCAGCTAAAGGAGTACATGTAAGGCCTCAATAGGACTTACTTGGAGGCTAGTCACAATAGATCTTTACAGGTCGCAGTGACGCAAAAAGCCCCGAATTGTTTAAATAATAAAATGGTAAAGCAAGATTAAATCAATAAAAGTCATCTATTTCTGTTCCTAAGTATTATTGGTATGCTAACAATAAAGTTAAATGTTACTTTTATCGAAGGACATTTAATTTGCCAGCTTTTTGTATACAGCACATTTTTTATCCTGTGGTCAAAATCGATAAATCAAAATCAGGTTCTTTAATTAAGTGGACCTTCGCCAAGAACTTTTAATCACAATCATAAGTTCTGCAATCAAATGAGTTCTTTAGTCTATCGTCTTTAAATAATTATTATTTATTTCGGATAACTTAATCTTCAGTCGTGATCATTAGCAGTAAATTAGCTATTACACGCAGTAGGAGATATTCGACGTACGAGTATTTCTATTATAAGTTGGTCAAACTATTAATCCAACTTCCGTTATTAGATTCAGTGTACATTACCTCAATAGACATGGACCCATAATAAAGGGTATTGAAATTGATAGCGAGCCTTCTCGTAAGCTTAGTACTCAGATAGGCTGTATCTAACCTTGTGAAGCAAACAGGCCTTAATTTCCAACATACAATCGAAATTACATTTAATTAGTAAGATTAATTATTAATAGTGTTTATTGATTTTGAATAAGCCGTCTTAATTAGATACTACAAGACTGAAATAGAACAGCTAATGAAGTCTCTGTAAATTATTGTTCTTAAAATTTGATCACTTCTACAATGTCATTATTGAGAGTTATCGTAGAGTTATCTCTACCTACTATTATAAAGGCGATAAAATTGTTTGTTTTAACACAATCTTGTGGGTTCACAGACTCTATTATTGTTTACCAATAAAAAATAGAATTTAAAAACATGTCAATCAATGGACATTTTTGCTTCCAATTGTTTAGTCTAACAGAAAATTCAATGAATGTTTCCATATAAAATTTTATAATGACTGCTGCTTTAAAATATGTATAGGAACATTTATTCAAGGACAGATAAACGGACAAAAATAAGAATATAACTGGCTCTCTTAAACGGATACGTAATAAGACAAACAATACCATCATATTTCAATGTGAAGTCTACAAATTGCGGTTCAAGTTTTATTATTCATGTAAGCGTCGGTGACGCCTTGGAAGACTCGAAATATCTGCAGTTTTATTTCGGCTAAACGAAAAAACCTTTCCATAGAAAGGGCTGTATTCATGTATATTTGAACAGCCTTATATAAAGACAACTGAAAATAAGTATGAGTCTAGAGATCAAGATAAAAAAGGACTCATATAAAGCTTTTCAATTTCTTTGACAATCATATGTATATGTAAATAACCAAAACATAAGAGAGAAATTTTGAAGAATTGTTTGGAAGAAGAAGTCTGATAGACGAAATTCCAGGATTGCCATATGTGTTATTATTGATATTAGCAATAATAACATATATGGCAATCCTGGAATTTCACAAGGGTGTATAATAGATCCCGAGATTTATTTCAATATAGTAATTTGAAAACGACGCTTAAGAAAATATGTTTGTATATTGATAATTGCTAAACCATAAGAGACGAGGTTTACCACTTACAAATCACAAATTTTGTTTTTAGTTTGATCTGATGATACTTCGGTGACCTGAGTTCAAGAAGCAAATGGTTAATTTTCTTTTTAAATGTATGTAGGTTATTAGTAATTTGAATTTCACCAGCAAGTTTGAAATGAATGTTAAACTGAGATCCAATTACATAACAGAATATTATAGCTGTATTAAATTCACGCTAATGCTTCTATAGAATTTTTTATCCTTCTTGAGATTTCCTTGAAAGCACTGGATGCTTTCATTACTACCGTAATGGTCGAAACGTAAGTGAGGTACGTTTTATGGCTATACGTCATTTTCTGCCAATACAGCTATAGAAGATACAGGTAGTATTTCCACTGAAATAAAATTCTGTAAAGGTCGTAACATACTTATCAGCTTGGAAAGGCAATGGAGTTCGTTTGTTCGTAGCGTTTATAGTAAACAAAGAGGCGTTCCCAAGTTAACAAGCTACATAAATGAAATATCCTTACACAAATGAATTAATACCTTGTTTATTATTTCTGAGAGAATATGTTAATGATGTTTTATTGTTTTGATTTTTGATGAAAAGCAGCCTATACAACGAATACTCAAACTTATGCTATATGTATAACTTAATATAATTATGCTATAAGCTCTCTAATAAAAGTAGCTTTGGGTATTGAAAGTGTTCATTAGCTGCGGTGAACGCTTACAGGTACTGTATGCTTGATTGCCACTAGTGGTATATAAAATAAACTGTATGATATATCAGACTGTATGATATATCAGAACAGAGTAATGAACCACTTTAAGACGCACTTGGTGTACATACTAATTTATTCACCTATTTCAGGTACACATGATATGTGTGTGAATTCATCGGAAATAGGTAATATGTCTTTGGTTTAAACTACGCGTAGATTGTCTGTCAGTGTTGGGCAAAATGTAACTAACTTAATTTGTAGTTAATTACGTTTTGCCCAACACTAACAGACAATCTACTTGTAGTTCAAACCAAAGGAATATTGCCTATTACAGCCCCCCGATCGCGCTATTTACGAACGTAAAAGCAAAAACAAAATCGTTGTAGTTTTCATACGTTTTGACAGCTGACAGCTGTCAAAATGTTGAGTTTCTCCCGAGTTCTTGTTGCAAAGACACGTGTTGAGAGACTCTATTTTAAACTTATCTACCGTACAATTTTCGGTTACTTAATTAAAATTTTCACTTGATATTGGCGCAATAGGTAACCTTTATGTACCGCGATCGCCATTCGTTTAAAAGAAGATTTGGTTTTGGTTTTGTAATTGGCGACATAATGTAATTGGTGACTTCAGTTACAAATTACTGTTAGTTATTGAAAACTAATTAAATTAACAAAAGCAATTTTTATTCATAATTGGTAATTGCAATTACTCAATTACATATTTAATTTCTTTGAAAGTTAATATAATATTTTAAATAAAACAATTAGGTAATTATTCTCGTTTTATGTCCCACCAGTGTGTGTGTGGTACATGCGTACCACTAATAAATCTCCTGATTGAATGTAATTCAATAACAATAATTTATATTGAAGTTATTCAATGATTTGCTTCTTTTCCGGTATTTCTTTTTTCAAAAGTAATTAATTAATCCCAACACTTCTGTAGTATCACCATATATCTTAGCTTTGAAGTGGTGATGATTGCGATATAATACGATTCTACTTCTCGTGACGTGTAGTTCATTATTATGGCTTCAAAGGTTTTACAATTTCTTAATACGTAACAGACAAATTGGTATGTAATCTTCATACAACCCCTTCAAAGTAGAGGGTAGTTTAAAAATAAAAGAGTGCTTCAGATGTTCGGCTTCAAACAAGGATATTCTCCGTCCTAATTACCTGAGGGCTCCTCGCACGTCCCAAAATAATAAAGTAGAATCTCTTATTGGGGTTAGGCTGCTCTTGATAACATCTTTGTTGTAGCTACCTATGTGTGAATTTTTATATACCGTGGCTTGAATGGGGAGCTAAGTTTATCTGCGATCGATATTATTTTTCATAATTAGCGGCCGGCGTGGATAAGCGCTCACGATATCATCGAATAGCGTGTTACGGTATTTACTAAGAAGGTGCGTAATTAAATTTCTGATTTTATAAAAAGTTCTAATTCTAATGACTCCTTTTACCTGACGGTAAGCAGAAGTTAAATCCAAACGCAAGTATAACTAGTGCAAAAGATAATATTTTATATGCATCATCCTCGCCTAGCCATCCTGCAAGGTGATTCTTCATGCCTATTGAATGACCCAGGATTATAAGATAGTGGAAACATCGTGTGCTGACAGAGAAGTTCATTTATCGATTGTGTGACAAACATTCGAGAAGATAACTTTAGAAAAAGTAAAATGTATAATAAACCTTTCGTTACTAGACACAAAAGCTTGGGAAAACTATATGAAGATATAACTGAACATTTCCCTTGTTATTTCAAATGCCAAGGAACTTAACTATCTGTGATATTGAGACCATCTTTATTCCTATCGTCGACTGAGAGTCAAATCACACGTAAACATCAGAATGTACATGAAAATAACTGGCATTTGCATGTTATTTGCCAGATAGGTATTCGATATTTGCAGCATAACATATCGACGACACATGCTCGCATTCCCACGTATTAAAGCCATACCAACGTTCTCACATGCGATAATCAGATAATTGATATTCGTATGTTTGTATCGGACATGTAAAGATGCGGGTTATTTCTTACTGTGATCAATAATTTACCTATATACAACCAAACACGTTGTATGTAAGCAAATTATATAAGTAAAACATGTTTGTCATATAAGATGTTAACCAGAAGTAAGGAACTGTATGGTAAGACAAAAGAATTAAATCTTTGGCAACTATAAATATTTATTACCTGCATTCACATTAAAACATAGGTTCTAATAAAATATTCAATCTAATATTAAATGAAATAAAAAATAACATAACACAATTTAAGGAATAAAATTCAGAACTTGTCCGCGAAGTTACACGCTAGAAGGAAATACATGACAGAAGACCCATACTCCATTACCACAATAGTAAAACCCGGGGCTACGTGTTCTCAAATATTGACTAATTGTAACGAATTGGAAAATTTGAGTGAAAATGATGTAGTTATTTTGGCAATAGGTATGAATGACAAAAACCCGTACATGTTGTTTTCTGAGTTGGGTATTGCCTTGTCTAAATTGAGAAATTCTAAAGTTTTTATTATTAATGTACAATATAATGCTTACTTGAACAAGGAGTTATTAAATTATAATATAAAATTGTTGACTAAAAACTATTCAAATTGCATTTTTTTAAATATTAATAGTGGACACATTTTGACAAATAGAAACACTTATTTGAATGACTTATGCTTAAAAATAAATTGTGAAATTGACTTTATAGCATACTACAACAAATATCTTGCACCGCAACAAATTAGAAAAAATCTTTTGAACAATGTTACATCAAAATCTTTGAAAAATTGTTCTGAGGGAAAAAAACGTTTATTGATACAAAAAACGATACCATTTTATTTTAGTGATAACGTTAAAAATACAAAAGCTGTTAACCCAGAAAATATTTTTTTTCGTTCAGAATAATAAAATAATTCTAATTCATCAGAACATAGCGAGCATTCTTAGTAAATGTGATTTGTTTCTCATAGCATTAAATGAACTTAAAAACACACTTGGAGAAGTTAATATTATATGCCTAACGGAAACATTTATTAAGAGAGGTTCTGAAAAAAATTTAAACATTAGTGGTTATAATGTTGCTTCTGCCTTCTCTAGAACGGAACGAAGGGGTGGCAGCTGTATATTACTGAAAAAGGATTTGGATTTCAAAGTTTATGAAGTCAAAGAATCGGTACTATTTGCATTTGAATGCTGTGCTGTAGAGATTTTGCAATACAATTTAATCATAGTATGTTTGTATAGAACGCCATCATCAAAAATTGATGTATTCTTTAAGCAACTGGAATCATTACTTACTAGACTATCAAGAAAACGAAATAAAAGTTTAGTACTATGCGGTGATTGGAATATAGATATTTTGCAATCAAATAAAGACTCTAAAGACTTGATGAGTATATTAAGTAACTACAATATAATCAATCACATTAAACAACCTACTCGTAAAAAAGCATGTTTGGATCTTATTGTTAGCAATATTAGTGGAGAGGTTATTTCGAAAACACATGTATTATGTTTGTCTGACCATGAAACTGCACAGAGTATCGCATTTCAAGGTCGGCCTGCGTCCAAGTACCACAAAACACCAATGGCTTGGTTTGAAAAAAGGCGTAACATGGACGCTCACAATACTGCAAAGTTTATAGAATGCATATCGGCCTTATCATTCAGTGAAGTTTTTCAAGAACAAGACACAGAACAAGCCTTTAATAAGTTTCATGAACTCTATAAACTGTTTTTTGAACTGTGTTTTCCAATAATAAATGTTAAAAAAGTTAGCAAACTTATAAAAAATACTTGGTTAACTAAAGGAATAAAAAAATGCTGTATTCGTAAAAGAAGTTTATACCTTAAATACCGATTAGACTCTTCAAACAAAAATCTGAAGAAAACTCACTACATTTCGTATTCAAAGATACTTAAAAAATGCATATTACAGGCCCAAAAAAATACTAATACACGATACATATACCAATCTAAAAATGTTTGCCAATCCGCGTGGAACGTTATAAAATACAATTTAGACAATAAAGAGATTAAAAAATATATTAAAGAAATAAAATTAAGTGACAATTTGTATATTAGTGACCCATTAGAAATAAGTGACGAATTTAATAAATATTTCATTAACAAGACGAATTCAAAAAATTTTGACAAACTGCCTAACGTATCCGACATCACACGAAATATACCTAATACTCCTAACAGTATTTACTTAACCCCAATTAATGAAAATGATATTTTCAAAACGATAAAATCTTTGAGGAATACATATTCTACGGGATATGACGGCTTAAATACAGACATAATAAAAAAATCTGCCAATTTCATAGTTGGACCACTAGCTCATATAATAAATTTATCCTTTGTTCAGGGTCACTTTCCGTCAAAATTAAAATGTTCAATAGTTAGACCATTACATAAAAGTGGTTCATATGATGAATTAAATAACTATAGACCTATAACACTAATTCCAATTATGTCAAAAATATTGGAAAAAGTCATGTATGATAAAATATTTTCTTATGTCTCTTCTTACAATTTACTTAAGGATGAACAATATGGATTTAGGAAGAACAGTAACACAACTCTTGCATGTTTCAACCTTGTTAAAAACATAACCCAAAATCTAGATACAGGATTGAAAACATTGGCTATATATCTAGATATGAGTAAAGCGTTTGATTTTGTCTCACATGACTTGCTTTTGCATAAATTGGAGAAATATGGCATAAGGGGTACTGCCTTGGGATGGGTAAAAAGTTACTTAAAAGATCGAATGCAATGTGTTGAAATATCCAGGTTACAAAGGAATAATAAAAAGATTTATAACTCCGGATATCAAAAAAATCAATGCGGTGTACCGCAAGGAAGTGTTCTGGGACCTCTTCTATTCCTTCTCTATATTAACGACCTGTCTGATGTGACCAATCAAAAGTGTATTTTATTCGCTGACGATACAACTCTTCTTGTTAAAGCTCCAGACGACAGTAGTATTGAAAACATTGCCAACACAGAATTTAAAAAAATGATAGAATGGTTGGATAATAATAACCTTCAAATTAATATTAATAAAACAAAATTTATGCAATTTAAAACGAAAAACACCAAACATAAAAAACCTTCTATAATCTTAAATGATAAAAGGATAGAAGAAGTAGATGACACGAGGTTTCTTGGAATTATTATAGACCAATTCTGTAACTGGAAAGCGCATGCTAATTCGGTAGTAATAAAACTAGACAGGTTCATATACGCTTTGAAAAGGATTAGACAGTTAGCATCGAAACAATCTGCTCTTATCGCCTACCACGGCTACGTCTCATCGGTACTGCGTTATGGCATCATACTATGGGGCAATTCGGTAGATGCAATAAGAGTATTTAAAGTACAAAAAAAATGTATACGGTCTATCTGTGGTGCAGGCTATTTGGACTCCTGTAAGCCATTGTTCAAATCATTGGATATATTACCACTTCCCTGTCTATACATTCTCGAAGTGGGGATATTTGTCAAGAAGTACATTTATTTATTTGATAAAAAAAAGGATTTTGCATATAGAGGTAGAGAGGGGGAAAACTTATATGTTCCAAATCAAAGACTTGTTATAAATTCGAGAAATGCCTATTGTATGACCATTCGAATATATAACAAACTACCTAATGCCGTTAAAAAACTGAATTTGACACAATTTAGAGAGCAGTTATTTATTTTCCTAATTAATAAATTGTACTATTCAATCAAGGACTTCCTTATGGATAATATTTAATTGTTTTTCTTTGTGTCATTTATAAATTGTTATTGACTATTTATAATTATGAAATTTTTAAATGATTTTAATGATTAATTTTTATTTTTTTTTGTGATGCGTTTACAATTTTAATGTGTGTGTGTGTTTTTTTTTTTAAAGACTAAGATATTTTGGTAAAATGATTGTTCAATATAAATTCTGACAAATAATTATTTGAATTGTTTATAAAACTGACATCATTAATGAAACTTAAATAATAATAATGGTTAATGTGTATTTAATATTATGAATTGCTAATTTTACTAATGACATTTTTTTCTTATAATTATGTAAACAATATTTGCACGTTGACACGATCGACAGAATATGCGGGAAAATCTTGTATTCATCCTTTGTAACCATATTTTTGCAAATAAATTATTATTATTATTATTATTAATTATATCAATAAAATGGCTGAAAAATGTAAGTTACAGCTAATAAATGTTAGTGCCAGTAACGGAAAGAACTGTTTGAGAGAGTACATGTACAACAAATTACCAAGCGCATAAAAGGATTGTTAAGTGAAAATGGGTATTTTAAAGGAAACTAAAAGAGTAACATAACTACCTTATAACTATTTTAGTATAATTTTTGCGATAAAGAACGCGCAAATGTTTTTAAAAATAGAAAATACACTGTAAAAAATCGACCGTCCGGGGCGGTAATCGAACCCAACATCCGGGCGGCTGCGTCAAACATTACCCTACCGGGAAATTGCTTTGACCGTCGAAAGTTGTCAGTCCTTGGTACTTTAGTTCATATGGTAACATTGTTTCATCCCAAATCTTCGAAGCAAATATTCGCCGTCTAGTTGAGATGCTGTTATCAAAAAAAATTAAATTGTATATCAATTTAAATTTCTCCATACAAATAGTTTGTTTAGTTAAGCAAAATCTATTGGAAATTTCTAAACTTTTTTTTGTTTCTAAATTTTGATTACACCATACTATTTGAATTTATATTGAATACGCTATCATGGGTTGCTTGCATTTTATACCATGAACAAACCATCCTACATATTGAACAAGACGGTAAAAAAATGCCCCTAAAGCGGAAAAGGGTTTAAATGGTCCCTTATAAAGAGTCCATTTACAACATTTAAAAAATCTTAATAGCACTGTATGGCAAAAATATAAAACATTATATATTTTTCATTGATGTGTTAACCTTATTTCGGCAAATAAGAAAATATTACGCAGACTGTTCCTTTACATTTGTACCATATATCCGCGGAATGACAAAGAGTCATAATCAGTGTCCTAATAACAAAATGTAAAGAATAAGGATAAAATCATCACACGCTCATAATCTCACGAGGAATTGGACAGAGCTTTAGGTTATATTTGGTTACATAAAGCAACACTTGTCACTATGGGCTATACTATACCCCAATATGGTGACAGGTTCTGTCGCCTACAAACATAATAAAATAACATGTTAATTTTTAATAAAATAATAATGTGTTAATTTTTGATTCTTGCTCGATGTTCGCTTAACATGCTGTGCTATGTACACATCTCTGTGGAGTTGCAGTCAAACATTTTTCAATGCTTAACTTGTCATGATTGTAATTCTGTTTTGTGTACCTAATTAAATAAAATGAAATAAATAAATAAAAAAGGGGCATCGACCCCAAAACCAACTTAACCTTCAGTAAACCAACAAAGAAGCTAACAACAACGACATAATGTTACAGAGAGTTACAGACAGATGAGACAGATAAACCAGTTGCGTTACAATTCGTTTTAATTTTGAAACTATTTCCTTATATTGTTATCCTCGTTTATAAGATCATCATCAACAGCTCATATAATGTCCCCACCGAGGAGCTCGAGCCTACCCCACATTAGGGGCGATTAGGCCTTAGTCAACCACGCTGGCCAAGTGCGCGTTGGTCGACTTCACACACAACCTAAGAATTTCTTCATAGATGTGTGCAGGTTTCCTCACGATGTTTTCCTTCACCGTAAAAGCGTCGATTAAACGTGCATATGAATTCAAAATATGAAAACACATTGGTACGTGGTGGGGATCGAACCAGTGCCTCACGGGTGGGAGACGACGCGCTTACACACTACACCAATGACTTATAAGACTACGCCACCGTTTATAAGATACCTGATGTTTATCCCGTCAGCTATCAACCAAATTCTGAGCGATGTCAAATAGTTTACTGTACCGAATACTCTCTACGCCACCGTACCATCCTTTGTCTGTTTGCAAAATCAAATAGCAGCCGCTGTGATTGGTCAGCAAACGTTGTTAATTTACCCCATACCAATCGGAATACTCAAAATTAAATTCAGCCCATTTGTCGCTCGGAAGTCGACGGACTGACAACACACTTTCCCAGACGAATTAATTTTCAACTGACGAAAATAGTAACAGGGTGTTTATGCTGCAGTCTATAGCAGCTTAGATCATCGCAGTAGGAAAGCTATGAACCTAGCTTGTTTATTGTTGTAACTAAAACTCTCTTGGAGCTCTAAATTTTATATATTCCCATTCGGTACATATATAAACATAAGAACTGTAACATATACATGCAAACCATGTTAAAGCAGAGTTGTCGGAATGTTAATTTCGTTTCTAATCCCGAATACCCAAGTCTCTTCGTATCCACTCCATTTTAACAGTGGAAAGTATTCCCACGGGTTCTCTCGTTGAGATGTTCAATTGTACTAAAGACTTGGATCAATTTTTAATTAAGAACAGTCAGTCAGTTCTTCTTTTATATATCTATTCAAATACAGTTTTTTTTTATCGAATTTCATTTCACAGAAAACTGTTCCACGATTTTAATATCTATTTTTGTTGATTAATCGAATAGCTAATGATCCCCGTTTCGTATCATCGAATAAACTTTCATAAAAAAAAAAATTAAATTGGTTTTGGTTACCAAAATAGCGGTCTATCGAACTAACATTCCAAATAAACTATTAATTTATCGACAAAACTAAAAACATGTTTCAATATTTGATGGTCACTTTATAATGTTTTCGCGTTAACATTTCACCGAACTATTTAATCGCGTGTTGACGATAAAAACATAAAGCATGCAAACACGCATGCAGCATGCAAGCAAACACGCAGAAAAGCAAGCATACAGCATGCGATGCATACAAGAAGCAAACTCCGTTAGCTTCGGTTGCACCGCTGACTGCGTCTGGTCAAAAATGTTTACCTAACCCATAATAGGTTTTCTTTTCTTTACAGGGAAACTAAAATGATTAGGAGTAATTACATGAAAGTAGTATTTTCCATGTACACTGACTTTAGTGAAGTCAAAATTGATGTTTCAACTATTCTGCAAAATGAAAGTTACGTGGAAACAAAATTATGGGTAGCAAAATATGTATTTAACATTATTTCTATAAAATACATAAAACGTAAAAGAAATAACGAGGGAATGAGTTTATAAAATAATAACTGTTCGAGGAAATGATATTGCGATGTAACCTGATTCTAGGAGTTGATAAATATTGTATAAAAAGACCTGCGAATAGTTTAATGGGGAATGAAAATCGTTGAAGTTAATAGCGATAAATTGATGGGTTCTAGTAATTAGAAAATAAAGAAATATGAACTGTTGTTCTATTAGACATAAAACCGACATTGATTCAGCAATCATTTGTTTGTAGACAGTTGCGTAAAGTATCTTGTTTGTTCTCGAAAACAGACGAGATAACAGTATTGTTCAATGTTAATGAAGTCAAAATTTTACTTAGCATTTTCACCTTAATCAAATAGAAATTAGTGGCCTATTATCATTACTTTTAGATATATCTCCCTTAGCTAACTATTAGTAATCTCCACAGTCAAAAATACGAGAAATCCTAAAGAGTAGACCTGCAATAATACTCGATTTTAATTACCACTAAGCAAAAGAAAAATATAATACATCATACACACAGTGCCCCAAAAACTATAAATCCAATTCAGATCCTGTTTGTTAAGTAAATTCAGTTACGTCAGAACTGAATGATGAATTCGAAAGCGCCAGAATATGCGTTCTACGTAACAATGTCAACTATTAAACACATGGGTGCATTGTTTTTACTCGGGTGTATTAAAAAATACTTAGACTTCTGCTTGCATTCTCGCTGATGATTTTCTTTTGAGGGAAGATTGTTTTTCAAAAAGAAGTTAAGTTAGATGTCTAAAATTGTAGTCTTTAAAACTATGAGAGAATGTTGAACTATAGATTAACCACACAGAAGTAGAAACAAATTTAGAATCAAAATGGTCGATTAAAATGTGGAGAGAATGTTATCATTTAAGTAATTGATAGTATATCCACTAATATATGCAGTTAGTTGTGTGTAAGTTTTCATTATTTGCAATATTAATTGCAAGATCTTTGCCTTTTTTTCAAATTGAAGTAATAAGCGATAACAGGCATGATGAAAGCAAGGTAAGATTCATTGTTTATTACATTGAAATTGAATGCTGCCCAAACTGATTGTACATCAACAAAATTATCATAAAAAGTCTTAATTTATTCACATACTTATTCAACATGTGCATTTTCTATTAGTTCCCTGAACTCAATCAATAAAATCGATGGACGTCGCGCACCAGGGTTCAATGAATTGTGAATGTTGCAAGCATATTACTTGCATCTACCCTTATTGGGTATTCCGTTGTATTACCAGCTTCATAAAAACTGTAAATTACAAGCATACCGCAAATGAGAAAATTCCCGTCGCATTATTCTAGCTTGCTCTATGTTTTGAGTAATACGATGTAAAATAACTTTTTGGTATAGAAACTAAATGATGAACGACAAGTATAATTATTATTTAGAGAAAATCGTGGGGTGTTCAATAACATTAGTTCTTGAAAATATTCGATTGGTACAATTGAATTGAGCACCCAATGCTTTTCACTAAATATAACAATTATACTTGTCGTTCATTTAGTTTCTATACCAAAAAGTTATTTTTCACTTTTAAGTCCGATTTTATCCACTTTTTAGTGCCATTATATAACCGCAGATGAAAGTACTTAAATTACTAAAAAAAATCTTAACACTGCCAACTTAGCAATGACATCTAGTGAGCGACGTACAGCTGAAGTAACATTCCAAACGTTTATTATTAGTCCTGGTGATTCTAATCAGGATAATGGGATATTCTTATCGAATTATTGTAATGTCATCGGTCTTTGATAAGTCTACAAAGTTTAAATGAAATCTGACCGTTTAAAGTGTGTCAAAATCGAGCCCAATACATGAGTTACAAACATACAGGAGTTACGAACATACGGGAGTTACACACATATGGAAGTTACTAACATAAAGGGAGAAACTAATATAAGCGTGTAAAAAAAGCGTAGACGTCGCGTCAATGCAACGTCAGCGTCACGTTGACGCGGCGCTTCTTCTGCAGTAATTGAACGCACTAGCATGGCGCAGACGTTATTGCAAAATGACGCTGCAGTAACGCGGCGTTAGCGACACGCATCCGCAACGCTAGACTGACGTCGCGTTCATCGAACGCCGACGCTGGACAAACGCTGGTGTGAAGAGGCACTTATTCACTATTTATCTAGAGGCACAGCTTCATGTAAATTTGCGTCAAAATTTACCTCTTGTTGACTGCACGCCTTAATTGCCTTAATCTGTGTACACATATAAATTTATTTGACTCAATCTGGTTTCAGAAACGCTTTATCACGAGTAAATGTTACACTTCACAAACAACCCATTGTTTTCAGTTATTGCGGACTTATTTTGAGATTTAATGTCGGAGGTACTTCGTCTACGTGAAAAAGAAATTATAATTATAGCCTATTTTACTCAGTAAAAAGCTAGTAATCTACCGATGATTTTTTTATTGGCCGTTTGGCCATTTGCCTTTTTCCCCTTAATGTCATTAGTCTACATATTTGTTTTGCATTCCATTATTATTAACCATTTATTATATATAATTTGAAATGTTAGTAGGTAGTGATATTTTTCTCTACGGTTTCACACAAAATCAGTGTCTTGGCATCTTTTTTTCAACCCAATAATGCACAAATAAGTAGATTTCTTCTAAATTTCTCTCACTACAACCATTCTTATTATAGTATACCAGAAGTTAGAGACAATTCAGCCCAAGTGAGAATTCGCTTTGCTCGCTCAAGCTACGCTGCGCCACGCGTCACTGTACTCCGTTCTGTGTAGGTTTTTATTTGAGTTGTACCACCTACTTCTTACATAGGTTCTAATTTCATTTTGTTGTGTTTTTTACGTTATGATTGTTTGTTATGACGAATTTCTTTATCAAGTTACACAAATGAACGTTAGCGTTAATTATTCACCTTGCCTGTCTGTCACAAGTGACATTCAAATCAGTTCTTACTACAAGTTTGTTAACGTCTCTTGAGATTCTTAGTTCCCTAACTCAGAAAATCTGCTTCAGATCACTATAACATAATATATAATAAGACTTCTAGCTTCCTCTCAAGAAACAAATTGCAGACATACTTAAGGAAGGTCATACATACTTACTCTGTCGGGAGGAAACATGAACATGAGCCTTCGAAGATTCCTTGCACTTACCTGGAATGAAAAAGAATAAGATTACAATTCGTTATAAATTTTTCGTTTCAGACCATAGCATCAAGAGACGTTCTTGGCTATTAAATTATGTTGTTAGAGAACAATCCTCAACTTAACCTCACTCTCGAATTAACTCCCCACAGTTCTGATTTCCTTTTCCTTTCTGTACACGCAGTTCCATTATGGAACGCACTGCCCGAAAATATTAGGGGTGCTAGCACTTTGGGCCGTTTTAAAAATCAATTTGGAGTAATTTCCTGTTCACGTTCCCGTTTGTACAAAATATTCAATGTACCTACTTGTTTTTGTAATCATTCAGTTATTTTATTTTAATTTTAATTAGCTTATAAGATAATATTCAGTTCTTTCCTGTACCCATCTCCAGTTTAAATTATTGTTATTGTCCTTTCCTTTAAGGTTTCTTGGAAGAAGTTCATCATCATCATCATCATATCAGCCGAGAGACGTCCACTGCTGGACATAAGCCTCCCCCAAGGATCTCCAAACCGAACGGTCCTGCGCTGCCCGCATCCAACGGCTTCCTGCGACCTTTGTCAGATCGCCGGTCCACCTTGTGGGGGGCCTACCAACGCTGCGTCTCCCGGTACGCGGCCACCATTCAAGAACCTTTCCACCCCAACGGCCGTCAGTTCTTCTAGCAATGTGGAAGAAGTTACTTGTTAGTAATCAGGCCACCTACTTTGTACTATTTCTTTCATGTCTACTTATTTTGTATATAATTTTATGTTTTTTGTGCAATACAAACGTTTTATTATTATCATTAATATCCAACATACCAAAATAGATACTTGAGAATAAATATTTAAAAATGGGGCATCAATTCAACCAAAAATACCGAGCAGTTTGAATTCAGACGGCGGCGATGAACCGTTTACGAGTTGATATTTGTGTTACTTAAGTAGAAACAAAATTACGAAGTGTTAGTAGCGCTGTACTCAACTCGCTTAATGTAAACAGTGAAAAGTAATACCTACTGTAGGAAAATACAAAACTGCTACCATTCAAGAGACGTTGCGATATTGGTTAAATTCTTCCAAGTCGACGTCACAAAGACATTATCAGATGTGTGTTCTCAATATAAAATTTACAACAACAAATTTAAAATAATGTTTGTAGACATGTGATATTCTCCCTAAGTGACACTAAAACCCGGCAAAATATGAAGCAAATATTGATTACAGCAAATTGACATGAAGATACTGTTATTACAGTAGAAAATGAGAATGTAGGTAAGACAAAAGAAATAGAAATGAAGCAATCAAATAAAAAGTAACAGCTAGTAAAAATTCAAAATACTGTAGAAAAGATAAATGTACCAGTAACAGTAAAATAAGAAAATATTGTGAACAATTAATTTTTAAATAGAGCAAATAAAACAACAAAAGAAAAAAGACAATAAAACAAAGAGACAAAAAAAGCTTCGAAAATAAATCGAAATTTAAAGTAAATATAAAGAGGAATATGTATAGGAGGACATAAAATATGTTATCACATGTTTTTTAACTGATGATAAAAATGAATTTTGAGAAGCAATTATTAAAGGAAATAAAAAAGTAATCCATCACACACGTGAAGAGGAGCGAGTAGATAATTTAAGGAAGAAAAGACATTATTATTATATACCCATTAAAAAGAAAGTGTGTCAAGCTACGGACACGTAATTAATTTACTAACACCTTTCATAAATATACAATATAAGAAGAGTTCACTTAATTCTTCTTTCTATGTCACAGTCAAGAAATATATTTCTCCACCAACACACGTGTTGTCTTCTTTTTCTAAAACGTCACAGGGGGTTTTTAAAGACGACGAGAATCTCCGTGACTCCTCTAGCCTTAAATTGCCATAAACTATTTATTATTTGATAAGTATCTCCTGCGATGGAGTCCCACTTTGTCATTTAGAGTTTCAACAGGATTTGAGACGTAAGCTATTAACAAGTCACGTCAGTTACGATAAAGAGAATAACAGGATATTCTTCTTGAGTTGGAAAACGTACATTTATCGTAATATTCATAATATCTCTTCAATTTTCATAATTCCTTTTCAATTTCAGTTATTGTAATTGCTAATTAGTCATAATACAATCTTTTCTTTTAGCCTAACTATGAATCTGATATTTATAAAATTTCTCCTGGGAACCTCACATAAGTGTTTAACATTAATCGAAGCACTTAAAACCTCACTTTTCGCAAGTTCAGAGGATTCTCAAGAGCGTGAATCTTAAAAAATAATTTTGTGCGGAGCTCTTGGCGCAATAGGTATTTAAGGTCCTAGCAGAATCGCCGAGGCAAAATCCATAATGTGAATAATTCATTATTTATCACTCCTTACTCAGTAAGAAATGTAGTTATTGTATTTGATATTGTTTCTTTTCATTTCACTCATGCCCCTTTCACTGTCTGATCTGTACCGTAGTACTCTGTGAGGTAAGTCCGATTGTTGATTTTGAAACTATATTGACATCCACTTATAACAATTCCACCCTTATGGAATATTTTTTTGCGTTTGCAAAAGCGTAAATAATTAAAAACTACAAAAAAAAAAACTCCGAAAAAAATGAAATCGGGTTCGATTCCTGCCTGGGGCAGGCCGATATTTGTTTCAGTGTATGTTTTCTAGTTTAGAAAAAATCCACCCCTTTTGTATTACAAGTACCAGTATATATCATTTCAATATTTTTCCTCATTCAACTTCAAGAAGTTTATCCCATTTTGACTTATGGCCCCTCCTCAAGGGATTAAGTGTCAGTACAAAATAAAATGGTAACATTTTATCATTATTCATACAAAAGTTAGGTGTAGCGTACCTTTACCATGGAGTGTAATAAGTCAGCTATTTATTATTTTGTCCTGTGTTCAGAATAGCAAATAATGCTTTAGTCAATAAATATTTAACCAGCATTCTCTTCATAAGCGGCTTTGATATATTACGTTTAATATTCAGTATATTAGAAGTTTTCTTGGTCTAATACATTTTTCAGTTGTTTTGTTCGATTTCACTTAAAATAAGTAAAGAACTATGAAATTCGATGTTATAAACTTGTAGCAAAGGTATTCTCATAACTATGCATTTATTTTCAGAAAGTATTTAAGAATAGATAATGTATTACTATACGAGTATAACACAAAAGTAGAAATTTCTTGACTATTGTTTAGCAATGAACTGTCTCTATCGACGACATTCTGAATTCTTTAACTAATGATCCAGAAAATAGGTATATAATTTTATAATCTCAACAATAACTGTATGAAATTTGAATATATCCTAACAAAAACATAGTAGACTGTGGTAAAAGTATATCACTAGTTGATAACTAAACCACGGGATTTGCTCGGAATGCTGTGATGTGGAGCAGGCGCGCACTAGTGACTTTTGTCGCGGTGACTAAGCCCATGGGTATGTATGGAGGTGCGCGCACGTTACGACGGTACAAGTGACATTTGGTGCTTCTCTATACATTCCACGAGAGTGACAAAATAGTCAGCGTGACAAAAGGCACCATTGCCTGCCTGCTCTAGAGTGTAACCATCTGTCCTGTTTTTTTTGTTTACTGAATTTCACCTGTTAACAAGCAGAAGTACCATAGTTTGTTGGTGGCAACGTAAACCAGCACACATAGTCCTTAAAGGGAAGGGAGATGTTTTGTTACTGTAAGGTTATGGTACCTCTATAAGAAGGTGACAAGCTGATAATCTATCATTGTTTTGAGACACTATAAGACCCATATTAAAATTTGTGTGTCACCTTAATGTTATCCAAAGCTCTGCTTAATCTTTTGGGATCATAAGCGTGATCATCATCATCATTTTGCTATTTGTTTTTTTTTTCATTTTTTGTCATAATAATTTATAATGTTGCATCTAGTGTCTCATGTCTGTGTTAAAGTAAAAAAAAACTTTCTTTCTTTCATTCATCCAGTCATCATCAGTGTATCATACATACATACCATGTATATATGATACTTATTTTACTGCTTATGCTTTTTGAGCAATTTGCCGATTATAATTTATGGCGCGCAAATCCAACGAAAATGATCAAATCATTAGAATTTATGACTTTAAAATCTCCAAATTACAGAATTTATCGTTTTAAATTTAGATAATGCTTACCTTTGAACAGCTTCTAATGAACACGATTTAAATAAATTATTCCTACTGCGTTGTAAATTTGAAACTAAATTTAACAGACTTAAAGTGATCGCTCTCTTTAGCCTAATTCTTGAAGGGACGCGACGCGTTTTTCTTTATTGAGGAGTTCATCTTTCCTTTTAGAATTTATATATTATTAATAATTTTCTGTAAAACGCCATGCTATTTAAAAGTATTCCAGTTATAATATTAATAACTAATGTTTTTTAAAGCTTTTGTTGTTAGGGCGTTGGTCCCTCACCTCTACATAATTAATTTTCGCCTGTAGTAGTAAATATGATAGTAAATATTTATGTAATAAAACAATATGCTTAAAATGGCAATCTAGTTCAAATTTGTAATTAACCAATATGCTGCCTCTCGGTTAAAATGGCAATCTAGTTCTATTCTAAAATAGAAATCAATAAAACAGTTAAACAATTTTATATTTTTTTAATGTCTGTGATTTGATCAAGATTTCCCAAGATTTTATTACTTTCAATTTCGTGAAAGGGTCATAAAAGAAACTGAAAATAAAATCTACAGCGGAAACATATTTTAAATTTTAGGACCTGGCGAACATGGTCTCAGTGCTAGTTGTGTTTGCACAGATCCCGAGCCGCCCCGTAAAAGCGCGAAAAAGGTCAGGCCGGGGAGGATGTTTAGTGGGTAGTGAGGGAACGCTTTTACCTCGCGCCCCACATACCCCCTATGGTTGGCACCACCCCGCAGGGACGATGCGTAAATGCATTTGACCTCCCCGTCACAAAAAAAGGACCTGGCGAACATAAACGGAGTAATCTATAATTACACGAAAATTTGTGGTATCAAATATAGTATTTGATACCACAAATTTTCGTGATTTTCGTGCATTGATACCGCTTAATATTTTCAAAGAAAACCGACTCTACACAAGCACTGGGAATGTGTTTTCAAAAAAATCTAATTTAATACCAAACATAATTACATACATTCACGCGCATAATCCCAAGTGATTGAGCAGAGTCTTGGGTAAAATTTGGTAACACAAAACACCACATCTGGCTATATGAGCCCTGTTATGCAGTACCCCAAAATAGTAACAGCTTGCCTGTCCGTCTACTTCGCTACTAATTTCTCAGAGCATTCGATTTTTCTCCCTAGTTCGGCAAATATGACGAAGATTATTAAAGGAAATACTTATTTGTATAAGATAACATTCTTGTGAAGACATATCAATAAGCTCGATGCCATTAAGTCTAGCCAATAAGGAAACTCGTCGACACATACTTGTAGTAGTAGGTAGTAGGTTCATAATATATTAGACTCTCCCACAAATAATCCACTCCACTTGGTCGTAGGTCTAGAGCGTTCATGTCATAATGGCATCTGGCTTGATATCGCAAGCCGCATCTTATGGCCTGTCAAAAGACGCTCCTCTATTTGATACGCTCTCGATACGCCAGTGCAAAGAAACACTACAACTACTAGGACATACTCATTTTCACTGTCATCTTCTGTAACTTGGACATCCAAAGGACTCTGTACTATCAATATGATAGGCAGTATTATTAAATCTATTCACATATCGCTAAATGTTTCTAGAGTTTCTTCTGTATTATATTGTTGCTTAGCGCAGCAAAAGTGCTATCGTTATCATCTCACGTTTGCATATTATTAGCTCTACGCAGTTGCGTGAACTTCAGCCAATTAAGAAGCATGTTAATTATGTAGACTCCTAAAAGTACCGGAGAAATGTACTTAATTAAAATTTGGTTATTACGCAAATACTATATTAAAGACTATGTTTAGAGTGATGACGTCAGATCAACGTTAAGATAGCTATCAAGAATTTCTTTAAAAACTTTATTGTTGGGATGACCAAACAACATTGAACTATGTTTGTTTAATCGAATTGCTCATCTGAGATTTTATAAAGACATTAAAGAAACTATTTTCGCAAAGCTTTATGTGACTGCGCTTTTTTTAAAATATAAAACTTAGCTTTGATTTGAGATTGATCACCCTTAAGGCAAAGATAAGCGCTGGTGACCTTGCCCATAGTGAGCTGAACACCCCGTGCCTGAATGGCACACTCCGAAAACACACAGAAATCGAAAAATCCATTTATTTTTCTTAGCAAGATGTTTTCCTCAAAATTAAATTATCTACAAGATAAATAAACTTTGCTGAAAATAGTTTTAGTAGTTTACGAGCTATGTTACATTTTATTTTACTAAGGCCTACTTTCAAGATCAATTTTTTTAATACACTAATATGTACAAATTTTGAAATGTTCTCATACTGATTTATTGTGTAAGTACTCTAATTTTAGGAAGTGTGTTTTTTCAAAATTTACGCTCTTATTGTTAACTCGTGGGGATCTTTCGAAAATTGCATGTTGCCACTTATCGCAATAATATGAAATTTTTCCACGTGAATGAGTTTTGTTTGTCTACTTTACACAACATAAACAGAAGTACCTCTGCGAAACGGCGATAAAAATAATGAAGAATGCAATAAAAATAATAACTGGGGAATAATAAAAAAAATGTAATCACAATAAAGGGATGTAATACACCCATTCTCGCTATTAAAAGGCTGTGGAAGAGATGGGTTCTAATAGCAATAAAATTTTACATTACTATTTTTGTTTTAACCCTTATGTGAGTGACGAGGTACCCGGGTACCTTTTGCAATTTCAATCATGCATAATATATTTGATATAAATGCTATGCGGCTCTGAGTTTCTGAGAGCTCCTAACTATTGCTAAAATTACTGTTTTCATTTATGTAAATATCTTTAACTTAATAAATTTATTGATATTGAGCAAACTATTTTCACACACGTAATTGGGTGACCAGGTACCTGGGTACCTCTATGTATTAATACATATATACATACATAAAATAACGCTCATAATCCTAAAAGGGTTCAAGCAGAGCCTCATGTAATATTTGGCTACACATAAATCCACATCTGGCAGTATGGGCCTTGTAGTGCCACAAAAATAGTGACAGGTTACTAACCTGTCCCCTCTTTGTATTTTACATACATATACTCGCGCTCATAATCCCAAAAAGTATGGAGTATCTAAATATTACCCAAAGGTAACATTTAGTTACACATAAAGTCACATTTGGCAGCATGGGCCATACAGTACCCCCCCAATAGCGACAGGTTGCTAGCATATCGCCTTTGTATTACGTAGAAAATTATAATCAGATATTACAATGCTTTTCATATGCGGGATTGTCAACTAAACAAAATAATATTATTTATAATAATATTGAATTGTAAACATAGACTTCAGTTTCATTTTGGGAATATTGGTTGAATATAAATTGAAATATTGACTGTTAATCACAAATTTGCCTGATACATCTAACACAACCTTTTTGAGTTTGTACATACATACATATAATCACGCTTATAATCCCATAAGGAGTTGAGCAGACCTTTGGGTAACATTTGGCCACATATAAAGCCACATCTTGCAGTATGAGCCATACAGTACCCTCCCAAAATAGTAACAGGTTTGCCAGCCTGTCGCGTGCACAAACAGGGGTATCAAATCAAAAATCAACTAAACCTTCAGTTAACGAACAAACAAAAATCAACAACCAGGGCAGATTTTACACTCAAAATTACTGAGAAGTTTGAACATTCTTAGTAAGTGTCGACACTGAATTAACTATTTTATTAATACAAATTGTTCACGAAATATATTTATTTACATTAATTTTTTATTGCTTAAAAAACACAATTTTTGGTCAAGTGTTTAATATCAAAGCTGATATTATTTGAAGACGATATAATTAAAAATCATTCCTTAAAAAATATATCTGTATTATTTTCTATGTAGGTACCCGGGTACCTTGTCACTCAAATTGCGTTGTTTTGTTTGTCACTCACATAAGGGTTAAACATGTGTATCCCATTTATGTATTATATAAATTTCTTTTGTTTCACAATCTTACATTTTAATAACCATTATTAAAATGTAAGATTGTGAAAATAAAACTAATATGTTACATGTTTAAAATAAAACTAATATGTTATTATTACAAATATTTGTAAATGTGTTAATCATGTTATATTAATCAACAACAATTGAAAATTTCGTGTCTGAAATTCATAAACCTATTCATTCACAAATTTGTCACAATTTTCTCCCTAATAAAAACAAGCTTTAGGAACATTTTCAGTGTCTGCCCGGTTCCCAATGCTTTTCTTTGGGGTCGGTATTATATTTTTTTTGTTCTGCCTTATTTCTCGAACAGTCGTCATCTTTACATTAATCATTATCAACATCTCATTATTCGTGAAACATTTCTATACATTTTATTTATTACCACACGTATATCTCAATAACGATATTTATTAATATCTCAATAGGAATGCAAATGACATACTTTTGTTCGCAGGGCAGATATTTTAATTTCAATGTCGTGCAACAGAAAATTAACCAACGGCACCGATGAATGCCACCTGTCATGTTTTCAACAATGCGTTAGTGCCAGACAGATACTAGTATCAAAAATAGGTTCATAATTAGCACAGATATGACACAGTTACATAAGACGTATCGGGTATAAAGTGCTGTGATTTCACGAGCAGAACAAGATCCTCACACGCAATTCTGGTAAAGTCAATGTTATATCAATCAATCAATCATTTATTTGCAGAATACATACATTTTTTACAAAAATGTCTTAAATATAAATTAGTTTCATGTATTCACCCTGTAGCCAGGCATGCAAATATTTAATAAATGTCAAATTACACAATAGGTACTATAATTTTTACTAATAAGTTTCTATCATATTATTTATTTTAATATGGAAATATTTTTAGTGTTAAATTTACTTAAGTAATTTAAGCCAAATCATGAATATTACAATGTCAATTAAGGTGACATAGTCAATATTAATTAAGGATTTTACAATGTAAAAGAAAATTAAATTAATAACAAAGAAAATTAAATTATTTTAGATACTACCTATAATGTTTAATTTTTCGATGGTGATATGAACTAATAGTGAATTGAACCAAACGCGTGAATTATTCTAATACAGGGGGCATTCCAATACCTCATTTTGTTCTTACATCACTAAAGTTTTTGTTGTAGTCAGAATCAGAAGTGTGCCACCAGTTCCTGCTCCACAGCAAAAGCTGTCCACTATGTATGGACTCCGGAGTAAGGAGCCTCAAGACATTGAATTTTGTTTCATCATTCTAGGTTGAAACCAGACTCTCCCAGAGGGTATCTAGCGCGCTTTCACATTGGGATTCTTTAAAACTGCAGTTTTGAGTCATTTCATTTCCTCTTGCCCATAGTTATTCTTTCTTTTAATTTCACCATGAAGTACCTAGTATGTATAGATATTGAACACGTTTTCTTCTATTTCTTAATTCTTCACACTTTCTATGTTTCTGTTAGCATCTTCGCCGTTACGCGCCTATTTTGTACTATGTATATTAATTTATTATTTTGTATTGTTTGTGTTGTGTGCAATAAATTTACTATCATTATTGAAACAAAATAGTCGCCCGGAAGTTTGAGTGGTTAGCAGGAATTCTGAAAGTGGTACCACTATGAATGATTGGCGTAGAAATAAGTTGTAGAATTTAGTTACTCATCTCCGATTATATTAATTCAATTTTGCTGTCGAAAACAAAACAATTTTGGGGTGGTATTGTAACAGATGGAACGGTAATCCTGTTTGAGTGGTTTCAGTAAGAAACGTGATCGTAGACACAATAGCGCATAGCTGAGAGATTACGACATCACTGTTTGTGTGTGCAGTATCTGTATGGAGTTCACCTGTGCACACACTGTAGTGACGAGCCGTTGAACATGAATGAGATTGTTGCTACAAAATGAAATTCTTTATAAACAACATGTTTGAGGAAAAACTTTGTATCGAATTCCGATAGATATTAAAATTAAAATGAATAAGTTATCGTTATGATTTTAGTTAGATTTTGTATTGCCGGTTGAAAAACACCGAGGATTAACATTAATACACGTAGAGCTTGCAGAACAACTCCTCTGATGATAAGAGGTCAATGTGGTGTATTGACTCAAAATTGTCTGGTCAAATTTGTTTAGGTGCTGGTGTCAAAAATTAAAGGATTCTGCATCTCTAACTTTTTGTCTCTTTCTAGCCTTAAATTTATTTTATTTTTATGATAAGTGCATACAGATGAACTCAATATCGATTTATTTACTGCAATTTTTATTTTTTAATTACTATAACTTCTTTCTTTCATTAAACCTTAACAATTTAAATCAACTTGCTCCATTTTATGAGCAGTTTCCAGGCTTAAACGCCGAACATTTTAAAGTGGTGCTTCTTCCCATTTCCATTTCAGACCAGAGCGGAGTGATTATATTCGCGGGATTACTAGGAAAAATGGTCACAGATTGATACACAGCTTAATTGCGGATTGGAGTCATCCGCATAGTGATGAGTCTGTAATTTACTAACGGTGTTGTACTGTTCCTATAGTTCTAATCACTGACCTTTAGAAATTTAGCGATTGGAACTATGCCTGGTTTAAATATACATGACGTTACAGTTACAAAGGATAATAATACCACGTAATAATTCACTTGGACTGCTGAGATGATTTTGAGTGTAACATCTGTCCTGGTTGTTCGCCTTTGAGTTAGATTGTTTACTGAAATATTATTGCTTTTTGACTTTCGTCTCCCTTTTATGTAGGCGAAAGGCTAGCAACCGGTCACTATCTGGAGGCACGGCATGGCCCATACTGCCAGATGTGTTTTATGTGCAACATAATGTTACCTAAGACATTTGACGATTTAAAAGTACTAAGCAAATTCCATTTAAATAAATAAAGAACTTTTTCATTTCATTTCATGTAATAATTCTGTAAATAATACAGAAGTAACTACGCTGTGAACCCCGTGATCATTTCTAGCCCAAAAGTCGAAACATCGTCATTAATAACTGTCTTTCTTTCGTTCTCACTAAACCTAGGTTTTGGCTGGATGTTTTCTGTTAACCTGTGAAAATGCAGCAACAGAAGGTTTTCTAGGAAATTAATTTTTTTCTTCTTACTATCGATTTTCTTGCTTGGAATAGTGTGTTTTACATGGAAGTGATACTCGACCTCAACAATATAAATATCAACATTCAAGAAATCACAGAAACACCATAATCATCAACGATTCAAACTCTCAACACTTCAGAATATTAACATATTAATTAGTCGAAAGTTCACAAAGTCAAAGTTTAAAAAATGGCATTACGGTTAAAGTCATAGATTACAAGATAAACAATAAGTGACATAATACAAAAGTCCGTAAGAATAATAATATGAATAGCTATCCACAAGTCAAATAAGTCGTCGCTTGGTTCTTACCTTATTCCTATTTGGATATTGTTTATAAAGTGTCTGATTTAGAGATACGTATGTACATTTATATATTTTTTTGTAAGTAGGTACCCCATTTTACAGCTACGTGTTCTTCGGTCACGTCTCAAGACGGGAAAACCTATAGATTGAGCAATTGTTGTTCAGGGAAGAGTGAATGGTACTAGACTGAGAGGCAGATCACCCATGCAATGGACCGACCAGATAAAATCTGCCGTTGGCGGCCCGTAGCATGAATGCACAAGAAGCACTAATCGTGAGGCAGGCGACAACAGCCCATCGCACTCCCTCATAACGACCACTACTGCTCAGTCAAGAGCAAAACGAAGAAGAAGACCCAGTTTTAGATGTTACATACTTGAGGACACTGTAAGCGATATGGAAATTCCTCTATATGACCCTTTCAATGGAAAGTCATTCAGTGATATTTTGCTATTTAAACTAGAGGAACCAGTAATATCTTTGCCGAGAATATCCCGTTGTCGCTGTAAAGGTTATTTCAATCAAAAATCAATAGGCAAACGAGCTACTACAGATGGTAACAAATCCTCCCAAATATGAACTAAGAAGTTATTGTGTAAAGAAATCCGTTTTATTGTAACCGACTACACTGTTGCTACTGTCTATCGATCTGGTATTCCATTGGATACACACTCGTCGCCATATTACGTAATAAATCTTGGCAAGAAATGTGTCGGTCAATACCTAATTGATGGATAGAGGCGGTCGAAAATTTATATGCATGACTATAGTCACGTTATCAGCACGATTTCCAACAATGTAAGAAATAAAAGTCTGTATTTGACAGCTCAATTCATCGCTTTCCTGCATGCATTAAAACTGTCACTCAGTTTATGATAGCTGACAACCTTGGGCCCATTGTCTGATATAATATTCACTGAATATCTCTCATAATGGCGTCGGTTGAGCTCACGAAAAGCATTTTAATATTTAATATGATTTGCCTTTATTTCAAATTTCTACGTCGTTGAAAATTGTGTATACCTTTTTACCAGGGATAGTAACTGGAAATAATCAACTGAGGAATGGTATGGCCATCGATCATTGGTTATGTGCTCGATGGGTATGGCACAGTGTATCAGTCCTCATTTTTGAGCAAATGATTCCTTTTCAGATAGTGAGTAAGGTGGCCACAAGTTTAAGTGGTAGAGTCAAGTTATCGCTGATGAGTTGGCATCCTGGTTACACAAAAATCTATTAACTTCTTACCCCAACATATCCTAAGTTTTGGCAATGAAAGAAATAAAAACTTGTCATGTACGAGTAGGATTGGGTGCCAACCTTTGTGGTGGATACAAACCTTTCAATACGTACGTATGTTGTAATAATTTTACAAATTTACGCATTTTGGATTTTTTCCTTTACTACGGCTACCAACTTTTTGTTTCTCGTCAAGAAACTGCTTAATTTTTCCAAGTCATGAGCTACCGTGTTTTACAATTTTGTTTATTTGTTTAAGTTTGATTACTTGATAATATTTTCAAATATAGTCTCACTCGTTTCTGAGGAAAAGGACGGAGAGAGAGAGAGAGAGAGAGAGAGAGAGAGAGAGAGAGAGAGAGAGAGAGAGACTACGGAGAGAGTCCTACAAAACTTGCTTTTTTTACTTTTGAATTACAGATCCCTAATGGGAAAAACATTATTCAATATAAAGAGTAGATATAAAACCAATGTTGCTATTTTCAATGTGGAGAATTGGAAAGTAATTTGGCTACAGTATTCCGAATAAATGCGGCAAGGGCCCGATCAAATTGCTGATAAAGATATCAATATACCATCACCTTTTCTATTTGCAAAATTCGAAACGTAACACGATGCGTGGCAATCAGGAAATCTGGCCGACTATCAATCCAGAAAATTACTTTGCAGAGATTTCAGATATGAAGAAGAGCTGAATCAATGCCAAGTGTAATGTTACGAGGAAAACAATTTTAGTGGAGGAGAGTTAGTTCATACACATAGTTTTGTACATAGTATAAAGAAGTTCAACAGTAGCTTCTGGGAAGCGTCTGCCTGACACTTGAAAGATAGAACTATAAAAAGAAAGGTAACACACACACACACACACACATACACACACACACACACTCAGGGAGAGAGAGAGAGAGAGAGAGAGGTCGGCTACAGAAGATGAGGAGTTCGCAATTGACCTGGAACAGCTGAATGAGAAAAGCTATAGACCCAGAGCAAGGCGTGTAGAGTATATAGAAGACCTACTGTCAAAATTGGGCGGTAACGAGTTGAAAAAGAAGAAGAAAAGGATTATAGCGTCACTCTTCACCTCAAAAAGACCTCACTCAATAAACATTGCTAATTTTCTTAAGTATTTTGTCAGTAGGCTTTTAAGCATTTTACGGAATAGAGTTGGCTACGGTTCATCATTTCAGCCGAGAGACGCCGACTGTTGGACATTGGCCTCCCCCAAGGATCTTCAAGCCGATCGGTCCTGCGCTGCCCGCATCCAGCGTTACGGCAACGGTTAATGACACTTTAGTCTTCCGAGCCATCAGGTGATATGGTTCCTAGTGTTATTTAGAAAGATATATTTCAGTAAATTAAAAATTTCACTAGCTCTTACATATGCTCTTATGATATTATATGACCTACTTACTATATTTTATGTTTACGAATACGAACTGGATCGCTATAATAGAATTTTATTGTTAAATGTGTAAAAGATTTTGCTGGTCTTTGAGCGTTTGTGTATTGCATAGAACTGGGTATACGAGAAACTCCTCAGTATCTTAAGGAGCCTTGATGTGATTCCAAACAAATGAGCCTGAGAAATTGTTCAAATTACTCAAATGATCGCATGATGCCAATTTGCAGATGTTATCCGTAAATTTATTATGTCAACCGTATAATCATGTTACCTTGATAAAATTAAAACTTTTAATTGGACTTACTAAGTTTTCGCTACCAATCTTTCGTAGAAAGTACGAGTAAATAAGGAAGGTGCTGAAATTCTAAAAAATTGCAAGACTTGGAAAGAAACCGTATAAAATTGAAGCTTAAGCAAGACTTGCTAAGTGTAAGATACTGGACAATTTAGAGATTAAAAATATCTTAACCGCTTCAGTGAGGTAATTAATTTTAATATAACTTTAAACTGGGTTCGTCAAGTCTTCGGGCTACTGACTAAAACAGATTGATTAAAATCCTCTAAAGAAGTTAGCTGTCTATAATCGTGAAGATGTTACTTATAATAACTCAGTTATAAGTAGCTCGTTAAGTTTATAGATTTTGGTTTTGTATTGTATTTGGGACCGGTCTCAAAAATACATTTAGATTTATTTAACAAATATATGTTTAACAAATTTTTTATTCCTTAGTTTTTAGTTTTGTAGGCGGCTTTTTTAATGTTAAAATATTTTTATATCTATAAAGATAAGACAATCACTAGAGTGGTATTATGCGTGTTGGTAAAGGATTTCTTATTATATCCAAAAATGCATCAATACTGAAGATAAAAGAATCAATTTCCAGTTAGGTGTCTCCTAAATTGATAAGTTTTATCAATTTATATTTACGCATGGATAAGGTATCAATTCATTCGTTATCAATGTGTGTCATTATCATGTCGTTGCTATCTCTACAAGTGTCGCGTGTTAAAAGTGCGATAGGAGATGATTGGTTCGGTTAACATTACATTACTCATGTTATTGCACTACTGTAGAGCCTTCTTGTTAGTATAATAAGGTTATTTTATTTGTTATCAACCACTCTCCGTCGCCTAGCGCAGGGCTGCAGGTTTAAGAATTTATATAAGTAGCTACATCCATTTGTATAGAAAATACTCCTGATCAAACTTACCGAAAAGTCGACAAGATGCAGGAGCGCTAGCGAATTCTGCCAATAGGCGCAGAGGCGCGTACAATTATCTTTGTTTTCTTAAAATATTTATTTTGATTTTATTTTCATTACCTTATCTCATTTTTTTTGAGATTTGTCATTAAATTTAATACGTAGCAGCCCAGTGCATTGATTACATATGTACACAGCCCAATTTTTCAACCGAAAAAATAATTAACATGAACGTTAATAGGGTGCCAAAACATGATCAAATCACGCGCATAATGCGAACCAAGAGGTATCACCTTAAAGCGTGCTGTTAAATAATATTCCCTTTTGTGATCAGTCAGAGCTCTACAGTTAGTGGTGGAGCAACTTCACGAGCGTCTATGTTGACCAGATGACCACATAGACCAGGCAAACTGTGTGCCTTTTGTCAACTATAAAGTTTATAAAATAAACAATCAATAACGTCTACTTTATATCCAAAACTTCGATGTCCCAGTTACGATGTTGACGCAGTTAATCAAGATATATCACTAAAGGAACGCCTTACTTAAGATATTGGTTACATTATATTTATGCCTCTAAGTTACCACAGAACACGCCTATAACAAAAGGAAATGAAGGTGAAATTTTGTAAAATGTATATAACTTACCCTAAAGGGGATTATAATTTTTTTTATCTACAATTAATTGCCAACTTCCCTCTGAGTTGTTTTTCTTGCAAATCCTGTCCATCCTAAGGTTGCCTGGAAGAGATCGCATTTTGCGATAAGGCCGCCCATTGTACCATAATCACATTGTAATTTTTCATTTTTATAATGTATTAAATTTGTTGGTGTACAATAAAGTGTAAATAAATAAATAAATAAATAATGTAGGAATCCCTGAGATCATTAGGCTCACAAGTTAATAATTAATGTTATTGTTTTACTTATTTCTTAACAAGGTGCTCTTATCTTTGTAAGAACGTTAATGAATTAGGCAGTTTATTTTTAGCTTTTATTCTGCTTGGAGATTAAGATAGTATTGAGGACTAAATACTAGGACTCTTTTCATCAAAGAGATGCTTTAAGAATTCTTAACGGATTGTGACAATCTCGCGGCTATTAGTTCGGCAAAACTTTGTATTATATACATACATAGTAAAAAATGAAATCGCTCTTTCTACAATATGTACGCTTAGAACTATGCAAAGAATTTCAATACGGTTTTCAACAATAGATATAATGCTTCAAGAGGAATGTTAATGTGTATAAAATATCCATTAAAATAGAGAAATTTTGTGAAATTCCCTGCGAAACTGGGGCGGGCCGAAGGTTTCTCCATTACTTCCAAAATATTCCAACTAGCCTTATGAAAAAGACTGTAGGTATTGATAATTTTAAATGGATTTAATTTTTCCTGTATTTGTAATAAAATAAACCATTCAAAAATTAATTTTAAAAGTTATCTTATTTTATAATAGCCGACCTGCTTTTGGCGGATTTTTCTTTACCATCCAGTGTATGTTGGTATTTACCTAATATGATAAAACTTATGAGAAATAAGTGAGCCTGGGATTTAATTACATAAAATAGTCAAACTATTTCATATTATTCATATATCGTAAAAATGTTGTGCTGTTCGTATTTCAACGAATATTTTTGACTTAATTTATTTTATTTTATATGAGAAAGTAACGACAATTTGGACTATTAACTTAAAATTAACCATTTTGAGTGGTAGCCTAAATAAAGTAAAGAAATATGACACTTTTATTTTCGTACATAAAAAAATCACAGACATTTATCGTAACTTTCTTTGTTCATCTTATTTTTAGATTTTACTAATGATACCAGTTCAGTGAGATCGATCGATTGGAAACTGTCCAAATTCATGAAATAGTGGAACAATGTACAACGTTATTTATGATGAGGATATGTAGTACGACGCTAAGACAATTTTTTATAGTAAAAGAGATTTTTTTCTCAGAACAACTTCGCAATAATATCAAATATTGCGAAACTTACATCATTTTGAGTGTATCATCGGTCCTGGCTTTTACGTTGGATTGGTTACTGAAGGATTGTTACATTTTGGGTTTGGTGCCTCTTTTATGGAGGCGTCAGACTGGCAACCTGTCACCATTTGGAGGCACTGCATGGCCCATGCTGCTAGATGTGGTTTTATGTGTAACAAACTGTTACCTAAGGCTCTCAAGGGATTACGAGCGTGATTGTACGTATATATAGATTGCGAAATTGCAATTTACTTAATTGTAGAGCATTTTCCTATGTATCTGAACAAAGAGATAAAGAGACAAGAGACAAAAAGAGAAGGAAGGACTTTTTCATTAAAAAGAAGAAAAAAAGAGGACAACATTATGTTAAAATATAAATCGGTTGTCATAACATTGTGAAACATAATTTTTGTGTTCTGACAGTTAATGATTAGATTGCCAGTTCCCATAAGGTTGAGAGCTTAAGGTGAATCTCGCTTCCATCAAATTTGGCCCAAATTTTTACTACACAGAGAAAACAAGAAAATTATGTTTTTTAATAAAAGGAAAAAAACTGATGTAATGAGGGAGATAGAGCGCAATAAAGTTGTAAATGTAATTATATGATTGTGAACTAGGCATATGCTCGATGGAACTAGGGTATTGAATTTCAAAAGTAATTAGGGGCAGCAAAAATTTATTAGCCTACTGGCGGCAAAAATTTATTAGCCTACAGGTGGCAAAAAATTATTAGCCTACTGGTGGCAAAAATTTATTAGCCTACTGGCGGCAAAAAATTATTGCCTACTGGCGGCAAAAAATTATTAGCCAAATGGCGGCAAAATTTATTAGCCTACTGGCGGCAAAAATTTACTAGCCTACAGGTGGCAAAAAATTATTAGCCTACTGGCGGCAAAAAATTATTAGCCTACTGGCGGCAAAATTTATTAGCTCGTTCCAATTTTCGGCCTCATCGTCACTTACCATCAGGTGAGATGAAGGCCAAGAGTTTTCCTGGCATAAAAAATGTAAGAAACTTGACGATAGACAAATTTTTTTTCGTTCAAAATGACATGTAGTTCGATACATTTGGATTTTCCCAAATGTATCGAACTACATGTCATTTTAATTAGCGTCTTGATCCGTCCATTCGAATGCGCAGACAAATTTAATACAAATTAAAATACAATTTGCTTTCTATGATTAGAAGTAAACGTTCTTTTCGTCGTGCATAAGATTTTTTTTTCCAACATTATAAAAGGAAAGTTTCAAATCAAAATGTTTTATTCTTTATTCTAAAAATTAATTATAATATTGATTTAAAAACGCACCATGAGTACAGTGTTACTCCAGTGAGTGTCTACGTCGAATTATTACGAGCAACATTTGAAGATTTCTTTTACCCTGTTAGAATAAAAAAGACAACATTTATCAATCTCGCTGCTATAATTTCTTATTAAGAAATAAGAAACAGTAAAAACGAGGGTGAGTTTACAATTAATCATAAGAACAAAAACGTTATATTTGATGAACATTAAGACAAGATTCAAATAAAATATACGGATGAACGTTTCTTTGAACACGATCTTCAAACACTTTATTATCATTGGAACTCTCTCAAAGTGGAACTAATTACGAAATCTATATCTTAGGTCTGAAACCTTTCAAACGAATTTTTCCATGTGTATTATTTAATTATTAAAACCGAAAAGACGAATTGGGTTGTAAAGTATTTTCGCTCTGACCGAAATATAAAAGTCGTGTGTTGTAAAACTCGTGCTTGACGCACGGGCTTGTAGACTAATTTATCTTGGCAAATTTACAACCATCATTAATCCGATTTTAACAATTATTTTACTTACGGTGTCTATTTTTACTCGGCAGCCTTTGTTCTTCTTTACTGCACAGTATATATTCTGTGAAACCACACTTCATAATAAATTTGTCAAGGGATAAACCCTCCTTACATGTAGCAAGAAAATCGATATTCCTCTGTGCACCTGCAGGCACGTTAAGCTGGTGATCACGTCTGCTGTCGAAAGATATCAGTCCTAAAAACCAAGTAGTCACGAGAGACTAGTAACGGTGATTTGTAAAACCTTGACATCAGGCTAACAGTACTATTTTACCCATACGACAGACAAAGAAGGAAGAAAATATGTTATCAGTGTAATCATTACAAACTTACCATCAAGGAAAACGGGAAACTATATCAAGAAAATATGTCACAGTGTAATCATTACAAGCATTACAGACATTACGAGTCGTTAGCTATAATGTCCTCGCAACCAATTTCTGTCGCAGATATTTCTACTGCGAAACGACGTCTTTACTACTACTTCATGCAAACATAAAAGACACATTGTTGAAACGAAAATTGTTTCTGGCTAGCTACACAAATAATAAAAAGCTCAAATTACTTTATATAAGAGAGAAAAATTGGCACCTTTCAAAAAAGACATCCGAGCCGTCTGAGTCGCTCCGAGGTAATATAAGCTTAGGTAGGACCATTCCCTTCTTCCGTCGGCCCCTGATGCCAGATGGAGCGGGCCACTGCAACTCCGTGATCGCCATAGGACTGTGAGGGCTGAGGATAGTCAGCCTGCGCTCAGGAGGTGGCAGGCTAAGCTGTTGTAATGCTCGTCGATCTGTGCTGGCGAATAAACCTCGTCGTTTTTCCGCGTTGCCCATGTCCTCGCCGGACAAGGCTCGCCGAGCCGGCGCACCACGACTCTCCCTTACATCCCGCTCACTCGCTGTCAGAAACGAACTCCTGTGGGTTCGAACTGACGTGCAAGAGCTCGCAGGCCGCGCTGGAGAAGTATCTTTACATGGACGGAGACTTTCCATAGACCGGGCCGTTTCGACCCGGGTGGCAGATAAAAATTGACCGCTTGTAACGGTCGTCTGGGCCACTTCGCATTCTTCCTGGCTCGAGCTCGAAGTCCCGCTTCGCGAAAATGTACTCGTTTTTGACACTAAACTCCTGTCACTATATTGAGCTGTTGAAATACTCGAGCAGGTGTTAGCTTCAGTGGACTCAGACGAGGCCTGTTGTCGGACTGTGGCCTCCTCTAACGAAGAGTGAACAGCTCTCGCATTAAGCGAGCTAAAGGCCGCGAGTTTTGGCCTCCTATTTTTTCTTTCATCATCTTCCTCCTCCATTTTTATAATATTTTAAAACTTAACGCACCAACCAACGCACTACACTAATCAATACACCATTTCCAAATTTCAATATATTTATTGCATTCTTATAAAATTTAGCTTATAATAACATATAATAAGGAACACTGGACACAGTCTTTATCACTCTTTGAGACCACCACACGCGTATCAAAAATCCACCTGAAACAAAATTGTTTTTATTACATTTTGATGACGCAAAAATATTTGAGTAGAATTAATGTGATCGTGTATATAAATGTGTATCTCGAACAACAACTCCAATTAAGTTAACAACAGTTTTTCAGAATTTCCAGTTTTATCTCCCTAATCTAATAAATAATGTAGGTTTGTCATATTAATCCTTTTAGAGTAAGCGTACCGTTTAATGTTAGTATTTCAAATAATTTACAGAATTGTTACATACATATTTGTATTTAATTGGCTGCTTTTGAATCGAGCGCCAGTTGTCCGGCTTGGTTTGCGCAATCTGTGAGAGCTTTTACTTGTTCAGCGTTCAATCCTGTAGCCTTTACTTGAACATCAGCGCTCCTAGAATGTTCCTTGCTTTCGCTGCTTGACTCAACCCTTTTGGTGGTAGCATTTCCTAATTCATCAATAAACGTTTCTTCTTCAAATTCTTCCTCATAGCTCTCTTGGTACTGTTCTCTGAATTCCTGTCTGGCTTGGATGGTTACTTTTTCTGTGGTCTGTTTTTGTTGGATCAGTTCATCCATGGTCTTCTTAACGAGTTGCTGGCCAGCTTCAAGGGTCTTGTTTTCGGACATGTTGATATGTTTTTCTAGAAATCCACGAAAGAAAATAAGTTTTATATTACAAAGAAATTCATAATCTTACGGACTATCGGCTTTTTTATTGACATTTTTATTCATTTTTGAATGAAATCAGTCAGTTATACTAGGATACGTCTACATGGTGCATTTATGATTCAGGAATCTCGGTTTGATACGGACGGATAGTTGGCTTCAAGCCAGCGAATGTTTGGTTCGTATTTAAATTTACGTTGTTAGAGCGTCTCCGAACGATGGCAGCTTTGTAATTTCAGAAGGAACACAAACAGTGGAAAGTGAAGAAAGAATTCGGTTAATAATAAAATGCAGCTGGTGAACTCAATAAATTTAAAGAACTGCAGGTAATATTTCCAACGGTATGCATTTTAAATGGTGAAAAATACAAGTAAGGAAATGAAATACAATTTGCATCGCTAGAAATGATCTAGTTTTGTATAAAGCAGAATATAATACTTTTATGAAGATAAGTGGAAATTGTAATCTAATTAAGGAAAAATTATTTCTCAATTAATGCGCTTCCTTAAAAATTATTTCATTAAATTAATTTGCAAAGCTTACTCTGATATTTTATATTTAACATTCATATATTTGTTTACTTTTTCAACAGATGTTAAACAGATTTGCAAAATTTATATTGAAAATAAAGTCAATGAAATAAAAAAAAACTTTTTGTAAAGAAATTAGTTTAAAAAGCTGTAAAACTAATTTAAAGAGAACAATACGTTTCGTGTCTTATGTTAATTTACTTGCCCTGTCTTTATTTAGCAGTTAATATTAATAATTAATAAAATAGGGCCAAATAAATGTACCGGATAATTAAATAAATAAGTAATTTACAAATGTTTTTGATCAACTATAATGCACATATCAAATATTATTGATACAATGAAGCTAATTATTCCAAAAACTAATTTAGCAAAGAGAACAAACTAACACTTCTAGATCATACGAGATTATTTCAATTGTTATTATTATTCGCGTAAACTTCGAAATATTATTATAATTTAATTGTAAAGAAGTTCAATAAATACCTTGAAACTTGAAGATGCAAATTAAATCCTTTGTACTAGATAATAACGCACTTTTTCAGTTATTATTTCTTAATTCCTCCAAGGAGGTGTATTCCAATGCGAGCTTACGCGTGGACTGAGCCGCAAGAATTTGTAACGCGGTATGCCTCACCGAGCTTTGCGTGGGCGCATCTCCGAGACGAAGTCTAAGAAACGTGTATGACTCGACCAAATTTATTCGACATTAACTACATCTGTCTTGGCAAATTAACAAAGTTTGTTAATTAATTTTGACAACTCGAACTGTGGGATGCCATATTAATATTATTTATATTCGCGAATTTATCGTAATAATAATTTTGATTAAGATTTCCTTTCCTGGTTGTAAATAATTAGTATGAGGGGTAAACAGTTCGAGGATTATTGTGATAAATCGTTTCTATGTATTATGTGGTATTGCGATAGATGAAAATAGCCGTATGCGTCATTCATTCTAGAATCATGAAGTGATGACGATGCCCGTGATGTAGGGGGCGATAAACATTTTGTGCTCATGAATAATGATTGGCAAAGCTCCCTCGGATAAGGCCAGTTTACACTCACCAAACTATAATGTTTTACTGTGAGGCCACTTTTGTTCTTAGACATTATTATCCTATTTAAATAACATCAAAAATTACAAAAGGACTAATCATATTGTGTCTAATAAAAGACAAAACCAAAAAATTTTGTTGAAAATGGTTCCTACTTTTGAACCATGATTTCTAATTTGTGAAGCAATTGTAAAGCATTTTATTTACTTGAAAATAACATAAAAATAAATATCGAACTTCCTTTTTCCGCAAGCTTACGAAATCTTAGAATGCATCACTCTTTTGGTACCTAATCTTGCAAATGCAGTTTGAAAAAAACACCTTAATTATGTTTTCTGAACAGAGTAAACTGCAGACTGCATAAACTTATATTTAAACAATTTTAATCTCAAATGTTGCAAATAAAAAGTATCTTTCGAGGCAGGCAATAAAAACGAAGTTTAATACGGAATGTAACTTTGTCGAAGTTTCAAAAGAAAACGTTAAATCAATCAGTGCCGATTGAACTCTTCAAATTAATCTAGAAACTTCGAATTGAATGGCCTTTTTGTTCGAATCAGAGATGGAAATCAGAGTAAGTTTGTCATTCAAGTAATAGCTTGATGTTATTAAACCAATAAACTGTATGCTGAAATCTGGTAAATAGAAAAGGATATGAATTCTTTCTGAGAAGAGGAAGAAGCATTGTAGCATTTTTTAGTAAAAATGTGTTTGTGCAATTCACACACGGTAGAGTGAAAATTCAGAAAAGTAGCAAAATTGATTTCAGAAGCAACAGATCTTTATATTGGGTGTCAATATGTTGAACAACAAACTTCTATGCGTCAAAAAATTTTTGGTGTTGGTTTTTCGTTTCATAGTATTTTCAAAAAGGTCAATTTGTAACAGTTATGCTAGAAATGGTCCTATTCTATTTAAATCACAACAAGTTTCACTTAAAAATCTATGAGTATTATAGTAGTAAGTACCTATATTCTTTTTTTTATCATCCTTATATCTATCTTAATATATAGAACCCGAAATCGGTCTTACCAGTCATAAAAATAAATTTGAATGTAAAAGCGCCTTAAGTTTATTTACCACAGGAGTAACTAAATCCCACACAATTCACGACATTATAATGCAAGCATTATTTTGAAAAGCAAATATATTTTCGGAGAATATTCATAGCGGGAATTAGTCATTGTATGTATCCGTGTTTCGTGACTTTTTATCCGTTAAACTATAAATATCCCTTGCTGAAATTGTAAACTAAATTTAGGCGGTTAATTAAACGACGTTTACTACTACCAGACAGGTAAATGTTTATTTGGTTAAATGCGGTCTCATGAATATAAATAGGTATTTTCATAAGTTATTGGGTGCAGAAATAAGGATCAATAGTTTTGCTACTCACAACATAAAAGAAATATCCTTAGAGAACTTCGACGTGTGCCAAAAATGATAAAATTAAAAACCTGTAGCATAGGTTCCTTTAGGAAGAGCGAAGTCACCTAACTAGACAACGGCAGGTTAGCCGCTTGAGTTGGGGGCACCCGAAGTAAGGTAGTACCTCCACCTTATAGAAAATTGCAATCAAATACATTACTCTACATTTTTGTGGCATTTTGTTTCTGTCGGTGAACAAAATTATCAAAGACGGTCTTAGGGTCGGCAGCGGGGGAGTAACATTCAGTTTTAGTCGTCTAAAGGCTTGTTGGATTGTTTGTTTGTCATAATGTACAATGAGCAAATAAATAAAAAATGAATGCAGTTACCAGTCAACTTTAAAAAAACCTTACTTCATTCAAAAACATTTTGAAAAAATGTTCGCAGTTTAACGTCATTAACACTTCAGAAGGATAATCAAAACCTTATTTTCATAGCAAGAGGCTTAATATTTTTTTATACCGTGATTAATTACATGGCGAATTAAGTGGCCTTGTTCAGTGCAATTCATCAGCATTAACGGCCCTGTCTCACGGCTTTGTAGTCACAGACGATTTGTAACACGACGGGCAGTAATCACTGCGGGAATTAAATACCGTTTCACGGGATTTGAAAACAAAATAGGGATAAAATATGGAGTAATAAACGATGGATGAATTGGTTATCAGCTCAGTATTGTTATTGGCGCATTTATTCTTACTAGTATTATGTTAAAATGTAACTTAAATTATATTGATAATTATTTATTGACTTGTATTGATGTTTTGAAATCATTACGAAATTGTAAGCTGTGGAGTTTCTTTCGCCATTTCTTCTCCATCTCAGCATAATAATAATTATTCGTCCCGAAATGGTGGTAGGGCTTTTGACGATTTAAAAGTACTTAGCAAAGTCCATTTAAATAAAGAGCTTTTTCATTTTAATTTTTTTTTTCATTTTCATTTTATAAAAGAGCGTCGATGACGCCGCGGTCGTGCGTTTTTAGTAACGATCACAAAGCTAAGCTACAATTGGTCGATTGGACCTCGGATGGGTAACCGACAATTTATGACACTAGAGGGTTGGTATTAGGTAGGCAGTCAGTCGTAAAATCTAATGCGTTAGCATTAAATTTTTTACCTATAGCAGTATGTGGGGAGCAAGACATCTGTACTGACTCCAAATGAATAAGTTTAGATCAACAACACTGCAAAAACATTGCACTAAGAAAGAACTTTTTGGCTCGGTTACAGTCATATCGATAATTTTTAACTAAGACTTAATTATCAATCTCTATGTCAACTTAGCATAAAGTACACTTGACGTATTTGTTTTTAGCTATGCTATGTTGACAAACATGCTGGGTTATTTTCTACAGCGTTTTATTTATTATTAACCCTTACGTTTTTTCAGTGAAGATTTGGGTGCAAGTTTCACTGGCCGTCTACCATACGCCAACCCTCCTATTGCTATTCGTTTTGTTAGCGGATACCCTCCCCTATACGAGTTGAATGACAGATGGTGTAACGTTAGGTTAAAATCTTACGACATCCATAAAAACAATGTTGAGTTAGTAGTCTTTGCAGCTGCTCACGACACAATATTAAGATGACTATTCTAAAAAAGAACCCTATATTGAGATTATGTAAACAACGAGTAGATACATTTGAAACCCTTTTCCGAGTCCTTTATTTGCTCAACCAACGCTCGAAAGCTATGTGACCGGTTTGCATGCAATTTTAGTTTGAAAGCGCAACATTGGACTTGCGAAGTGAGATACAGATTACACTCGTGGGTATTTACACTGAAAATAAATTTATTACAACTGGAGACTATGTATATTGCACTAATATTAAAGTTTTGAATTATCAAAACAAAGATCGACATCCAGACGCCATGGTTTCCAGCCAAACACTCGTTATTTTGTCTTAGTAATTATGATCACGTCCTGAACTAAAACCGAGCTTAAAAAAGCTTGGAAAGTGAACGCCTCTATTTTTACTATGAACGTTACGGAACAGCGGCTACAAAACTACTACATACAGTAGCATCGCCTCCCTTTCGTAGCCGAAAAAGGCGACACTGTTCCAAGCTGATGAGTGTGCCCTTTAATGTACTCATAATATGCAGGAGGGTCCTGGTTTTCGCACAGGTTTTTCGGAAAACTATATCAGACTCTAAGGCTGGTATTAGAATGTCTCAGGAATCAATGCCGTACTAAGCGGACGTCTCTATCACTTTGTGCTTGATAGAAAGTGACAAACGATTCTCAAGACTAGATACATTTTCACAAACATTACTATTAGGTTTCTCGATTCTTGGATAAGTAAACGCATTGCATTGAATAGAGCTCTGTGATTGGTTCGATTCTGTTGCCTAATTCACATCGTTGAATGTACTGACGTTTTATTACTTCAAACCTCTTTCAAACTTTAAACTTTTGACATCTGGACGTTGCTTAGGTAGCTATAGCTACCTAAGCTGTGCGTTCATTTTAAAGTACGCATAGTTCCGATCCCCACTTAAGTATTGTCTATGAATAAGTTTTTACGACCCAGTGCGTCCACGCGCACTATGAGACTTCAAAATCCTTGCCATATGGCACGCACTGAGAAATGCCTTATTTTGCATACCATTGACTTTTTTACTATGATAAGCATTGTTTGTGAATATGGGCTTTTAGTCTCTTACACACCAGTTCATAATATCTTCTGCAATAAGAGTACCTATTGTGATAAGAAATACATTATTAAATTAATTATTATTGTTACGTTCAGAAACATATAAAACTACACGGCGACGCTGATAATTTGTAATGCGTTAACTGTAGTTATTATTCCTTACATCTTTGTTCATTAGCACAATAACTTTCCTAGAATCTCTCAAGACGCGAGCTTTGCGGCGAAATTAAGACCAGGTGAGCTTTATTAACTAGGTATTTGAGCGAAGAAACACGCCGAGATTCTCATGAAGGTTTTCAGCTGGATTAAATCCTTTCTAACTATTTCAAGTTTAGCGAGAGAAAATGCTTTATACAAAACCAGCTAATATGATAACTTATTATCTGATTTTGTATCAGGTGTAATACGTATATACTATGACGCTTAAAGTCTCAATAGTTCTCGTTTTAATTAAAAAACAAGATCGTGTTATTATGTTTAAATATTCTTTATCAATTCTAGTGATTTTTACTTTAGAGACACGCAATAAATATTCAGATAAAAGGAACTATTTCAACTACATATTTTTAATTTATTAAATAAATTACTGAACAAAGTTCTTTAAAATTTAGTGCCAACATTTACGTTTGTGTTTAAAACACGTTTTTATTAAGGTTTCAAAGCTCAGAAGCAAATTTAATTAACACGGAAATATATGATTATACAAAAGTGAGCGTGCGTAAATTATCTTGTATCATTTTTACAGATACTTGTATATGCTTAGCCAAATAAAGCCGTAAAACTACGTAATATAACAATGAATATCCAAAAGCTAATAAGAAAAAATTTTTCGTTAGTATAAAAACCTTATCTGGCTCAGAGATTTTTTCAAAGCCAATGTAAGTTACACGATTTTCTGTTATGATAATAAAATATGTATTTAAAACTTATTAGAAAATAATACTAAAATTGGATATTTTATATTACGTAATATTTGCGGAGGTCAATGGCGTCGCGCTCGTGCGTGCGATCACAAAAGTTAAGCTACCAAGTGCGCGGTCGGTGCTCGGATGGATGACCGAAGATTTTTCAACTCGATTTTCCTCATTGCTTAGGGAGGAACGTTAAGCTGGTGGTCCTGAATGCTGTCAAAAGATATAAGATAATACTAGCACTTTTTACTCATATAATGTCCCCACCGAGGGACTCGAGCCTACCCCACGTTAGGGGCGATTAGGCCTTAGTCAACCACGCTGACCAAGTGCGGGTTGGTCGACTTCACACACAACCTAAGAATTTCTTCATAGGTGTGTGCAGGTTTCCTCACGATGTTTTCCTTCACCGTAAAAGCGTCGATTAAACGTACATATGAATTTAAAATTTGAAAACACATTGGTCCGTGGCGGGGATCGAACCAGTACCTCCCGGGTGGGAGACGACGCTCTTACGCACTACGCCACCGACGCTTTTAATTTTATTACTTATAAAGAACTTTATTGCACAAAGACAGTAAATAGGGCGGACTAAATGCTATACAGCATTATCTACCTAATCTATCTAATACTTTGAAAATGGTAGTAACTAGCCAGCCGGTATCATAAACTTCTTTTAGAAGGTACCAAACAACCGTACCTAATATCATCTCTAACTCTAAGAAATAAGATCCAAAATATGTCAAGCAGATCCAAGTACTTCCTCATCGAGTATATTTTTCCGTGTATCCCTTTTGAATAAACATATAAAGCCGGGTCCAGATATGTATCATTTGCCCGATCCGATCAGCGTATCCGTATCACCGACGCGTATCATGATCGCATATGTGGACGGGTGATGGTACGCGTATCATCATACGCGATTAAGCGACCATGATACGCGTCGTCGATACGGATACGCTGATCGGATTGGGCAAATGATACATATCTGGACGCGCCTTTATAGAAGAGGTTACGTTCTCATTATAATTCATTCACGCGAGTTATTGGTTGTTGTGGGAATAAAAAAATGCCGTACCAATGTACGACGAAACGTATCTAAATATCTTTTCGAGTTCTATTTATATCATTTTGTGGCGCAAAAAGGTCAAATAGGTAAGACGTATTTAATAGGCACGTGCCACCGTGAGCAATTTCATTATCATCACAGCCTTTATAATTCGGCCCACTGCTGGGATATCCGCTCCTTGTCATCGAAGGAGGGTTAGGCAGTAGTCCACCACGCTCGCCAAATGCGGATTGGTGGGCGGAGTATAAGGTGTTCAATACCCCTTTGCTAATCCATTAGTCGCCTTCTACGACACCCATTGGAGGATATGGGGCGATGCTATTCTACTCTGCCAACATCACATGGCGTGAGCGTTTTACCATTATTTTTTACACAATATATTAGACGTCACAATAAAAATATATCTTTACGTTCACACCAATTATTTAGCCTAAATTAAGTATCGTGAACAAATTTTCTCGTTCATCACAAAAAGATTTACTATTAGCAGGTTCAAAACCACTACAAACTCGGACCGCACGATGAGTAGGCAGCGTTACTGACCACTCCACCATGACGGTGTTTGAGATGTATAAAACACATAATGACACTAGGAAAGTGATGACCGAATGTTGAGGGATAGATTGGAAGGTGACGGCAGAAGTCATGAATGTTTTGTGTGATGTCATATGAAAGAAAACGGGAAAGATGATAAAGTGATAGACAAGAATGGAAGAACAAGACAAGACATGTTGTACCAACAGTAAATTAATTGAAAGCAGGGTAGAACAAAAAAGAAGAATGAAAGAGACAATATTTCGCTTTAATATAATATACCTATCTAGTAAAATCTTTATATCTTTTATCTCGACAGTATAAAGCTTTTGATTTTCATCTTAGCTAATGGTAAGCTATAACAAAACCAAAAGTTGAATAACTTGGAACCCTTATCCACTGAATGAATGACTAACTAACTAAGTACTCGGATGGGTGACCAAAATTTAACATGCATGTATGACATCAAAATAGAAGGTTTCTGTAGACTTTTGTATCGTTTCCGGTATACGAGAAAGTCAAGGGGAGACCACTCGCGATTTTTATTATTATGACGATAGACTAACGGCCGGTTCCAACATTCTACCCGTTAATAAAAGTAAGCTTACTTAAGTTTGGTACCCTAGTTATTATTGCTAAAATTATTAAAAATAATTTTATAATAAATATACACTAGGACAATAATAGCTAATAGCTGGAGCGATTTGTAACTGTGAATTGAATATTAAAATCAGCCAGGATATAATACATAAATTAATATTGCTAACCAAAAGAACTCTAAAATTTACACGAAATTTAATATACTTACTTCATTGTTTTTAAATTCAGAACAAATCGATTATTCTGTTTGGTATCTAAGAGTATGCATGTTACTATTGATTTTTTACCAATTAGGTTACCCTTAATTGAGCGTGGAAACAATGAAATAACAGGTATTATTTTACGAGAAAATATTTTATTTTTTATTATATCTTGAGATACTTAAATTTCATGTTAACAAAGTATTTTACGTCCTCAATTATGCACGCCAGGTTACTGAACTCAATTATGCACTGCAAGTTAATTCGACATCAGCACATCTTTCTAAGTAGTACCATCTCGAGGCTATTCATGTTAAGATGATTTAAACTGTATTACCTACCTCGTTAGGTCCAAGTTTCAAAACCAATTTACCTTCGATAAATCCATTAATCTTTGGATTCTCATAGGATTTACATGACAAAATAGAATACAATTTATGCATAAATGGAACAACAACTATTCCCTAAGGCATTAGTAATGTATAAATAAATCATTATATAGGTACATTTTGAATTCTGCAATACTTCACTTAAAAAATGATTTCCTTATTTCAAGCGCGATAAGTGTTACTTTATTACAGTTTATACCAGTGATTGTTTAATGTGCCTTGTATTAGTAAAATTTTGTTTTTGCAATATTTAACCCAATCATTGGTATTCAATAGGGCGCGTTTTAGCTTATTCAAACCTCAAATATTGGAGAATTTGGTACAGGAAGCGGCGGTGGTCCAATTAGAGACCGCTTTATGACTACGCAATACAGAAAGGCTGAACGTAATGAGAATTTTTACTTTATAAGCATTCTTATTACACCGAGCTTTTTGGAAAATGTCTATGAAGTTCCAAAACATTGTAAACAACAATTTTGAAAAAGGACCTATATATAATTCCCGTGTCACGATGTTTGTCCGGGATGAACTCCGAAACTAACAATTCGATTTTAACTTTTTTTAATGTGTGTTTTGTTCCAACTTAATAGATAGTTTTTATCTTGATATGTAGTCCTAATTTTTTTTCTGCAAATTTAATGTTATAGGACAGTCGTATGAAGTTACCACAGCAACGCGTGGCCGGGATAGCTAGTGAACTATACTAAACGATTTTTTTTTTTAAAAAAAGACCCCCATTTGTGTATTTTTTGACGATCGCTGACCTGCGAGGTGCCTTTGCGTCTATTTTATAGGATCCAGGTTAGCAAAGAAGAAAAATTTTATACTCGTAGTCGTAGATTAAGTAGTAAAGGACGTTTATGTGAGTTTCTAATTCTGTCTCTTAACTCTACAAGCTCCCACTTCACAAACTCTACACCATTGTCAAAATTATGTGACTTCGCCGTTTCGCTACCGTCAAATGTGCGTAAGATGAAAAATTTGCTCACTGTTCATTAATCATTGATTTTCTTCTATACGTATACAATAAAGTTGTTGAAGCAACGAAACGGCCAAGTCACACATTTTGACTATGGTGTAGACTTTGTGAAGTAAAAAAAAAGACCACAGGCTTAAAAAAATGACGAAGTGCTTCGAGAAAAGGTATGTAATGCCGTTGCGTTTCGATTGGCTCGTCTCTCGTCTCATCGTCTCTCGATTAGCATGACTCCAGATATGACAACCCTGATCACCTCGGTTAATAGAAACGAAAAAAGTTGGTATTCGCTTTCAACTACTCTATAAAGTTCAGAAATGAATAGTTTTTTTTAACGATACAAGTACTTTGATGCCATCCGTTCACTAGCCTGCCAGAAAGCGTAGTTCTGAAAAAAAAGGGCAAACACCCCAGCAAGGTTGTTCCTGCCGTTATATTATATTTCATAATAATTACAAGGAAAGAGTATTCACGAGTTCAACTAGGCTTATCGTAATACTAGTTTTAATTAAAATTTTGTAATGCAAATGATGCAGTCTTCAATTACATGCTGTAAACTATCTTTAACGGTAATTTTGTTTTATTTTCTGATCAATGCTAAAACCTATTCAACTGAGAATCGCAGCAAATGATAATAAAGATGCAAGTTTCCTATTTATAACGTGACCTTTTGTGTATTAAACTAGAAATTGTGGAGCGTACTGCAACTTGGTAAGCTGCACGCGATGCCTTCCGTCCTAGCCGATGGTTATCATAGGTTGTCGGGCCAGGTCGTGAAATAGGTGCACGAGGTTTTAGCATAGTACATAAAGCAGTATGGAAACTAGGTCTATGTGTTGAGATAGTTAGGCCGGAGCATTACGGTCGTAAATTTATTTTTGTAAAACTGGAATGTTACATATTAAATCATCACCGCCACTGTGGTTTATTAGTACGCTTTACTTAAGACTATCTATCTGCTACTATCACCATCTGGACAAGTCTGTAGCTATGACAATATTGGGTCAGATAATAAGAATTTTATCAGATGTAAGTAAGGAATTTCGTTTAAATTGCGCTTTCACTTTCTGATGTATTTTCGTTTGACTCCTATTTATTAAGATGATTATCTAGTGCATACCCGTCTTAAAATTGAACAAAATAGTATAAATATATTAATGAATAAATAAAATAAACTTATAAGTACCATAAAAATGGCACTAAAGGAGTATTGTCAAAAGAGGCACCTCATGGAATGGTTGTCCACTCCCCGACTGACACACTCAAATATTTTTTTAGGATCCTCACACATAGGCTACCTTAAAAGAATGGGAAGAATCAGCAGAACCCAAATCCGCTGCCTCATAGGTGATCTCACTGGCCACTTCGCCACTAAAAGACACCTGAACCTTTGCCACTAAAAGAATAGGCAAAGCTGATGACCCCATCTGCAGAATGTGTGGTGAGTAGGAAGAAAGCATGGAGCACATACTGATGACCAATGAGCCAACAGGCGACTAAAGGTCCTAGGTTTAGATTACCCTAAGCCAGAGGACTTTATAGACCTTATTCCCGCCAACATCGTGAAACTCATACGAAGTGTTTTCGATGTTGGCGGGGATGGGTGATAAGGAAAGGGGAAGCACAAAAGATCCCATAGGGCCGAAGTGCTCTGAGATACGGCCTCAGCCCCTTATTTAAGATAAAGATTAAGATTAGATATAATTCTTTCCTTCATTATTATTATCCATTTTGCTCTATAAACTAACCACCAAGTTCAAGATTACATAAGTTGGAATAAATATATTTATCAATTAACATTTACGTATGGAGCGGAACACAATTAAAATGTAGAACACATATAACTAAAAGAACAAAACATGACCGCTTTTTCCGACGCAGCACGATTGGGTGGGCTGCACACTGAAATGTGCTTAGGCGTCCTGTGAGAGGCGTGCGTATGTGTAACAGTGTGAGTGAGCTGTTGCGGGCTTTCCTAGTTTTTCAATGCTTTAGCTAATGTTATTCTATGTTCTGTACTTTGAAAATCTATACGAAAAAGTCCTGTTGAGACTAAACTAAGTCACACTGATTGCACTGTAGTGGAGTTTTAGAAGCTTTTCCTGCTTTCACTCGCATGTTGATGAGTTTTAAAATGAACATGTCACTGGACAAAAGAAAGTCGATTTTGAGTGTAGCGCTCGTGAAAAGAATCGAGTCACCTAACGCGACCGTCATCGAGTACCAACGAAAGCTTCCGGGGTTTTATATGCGTAGCTCGAATTATTTAGAAGTTGTGTTTAAAGTATTCGCTTGTGTTGTAAACAAAAACAAGTATTTTATTGGTAGATTTAATCTTAATTTAGATTTTTATATATAACTAGTGGTCGCCTCTTCTCGTTCTCGCGTTAATGTCGGTTATTATAAAGCCTTCATCGATAAATGGACTGTCCAACACAAAAAAAAAACTTTCCAATTTGAATCAATAGTTCATGAGATTAGCGGGATCGACCAAACAAACTCTTCAGTTTTATAATATTAGTAAAGATAAACATACATAACATTTATTTGTTTTAAAAATAGATTGTTAACAATTACGAAATTACTCAACTACCCCTAGTATAACTTACTTCAACGCTCAATTAGAATTTATTTGTCAAACGCTAACAAATATAACACATTAGTATGTCAATCCATAATTAAGACTCTCTGAATTAAATTAATCCTACTATAAACGAAAGTTTGTATGGATCTATTGATGTATGGATAGATGTGTATTTGTTACTCTTTCACGCAAAAATTACTGACAAAAGATAATGAAATATAGCGCATACATCAGAATACTATCTATACTAATAATAAAGCTGAAGAGTTTGTTTGTTTGTTTGTTTGATTGTTTGTTTGTTTGTTTGTTTGTTTGTTTGTTTGTTTGTTTGTTTGTTTGTTTGTTTGGTTGAACCCTAAGATCTCAGCAACTACTGACTCAAATTCAAAAAATCTTTTTTCGTTGGATAGTCCATTTATCTAGGAAGGCTATAGGCTATATAACATCACGATACGTCCAATAGGAGCTGAGCATCAATGAAGAATGTTGCAAAAACGGGAGAAAAATATTTCTTTTCAAAGCTTTCACTGCGTGCGCTGCGTAAACGGTTAAAGTTACGTAAAAATTATGTATGACGGAATTATTCTCCATTAAAATTTCTAAAGAAAAGTCCGCGACAGCATATGTCTATCTTTTAGGGTTGGCTCACTATAACCTTTCTTTTTGGTAATAATTTTTTTTCTAAAATAATGTATTATCTGCGATGGTGTTTTTGTATGTATGATATTATTCCTTATCAAAATAAATACATTATTTATCACAAGTATTTAATTTTGCACAAAATTGTTCACGACTTCATTTGATTTCAATGAATATCTTAAGAAATGTCATAGTTTGAAATAAACGGAAAATAATAAATTTTGATTTTCAGAGATTTCTTTGCGTGCGCTGCGTAAACGGTTAAAGTTATACAAAAATTATGTATGACGGAATTATTCTCCTTTAAAAGTTCTAAAGAAAAGTCACAGACAGCATTTATCTATCTCTTAAGGTTCACTCGCTATAACCTATTTTGGTTAATAAATTTTGTTCTAAAATAATGCTTTAGATGCGAAGGTATTTTTGTAAACATAATATTACTCCTTATCAAAATGAATACATTATTCATCACAAGTATTTAATTTTGTACAAAATTGTTATTTACATCATTAGATTTCAATGAATATCTTCAGAGATATCACAGTTTTAACATAACTCCGCAGCTAAATAATGATCAAGTACTACGCACGCATCTATACGGAGTTGTTTTTTTTTTTATTGATCGCGCTTATCTTAAGAACTACTGATCCCGTCAGATTCAGACGCCTTAGAGACTCTAATAAGTTCAGAGACTCCTCCGAGGGAGATGCTCACCGGTCAGGAATCCTCTCTGGAGTGGTTCGACCTTAAAGCTTGAGGACCCACCGAGGTCCTCTCCTTTACTAAAACCCCTGGTGACTCAAAGAAGGTCATCAGAGACATCCTGTAAAAACAGTAAAAAAAACCGCCTAGAAGGAGTCGGACGCGTGAACGAAGGGTTCCGTGCCATAGATTTTATCAAAACTGTCCGAAAATTATTTGAATTTTAAATTAAATATTTTGTTAATATTTCAAGTTTCTACCTGTTATCGTTATTGAGACCGATAGAGAGATATTAATTTTATTTTAATGTAATTATTTATTTTTAAAGTGAATAATATAACTAAATATTCTGTGAACATTTCAAGCGTCTATCTATTGCCGTTATCAAAATCGACCAAAAAAGTCACGTTTATTTTATGGGAGCAGCTTCAATATTTATTTTATTCTATTTATTAGTATTTGTTGTTATAGCGGCACCAGAACTACGTCATTTGAGAAAATTTCAACTGTCTAACTATAATGGTTAATGATATACAGCCTGGTGACAGATGGACAGACGGACGGCGGAGTCATAGTAATAGGATCCCGTTTTACCCTTTGGGTACATAACCCTAAAAAGGGGAACTACTGCTTCAAATTGAAAAAATCTTTGATTGTCTATTTATAGAGGAAGACTATAGGCCAGGACTTCCCAAACTTATTTTCATAGTGACGCCCTTAGAAATTTTCCAATTTTTACGAGCCTTCCCCCGCTTATAGTAACAGCAAAGTTAAGTACATACCTACAAAAACAAAAAAAACGGACGCAGCCGCCCGGTTTGCCAAAGATGCTGTGTTCGATTTTTTCGCCCGCCCTAGACAGTCGATCCGGGCTCAAGTTTTGAAATCGCGACTTTCATTTCTTTCTCTACATTTATTTTCGTTCTACTAGCTCGCATAGCAGCTAGAGAGCCATTCTATGTGGATCGTCTCACTACGCCCGCCCCCGGGATAGAACCGCGAACCCTGGGATGCCAGGGCATCGCGACGCGCAGTATGGGAAACCCTGATATAGGCCTATATACCTCCATAACATCACTCTACGACTAATAGGAATTGAGCATCAAATGAAAAATGTTGCAAAAATGGGAAATCCACGCGGACGAAGTCGCGGGCACAGCTAGTCGTTTTATAAAGATACTTAAAGATAGTACTTACACTTGTACGGAACTTCCTACTAAAACGCACGGATTTGCTTGCCATCAGCAGGGTTGATAATGGAGAAAAGCAGTTGACATCATGTCAAATAGTTCATCAAGGCCAGTACAAGAACTACTACAGTGTACAACCGGTTCAACGTTTATATAAGTATGCAAAAGTTCTCCTAAGGGCAAGGGGCACAAATTTCTGCTTTATTCCTCATACAAAGCTGTGGTCTAATTGAATGATGAACTCCTAAGTTAGCGAGCGTTCACTGGTAATCTATTATTACGAAGCATCACTTAGAAACTAATGCATAAGATTTTCAGTTAAACGGAATAGTTGAATCGTTGATAATTGCCGAGAATCAAACGCGTAGGTGGAATATTTTACAATACTGCCACGCGATTCGATCGAAAGATCGACACAAGTTTTGATATTAATGAATGTAAAATGTTATATTACTGGCCAGGGTGTTCTTATTATAAAATAAACGAATAAGGTTTCAACAAAATAGAGTAGGAAACATATAAGAAATAAAACACATTATTTTTTTCAATGTTTTATTTAAATTATTGGACAATACCCTAATAGTCGTTTTACTAATTTAACCTTTAAGCTCGTTCTCTGCTAACAATTCATAAATGAAATATGACGCTATGGTAGGTATTTGGCATGTTGACAGGCTGACAACCATATATCTGTGCGTTCCGATTATGTAAATGTCCGAATCAATAACTTTTACTCGCCCAGAATATCAGCATTGGAGCTTTTAGCGGCCACAGCTTATGTGTTTAACGTCGACCCTAAAGTTACAATGTCTATTTTTGACCAAAGAGTTGTTTGCGTGTAAGATATATCTCCTACTTGTGCGTCGTTTGTATTTGTATCTTTGTGGGTCTTAAATCTTTACGTCGTCTTCTTATCGGCATGTTTGCTTTCACTGTCGAATTTATTATATCTTTTGCATGGAATTCCATTTAAATCTGGATGCGACGTTTCTGTTACGGTCTTTTCCTTTATATTTTATGGCTAAGTTCTTGGCTTTCATATCACCTGTTGGTAAGTAATTTTAAGGCCGGAGGTGGTAGCGAGCTTCTCCCAGATCCTCAATCATAGAGGGCCATCCGTCTATCTTATCATTAACTGCCGGAACACAATAATTCTGTTAACACTATTGTTATTGCGATATCCTTCGATAAGAAGGCGGTAGTTAGCAGTCGGACTTAATGTACTCCCCTGGAGCTAATTTTGGTGAGGGAACCACTTTTTTGATGTCGTTGGCTACTGCCAACGCCTCGACGCCTGTTCGTGATTTCCAATTTAGGATTTTGTGTATGTCTGTTTTCATCCCTGTTTCCTTATATGATCGAATGTTCATTATTTCTGGAACAGTGCTTAGGACCTGATCTTTATAACTAAGCGCGTGAAGTTGAACTTGTTTGTTCATTATTTACACAAAATTACAGTATTAAAATTTTGATCTGATAGCCTTTATCTCACCTGATGAAATGTGACGACTTTCACCAGGAACTCTTTGGCGTCTATGTCTGAACACAACAATACGATAATATGTATGGTCTTTTGAAGTCCTTAAAACAAACCGAACTCTCCGTTATACCCACCTGGGAATCAACTGGACCACAAGGGCGGTAAAAGTTGAATAATCTCAGAGTAGCCAACCGCGTTATATCAATCTACCACACTACAGAGATGATCACTATAGGCATAAAAAACTAAAAATTAATTAACCCCTTTCATACTGGGATAACGTTTATAACGTCTTTAATAACCTCTTAAATTTGAAGACAAAATGAATCGTTCGCTATTCTCGCCGTTGTTTGTTCATAATGCAATTTCTTCCTCGGTTACGATCTCAGTATTATTAGATATGTACACTTTTATTTTATCAAGATTTTTCATTTGCAAAGCAAAATTTCGCCTGTTGGTTTTATTACCTGATGAAATATTTATTAGACTGCCACTTGGCTCACAAGATTGCATCAACTGTTCTTTTAATAAGGTTTTGGGTGTGCTTATCTTTCTGCTTTTTATTTTGAAACTAAGTGAAATCATTTTATTATTCAAAGCTTTGAACTTGTGCAACATCTATCTCAGTGGATCTATCATCTATTTAGTCATAATCATTGATACAAGTCAGTGCTCCGCAGCTCACAAAATATCTGTCTGCCTATTGAATGGTTTGCTGAAAACTTCATAGTCGATTCTACTGGCATCATATTAGTTTGAATTGTTGAATAAAAATCATCTCATTGTCAATACGTTCAAGGTAATTTCTTATGACCATGTGGAGTCTAGGATTGTGGAACTTGCATACACTTCGTGGCACTTTCGAGCAAACAGTGATTCTGTAAATCGTATGGTGCTCGTAATGTTTCGTAATCATAGCACATATTACTACATACATCAGCATAACGCCTCATTGCTAGACGATGCATAAGTGGAAGGAACACAAATGAGAAATTAATGGCTGTAGCTCTACGACGCTGGCCTTCTGTTTGAGGAGTCTACTTCCGAATATTGCTACATAGAAATGAGCCGCCCGAACTTGGGTAGTACCTCCACTGTCAAATAATACTACATTTTTGTAGAGTAGTGTTTTTGTCGGTGGCCAGAAACTATGGCTGTAAAAAAAACATTATATAGACATGTATTATTTACTTATTCGAATCCTGCTTGTTGGCCTTTGTCTGTTGATTTACTGAAGGTTCAGTTGCTTTTGTGTTCGGTGCCCCTTTTGTGTAGGCAGACTAGCAAGCTGTCACTTTAGGGCGCTGTATGGCCCATACTGCCAGGAGTGGCTTGTAATCAAACGTTACCTTAAGCTTCGCTCAAACCCTTTTGGGGTTGTGAGCGTTATTAAAATTATATGTATGAATCAGTAAATCTTTACAAAGATAATAGAGCATCTAAGCTCAGGCATGGGGCTTGTGACGTCAAACTTGACAAAAACAAACGTAAAATGTGCACCTGATATTTCAATGCACTATTTCACCATCATTGTATGTTGACGTGGTATTAGAAAAAATACAAATACAATATTGTTTCGTGTTCTATCTGACGGACTAAATATAAAAATTTTCAGTCTTCACTCCCGTTCTACGCCGTAAAAGTCAATTAAGATTCCAATCTTGTAGCAATAAAGGTATTGCTAATTAAAGTAGAAAAGGATACATTGTTAGAATAATTCCTCACACCACTCTTAGTAAAAAGAGTTCAGTCAACTTCAAGAAAAAAATTACCACAAAAATATGCAATGCATTTTCCCGTCTTTATTTTTCTTTCTTCGTGTGATATTCTCTACGAAAATGCTTTACATCTTCAAGTGAAACAGTTTTAAAGTTTTCTAACTGATAGATCATCTACAAAAAATATTTCAGCTGATATTCCTTTAGTTGAACTACGTGGCTTTTCCGTTGGTTTATGTTTTACCCGAACTTTACTTACTAAATACAAGAGAAAATTAAGTTTGCAATTCTCTTTAGATGGACGTGCTTTAATTAAATAAATGTAAACAAGTTTCTTAAGGGTTGGTGCTATTACACTATAGAAAGGGATTACACTTTTCGCTTTTTGTATCTCTTGAAATTGTAAAACAATACATCTAACAATGTTTACAGTCTTTAGCAAATTTATTTCTTTTTATATTTGACTTTGAAGTTCTGGGTATACTATACATGTCACCTGATAAATGATAGACGAGTCACCCAGAAGCTCACTCACCGAGTGACTGACTATCCTATTACTATCAGAACATAATAATGCAGCTCTACTATCAACCAAGAAGAGTAAAAATTTGTACTTCACTGAAGAGTGAACCGCGAGCGCTTGATCTAATTCTATTGAGCGAAGGATTAGATCTAGTTTTTGATCAGATTATAATCTTATATTATCATTACACCGTAGGACCAATCGGGTTAGAGATCCTTGAGGTCCAACAGTAGACGTCTCTTGACTGATATCATTGTGATGATGATGAATATCATTAGAACGTACGATTGACCATAATATAATCCTCTCACATGGTAGAATACATATGATCAAACTGACTTTTATTGACTTGAAAAAGACATGTATAATTATGTAATTTTCCTTACTTTTATAAGGTTGTGATATAGCCATCAGTTAATAAATAATAAATAAATAAATAAATAAATTGTTTATTCATAAGTAAAGTACATGATTTTTCTTAAATGTAAACGAATATAAAAATAAGGTGATAGTTAAAAGACTATTGATTATGCTACCTTTGTACAGTCAATATACTGCAGCCATTCAATTATATTAAGGATCTAATTCCTCAATAGTACAGTTAACAGTTAGTAATCAAGAAGAATAGAACAGGGTATCGATCTACTTGTGTTGTTCTTCTTAATTTAGATATCAAAAGGTTTTCAACACAATTTATCACAACCACAAAATTATGGGGAATATTAATATATTGCTAATACTTTAAAATTGCCGAATCAACGAACCTTTCCTTTGGATAAACAAAATGAATATAAACATTATTACCATAACGCTAATAACGCTAACCAGTGAAGCCCGTATCAGTAAACCACGAACAATTAATCACAAAGTGTCGACCTAAGTCAACATTTCCTTTCGTTTGGGCTTAAAAATAAAGCTATTAAGTTTCACGTTCTTTCCGTGTATGACGTTCATAAATGGAATTAATTATTCCCACCGTTTCTCTGGAAAGTTCGGTCCTTCAACAAACCAAGTAACATTAAACAGTCGATTTAACAAAAACAAAATTACAATTTGCCGAATTTTATTTGGTTTTGGCGTTATATATTTTCTTCTTCTATTTCAAGAAAAGTTTCAATATGGAGATGACGGATCTCAATATTGAAACTTTTCTTTGTTAAACCGTTTTCTACGCAGTTTTTTATTCGATCTTCCACTTCTCGTATTCAATCTTCTACACCCCTTTAGACCTGAATTAGTGTTCAGACTTCAAAAAATATTTCAATAATATTTTTATTATTGAATAGGATAATATTTTTTTTAACGTATGTACCTACAATTTTTTCCTAGCTATTGTTTGATATAATTTCGTCTTAAGAATGTACCGAATGTCATAAATAGTTCATATTTCAACTCTGGTAAGAGCGCTTCATAATAACAGTAATATTAAACTATGTCCATTGAAATGGACACCAGGTCCGAAGAGGTTAAGGTGGACGCACATTTTGCCGAGTCAACCGCGCCGAAGAAATCGTTGCACTGTAATTAATGTGAATAGAATGAATGCAAGCGTAGCATTCGTGCTGAACCTGGTGACGTCATCAGAATTTCCGGGGTATACAGAATTCTAAAATGCGTTTCGTTCGGTGCATTTGGCGCATTCAGCTCGGTTAAATGTGCGTCCACATTTAGTCACCTCTTTCTAGTTTCGTGCTTACTATCACGCCCCATCAATAAGCAACATTCTTTATGAAATCGATAAGCTAATGACCTAACATTCATCTGACCGTAATCACGTGCGTGTTAAAGGTCACACTGCCAGACTCGTATTGCCCCAAATTATAGAGAGACCAAACTTTTTAGGGCTATAGCAAAACTTCTATCGAAGGACCTAAAACATGAAAACGAGTTAGCACGCCACGTCTTACCTTGGATTCAGATTTTATCGTTATAAACCTATCGATATGTAAGCACAACGCAGCGGTTAGAAACACATCGCCAATTTGAATTGGTTTTAAATAAATAAAAGTGTGAACGTGCCAGGTTTGAGGAGTGCGTTTGCCAGTTCTTTTTGTATTGTTTTAGAGGAAAATGTTGCCTACAAATAAGTTTTGATTTCCAGAGCCGTATGTTAAGAAAAATGTGTGATCATGCAGTAAAAGTTTGCTCGGCAGTGAAAGTATATAGGCAAGCTCCAACATAACTTGGCTGGAACATTTTGAGAGACAAAATATAATATATAAATTGTTTTAGAAATTGACAGTCACAAATATGTATGTGTGTAGTTTAAAGATAAAGGACTGATCTTTACCTAAAAATAATTCTTCAAAATGTCCTGTTACCGATATACGGGGCTTTGATTACTGTTTGCAAAAATATAAACTCATTTGGTGGCTTTTAAAATATTTTTAAATAAAACAGCTAAAAATATAAATGTTCACATGAAATAATTAATTGTACAAATTAGCACTCAAAATTCCGATCGTGTTGCTTTTATTTTCTTGCTATTTAAGGAATATTACCAATTCGTCATTATAATCTTTTATCGCTTTTCTAATGTCGTAAGTCTCGTTGGGGGAATGAAACCACCCAATCTAATCAGGTGGCAGACAAGAAAGAGATAATGTTAAAGGCTTTTTTGCGTGAATTCTACAAAGGCCGTCACGCACATTTAGAAGCCTTTTCAGATACAGAATAAAAGCTGGCTCAGCGAAAGCTCACCTTTATCACGGAAAAAAAGATTTTTCAGTGGTTCAGCCATTTTAAAAAGCTTTGAAGACTCATTTTTACATTTCATAACTTAATGCCATGCATCATTTTATAAATAAACAGCCGTAAATTTCAGTAATATTTACTGTGACAACAACGTCAAGGAACTAGTTAAAACTGGAAGAATTTACACAGGGCTTCACAACTTTTGTACCTACAACTTTTTGGACTGTACGGCCATTAGTGCCTGATTCAAAGGTTTCTAATTTGATTTCAGGAGTTTTCAACAAATTTGTTCTCGGTTTGGTTAATATAGGTAAAAATATAGTAAATATAAAGATAATTTTATTTGCCTGAAACATGTGCATTGTGCATGCTTCGCTAAGATTTATACATTTATATTTAATACCATCATGTCTTACTTCGGAAGCTTTACAAAAATATATTTAATTAAATCAAAATATTATAAAATTGTAAAAAAAATACTAATGTTAAATAATACATTTAAAATTATAAAATTGGAATTTATGAAAAAAAAATTACAGTAAATGTCAAATAAATGATATCTGCAATGTCAAATAATTATACCTAACTGAAATGTCAAATAGTACGATGTCAAATTAAAATTAAAGAAAATCGAAAATCCGTTACTTTATTATAACATTTTGTCAATCAATAAACATTAATTTAATTCTTAAACAAATTTATATAAGTATTTGCGTCTTTATAGGAATTTGGAACTTTATTGTAGAATTGAGAAGATATAAATGAAGATTTTTTCTCAATAAAGTAGTGTTAGCTGATTGGGATCTGTCTATAGTCATAAGGGTTCGATTTAGTTTCGTCTGGATATCTAACAGTACCAAAGTCTGTAGCTATACAATACGTTTAACTACATATTCCGAAAGTTTGTGACAATGAGGGTTGAGGGTACGAGATGAACTTCCACCGTCGATCTTATTATCATTCTAGGTGAGGAAAAGTTGAACGTCAAGAGATTCATCGTTAATTTTAAAATAATCAACAGCTAGTTAAGATGTATGCCAATTGTGGCATAAATTTTAACGAGCTTTAATAATTTATTACGTCCAATAGTTTAGTTCATGCATAATTATGCATGAACTTAAACAGTTGGACGTCATAAATTACTATCAATATAGTATACCAGAAGGTCTACAAAATGTACGCAGCATATTCTTGATCCGCAGGATCGAAATGTCTAGAACAAAGGCATTGTAAGCATCGATCGCTTGGTCTGTATGCGGTACAATCGTAGTTGTACGTACGACTACGGTCATTGCAGTGAGCGAATTTAAATTCAAAACCAATGTTATTTTCATGAGAATCCTAGCAACCTTCTGGGAACAGGGATGAACGTAATATATTTTTTTTTATTATAGTCACATATTGTTAAAACTACTACTATGTAGGTATCTATCTACATATAATTTTATACTAATAAGATTGAAAAAAATGAAACCAAGAGCTCTTAGTGAGACCACTATTTAGTGAAATATTTTATGAATGTCTATACAAACTGTAGCCATACAAAAAAGCCTAAATTTTGTTGCGAAATATGAATCGTCCGCAGATAATAATACAAATTGATAGCCGTGTTTAAACTACAGTTATGTAAAATATTCAATTGGTTTATTCAATTTTGTATAGTCTATATTAAATTGGCTTGATTAGCAGATATTTTAAATGTAAAGGAGATTAACCGTTTATAACCAATTGCGAATGAGCGCGTATTTCACAAAACACGTTCGTGATGTATTCTACAAACGATTTATATAATGTTTTTTCGAATGTTACATTTTATAGGAATCTAGAATAATTTATTTGGATACTAATTTTGTATCTCAGCTTATGGTGAATAAGAATCAACAGACAAGACCATTCTTTTCTCTTTTCTTTCTTTTTAATTAAATGGCGTTCGCGATATATAACGCATTTCGCCAATATCAAGTGAAAAATGTGCTTTTAAGTAGCAGACAATTGTACGGTAGATTGAGGTTAAAAGTGGAGTCTCTCAACACGTGTTTTTACAGCAAGAACTCGGGAGAAACTTCGACAAGATCATTGATATGCCTTTAAAGAATTCATTTCCACTTTAATTTCACCTGTCAAATTTTACAGAGAAATCCCCGGTATTGTCGGATAAATGGGAAACGAAGATGGGCAAGATATTTTATAAAGACAATAATGATCGCCGGCGGCTTTGCTCGCGTCAATGTCGGTTCAATTATAGTCTATACTAGCTGTGCCCGCGACTTCGTCCGCGTGGATTTCCCATTTTTGCAACATTTTTCATTTGATGCTCAATTCCTATTAGTCGTAGAGTGATGTTATGGAGGTATATAGGCCTATATCAGGGTTTCCCATACTGCGCGTCGCGATGCCCTGGCATCCCAGGGTTCGCGGTTCTATCCCGGGGGCGGGCGTAGTGAGACGATCCACATAGAATGGCTCTCTAGCTGCTATGCGAGCTAGTAGAACGAAAATAAATGTAGAGAAAGAAATGAAAGTCGCGATTTCAAAACTTGAGCCCGGATCGACTGTCTAGGGCGGGCGAAAAAATCGAACACAGCATCTTTGGCAAACCGGGCGGCTGCGTCCGTTTTTTTTGTTTTTGTAGGTATGTACTTAACTTTGCTGTTACTATAAGCGGGGGAAGGCTCGTAAAAATTGGAAAATTTCTAAGGGCGTCACTATGAAAATAAGTTTGGGAAGTCCTGGCCTATAGTCTTCCTCTATAAATAGACAATCAAAGATTTTTTCAATTTGAAGCAGTAGTTCCCCTTTTTAGGGTTATGTACCCAAAGGGTAAAACGGGATCCTATTACTATGACTCCGCCGTCCGTCTGTCCATCTGTCACCAGGCTGTATATCATTAACCATTATAGTTAGACAGTTGAAATTTTCTCAAATGACGTAGTTCTGGTGCCGCTATAACAACAAATACTAATAAATAGAATAAAATAAATATTGAAGCTGCTCCCATAAAATAAACGTGACTTTTTTGGTCGATTTTGATAACGGTCGATAAGATAGACGCTTGAAATGTTCACAGAATATTTAGTTATATTATTCACTTTAAAAATAAATAATTACATTAAAATAAAATTAATATCTCTCTATCGGTCTCAATAACGATAACAGGTAGAAACTTGAAATATTAACAAAATATTTAATTTAAAATTCAAATAATTTTCGGACAGTTTTGATAAAATCTATGGCACGGAACCCTTCGTTCACGCGTCCGACTCCTTCTAGGCGGTTTTTTTTACTGTTTTTACAGGATGTCTCTGATGACCTTCTTTGAGTCACCAGGGGTTTTAGTAAAGGAGAGGACCTCGGTGGGTCCTCAAGCTTTAAGGTCGAACCACTCCAGAGAGGATTCCTGACCGGTGAGCATCTCCCTCGGAGGAGTCTCTGAACTTATTAGAGTCTCTAAGGCGTCTGAATCTGACGGGATCAGTAGTTCTTAAGATAAGCGCGATCAATAAAAAAAAAAACAACTCCGTATAGATGCGTGCGTAGTACTTGATCATTATTTAGCTGCGGAGTTATGTTAAAACTGTGATATCTCTGAAGATATTCATTGAAATCTAATGATGTAAATAACAATTTTGTACAAAATTAAATACTTGTGATGAATAATGTATTCATTTTGATAAGGAGTAATATTATGTTTACAAAAATACCTTCGCATCTAAAGCATTATTTTAGAACAAAATTTATTAACCAAAATAGGTTATAGCGAGTGAACCTTAAGAGATAGATAAATGCTGTCTGTGACTTTTCTTTAGAACTTTTAAAGGAGAATAATTCCGTCATACATAATTTTTGTATAACTTTAACCGTTTACGCAGCGCACGCAAAGAAATCTCTGAAAATCAAAATTTATTATTTTCCGTTTATTTCAAACTATGACATTTCTTAAGATATTCATTGAAATCAAATGAAGTCGTGAACAATTTTGTGCAAAATTAAATACTTGTGATAAATAATGTATTTATTTTGATAAGGAATAATATCATACATACAAAAACACCATCGCAGATAATACATTATTTTAGAAAAAAAATTATTACCAAAAAGAAAGGTTATAGTGAGCCAACCCAAAAAGATAGACATATGCTGTCGCGGACTTTTCTTTAGAAATTTTAATGGAGAATAATTCCGTCATACATAATTTTTACGTAACTTTAACCGTTTACGCAGCGCACGCAGTGAAAGCTTTGAAAAGAAATATTTTTCTCCCGTTTTTGCAACATTCTTCATTGATGCTCAGCTCCTATTGGACGTATCGTGATGTTATATAGCCTATAGCCTTCCTAGATAAATGGACTATCCAACGAAAAAAGATTTTTTGAATTTGAGTCAGTAGTTGCTGAGATCTTAGGGTTCAACCAAACAAACAAACAAACAAACAAACAAACAAACAAACAAACAAACAAACAAACAAACAAACAAACAAACAAACAATCAAACAAACAAACAAACAAACTCTTCAGCTTTATTATTAGTATAGATAAATGAAAACTATATTTAATGGTTCTTATAATAAATAAATCAACAGTATATGCTATAGAAATATTCAATTCAATGTAAATGAAAAAAAAAGCATAATCTGGTTTGATTTTCATTTGATGGTGCAGATTATTATTACTCATTTGCAGTGTTAAGTGATTTATCGTTAGTATTGCAAGTGTCTATAGGCGAACCATAAGGCTAACCACTGAACACCAGGTGGGCCGCAAGCTTGTTTGCCATCTCGTAGTATAAAAAAACGGAATAATATGCAATTCAAATAACATTAATTAACGTATCAGAACTTAAATACGCCGTCTTGGTGGAGTGGTCAGTATAGCTGCCTACACATCAAGCGGTCCGGATTCGAGTTCTGGTAGCGGCAAATGTTTGTGTGACGAACACGAAAATTTGTTGACGAGTCATGGTTGTTTATATATTTATTTATAAAAATATCTAAAAATGATTATGTATAAAAATTGTCCGTTATCTAGTATCCATATGTATGTAACACAAGTTCTTAATGGTACTTAATTTGGGCTAGATAATTGGTGTGAGCGTAGAAATGTATTATATTATATTATAAATAAGGCAATATGATGCAAAAACATTAAATGTGTAATTGTGTAAGTAAGTAAATAAATCAGTATTGAATATAAAGATACGGGTACCACAGAACCCATTGTTTCATGACCAAGAGCCATTTTGATATGAATGACTTTTGAATAAATATAATTCTTCAAAATATAGAATGTGTTTAAAATTTTACAAGAAAAGTATTGGTATAAACTTCAAATATTTCAAGGCTTCTTCACTTATAATACAATACAGGCTTCCCTATTCTAAAGTAGAAAGAGACATTAGTGTGTGATTCTTGTAAAAGTTATTGTTACAAATTAGATTGTATTGCGAATGAATCCAATATCGTTACCTATCCATTAAAACCACAATGGAACACATTCGACAATCGGAACTATAGTACAATAGATTCGTCATATCATTTCCAATATTGCTTCATTGGTATATTCGCGTTCATTACATTGTAGCTTTATTCATATTCCGAATACATCACTTTCGTACATTGATAAAGCCGTTGAGCAATATTTTTGACATCGGCTTAAATATGAAACATTTAAAAAAGCAAACACATAAATGTTATCAGTTTCATTTAAACCGTAGTGTAATCTCTAATAGGTGACATGAAACTTTGAATTTGATTATAGTGGCTTCGCAGAATTAAGTCTTATTTTATGCTGGATAGGGACGCTCTTGGCCTTCATCTCAGCTGATCGTAAGTGACGATAAGGCTGAAGATGGAATCCAGCTTCACCTGGAACCCTCAACCACAGAGGGACTGGCTATCAATAATCGTCGGAACACAAAAATGCTGTTAACATTATTATTATGGCACATTTTGATAAGGTGGTGCAAACGAGCCCCGTAGCTAGCCAGGTGGACTTGTAAAAAGTCCTACCACCAACCAAACCGAGTACAAGTAATCTCTGGGGATCGAACCAGGGACCTCTGGATCTAATTCTAGTGATCAAACCACTAGACCACTGAGGTGGTTAAATTTAATGTTGGTGATCCTATATCTGTCATAGCAGTTGTAAGAAACGATCGAAGTAAGAGGTCTCAGATTATTGTGACTTGTAATACTCTAACACAAACATTAAACGATCAACAAAAATGAGCAAGAAAATTTAGACTGTATACCTACTTTAGTTAAACAAAATTTTTAAAGTGCCTTACTGATAGATGATAGATCCACAAAAAAACGAAGATCAACCTTGAAATATATAAAAATTTATGCTAGATTGCGGAGCCAATGCTGTTTGAGTTGGAAAACGTAGAAATAATTGCTGAATGAAGAAAAGTATCACTCGTCAGCGATATAACGCCTGAACAAGTTCTGGCGCCTAACTGAATTCCATTTTACAATTTTCAAACCGCCTAAAAAGTTAGTTTCCGGCGCAATGTTCCACGCTTCTGACGTTTCCCTCTATTCATTAGTCACTAAAAAAGTTGGCTTATTCCACAGAGCTTTTTGTAAAGTTACGCAGTGACTCGGCTTACCTTAAAAGAAAACTTTAATGACAAAAAGTCGAGCCCGTGATTGGATAAAAACGCGATTTAATTATTGTAATTCTAAGGTCGTAAATTCGGCTCTTTACGTAGTAGTTGTGGGTGAACTTTATATAAGGATCATTTGGTTTATTGTGTCCTCCACAGAATAATTTATTTATCGAGATTGAAACCAAAGGTCGAAGGTTTGTAACGATAACGCCAGCCGACGGTTTGATTGATGGGACACTCCTGAACAAGAAGTGGCTACTTACTGTAGCGGACGTCATATTGATTCTCCAGCTAAGGTCTGTAATTTTGTTACTGTTATTCCTTATGCACGATAAGTGGCTTTTAGTATTTGTGATGTAAACTTCGAAATTAACTTTTCGACTTAGCTTTGTCCAATTTCCGTTGTGGTAAAGTTTGATTCAGTTTTGGGTATTGTCGCATTATTGAATATGTTCAGTTCGGAATTGATTCTCGTATTATCTGATAGCTTTTGAATTCACTGAATGTAATAGAAAAACAAAAAATATTATTTCACTAATTTATTTACATGTACTAATAACGTATACCCAAGATGCTTACTGCACAGGGAGGAAGTAGAATGGTCGTAAAACGTTCAGCCAAATCTTCCTTGCAATATGTGAGCAAAAGAAAACATAACTACGCCAACCCTTAATAAAATTGGCAGCAGGCAAATGATGATGAATTCACTAGCCTACATTCATCCACTACTCAATAAAAAAATACTCTAGAAAAGCACGTGGCTACGTCTGTACTATTACAGCAGAATTGAAACTTAAAACATTAAAGAGATATTCGCAATCCCGTTTTGCAGACAGATTTCCCGAAGGATATTGTAAGCTGGTATGAATTTGTAAGCTGGCCAAAGTAGATTGCATAATAAAGAGCGAGGTTCCTGGATGTTACCTTTGAGGTATAAGTCCACGATATAACAAAAACACATAAAATGGAATGTGCTCAGTCTGATCTTAATCCAAATTAGCGTACGTTAAGGGTGTTGTAAGAAGATAAAAGGAGTCTCTTCTGGACATTAGCATGATAATATTTTTAACTTTCGCATTCCATTATTCGAATAAACAATTTCGTAATTGGTCATCTCGTGACCACCGCCCAAGGCGACCGAAAAGTCGACAAAATAAGGTACCTAATTGTTTAATTTTCGATCCTCACTATGTTTGTACAGTGAGCGTTTTGACCCGAAATAATTGTCTCTTCTAGTTGTCAACATTAAGAAAATGGGCCTTGTAATATTTCACCCGAGTTTTTGTTGTAATAACGCGTGTTGTGAGACTACATCGTTCTTAGACAAAGAATCCTGTTCTTTTTCTAAGACATCGTTACTTTTTTTGACATTTGCAAAATAGGTAATCTTTACGTGGTGCGATGCCATTTATTAAAAATGGAATAGAATAGACTATATACGTAGCAGGTAATTAAAAATAACACCGACTAACATTAGGTTGTGAAATACTCAGCAATCCATGATTTGACGCAGCACTAATGCCGGTTTCATCTAGTGCGCCAGACGATGGAACTCGAGGTGTAGGTTTACGGGGCCCGTTGGCAAAAGTCGATATTCCCAAAAAGCAAAATTTTATAATATATTAAGGAAAATATTACACCTTGATCCTGAAATATATCATTAAGTAGAAATATAAAGAGACCGTCCCAATTACACGTTTCCAGAAATGCCTAAGCTAACAATGGATTTCAAAGGATTAAAAAAGCACAATACCTTAAATTGTAGGCAGAAAATTTCAGGGATTATAAATATTATAAAGATGAAATAGATACTTTGTTCATCCTCGATGAGCCTACGCACCTTATTCTTGATGTAATTAGCCGAGGTGTAAACACGCAAGCATATTGTTCTGGTTCAACAAAGGAACACGAATTCTAGTCTATAGAAACTGTCTAACAATAGCTTTATTAATTGAATTACATGTGAGCAATTGAGAGACAGTTTGCCGTTCTTTGGTTAACGTTCATTTCCAAATCAGCGGCCACTTAATTGAGTCAGCACATTGCTAGAACTAGGTTCAAAATGTGGTATTAAAAAGATGTTTGACTAGAAAATTTGTTGCATGAAGCCAAACCGCCAGCTATCGAGTGAGCGAGAAAGCCGGGCGAGAATCCTTTCACCTCGTTTCATACTTCAGTTCACACCGAGAACTACAGAAATAAGCTACATCAGTGATACAAACGACGCGAATGAAATATCTGACGATGCCAGCGATGCTATTCGTTCACCACGTAAGCTAGTAATAGCTTAGCTCTGTAGTCAATGATGATTGTAAAATGATGATGATTATTAATGAATGCATATTATAATCATCACCATTTTGTGCAGCGCTCCCAATTCTATTGGGGTAGACGTTATATCGTTTCTTTTTCTTATATATCAGTAAAAAAATAGCTTGAACGTTTTAAGACCGTCAGCTTACCAGACCAACCCTCTTTGGGCATTGGGCATCTTGGGTATACATTAAGCTCCTTATTCAATAAAAAATGTTAATTTATTAGAGGTTTACAAATTGTTTGTCTCTGTCACTCTAACACAAGATAAATGAGACAAAACACTTTTTAACAAGGTAACTAAAATAGGTTTATTGAGTGCTTATGAATAAGGCTGTTATAGTACAAATAAAGAAGTTATGAAATAAACTTCGTGCAATTTGTTTTAGAACCTATTTTCTATTTACGCCTATGTTTAATTTAAATTAGTTGCATTTCCTGTTGTACGGGGGCGATCAACTAATATGGTTACTGTCGATTCACCGTGGGCACAAGCTCTTCGATCTTAATTGCATCCAATCAATGTAAGGCCTGCACTATTTCTGGCTTAAGCTGGTTTGGATTGGTTTAGAAGTTTAATAGAAATTTGGTTGAACGAATTTATAACTGCGATGTTGACGTACGTAGTTTCCATTATAATTTCATAGTGCAAATTTATTATATTATGCTTGTCAATGAAATGATAACTCAAATTATTATATCGTAACATTATATTTTGATCACAATGATAATAAGAAAAATAAATATGAATGATTCCAAGCACGTTTGTAACGATTAGATACATTAAGATCATGATAGGATTTATCTAGATAATTAAATTTCGTAGATTTTTTAAACATTTCGGTAACGATAGTATCAAAATAAAACACTTTCCATTCCAGTTACTTTTACAAGTCGTTATCCAAATGACTCACCTTTAATTGAATGTTACAAGCGCGTGCTCTTGTAATTCAAAAGAGCGTGCTAGTTCATTCATTCACGGATGACCGAGCCCATTCATTAGTAACATCTCGCGGGCTCGCGTTCACAGGGAACACCTTAGTTCAGTGAAGGAGAGCGGATAGTGGGAGCATTTACACGCATCGTCGACTATCATTCCCCTATATAAGTTAAATTGTATTCTGAGACACAATGAGGAAAAAAGTGTAAACAATACAACTTGGGAAGTGAGTATTTTAGTAATCTCTCCATTGCTTCTCCTTTTTCTACCCTGGTCATAATTTATTTCGTGTCGGTGTATATATGGGACTACACTGCTAATAGGTTTTGGTATACTTTAATGACCAAACCTCCTTGAGAACGCTGTTGTTTTGTGGTTACTCGCCTCCACGTGTGTGACCCCCTGGTGCGACGATATGCGCGGGGCTCAGTAACTTCTCAATCAACTTGACGATACCCACGTGAAGGGGTTGTAATATTCTTGACCGGGGACTACACTCGTGACCTTAGCTAGGTCACCATAGCTAGGGGTCCACGTCCGGAAGCCTCCTCGTGGCGGACCCTGGTAACGTGGTGGGGAAAGTTTCTTGGCGGGTGTGTGGCTTTGTTTTCAAGTGTGTCCGCTTGGCATTCGAAGTCATAGGCCATCTTCGAGTTGTTTTTATTTTCCAACCACGGCTAGTTCCGGACGGCCCCTTTCAGGGCCACCGGGTATGGTCCGATGGCTACTCCCGGTGTGCTCGTCAGGAGGACGCGCCAGGTCGAGCAGCCATTGGTGAGGAGGCGGCCTATAAGGCCGGCGTCGGCCAGCGGGCCACAGGGGCTGGCGTTAGTCGGTACCTAGCCCCTGTGGGCTGCTGGCCACCAATTGGTGCACAAGGAGTGCCTAGACGGGCAGCGATGGAACGGTCTCGGTGTAGTTGTACTCACGTGCGCAGATCCCGAGCCGTCCCGTACTACAGAGACACAAGGGCTTTCCTTGCCTTCGAAGGAGGTTTAAGCATCAAGGGGATTGGTGGGCAGAGTATAAAATGATCAAATACCCCTTGCTGAAAAATTAGTCACCTTCTACAACACCCATTGGATGATAAGAGGTGATGATATTCTACTCTGCCGGCATCATATGGCAATAACAAACTAATTTACTGAAATCAAACTGCATATTACTAAGCTCTTAACATTATTGTTCTAAGTGCACGGTACAAATACTAATTTAGTCGAGTCAACGACACAATTGGAAGACGTGATGCTTAAGTCCTCTAGTATAAATACGACTCAATAATATCATAAAACTTTCCAGAACATTTATTAGAATATATGTTACATCTGTAGTAAACTTACTAAGTAAGTAAAATGCTCTGAGGGACACTGAACTAAGATATATTGCAATACATTTTTTCTCGAAACCCTGATTCGTTTTGGGAACCCCGAACGCGATATGCTGTCACTTTAAATAATGCGTCTATTTTGAGCTGCGAAATACTATATGACTATCTATATCATTAGGTATATCAAAGTTGTATAGTAGTTGTTGCGGACTGGCTACTTTTTATATTCCTTATTTGTGTTTTTTATATGTCTATGTTTATGAAGTTTAATGTATATTTTGTTTTTATAGGACAGTGTGTTAATATATGCCTGACCGAGTGGTGTGTCTTTCAATAATAGCAGTTTTGAACAAAAGTGGTGGAGCAGAGCTCTAATTACCATTTAGCTATACATAAAGCCATATCTGACAGTATGGGCCATACTGTACTCTAAAAAGAGGAACAGGTTGCCAGCTTGTTGCTTACATAAAAAAGGGCATTAAACCCAAAAACAACTTGGAAACATTTATTTAATAACAAAATTACTAATAATTTTTCCTCAAATAAGAAAGTCATGCTCAATTATTTAAAAATAATTCATTTAACATTACAAAAATATAATTACGTCATGTTAAAATTACTTGAAATCGGTGAACTTATTAATTATGAGGAATTGAGGACGCAATGTGAATAGATAAGACCACAGATCTATGAGTATGTAAGGATCCTACCCATTGGAAAGAAAGATATCTTTGCCTACTACATGGAAGAAAGGCGTAATTCTGTTTATAGGAGAAGGTACTTATTACGCGAAATTATTGTTCCTCATCGTAATATTCATAGATTATATTTATTATATTATAAGGACGTGACAGAATTTAAGGAACGCTGTGTGAAGCATTATACATGGAATTCTATTCCAAAAAGTTTTAGGTATAATATTACTTTTACGACTGCTATTATGTGCAAATGGGTGGAATTTCGTGGAATGTGGTATTAAAAAGTAAATTCATTTCATGTTACCGTGTTAAAGAGCGAAATAAAATTATTCAAGTATTTCAATTATATTCATTAGGTTTAACAATAATATCATTATTCAACAATTTTTGTCAAGCAAGACTTGGTTGAAGTAAAATAATCATTGTATTTTGTGCGTAGTTGATAATTTACTTAAATAGAAATTCAATACAAAGTTAATAGTTTCTCGAATACGTACGCTTATTCACAATAATATTTATAGAACCTACTTTAGGTTTTTCAGAGGAACGTTCATCGGCGAAACGTAATTCTAGATCGAGTTCTGCGACCTTTTAAGCATAAATTTTGAATTTGGAAAAGTTTACTTCCAGAAACATGTAATAATAAACTGTCATTCATTATAATAGAATTTAAGTCAATCTTACTGAACAATTATTTGGATATTTAATGTAGCTTTTTTATTAATCTTCATTACGGGACGCCGTAAGTAAGTAGGTAACTCAGCGGGATTACTTTATTTATTATGCTTTACAAGAAGCTTTAGGCCATCATCTCACTTGATGATTTAAGTGATGATAAAGTCGAGGGTGGAAGGAGCTTCTTCCGGACCCTCAATCACTGAGGGACTGACTATCGTGTCATTAACTGTCGGAACAAAATAATTCTGTAAGCACTGTTGATATGGCGGCAGAGTTTGATAAAATAGTGATAGCTATCAGACGAACTTCAAACAGCCGCAAATAAACAGTAGACCAACTAAACCGATCCCAAATTTATACAGTCAGGATCAGAAGTAGATTAAAACTTTAGTCATAGCAATGCGAGAATTTGTCTAGTAATAGTTGCCACCATAATTAAATGATGACTATTATGACAAGGTAACGTACTCCCCCGGAGGGTTGAACCCGGGACTTCCGGACCTGATTCCGATTACATATTTTTTAATATAAAATATGATTATTGTATATTTCATTGAGGTCTTCTGTAAGACCGATAAAAATTATATAGATACATTCATCAATACTCTCATTTCAAAATATACAATTTTAATTCAGTAGGAAATCTGCAATCAGATCAAAACACATTATTTGAGTTTACAGAATTATCTACAAATTATTAAATGTATGCTTGTAAATAGGCATTGTTAGCCTCCATAACTCGTGACTGCCATATGTAACCCAAACCGCTCGTGTGGACGGCCTATTCGTAACAAGGTCTTACAAACATTGTTCAGATAATCGCTGTATTACGGTGGCATTCATAAAAATTACCTTCGTGTTTCTAAACAGACTTCGCGCGTATGCTTAATGGGTATTAATTATTATTTTTGTTTTAATCACTTCGACTTTACTACGCAGCTGTTTAAACACATTCGTTTGCCTTCAAAAGAAAATTGCTTTTTGAAAACATATTTTTGAAACTAGTAACTTTGGTAGACTCTTCTTATTTTATGGTTGGTTTTATTATATCCGGTATATATCATCTGGACTGTTGAATAATTTATTTATTTATTATGATAGATACACCATCAACAATATCAATGTGCATTAACAAGATAAACATATGTAAATATTTAAGGATAAAAGATATGTCTTTGCAGGTATACAACATTATCAAGAAAGTAATAAACTGAACAACATTCTACAAAGATAAACAATAACAAATTCAAATATTTTAAGTACTAACTAGATTAATTACATACAGTTATCAGTAGTACAGGCAGTCAACTTCTGCTCAATCCCTTTTGGGATTGTGAGCGTATGAAATATGTATACTTAGCGGTGTTAGGTCCTAGGCATACATACCTACCAATTTGCTGTTTTGGTTGGCAGTATTTCTTGCTTTGCCATGTGAAGCCGGCAGAGTAGAATAGCATCACCTCATACCCTCCAATGGGCGTCGTAGAAGGCGACTAATGGATCCGCAAAGGAGTATTTTTTTTATATCAATCGAGATAAATTTAAATAGATTTTAAAACTAAACCTCCTTCGATGATAAGGAGAATCCTTGTGTTCCAGCAGTGGGTCGAATTATAAAGGCTGTTATAATGATGACGATTTCTTGATTTTAGTCCGCCTGGTAAGTACCTAACTTCCTATCAAATTATGACGCCTAAATAAAAGTGTGGACGCATTATTGTGTTCTGAAAGTTAGAGATAAGATACCCTGTCCCTCGCTGGCTTAGGATTTTGGGTTCTACTTTTGGCCATATCAGATTAACCGTCAAATTGAAAAAAAAAAAAATGTTTTTATCTACCAAACGGAATTGCGAGAGCGTGGTGGCGTTGAAGCTTCGAATTTCTCATTATATACGATGTGAGGATGATGTTATTAGAAAATTTATATTCCTTTTTCGATAAACGAGTATGTTTTTTAAATTTATGTGAAAGTAAAAAGTCTTTACCAAAATACTTAAATAAAGATAATCGTCATTCTAAGGTTGTCTGAAAGAGATCGCTCATATAGCGATAAGACTGCCCATTGCATGTACATTGTAATATTATTATTGTTGTTTTTATTATTTTTCCTAATTATTAATGGTGTACAATAAAGATTATTTTATTTTATTCTATATTCGATAACAGAAAAATTAGTTAAATGTGCTGTTCGAAAAATTACGATTTTGTATGGAACTTTGGTACATTAATTGTGAATTAGATTGGTTTTATTATTATCATCATGATGTAACAATATCTTAAAAGCAGAAAATTAAAATTCTTGTAGTCGAAATTTTAGCAAAAACCCGTTTCAGGTGTATAGATACCTGCGTCATACTGTTAGAGATGATCATGAGTTCATATGCATCAGTAGATATGTATTGTTCCCAGCCGACGCTGGTGTGGTTTTGACCGGGAGTTCTGTCAGAAATACCTACGTACAACCGTGACAATTACTCAAACGTAACTCGGAATTCATTGTTTGGGGAACGAAATTCATAACTGTAATTTATAACTAAATTCCCGCTGAAGTAGATTGCTGAATGTTCGGTATGAACTGTGAAAAATATTTCTCAATGAATCTCTTTGTCAATGAATGATTAACTAAACTCTTTGATATTGATTGATATAATTGGTTAACATTTTTTTTTATCTATGATAGGGAAGCTATTAGCCGTCATTTCGCCTGATGGTAACAGATGATGAGGGAGCGTTTTTGGCGGGAAACCATCCTCCGTCTCCGTCTGGATGTCGACCTTTGTTTCGATAATTCAAAATTGCTTCGGAGTGGATTTTGTGCAGTGAAGGTGGTGTCATTTCATTGTATAAGCTGTGTAGACGATCAGTTATGAGGAATTATTAAAATTAAGGTTTTTTGGTGTGCCTGATGTGTATGACGTTGAGAATTTTATAGTGGGATTTTAAACTCATCAGTCGCCATCATGAGGTCTGTTGACATGTATTTCTTGCCAAGTACTCTCTAGATGCATTAAAATGAGTGATACCCACTTTTTATTGCGAAAATGAGGAAAGAAGGTATTAAACTGAAGACTTGGCTGTACGAGCTATATCCCTTTGCCCTCCCGTAATAGGGAAAATTTAAGAAAAAAGATGGTAAGGCTACTTTTCCACCAGAGATGTGCTATGCAACGTTTCTATGGAAGCGTTGGATATCCACCAATTATATGTATTGGTCCACATAGCACTGGTGGAAACTGATTCAGCTAAGCTTTTTTATGACAAGGCCTGCCTGGTGGTCAGCGTCCATTCTATAGACTCTGGCGACCTTATTCACCAACAAAAACACAACACCACAAAATTGGTAGTTAATTAGTGTTACCCCCGCGCACCGAGAGCGCAGGACGCGCTCTGACTTCGCAAAACCCTCGCCATCCGGTCACGCTGTGTTCTCCGTAAGCTTTACAGCTTCTAAAACGCAACCACAAACTATCCTCACTAATTAAACTGTTTTGTTGGTAATCATATCAAAGATGCATGAAGCAGACGACTGGAGTTGCAGCTACAAGGTCAGTGCTTACATTTTGTACTTCTGTGTGGATTTGATGTGAAACTTCGCGCCAATTTTTCATCTGGATAAGTCCATTTTATCACCTGCATCACCCTAATTTATGGTGCCGCGTGAGTAACACTTGCCGTGATGATCTGTACCGGGTTCAGAAATTCCCTCAGTCGGCAGTCAGAAGGGAAAGTCCCTTATGAGACTGGGAAGTGGAAAGTGTACATTTTTTTTATTACAAGATGGCAAACAAGCTTATGGCGCACCTGGTGTTAAGTGGTTACCGTCGCCTATAGACACTTGCAATATTAAGGGCAAATCACTCAACACTGCAAGTGCGTTGCTTTCTTATGGACTAAGATGATACGCCTTCCATGCCCAGTACACTGGCTACCTTTCCCTTCAATCCGAAACACAGCGAACTGCTTCACGGCAGAAATAAGCAAGGCGGTGGTACCTACGCAGACGACGAATCTTTTAAATAAAATTCTCGTGTCACAATGTTCGTTCCCGTACTCCTCCGAAACGGCTTGACCGATTCTCATGAAATTTTGTGAGCATATTGAGTAGGTCTGAGAATCGGCTTACATCTATTTTTTATACCCCTTAGTGATAAGGATTGTACACCCTTAATTTTGTTTTTTACTTTATAAGGCAAAACAACGTTTGCGGGGTCAGCTAGTAATTGAATAAAAGTATGCTGTTAGTTTTAATATTAATTAACAGATGAAGTCACGAATGAGAGCTAGTCGAATGTCGTATGTCTTCTCTAATATGTTGTTTAGTTGGTAGACCGGTCGATGTCAAACGAATTAGTCTGCAAAGTGCATGGTTTAAAGCTCACTTTTAAACTATGTAGGTGATAAATAACCAGCTTATGGCCGTCCGTGGCTGTAAAAACACGGGTTGTTGATAGCAGCACCAGAAGCCTAGTTCGTAAGTTATTGGTGCCCTAGTTGTGTTCTATGGCTTATGACCGCCGTGTATTTGTAATTATGTGTTTTAGAGCCTAAGAGTAAAAGAACTAAAGTGTAACAACAAAAACTGTTAAAGCAACTTAAAAACAACAGGAGTTATTGCGTTTTTTAACAATATTTTTTTAATAGTGGTCGTGCATATCACGCAGTTCACACAAACATTTGCTTTTCTTTTAATTTCCTCTATGCCAGTTTTTCTCGTGAATATTGAAATTATGAAATTATCTACAAGTTGAATAAAGTTTTATGAAAGTAGCTCCGGAGTTTCGGAACTTTGTCACTTTTTGCTTTTGGTAAGATCTATTTTAATTATTGACCAAAAATACAAATGTAAAGTGCACCATCCTAGGACTAGGTAGATACGAATTAAATATTTATTAGCCTCTGCTGCCGAACTAGGTAAAACCCTGTATTTCAGCATTCAACGCCACAATCCCCACGGACATAGGAACTTACGCTGGTCTATAAAATATAAGCGTTTTGTTTCATGGTAAATAAAAGTTAAACTAAAAATATTATAACAATATTAAAGCATCTATTGCAAAATAGGATGTGTGCTCCTCATTTTTTTCTGCAAATTCAATGTTATAGGACAGTAGTATGAAATTACCACAGCAAAGTGTGGCCCGGACAGCTAGATTAAAAATCTTACACTCGCTGAAGAAAATATTGTTACGTTTTATTGCTAAAGTTTGAATAGCCACATAAAGATTAACCGTACCACCTCAGGTCATGGCATACACTCCAAACCAGGTCAAGGACACTTTGACTGAGGTTAAAGATATGGAAAAGGTTCTCGATCTATGCAAAATATAAGACAAAACAAGCAACATGGACTAATCGTATTAACCTACTTACAGTGGAAATATATTGTTCTGTTTTCTGTCATCATTCAATTTTGATCATAAGTTTTCTACTTGTGATATTCAGTATAATTCACAGCTTAATTCGAATTCACCGGTAAAAGAATAAATATTTTGCAATAAAAAGAATTGTATAGTTTTCAATCAACGTGACTTCAAATAAGTATATTAAAAGACGTGTGCGAATGAAGATATTTAATTCCAAGTTTCCATTTAGAAACTAAATTGATTTTCCACTAGCGATCACTCGCGGCTTCACTCGCGTTAATTTCCGTTATCACGCCAAAAAGTATTCTATTTCCTTCCCAGGGACTCAAAATATCTCCATACAAAATTTCATCAAAATCGGTCCAGTATAGTTTCGGAGCCTATTCATTGTAAACAAATAAACAATCAAATCTTTCCTCTTTATAATACTAATAAAGATAAAATGTATTATTAGAATATATGAAAACCTAGTTTGTGCAGGAGAAAGCAAAGCGCTATTTATCAATGTCCAGAGCAGTACAATGGAATTTAGTCTACTTAAGATATTCCCACAAAAAAATTTAATCTCGAGCTTCACGTATATTGGAAGCTACATGCTCGTCCATATTGTCACTGCAATTATTTACCTGCATCAGTATCAAGTAAATGAGTTAGAGTTATACCCCTAAACTCCTCATAATAATCTTGAGAATCTAGGCCCAGTAGGAAATATAAACTATTCGCAATGACAAATGGAATCTCTGCCACCTTGCGTATTCCTTCTTATAACATCAGGCCCTTCAAAAGAAGGTTAAATACCTTACAGGTCGGCAAAGTGAGGGTAACTAGTGTACGACGGTTATATTCTTATACCAGCTCTCTTAGCATTTCGACTCCACTACTTAGTATTTATTTGTAAAGCCCGTAAAATCCCGTTGAAACTTAAACATTTTCTTTTTAAAAACTACTCTTTGCATATAGCAATAAAAACTACTCGTGCTATATAACAATCCTTCCTGGTGGAACGTGACAGCTTCGCTCTAAATAGAGTCTTAATTTTAATGACGTGTTTTGTGTTAATTTAGACGGCTATATTAAGATAGTGAAAGTTCATTTTGCGTCATCAAAGCGCTGAAGATTTGCCGTCTGTCTCGTAATCTCTGACAGCTCAGGCAGGTGCGGTTTCCACTATTTTAACAGCAAATGTTAATTATAAATGTAAATATTTCGTAAACGGCTCCATTTCAAATTGTCTTCCAAAGATAATACCCGAACACGTTCATTCGAATTACTCGAGACCTTGACTTCCTAAATAATAAAACTACTTCAAAGATATTCCATTAAAAGTCTTCTCGATTCTTTTGATAATCGCGAGTTGTTTTCCTGTGCTCTGAACCGTAACGTTTATTAGAATAAAGGCGTGAAAAGTATCGAGTTAAAAATCGATTAAAGATCAAAGTGGTGCGTATAGATAACACCTCAAGGACACTACGGTGTGTTTAAAAATACATTAATTAGCTCGACAATTTCATTGTCAATTTTCAAAGAATGTAATCGACTTGTGTTAATAAGGCGAATGAGGAGGGCTTTACCCAGAGCCCACTGAGAGACTTCTCATCTTATCACCAATGATGGGAACAAAACAATGACGGCCACGGCACGGTCTTGCCTTCTTTATAATGACAGCAAAAGTTGAACTTTACCATACATGAAAGGGGTCACAGATGATATTGGGAATATCTTGAAATGATCTTCGATTAAGTCATAATGGAAGCCGCTGAAGAAGATCAACAAATTTTCACGATCTTTCAATTAATATACCTAGATGCAGGGGTATTCAAGTTGGACTGTGACTGCGGGCTCTCATATATGTATGACCTATGCCTCATAGGTACCCGGGTCCCTTCCGACACGGACGCCCTAGGGACGCTAGGCGGTCGAGAGACTCCCTACGGGGGAGATGCTCGGTCGCCCAGTAATCCCCTAGGAACGTACGACCTACAGGCTTGAGGATCCTTCAAGGTCTTCGCCTTCTTAAAAACCCGGTGACGCAGAACATGTCATCAGAGACAATCTGCAGTAGATAATAAAAAAGATAGCCTGGTGTAGGTATATACTCGTATCTGACATAAAACATAAGCGCTAATGGCGCTAAAGGAAGTCTGCAGTGTGCGAACATACACCATTACATAAGATTCGTTTCATATGGATTTTTTTGTGAAATATGTATCATTCAAGAGAATAGTCGTTGAAACAATAATATTCGAAATAAAAATACAAGAACCAAATATTCTGAAGCGAAATTCTATAAAATTTTTGTCTCCGAAACAAGGGAAACCCAAAAAAACAACAGTAATAATATTTGCAAAGCTTTACATTTGCCTATATCATTTAATCAATCGTCAATTCTGATAAGAGACAAAATTATTGCGATGAGAAAGATTATGTATATTTTTATTTTTTATCATAATATAATCTTATAAAACTTCGTCATGAAGACGATATAATCTCAGGGTTCTGAAGCATTATCATCTAAAGTGGGTGTTTAATTTTGGCTAATCTGTCTAGCACAATATTTGATCTCCACACGCCGCGCCGCCCTAAATTGGAAAATCTGCAATTAAATTTTCATGTCGTAGGCTTAGTTTTTAATAGTAGCAAATTTTTTAAACCCTTGTTATAGAGAGTGGGTTCTTTTAAGGATTTTATAAATGTCTTTGCTAAAATGTTTTAATACAAGTAGTAGTTTGATGTTATGCCCCTAACAACCTGTATGACCAACGACTTGAACGAATGCAACTTTGGTCACCCTGCCCATTCTATCTCTTACCAAATTCCAAGTTGCTTTATTTTTACAATAATTACATGTATCACACAACCACAACGCTGGAGGAAGTCCATGGCGCCGCGGTGATACGTTTCTAGTAACGATCACGAAAGTTAAGCTACCAAATGCATGGTCGGTACTCGGATGGGTGACCAAATTTTAAATTTTTAATTATATTTCATTTAAGCAGTATTGTTGACATTAAGGCATACTGCACCGACCCCAATAGGATCAGGTCACACAACGCTGTCCACTACTTATTTTTCTATCTTATCCATAATTATTACCCCCTTATTCATAAAAACAAGTGAATTTATTAGAGATTTACAAATTGTTTGTCTCTGACACTCTGGCACGATATGAATGAGACAAAACACTTTTTAACAAGGTAATAACTAAAATAGGTTTATATAGTGTTTATGAATAAGGCTGTTAGTGTAAAAAGATGGCATATAATCTTACACATAATCAAACAAAATTCCTTCAATGGATTTACCTAATTGGCGTGGTCTGATGGTTTAACGGCTCTCTCTTTAAATAAATATGGCGTTTCCTACTTCAAAAAGGAAAACTAAATTTAATTCTTGAAAACATAATAGTATAAACGAAGTCTTCAATTCAGTGCCATTAGTTCAATACGAAAAACGAAACAACTGTTACATATTTTGTTCTAAAACAGGTGTCGGACGACGTGGTGAAAATAAATTTGAATAAACATCTTATGAGTCAACCACCATGTTAATATCGAAAATAAAGATACTCTTTCAAGATTATTATACGTCACTTGACTCGATTGAAAAGTTTTTTTTTTACATTTTATTCGCTCGTAGAATTTGAAAATGCTTTAAATAAATACTTCTTTAGTAAAGTGAGTTGGGTCGAAGCGAAGAAGCCGCGAATAGTTGCATGATAACTATTTAAAAAAGGATTTAGAGTGCATTATTATTATTATTCATAAGCAAGGGGCTGAGGCAGTGTCTCAGAGCACTTCGACCCTATGGGATCTTTTGTGCTTCTCCTTTCCTTATCACCCATCCCCGCCAACATCGAAAACGTTTTTTCCGAGTTTCACGATGTTGGCGGGAATAAGGTCTATAAAGTCCTCTGGTTTTAGGGTTACTGAACCTTGAATTTGAATGACCGAGGATTGAAGGAAGGTGGGGACATTATTTTGTCATCGTCATCATCATTAACAGCTCATATAATGTCCCCACCGAGGGGCTCGGGCCTACCCCACATTAGGGGCGATTGGGCCTTAGTCAACCACACTAGCCAAGTGCGGGTTGGTCGATTTCACACACAACCTAAGAATTTCTTCATAGGTGTGTGCAGGTTTCCTCACGATGTTTTCCTTCACCGTAAAAGCGACGATTAAACGTACATATTATACATTCAAAATTTGAAAACACATTGGTACGTGGCGGGGATCGAACCAGTGCCTCCCGGGTGGGAGACGACGCTCTTACGCACTACACCACCGACGCTTCATTTTTTTTCGGAAACATTTGTACTGGCAGTGAATTCCATTTCTTGATAGTACTACATAGAAATGAATTGCCAAATTTCTAACTTCGCGTTGGAGTGCTAGTCACAGTTTGTCAGTGGCATCGTTAAGCCAATACGCGTTTGATTTTTCAAGCGCTACTATGTCGTAGGTATACGTCATAGCGGATGTGACGCCTCGCAGCAGACTTTTTTATCTCATTCATTAAAATAAAAATACTGTTTACTACAACTTTTTCCACGAGATTTCTGTAGTTTACATAACATTTAAACAAAATGTAAGCTTTATTGTCCCTTGCTTACAATTATTGTAATCATAAGCAACCAAATAGCTGTTAATTATACAAGGTCACTTAGTTCGTCGGAATGAATTTTGTATATTGCATTTGAAATGTAGAATATATTATAATTACATTAGCATACCTTTGACTGGATACGTTAGACAAGAATAAAATATTCTATCTACTTGATTTAAGAAGTCATGGCCAATTTTTTCTTGTTAGCGTAATGTACGTAAAAACATTTAGATAATGTTGAACAAAGATCAAATTTGCTAGTCGCTTTTCATTTCAACATATATGATATTCATTTTAACTTTGTGGTTATACTTATTAGTTATTACTACACGTGTGTTGAAGAACTGTGTATTCAAGTAATTAATTCTTAGAAGAAAATAAAGTAACTAAATTACCTAAATTATTTAATAAAGTACCTAAATTATTTCTTTTACAGAAATTCGATGAGTTTTAATTTCTGTGCTTTAAATATAAATTATTCATCATGAATTATTAATGCATGTTATACCACTTACATTCATTATATCACATTACATAAAAAATGTATGTATGCACCTAAATTGAAAGGAATGTCTGCAAGTACCTATCTAATAATAACATAAAATGGTGGTGGGTATCAAAAATAATATATATGATTGATTGAATTATATAGATTTTATATTATATATAATTCAATATATATCATTCAATTATATAGCTTTTCCCAAGATAAATAATCCAAATGTGTGGAGTAATAACTACCCAAAATTTACGCATGTAAAACTGTAACTTCAATTATATCGATAATTATTTATTGACTTGTATTGATGTTTTGAAATCATTACGCAATTATAAGCTGTGGAGTTTCTTTCGTCATTTCTTCTCCATCTCAGCATAATAATTATTATTTAGTCCCAAAATGGTGGTAGGGCTTTTGACAATTTAAAAGTAATTAGCAAAGTCCGTTTAAATAAAGATCTTTTTCATTTTCATTTTCATTAAGAGGTGGTTTTATCAGATTATTACTGTTTTGTATCTTATCTGGAAAAGCCATCATAACACCTGTTTGTAAAGATAAGGCTAAATGCGAAAAGTCTGGGACCCTCACACCTAGTACTTAGCGAATGGCTATAAATATTAACTATCGGAACACAGTAAATGATAACACTGGTGTCATAGATGTCATAGCGATAGGCATTGATAAAGACTTCCGACTCGGACGCCTTAGGTACGCTAGGCGGTAGAGAGACTACAGAGAGGGTGATACCCGATCACCCAGTAATTTCATAGGATCATTCGACTAGGCTTAAGGACCCTATAAAGTCTTTGCCTTCTTTACAAAACCGGTGACGCAGGAATGCCATCAGTGACAACCTGCAGTGGTCAATCCAAAAAAGGCTTTGATAAAATTGTGGTACATACATACATATAATTACGCTCACTATCCCAAAAGGGTTCGAGCAGAGCTTCAGCTAACATTCGGTTACAAGCAAAGTCACATCAGCCAGTATGGGCCATACAGTACCCCCAAAATAGTGACAGGTTGCCAGTCATCCATAGAAAATGGTCAACTAACGCAAAAGTTAACACCCTTTCTTCTTCTTTTAACATAACGTTCGCGATACATAACGCATTTCGCCAATGTCAAGTAAAAATGTACCTAAAGTAACAGACAATTGTACGGTAGATTGAGGTTAAAAACGGAGTCTCTCAACACATGTTTTTACAACAAGAACTCGTGAGAAAACTCCTAACACTCCTTCAGTAAACGAACCAACTAAAGCCAACAACCAGGACAGAAGTTAAACTCAAAATCATCTCAGCGGTCGAAAATGGTGGTAGTCAGGTGAAATTAAAACAAGTATATACCATAAAACCTCAAGACATGGGAAGTTAGGAAAATTAGCGAGTATTTTCACTGTATTTTTGGTATGTAACAATTATGTATTCATCTTCCAATCACAGGTCTGCTGTGTGGTTTAATTTTCATGTTGTAACAATTTTAAAAGCCCTATTTTCTTTATTTGGATGAGACTCATTTTTACCGCTATTTTAAAACATGACAAATATTTTCTACATTATTGACGTACTAAGCATTAAATACTTTTTAAAATCATAATCATAAATATAATATTTTTTAAAATCTAAGCAATATAATTACTTATACGAATAAGAAGGATCTCTTTGCAAAAATGATTTGCAAGGAAAATAACGTCTAGGTATGTTTTATATTTTATTTAAAATAATTGGATCTATAATCGTAGCGCAACCGCCATAATTGATTTGTCGCTTACTGTACAGTGACTGTTAGAAAGTGGAAACAATTAGAACCAGATATCACGGCGAAGTTAAAATTAACTCAATTAGGTGGCTGAGTTTGACGAAGTATTTTTATTGCCAATTTAACCCGAATAAGTGTTTTATAAATAAATTTGTAGAAACGATGCCAAACGGTTTGGAATTAATTGTACTAAGTACTTTTTTAATTGATTCCGCCCGTGACGAAATAGAGGCACATTTTACAATTACTTAGACCTTCAACGATTAACTTGGGGAAGTTTTTGTTATATATTTTTATAGTTCACTGGTGTACTTCGACCCATCCGTATATTCCCTATAGGTCGTGCTACTTGAATATAATATCTCCTCTGTACCGCATACCTGCCGAAATCAATGCCCTCCTGGCTAACCAGCCTGAACTTGATGTACCTATCTATATGTAATATGCGGATGGATGGATGGTAATTATGAAATATTGTGTAATGTTTTCCGAGAAGTTTGAATGGTAATTTGTTTGTTTTTTACTAATTACTTTAATTAAATTACTTATGTCTGTTGTAATTTTAAATAAATATTAAAGATTATAGTCCATTAGCCTAACTTTACGCATGGGCTTGAGAAGCCTGTAGTGTTCTGGTCACAAATCAAAGCCACCCTTAGAATAATTCATCACAAAAATTAGGTAGTACCTATTAGTAAACAAATGGTGTGCGATTTCACTAGTAAGTAGCTTAAGTTCAATAAAGAAAAAACAAAAAAAAAACCTTATCGCCTCTTTTTACTATGAACGCTACGGAATGGCTAGGAGCTGATAAGTGTGTCATGACCTTTAATGAAAACATTAACTTGAATTGAAAATTGATTTTCGTGTTCAATAAATACAGCCACTCATAAATACATCAGAGTAACATTTGAATGCGTTGAGTGGTTCTGTCATTCGGTTACCATTTGAGCTTTCAATGTGCAACACATGCTCATAAAATCTACTATCATTTACGGAATGTGTTACATTGTAACGAAGAAGCAAATATTTGTTCGGTGAAAATAAACAATCATTTGGGAAGACTTCGAAGGACAGAAAACCAGCGTTCCTACTATAACAACTTATTCGAAGCTATTATTATTAAGCCTTTCTTGTGTAACAATGATAACATTAAGTACATTTTTAGTATACATTTTTTCTGGCTATCACTCTAAATGGATCGCCTTTAAATACCTACAGGAGTCAGAAGAGATGATATAATGAGTTGAACCGATGCTCTAATGGTCATTATGTTACAGACCGCTTTTTTAATTGCCATTTTAATTATCTGTGTTAAAAATTATGTCAATATAATTATGTTCACCCTTGAGATCATAATTCGAATATTAAAACATGAGTGTAGATATAATTGCATACGACTTATTTTTATGGAAAAGGGGACCTGATGGTAGGTGATTACCGCCGCCCATGGACATTTGCAGCACGACAGGAATCGCAAATGCGTTGCTGGGCTTTAAGGAAAGAATACGCTCTTTTTTTGAATGTCCAAGTCGTATCGATTCGGGAACACCAATGGCGAAAGTTGGTGTGACCACAGACTGACTGGGGCTGTTCCACAGACAGTCGAAAAACACTGCGATTGACACTTCTTTCGAAAGATAACAGTCCTTCCTAAGGAGGGTTGATGTTAGGCAGACGACTGGACGTATAAAATCATATTGATGCCAAATCTTGTAGCAGTATTTTCGATATCAAGATATACTACACCTACCCCCAATCAATTGGGAGTAGGGTAGAAGAAAAATAATCAATACGTTATTAATAACGCTGAAATCATCATCATCATCTTAACAGCCTTTATAATTCGACCGACTGCTGGGACACAGAGCCTCTCCTTGTTATCGATGAAGGTGTAGGCAGTAATCCAACACGCTTGCCCAATGCGGATTGGTGGACGGAGTATAAGGTGATCAATACCCCTTTGCTGATCCATTAGTCTCTTCTACGACACCCATTGGAGAATTTGGGGTGATGCTATTCTACTCTGCCGGCACGCTCACATTCTCAAAAGGGGACAAGCAAAGCTTCAGGTAACATTCGGTTACACACAAAGTCACCCTTAGCAGTATGGGTCATCTTCTTATTCTTACCCAAGGGGCTGAGGCCGTGTCTCAGAGCACTTTGACCCTTAAGGATCTTTTGTGCTTCGCCTTTCCTTGTCACCCATCCCCGCCAACATCGAAAACATTTTGTATGAGTTTCACGATGTTGGCGGGAATAAGGTCTATAAAGTCCTCTGGTTTATGGTAACCTAAACCCAGGACCTTTAGTCGCCTATTGGCTAGTGCATCGCAGTCACATAGTATGTGCTCTATGCTTTCTTCCTCCTCACCACACATTCTACAGATGGGATCATCAGCTTTGCCTATTGTACACAGGTGTCTTTTAGTGGAGAAATGGTCAGAGACAGCACCTATGAGGCAGCGGATTTGGGTTCTGCTGATTCTTCCCACTGCTTTAATGTGTCCGTATGGGTCATAAAGTATTTCAAAATAGTGACAGGTCGTCAGCCTGTCGCCTTCACAAAAGGGCTACCGAACCCAAAATTAACAATACTTCAGTAAACACACCAACTAAAGCCAACGACCAAGACAGATGTTACACTCAAAATCATCTCAGAAGTCCGGGTAAATAAAGTCAGATGAATATTAATCTTACCTCACTCATTGTTATGTCTCGCATATTATATCTTTATATTCAAATAAAATAATGAAGCTTTACCATTGAAAAAATTGCACACAAAATATTTACCAAACGCTCAATCAGAAATATTCGCAAATAAATAAGTAGACTCACAAAAATCTCTTTTTAGAGTCGGAGACATATTTATTTATAACCTCTTTTATATTTGCACTGGCTTTGAAAATATTCAAACACCGAGAGATTCAGTATTCAGGGGCTTAGAAAAAATTGCTAAGTCAACCCCTCATTTCACTATAAATTGTTAATGACAAAAATCGTTACCCGAGCACTCTATACATTTCATGTCAAAGCAAACAAAAAAATTTATATAGTAAATATTTAAAATTTTATATGAGCGAAATACAGTTATTTTCAAGTCCGATTTGATCTAAGTGCCATATCAAAGCAGACATACCTTACATAATAAATTACTAAAGGGAAAAAATCTCGTCAAATTATAAATAATTAATCTTGTCTATTCTCACCTTTGTACAAAATATCGAGCAATTTGCCAGGCGTCCATGGAGCATAATCAGAGAGCTTTGGAACGTTAATATTTAAACGTCTAATTACTGACATTGTTACAAAGACAGATTGAGTAATTGGAAACCTGAACCTTAGACGTGTCCTACAAAAAACCCTTATTAAAATTAAGCCTATTATAGGGAGAGCCTATTTAAAGCTTACCTAAATGGTAGAAATAGGGTGAACAATCATCATTGAGCTATGTTGCTCTACATATTAAGTAGTGTTTTGTGTGGCTGCGTTTTGTTTTAAATCATAGCAGTGATCGTGCGAGTCGGCAGCTTGTTAAAGGCACGATACAAAGAAACTTGCTACAGTATGAACATACAATTTATCACCTCTCCAGCAATAAAATTATTATAACTGAAAAAAAAACAAGACAAAACTTTATTACATGTTTAATAATAAATAATTATTAAAAATGATAAGTAAGATTACTATTATAGATTGAACGTTACAATCTTGTTTCAAGCTCGCAGCAAAAAGCGTTTTTGCTTCGTGATTTTACGAAGCAAAAGAGGTCTTTTGGTGCGGGAGAGGTGAAAAAACATTTAACTAAACGACTACACGTAAACTAATAATGAATTGTACATCGTGCAGAGTAATGTTAACACCTGGACTTCTGGGTAACTTAAGTTTGACATCTGTCCTGGTTGTTGGTTCACTGAAGGCTTAGATCCTTTTGGGTTTAATGCCCCTTTAGTAGAGGCGACAGGTTGACCTGTCACTATTTTGGAGTACCGTATGCCCCATACAGCTAGACGGGGCTTTGCGTGTAACCGAATGCCACCTGAAGCTCTGCTCAACTCCTTTGTGGGATTGTGAGTGTGATTATGTATGTATGTATGACTGTTATATTACGTGATAAATGTTACAATAACAATGAAACTTAGAAATAAAAAAATATGTATAAAAAATTTTTTGATACAACTATATGACAAATAAGCTGTCGACCCACCTGGTGGATACCGTCGCCTATAGACACCTGCAATAACAAAGAAAACAAGACTTCCTCTATAGTATACGAGAAAGTAAAAATTACTTGGTATTTAATAATGTTGGACAAATTGTAAAATCTATGACCCTGTGTTGAAATAAATGACTTCTATTCTATTCTATTGCAGGTGCGTTGTCATCCTGAGGCCTTCCATGCCCATTAATTACACTGGCTACCTTTCCCTTCAATCCAAAACACAGCAAACTGTTTCACGGCTGAAATAGGCCATGCCAGATGTGGCTTTATGTGTAAACAAATGTCACCTCAGTCCCTTTTGGGTTTTTGAGTGTAATTATATGTATGTATTCTATCACTCTATATGTACCTTACGTGTCTTGTGTAGATGATCACAGTCCATCCTACATGGTAGAAATATACGAAGAGTTTAGATGCATTTTAATATAATCCAAGCTCAACCAACCAAGAAGTATTTAATTTAGGTTTATTAACTGGGATCAACCAACAGCATAACGTATTTCGAAGATAATAATCATTTTCTAAGGCTCGGTGCATACGGGCTACCAACCACTGCCACCGATGTCTCGGCGAGAACAGTGTATACAATTTTTCATACATTATGTAGTAGCCGTCACCGGCCGCACGTTTGCGCCGAGTCTGTACTAAAGTGGCTGTGTTCGGTGGCCCGCATACGCCAAGTTTAATTTCTACTTAACATGAAATATTATTGGGGATTCGTCGGATTCATCTTCTAAATGAAAACCTAATTGTTGAACACACTTAGCCACACAAATTATAACCGTTCATTGATTTCTTTGCAATAGACATCGTCGAAACTAATATAATCTTTGACATAAAATGGCTCAAACTTTAATGTAAGAGTTATTTTTATTAAATTTATTTAGTTATGTAAATTTCATACTAAAAACTATTCTACTAAAGGTCTTTTCTAAATACGATACTAAAATACAATTACAAGATGTGCAAATGCTAAAGCAGCCCAGGCCAGAAGTACCATGACTAGTATTGTATGTCAATGCTAATTGAACACGGTAACCCAAAACCTATTAATTATGAGAAGCACCCATAAAGATATTAGAAATACATTAGCAGGGACTGTTAGATAAGGGGTTTAGAGCAGTGACGAGTCCTATAGATGAACTGACCTCAAAGACACAAGTGCAAATGGTATGATTTTGACTTCCTGGTTAAGTATATTTACTTATCAAAGACACTGACATGAACTAAATAAAGAGGTTTATAATAATTATGATATTAAAAGAATGCAATCAGTTACAGCTTCAATAAATGTAATAACTCAATAAAACCGAGTCATCATAAATGATAAAAAGGAAATAAAGAGATTAATTTCTTATAATAACCATATTATTTGTTAGCGCATGATAAGAGACACGATTATTTATTTCGCTTCAACTCTACCCCAGTAGACAGAAGAACAGAGTTAGGTATTATTTAAATGTTAAAAAGAAACGTATGATTTTAATAGTCTATTAAAAAGTATTGCACTAAAACCTACTTACAGCATTTTACTACTGCAGTTGTTAAAAGAAGTAATTGGTTTTTAAAACTGTATATACCTAAACCATTAACCAAAGAATAAAATGAGAGAAAAACGCAAAACACAAACACAATGATCTTTGTACTAACAACATCTAAATAAGTTTAATTTAAATATTGTAAGTACAAAGATTTATGAAACGAAAGAAATATTATCAGAAGACGCAATATCAATTCCGAACAAACATTTCAAGAGTGATTTGGTGATAACAGAACTAGTAATTAGAAAATACTTACTGTGATTTTTTTCAGTTGTATTTATATCTGATTGTAAACATACTGTTGATAAAGTAAACGCCAAGATATAAGGTCGAATACCTACATGGAGTAATATAAAAATAGCGGATTTCACGTATAACACTTTGATAAAGAAATGTGGTTCCTTTTATTCACCTACATTTAGTATATTCTTCATAATAGTTGTCTTCGTTATTGTGAACAATTCCTTCCTCCATTTTGTTTCTTGAGTTCCAAAGTACCAATTCCCTTGTCCAATTGCTGCTTCGTTTCAAGAAAATGTAAGTGATTTCTTCGAGGACAATCATTATTTTCTATGATGTTACTTTATTCGAATCACCTGAATTTGAAGCGTATGTAACAACGGCAAAAAGTAGTCGAGCGAGTTTTTGCTGTCTCATTGTTTTTTACTGCTACCGTTTAATTCGAAAAGATTATTGATGAGTTTCATATTTGTATTATTTTTAAGCTTCTTTGTGTCAATTTGTTTTCTTGTATCACAATTAAAATTTTGTTTCCGATGTATTCAAATTGTTTATAGAATTAATACCCCTTCAATTCACCTTTACGCTTCTCATTCGTAATCTTGATAACAAGAGATGTTTATTTCAAGGTCTGTCTTGACACCAGATAAAGAGGGTTATCTGGGATTGCAACAGCGATCTAGTAACATGGATCCTCATTTTGTTGTATCGACGCACGTGGAAATCTGACACACTCGCGATTGTTTTATAATCATAAATTTTACCTAATGTGATTTGAATACAAATACCGTTTGACTATGAACGTACGAAATAACATGCTTTCGCTCGTTACAAACCATTTCGGCTCATAATTCGTGTAATCTGCTTCGGTACGCAACAAGCTCGGGAGATGTAATTGTTAAGTAATACCTCGCTAATTAACATCGAGCATTATAGATATTCGCGGCATACAGACGTATGTCATTAGGAAACACATCTGTTCGCACTACGAAAATAATCGTTGACAACCGGGGCACTGGTATTTTTGCACTACGCGGTACGGTTGTTGTTCGAGATACGTGGGTAGGGGTTTGCTGCGTTGTTTACCTGGGGTGGGTTGCGTGATGCCGCGAGCGCGGTAGCGGCGGGCGGTTGGGCCGCGGTACGCGTGTGGCCGCGCGTGCCAACCGAGTATGACTGCCGCTGTTGCCGCCGCTGCCGTACGCCCAGCGGCCCGCTTATCTCCGCGCGAGAATCCACGGCATTTTCGTGAAATCAAATGCACATGATGACCTACTTTTGATGACTACATCATTTCCTACAGCCCTTAATGATTTTTCTGTCACTTTGCTCTTGAAAGAGCTTAAGTTTTATAACACATGCATAGAATAGTGACTTTAAAATTCAACACCTTCTTATCATTATTTTTACCCGGACAACTAAGATATTTTAGCGTGCATTTGTCGATGTTTACTGCCTTTTGTTTGAAGCTTTACTGAAGGCTTAGTTGCAGAGGTTGATGCCCGTTTCATGTACTGCTTGGTCCATAGTGCTAGATGTAGCTTTATGTGTAATTAAATGTTCCCCAAAGCCCTTTTTAATGTTGGGAAATGCGTTACGCACATGTCACGCCTAAGGTAGCGTGTACGTTATGTGGGACTCTCCCTACGAAAGGCAGATCCTACCCACTGAAACCCAACGATGTCCGTCACATGCACCTTGGTGCGAGATTATCAATAACCGTAACATCCTCCCCGTCGCGAGAACGCGTCGGCCGCGGATCTTTCGCTGCCTGTTGGGACTATGGAAACCCTTGCGTAAACTTCCACTGCCCGGTCGCTACTTGCTCGCCTACGATGAGTCCCTCTCACCTCCCCAAAAGGTGGGGGAGGCCGACAATGCCCCGTGAGATGCTGGACATCATTGGCGATGACCGTTGCAATGCGAGGTTTAGGCTTCCCCAACCCGGACCATGCTGGTAACCGATCTTACGTAAAACCCCTGTTCAAATTTTTTACGAAACTACAGGAAACCGAAAGGAAGGGTTATGATTTTAGTAGTCTATTTATGTATGAAGAAAAGCGCTGGTGGCGTAGTGCGTAAGAATGTTGTCTTCCACCCGGGAGGCACCGGTTCGAACCCCGCCACGTACCAATGTGTTCTCAAATTTTTAATATGTACGTTTAATCGACGCTTTTACGGTGAAGGAAAACATCGTGAGGAAACCTGCACACACCTATGAAGAAATTCTTAGGTTGTGTGTGAAGTCGACTAACCCGCACTTGGCCAACGTGGTTGACTAAGGCCTAATCGCCCCTAATTTGGGGTAGGTTCGAGCCCCTCGGTGGGGACAATATATGTGATGGTTGTACTTAGGTATGAACTCCGTAGCGCCTATACTAAGCATTCGATTTTGATGAATAAGGTGTCAATCGTTATTATAGTCCGGGTAACATACTTTAACATTTTAACAGACTTTAACAATAGGAGTAGTCGATTTTACCTTGTATACCCCGATTTTAATCAATTTCATTTCTTTCGTTTTTTTTTGTAGTCGGGTTTACAGTGTTTTACACTTTTTGCAATACAATGCTTTGATAAGCCTAATTGATGTTGAATGTCAAACACTGTTTGTTTATAGTTAAAATTATTACGTTATTTAGATATTTTTCTTTTCATCTAGAAAACAAAATGGGAACCAAATATTTAATATATTTAGATACTTTATTTTACGTGGATCGTAAGTAGAGAAGACGTATAATAGAAAAAGAACTCTAAACTTTTTGACTTAAATTTGAAATTTGTAGATAAATAAAATTAACACAATGAGCTAGAGACTAGATGCCGAATTTCCAGGATTCCTATTAATCTTTAATGTCGACATGCTTACAGCTAAGTTAGAAGTAAGATTAAGTAGCTACAGATTACCCCAGAGATTTGTATAGAGTGGGTAATAAGTTGAATGCTCTCGGCGAAGTAGACACAGTCAGCGTTTTAGATAAAATCGTCTCTGTTCTCGCATTCCTGAGTGTCTAGAAGTGGCCAATCGTTGACATCGAATGATTAACGAAAATAATCTAATGTATGAAACTGCGTATTATTGAGAACACAACATGGCGACCATCTAGTCAAATAATAGAGTTTGGCGTTTCTGTTAAACGCTTCATAGCGTCTGCTACTTGTCAAGGCACTAGGTAGCTCATTTAGAAGAGTAGTCATCGGATACAGTTGGAGGCCCTGGGAAGAACATAATATGATACTTTTTGGCACGATCGCGAGCGAAGCCGGTAGTAATATTATAATATGAGTGTTTTTGGATAGGCCTTTTTATAAAAGAAGGTAATTATAGAAGTGATAGCCTAATATTAAGTGTTTTTCTACTATAAAGTCCTGTCCTTACCTCAATTTCTAGTAAAAGCTTTCTTTTAATTACTCTGGAAGGCAGAGCCGCTGGAGTTTCTACAAAAACTACATTCAATTGTTTTAAATAAAAGAATACTCTTTATTACCAATTCAAATAAAAAGCAAAGAAAAACGAATGAACCGGCAATGTTTTAGATTCCAGACTTCCACGGTAACGACTTGAAAACTACAGAAATTTACAGCGTACGTAGCCTGTACAACAGTTAAGTTGTTAGCTAATTCGTACATTCGCCCGGCGGAAAGCACTATTCACATTTAGAGAAAACTTTCTCGAGGATTAAATCTACAATACGCTTTGTACTCTTCTTGAGAATTAAGGTAAATCACAGTATTTATTTTAAACGTGGATGCAGGGATACAGCGTCGTTTTGTAACATCAATGTAGGTATTAAAAAGAAAATATTACACCTGTGTTAATCATTAGTACGGCCGGCCTTAGGGCCTGGCCCCATGTCAACGGCGTCCAGCGACACGGTGCATTCGCCGTCCAAGTACGGTGCCGTTGACGTCTAACTGCACCGTTGGACATCGACAGCACCGTTGGACGAAGATGGTGCATGGGGCCAGGCCCTTATGATACATGATCGATCATCTTATACAAAAAGGCAAGCAAAGCTATCAAAATCTTATGCCTAGTAATCAGCTTATGGCAAAACTGTAGATGTATAGGTTACTGAAACTCAACATAAAATTGTAAAGTTTTATAGATCGAAAGTTTCGTGTTTGTTATTTTTCTAAGAACTTCAGCAATCACCTCGCCTTTCATTGTGTCAAATGATTGAGATATTTTTTGTATACGTACATAAAGATACTATTTTCAATTAGTTATTTCTGCAATTAGTTTATGTGAGCTGGCGTGTTAAGATTTTTATGCCAGGTAAAGTAGGGTAGAGTTTGATTACACGCTTCTATACTGTAAGATCTCCTTTATTTTGAGTCGTACTCTCTTGTTCTTAAACCACATACCAGTTCTTATATATAATGACCCTTCTAACTGTCTGTACATAGTTTAAAGTTGTATAAAGTGATTACGCGCGTGATACTCGTCGTCGGTATCTCTCATCTATCGTACTGTGCATAATGCGATTTTGATGTTGGGAAATTGAATGACGCTCCAATCGTGACAGGTGTCGCGTGGTTCGACAGCACAAATATTTGCAAATTGAAATAATAGGTTAGTGACCAATTTGACGACCTATCTTTTAAGTTTTCGAAGAAGCTACACGAATGAGATTATTTTAGAGGTTTATATAATATTATTATTGCTAAAGAAATTGTCATTAGAAAATAAGGCTGATTACATAGGCTCTGCTTAGGAGATATCTAGCAGTTAAATTGACAGTTTTGTATAGATTATCTGTCAAATAAACGGAACATACTTGGAACCAGTGAAATAGGCCCTTAGTTTTTTGAAAATAGCATGACTATTGAGATCTTTATAGCGTCACTTTTCTACGAGCTTTCGAATTCTGGATTTTTTAAAATTAGAAACCTTTGACTTCGACCACCAAATTTTTATAGTCAACGATTTTTACTAAGTCGTCGGCGAAAACTAAGCTTTTTTTGGCAGTCATTTCTTATTTAGTGTACGTCAGACATCGACCAGTATGTCGTGAGAACACGATAGTGTCTCGTTTCATAGATACGTGTTTTGTGAAATAAAGTAATATACGTTTAGTTCTTATAAATCCTTGATTCTTGGGCAGACAAGTTAAAAGAACATCAATAATTTGTGGGTTTATATAAAGTCGTTCATAAGCGGTGAGAAGAAACACTGCCAGGGATGGCTAGCCAGGTAAGCTAGCGGGTATAGTGCAATATATTCTCTCTTGAACTGCGCTTCAAGACATTTACTAGACCTTATTATAAAGCAAGTGTTCCATACACTTAATTTGAATGATATTACATGCTGTTTAAATTTATGCAATGTGTTATGGTGATTTATTGCGCCTCTATTTAATAAAATATCTACCGAAATTCCGAAAAGAGGTTGCGCTCAAATCGAACCGAGTAACTCAGTTATATAAGAAGCTTGCGATCAAATAATTTCCGAGTCATGCCGGAAACTTACTTTACGACGTTGGGGAAAAAATAACTGATTTGCTTGCAAACAAGTTGCCGGGAATTGCAAACCTTAAGTGGCAGTGGGCAGGGCACATTGCTAGGCGAACTGATGGTCGTCAGGGCGGAAAGGTTTTTGATTGGCAGCTGCGTATAGAGAAACGCAGCGTTGGTAGGCCCCCAGAAGGTGGACCGACCATTTGGTAAAGGTCGCGGGAAGCCGCTGGATACGGGCAGTGCAGGACCGTTCGGGTCGTACTATTAATGAATAGTAACTCATGTTAAGCCAAAGGCGGTACCACGTTTCATCGAAAACCCTCGACCACTGAATATCTAGGTATCTTATCACTAACTGATTGAGTACATTGGAGACACGTAGAGAAAGTATTTTATTTGGTATTCATCAAAAAACTTGTAACTGGTTCATTTATTGTCCAGAACTACTTGGAAAATTTATGATTAATGTTGGTTAGTTATCTTATGCTACCGAGAAGATCAAGTAGGAAACTATTGCAAGTAATGAAAAGTCGTACTAATTTAGATAAACAGATTTTCGAGAATGTATGCATTGTATGAGAGCATGAAGCAGATATTGACTTAAACGTTACTTTGTATTTTTCTTTGAAAATGTTAATGTGATTCTAAACGTTACATCAATAACTAGAATTAAAAGAGTTTTATTTGCTGTTTTTAATTGTGTTTTATATTGTTTAGTTCATTAAATTGATTCTTGAATTAACTTACTCAACTGTACGCATTATTGGGTCATACAATGCAATTATTTAATTTACGTGATGGAATAGAATATTTTTTGCGTTTACAAACGCGTTTATTTAAAAAAAAAATGCACTGAAATAATCTACATGCCCCAGGCGGAAATTGAACCCACCATTATCCGCAATCCGGGCGGCTGCGTTAACCATTTTAGGGCACTGCTTTCGCCGTCAAAATTTGTCAGTGCTTGGTGCTTATGTTTTAATGGTAAACATTGTTTCATGAAACCTTTGAAATTTGTACTTACTTCTAAAATCGAAACGAATTTTATTCGCTGTATTGTTTCTATTTTTTCTAGTTTTAAATATATTGACGCGTTTGTAAAATAAACAAATATTCCATAATATAAGGTAGTTTCATCTTAACTGGACGTCCAATATTTGCAAAAATATTTCATTCGGATCTCAGCAGATTGCGGAGGATGCTGGATTGGATTCCCACCTGGGGCAATTCGATTTTTTTCAGTGTATTTTTCCTAGTCATAATTTATTTTTGTAAGAATGTGCTCATTGTTTAGAAACCATATAAATACGCTGTCTGAACACGACAGTGTTGTTAACGCTATTAATTTAACTTTGTAAAAGTAGTGGTAGCTAGTTCTATGGGCTTAAAGCAGGCTTCATCAAACTAAGCACAAATTTGTGATCCGAGCGAGAGGCGGTTAGAGGTTGTAACCTATTCAAACCGCACCACTCCCGCAGAATATAATAATGAGCATGCGAAATGTGGCCTTAAGCTCTTTCCATGTAAATACACTTTACAATGGCTAGATTATTAGCAAGCTCGTTTAGCGCGCTCTGTTAGCTATTATAGGCGCCTTCCTCGCCGGCTCGGTGCATTTTCGTTTCGGTACCGAATCTATGGTAATTCTGTGCACTCGGTAAAGAAATTGCAGGAATCTGTTTAGATTTTGTACTGAAACGAGCCGGCGAAGAAGGCGCTTTAGTCTGTCAAAGTGTATCTACAGTGTAATTCTACATGTTAATGTTACAAACTCATATTTGAATGCTCATTTTCTGTCGTGCGGGAGCGGTACGGTATAAATGGGTTTTGATTTAATTGAATCATTGTTCCTTGGCTTGGTCTTACTTGACCATTGGAGACAATCCTTCCTAAATACTACCTACTTCAGTCATTAAAAATTTACATTTATTAACATTGAGTGAGAAGCCCGTTTCTTGCAAAGCGTCAAGAACTTGATTAAGATGACTTAAACCTAGAACCTAGGTCTATGGTTTCTGAATAGATCATCACATCATCTTTAAATATCAATACAAAGTCATCTACAAAAGGCCCCAATGCATTACTAATGGCTCTTTGGAATACCGACTCACGTAAAACTCAACGATTTTTGATTAGTGTCAGTTGACGGTTTTGCAATGCAAGTATAAAATTTCAATTTATATATTTTTAAGTTTATAACGTGTTTAAATTAAATATGTTCTGGAATGTTCTACGTCAGATTTACCTCCTACTAAGGCTCGCAGTTTATTTTCTTGTTGCATTAACTGACAGTTTCTTTCAAAAGCCGTCGGTATCTTTAAGGCTTTGTCTTCATAAGCCTTTTTTCTTTGTATTAAGCGTTTACTTTGCTTCATTGAGAAACTCGTTCAAGATTTTATCATCTTAAAATGCTCATTTATTTTTTCATTACACACGAGTCACAGTCGTTTATGTATGTACTAGGGCTCCGTCCGTGACTTTGTCCGCGTTGATTTTTTTTTAGCAAATATAGCTTAAAACCTTCGTCAATAAATGGATACGAATAAAAAGCCTTATAAGCGAAACTTTTATTGTTGGTATTTTTGTTAAAATGGTGAAGCCCTAGAAAGATAATAATAAAACTAAAGATTTAGATGAAGGTACTGAATATCAAAGAGTATTCAAATTTCTAAACTAAGCTCTGAGCTGGGCATTGTTCGCCAATTTTCAAGTAATTTCCAATTGAATGGGTCAAATTTATATTCATTAATTCTTCTGCTCTTTGACCTCTACACAAGTCTACGAAGCACTAACGATATATTTTTAATTTGATTTTTTCCCAAATCTATCCAAACTCGATCAGTATAATGCCATTACCATCTATATTTGCATATTCATATTCATGTTCCTTATTACATGCCATAATTACGTATAACAATTTTCAAACAATATTCTTTCTATGTAAAAAAGGACATCTATGGAAACGTCTGTTTTATAAATCTTAGTCAGGGGCGCTCTTGGCCTTAATCTGACATGATGGTGTTGGTAAGTGATGATAACTTTTGAGAGATTGCCTAACTTATCAATACCTACTCTATCGAAACTTATATATTTTTTATGTTATTCGGCTGACACAAAGGCATACGGCCTTCCTGGTGGTAAAGGGTGGCTTAGCCAGTGTAATTTATGGGCATGTAAGGCATTTCATTCTAGGCCTTAAGATGACAATGCACCTGCAATACCAAGTGATTTTTCTCTTGTTATTGCCGGTGTTTATAGGTATCCACTTACCACCAGGTGGGCCGTCAGCTTGTTTGTCATATAGTTCTTCATCATCATAACAGCCTTTATAATTTGACCCACTGCCGGAACACAAGGCCTCTCCTTGTCATCGAATGATGTTTAGGCAGTGTTCCACCAGCTACCCACGCTTGCCCAATGCGGATTGGTGGACTTAGTACAAGTGATCAATACCCCTTTGCTGATCCATTAGTCACCTTCTACGACACCCATTGGAAGGTATGGGGTGATGCTTTTCTACTCTGCCGGCATGGTCATATAGTTGCATTAAACTATCATCGTTGATAAACGCTTGCAACCCTGACGTAACACTCGTGCTCTGCTATCCTTTGTCCCCTTCCCTATCACCTAAAATGTACTGTCATTTGATTGTGTTTTCTGTAAGTTGAGGGTACTAAACCAGTTCGGCCATTCGAAATTCAAGCGGCTAGTCCTATGTGCCTAAACAACGATCGACTAAAACAATGCTGTTACTGTTACCACAGTCTATATTAGTTCTTACAGTAAGTCAACGGGCACGCCTAGACAGAACAATTGTTCAACCTCTGTTGGCGACTGGCTGGTTCTACCATTTACATATTTAAGAAGTGTGTGTTTGACATAATATGGTTAGGCAGATTGGGTTGAATTGTCAACGGGCACAATTATAGCGAACGAGAGTGGGCTGTATAATTGATGAAATAAGAAACTTGCCTAAGCAATAAAGGATTATAATATCTGTAATTTATAACATTCAATGGATGCTACTCGGATGCTATGTTTACCCGTTGACAATTCAACCCAATCCTCCATGTGTTCTCAAAAGATTTTATATAATTATTTATAAAAATAAATGTAAAATTTTGGCAGAAATTAATACGATTGTGTTTTGTTTTAAGATAGTTATATTTTCATAAGTTCGGATTTGGTGGTGAATCAAATAATTTAATCTTATTATTATTTCAATAATTATTTTATCAAGAAAAGTAATAAATAAAATATACTGTCCACATTTTTATAAATAAGGTTTTATAACAATCGTGAGGAGGACGCAGGACGAGAGGGGCGCCATGGCGCCACCGAACGGCCATACACTCGTTCGGTAGATGCTGGTCCACTGCATGTCTACTGCAAGCTGCCTAGACAAAAGCGCCATTTTCCTCAACTTCGTGGTCGAACCACCGTAAGTTTTTACACTGTGCTATTACTATTGTGACAAACTTTACCTATAATATTGTTAACCAATTCCAATGGACAAACTACTACACCAAGAAAGCGATAAGAATTGACTTTCTTTGAAAGTTAATATGACAATTTCTACGTGTTCTGAACTCTTCTTAATTAATTTCTTCGCGGTAATTTCGCATTTAGCCAATGTCAAGTCAAAGTAGTATTTAACTTTAACAATAAAGTGTACGGTAGATTAATAGATAAAACAGGAGTCTCGCGACACGTGTTATTACAACAAAAACTCGAGTGACACTTCAATTTCCACTTCTGTCTTATGTAGTATCGTACTTGACATTTGACAAATTCATGTAACATAATTATCATCTTTCAAAAAATAAAGCAATTTGAACCAGTTCATCAATTGACATTGGCAAAAATGGTTGTTCGTCCCTAAGATCGATTGCCAACAAAACATAAAAGTTGAATGTTTAACAAGTTATTTTGTTGTTGAAATTAAATTATGAGTATAGAAATAATATTTCAGCAACAGCTCGTTAAAATGTTACATTTTGCGTGCGTTAAAGTGATTGTAGTGACAGATTAAATGTGATAATTTATGTTAACACCTATTTGATAGGCATCTAAGGTTAAAATGCTATACACCCTTAACCTTTACTTAAATTAGTCGAACGCCAACCAATTATGTAAGTAAATTAGTAATCAAATCACAAGCATATTCCAAATCTAAGTTTTGGCGAAATTTAAAACCATTGATAATGTAAAATGGTGTACCTATATAATATGCCCAATCAAAGTTCTGTGATTTTGTGACCAATTTTGGAATAAAAAAGAAAAATTCAAAATTTGTACATTTATGCGTATTCATAAAAACCGGGTACCGTGCCATTATCTATATAAATCACGTTTGTTATATGGGTTAAATATATTGTTTTAATTTAATTTAACAATTTATTTTTAAAGTGAATACATAACTAAATATTCTTTGAATATTTCAAGCGTCTACCTGTTGCCGTTATCAATATCGAGCAAAACTAAGCAAAATAAAATCACGTTTGTTGTATGGGAGCCCCCTTAAATATTTATTTTATTCTGTTTATTAGTATTCGTTGTTATAGCGGCAACAGAAATACATCATCTGTGGAAATTTCACTGTCTAACTATCACGGTTCATGAGATACAGCCTGGTGACAGACGGACAGACGGACAGCGGACTCTTAGTAATAGGGTGCTGTTTTACCCTTTGGTTACGGAACCCTAAAAATATTGAAAATAGGACTTACCAAAATAAAAAAGTGTCATATGAGTACAAATAGCACCTTGTTAGGGAAACACCTTGTTTTTCGTTTTGTATGTGGTTTTTGAGTGTGCTACACAGGTGGGATATGTTGGCCAAGGTTACCAGCTCTGATCGTCACCTTAATTCGCTTTAGTTATACAAAAAGGAGAAACCATCTCTGTTTGATAACAGCTTGAAACTGCGTACCAGGTTAATGGAGAATGGAGGATCGAGAAGGCAACAAGTCCATCAGCTAGCAGTAGCTATAACATAACTAACAATTTCAATAAACGTTTTAAGATTGTACGCACACTTATCAGCTTGAAAACGTATCGCCTTTTTTACTATGAATAAGAGGCGATGCGCTGCGGTGCGTAGTCGTTCCGTAGCGGCTACAGTGAAAAAAGTGGCGTTCCCTTAGACATAATGTATCTTTTAACAGTCTATCATTTAAACGTCTAACTAAACACTTCCATCGTTATTAAGCCGTCATTATAATAAACAAGACTTTGCGTTCGGTTTTGTTCTTTTTCGTTGATAAAAATGAAATATCATACAAGACAGGGCTTCATTTATCTAAGTATATGCTACTCGTCATCAAAATCAGTTGAACAGTTTACTTGAAAGCGTAATAAACCAAATAAAATAAAAGAACTAAGTCATCATCATAACAGCCTTTATAATTTGACCCACTGCTGGGACACAAGGCCTCTCCTTGTCATCTAAGGAGGTTTAGGCAGTACTCCACCACGCAAATTAGGCGAATCGAATTTTTGTATTTATTTACAATCTTTAAACTTGATATAAATTTAGTTAAGTATATTATTTGAAACCCATAAAATAAATGAGTCTCTACTCTGTATTACGTCTAATCGAAAATACAAATTCTTCATTGTAAAGATATTATAAACATCGTAGCTCATTGAAATAGATAGCGTCGACAGATATACGCCATGCCGCAGCATCAATTTTAAACGCTATTTATATACGAAAAGAATTCAAAACTCAATAACAGGAACTCCTTGTTTTCCCTGTAAGGAGTAATTGAAGAAAAAAATTAATAATGTATTTTAATAATAGACTTTCGAGTTTGAAGACAATTCATAACATTTTTATTTATCTTAATATTTTAAATACAAAATAGAATTTCTTTGTTAACTGCGCTTTCACGGTAATCGCGGGCCCTGAAGATGTGTAGCTGGGCTGTAGATGAAGAAGCTGATATTGTTGTTTCGAGATTTAAAAACTGCGTTCGTTGGAAGTTGTAATAATTTATTGCATACGCACACTACGTGACTTACAAAGGTAGAAAAAAATATGGCCGCTGTCCAAGTGACCATAGACACAAAACAATAGTTTTATTCTCTATAGTTAGTGTTACTTACATGCTGGGGCGTGAGGAACAAATATCAGGTAACATTTTAATTTCTATTACTTATTCTATGAGTAATAACTAGCATACGATATTCTAATAAAGGGGGCATATTTTACCTTAACTTTATCTAACAAATAATTTTATTTTAAACACTACTTAATTTAACGAAGTTACACAGTCATTATTAAATTAAATATTTTTCTCGTCCAGGAGCTAGATTTCAAGCGATTGTTATGGCGGCGAGTCCTACCCTCTAAACATAGAGACATAATTGCCCATTATTCGATTGGACACCTGATTCGCACACAATTTTGTTTCCTATTCAACTAATTACTAGGGAATGAAATTAGCTCGCAACCTGTATGTCAGTAGGTATGTGTTAAACGGAAAAGGTGTATCTGTTTGTTGGTGGACTGCCAAAGCTTAATTAAGCTGCGCCGCTGCTAAATAGAGGGTTGGGTCGCGTTCACACCAAATGTATTAACAATATCTGCCTGTTGTGATTGAAAGTTCTCGATTTGCTCCGTATGACAAGCGTATGAAACCGTCACGACATGGGACGGGCCGTATCATAACGGCGTATCAAGATCGCGTATCATGATACGCGTATCATCACCCATCCACATATGTGATCATGATACGCGTCGGCGATACGGATACGCTGATTGGATCGGGCAAATGATACATATCTGGACCCGATTTTATAAGCCTAACTGTAAATATGGATTGTAGTCTTTTACTTCATAGATTAATTAAAGCTTTTGGTTGATGTGGAAGATTTCAGTGTTATTTTCGTAAAAGTAGCTTTATCTATAGATTTAACTATCTCTAGGGTTCCGTATGTTCACATCAAAGTTTATGTATAGATTTAACTATCTCTATACTCTTAACTACCTCAAAGTTCTTTAAAATCGGTTTAGTGCTGTAGGCACAAAAGTCTAGTAAACAAGCTTTTACTTTTTATTATTATTAGTTGGACTAATCTAGGTGATCCGACATAAATGGTGCGACTATAGATTGTCTAATATCCAACTTGAAAAATCGGTAAATAATTAATCAATTTGTCTATCGATATACAAGTACCCTCGATACATAAATCGAGATATCAATTTACAAATTTTGTATAGGAATAACGTTAGTTATCGAAACAGTTTATTAGTCACGGCCGCGACAGCAAACTGCAAGTAGTATACAATATGGCCAACTTTTAAATTTGACAACAGTTTTAACAATAATTATGTTTCAATTGCAAATAGTGTCGTTTTTTAATCGCATATAATAAATAAATCAACCGCGGAGGAGTGAGTGACATAATTTACGAGTCTTGATGGTTATTTCTTAATGATTGGTGTGAATACATCTTTATCTAAAACGTAATCAGCTAAGCGTATTCAGAGTGTTGAAAAATGGTCGACTATTTTGTAACTATTACAAAAAGAGCAATGCTCGGCTCCAATTTGCTCTTGTTATTTCGTCTTCATTATGTCAGTGTCAAAGTGTTCGTTAACTTTTGAAATTGGACTCACACATAATCTGAGATAAGAATGACAGAGTTGTTTCAATAAATGACAGAATCCAGACCCGAAGTTCAAACTGTACCTCAAAATAGATTTTGCTATAATGCAACTACTAAAGATTTCTAATAATAATATCAGTTCTCGATGCCAATGCTCCAGATGGCAATACAGACTCTATCGAGAGTTCATCGTCAGTTTGATTTAACATCCTTAACTCTTATGGGTAAAGTAAAATTGACAGATTAATTTATATGCCCTAGTTTCGATGTTTACTTTATTACCTTCTAATTTTCAAAGTACTCTTAACTTCAGATACACGTAGTTTTCGACGTTCGTCTGCTGTAGATTATGGGTTAACCAAAGAAATGTAAGAGTCTTCCATTTGTTATTGAGTTGTTGGATAAACAAATTTAGAACTCAAGTAATTCTCGTAAACATCCAAAGTTACGAAGTTACCCTATCCATCTAGTTGTAAACGTCAATGTCTTTGTTGTCAGCTCAGTAAATATAAGAATGAGATAAGAATAAATTTAGTGGACAGCCGGGACAAGTGCTCTATTCAGTAGGTTATTCAATGTTTTTAACAAGAAAAGCGTGACTTGTTTTAGTTTAGGTATTACTTTTCTGGAAGTTTCATAATGATGACAACTTTTATCTCACTCTCTGCACATCTCCCCAAAGTTCTGATTTCCATACCTGTTCCTTTTCTGTGCATGCAGTTCGGTTATGAAACACTCTGTCAGAAAGTATTAGGAGTGCTCGCCGAGTTTATATCGAAATGTTTAGTTTGAGCAAAGTAAAGCTTTACTAATTAAATTTGTCAATGTGGTTTACACTATTTTGTTTGCTTTGGTACAATTTCATCCTAACTACAAAGGTAATTACGTGCTTTTCATTCTGACAAACTTAATTCTATAAGCCTAAAACTGAGAAGGGAAACAAAAGGCTTAGAAAAATATAATTACCTTTGAAAAATATAAATTATGAATATTTTTAATGACAAATTCTACAGTAAACAATAATTATAACAAACTTGACGTAGAGGTAGGTAGTAGTTCTGTCGAACTAAAAATTTGGTTAGTTTTGCTCCGTATAGTATATTTTACTCATGAGATTTTATCATCAAGCTAATTTATCTTTTAGTGTATAATCGCTTTCGTCCTTATATTTTTTAAAGTACTCTGAAATAATAAAATCTTTTACAAGCTGTGACGTAGTTATTGTAGACCTTAATTTCTATTTTCCTTCAAAAACATTAAATCTCATCAATCCATCAATAAGCAGATTAAATTTAAGCCTTCAGTTTTGAAAAAGAATTAAGCGAAAGAGGAAAGTACAATGGCCACGGTAAAAACTTATTATTGTTCCAACTTCCAACCTTAACTACGGGAGCTTATTTTCCAACGTCTATTCATTACATAATAATGAGTATTTTTCTAAGCAAATTTATTGTTTGGTGGAAAACGATGTTGGTATTCTCTGGCAAGGTGAAATTCGCGTCCGCATAATTAGTAAATTTCCTCATCTACGGATAACGTCCAATACTAAAGCTCTCTCTGCAACACGAGGCACCCGGCAGTCTAATTACCGAACTATAGCAACCGGTAGCTAATTGTACAACTGCAACGCGACTGCTACTAGTTGCGGTTGCTTTTTTGGTATTACGGAAACGAATCGCATAGTGGTCGCACGATAAGTGCATTTGCGACCAAAATGTATGGCAACTAGCGCCACTTGACATTACACTTTTAATTTGTTAAGTTGCCGCTTGGGGCGCTATCATAGCAATGTACGTTCCGTAATACGAATTTATGTTTTGCTAGCAATAATTGTACAATTATACAACTTGCGACTGTCACTTAAAGATCGGTAATAAGACTGCGGTACTCACATGGTGAATCCATTGAATGCTAACTCCCTTATTATAAAACGTGGACTAAAGTTAGCCATAGTTTTAAAACTGATGCTGTCACTTCTATTTGTTGATGAAAGACAGAGTTAGCATTTAGTTTTAAACTACGACTAACTTTAGTCCACGTTTTGTAATAACGGGGTAAGTGTTTACGTCTCTGACTGCTCAGCTATGATGCCTGATCTTGGGTGTTGGATTTTTATTGTTTCACTGTCACTATGTTGAGGCATTGTATGGCTTATATTGCCAAATGTGGATTCATTATAATCATAATATTAAAATGAAGTTTTTGATATTATTTTTAGTAAGTATTAGTTTTTGTAATCATAATATTTGTAATCATTTACTAGGTGGTAGACCCATGTATAAATGTCTGGGTAACCTTTCTTATTTCTGCTTTGAAGCAGTAGCCAGTGTAGTTGCCTAGGAGGGCAAGGCACTTGCAGTGTCAAGTGATTTACCCTTAATAAGTATCTATAGGCGACGGTTACTTAAGGTTCTGCTCAACTCCTAATGGAATTACGAGCGTGATCGTTATGTGTATGTTTTTATGAAATGGTTAGACAAAACGGCATACGAGTCACCTGATGTTAAGTGATCAACGTCGTCCATGATCAACTAAAACACTGTACCAATTGCGGTTGCGTTGTCTGTTTTCAAGAAAGGAATAGGCTATTTTCTTAAAGGTCCCGAAATCGTACCCCTTCGGGAAGAAGGTGAAGCTTAGCAGATATTACATAACTTGGTTGTACGGGGCAGAAAGTTGTGTGAGAAATGCTCAGTATGTAATTAATATACATTGGATTAAATAAAGTAAGCTACACAACTAACATAAGAATACATTACTTATAACTTGTATAAACCTGAAAAAATAGGTCTTTATACAATAATTATGATACTCGTATTATCGTTTTTTGTGATATATTCAATGAATTGTGAATCAAATTCGTTGGAAAGATTATATTTTTCATATCATTTTTTATTTTTTGTGGAGAGCCTAAGTCATAATCTTACGAAAATTGTTTTATAATCTGTAAGATATTCTTGGTTAAGTTAAAGTATTAGTCATTTGGAAAATAAAATGTAATTGTTATTTGGTTTTGCTCAATTTAGCTGTGTATTATCATTATATAAAACCGATTAAAAAAAGGGAGTAATTGCCGATATAAAATTATCTATACCGTCATTATTATCTTTTGTTCCTAGCTACTGTGTGTTTAGGATTGAGTATTCTGAGTTCAGATGTTAGGTAAATACTAACAAAAATAAAATCTCCCTTTTTGTTTTCCTGAACAGCCTTCATTTGTTTATTTTAGTACTTTTTGACTAAAGTTTGGGACGAATAATATTCAAATGCTGATAACAGAGAAGTTTGCCTACGCTAAATTATAAAAACAAAATACCACTCAATGTTGTGTTGCGGGAAATCCTGCTTTTATGAATACTTATACATTACTGTTTACTTTTTGTAGAACCGATCCAATATTCTGCTTAAGTAGTAATAGCTATTAACCTAAGCAACTTACTACAATTGTTTTTTTTTATTGTAATTGAATAAATAATTGAAATGTATATAATATAGTTTCAATCATTCTTTTTAAATAGAGTTTAAAACTGTTAATGCCAAGACATAAAGCTCAAACTTCTTTGTTATAAAGTACTCCACTTCACTTCTATCGCTCTACCTGCCAGTTTTCAATTCGATAGTTCAACGCTCTACAAACGTGAATTGAATTATGTTAATACAGACATATCTTGATTTTCATTCAAAGCGTCTTTCACTTCTTCAAATTAAAATTACAACGATTTACTACTCAAATTTCGCGCAGGTGATGTTTATTGTCATTGCAAATAAGATGATTTCCCGAGATGTTAGAAATGTGTGCGCTTAAAACAACAGTTGATTGGTCCAGAACTTATATTGAAAATAAATATATCTAATTATCATCCAAACTTTTCCTTCACCGGTGAAGGAAAACATTGTGAGGAAACCTGCACACACCTATGAAGAAATTCTTAGGTTGTGTGTGAAGGCGACCAACCTGCACTTGGCCAGCGTGGTTGACTAAGGCCTAATCGCCCCTAATGTGGGGTAGGCTCGAGCCCCTCGGTGGGGACATTATATGAGCTGATGATGATGATGATCCAAACATTTGAATCAACGCATGTGCAATGGATTTGTTTATTATTCCAAGAATCCAAAGACTGATACAGATATCAGTGAGAGATAGTCTTACTGTGGATTGACTAACGTTTTATTTGATGAAACGAAGTTAATTCCTAGTACCTCAACTGTGGTTACTGGTTTTTTATACTGAAACGTCAAAGGTATTATAATTTATTTGAATCTTTGATATATGAAGTTATAGACTGTGTACGAAGTGATTGTAATCAGGTAAGGTTAATAAGATATCAGTATTTCGGTGTTCGATAACAACAGCAGCAAATAAGCTTAAAATAAAGCAGTAGCCTATAGACGCTTGCAATACTAGGTCATGGGTGTTTCTACCCTAATTACATTTTTTACTTAACACCTCTTTGTTTTAAGTAAACATTTTCACCCAACCCTAACCCTAGAACCGTACCCTGGGTTACAAATCAAAAAAATATTGCGATTACTTTTTTGTTTCACAACGGATTTTTTTGAGCTACCGCGTATTTGTGGATGGTTGCGTAAAACCGTCCATCTAAACTGCGAGTAAGGTGCTCCAGTACTCTTGGCCCATGTATCCCCATGTGAGAGTTTGAGGTATATTAAGGCAAAAGCCGCTCATCTGATGTTCCAGTCCCTTCAGAATCAAAACCTGGTCGATGTTGAATTTTGACTCAGGAGTTTCAGGATACACAAGACGACGACCTCGATGGTTTTTCGGTTTCATGATGTGAATACAATAAATAGATGTGTAGAGAACAATGGGTGTATCTCCTTTTATTGTTTTTTTTAAATAAGCAATTGAAATCAAAGTCGAAGCATGATTTGTCGTTCCCTGATTTTACCATTAAATATCTTTGTTCGGCAAAATTAACAAATATATTAAATCTTATCTCTTATTCTCAAAAACATTTGAATTTAAAGTCACCGAGTGCTTCTTTAGTTTTAGACAGTCAAATAATTAATGCTAAATTTCATTGTTTGCCAAGTTGATTGAAAATAATTATAATACTAGGTAATAAAATGTAGTGCTCGTGGATAAGCAAAACTCATCTTATACACAATTTCTTGAATTTTTATGCAAATAAATGTTCTCCATAGGTATTTACATAACAAGGTATTATTTTATACTCCGCATTTGCCTTTTAAAATTCAAAGGTAAGCAATGCAGACAACCTGTGTGACTAGACAATGTATAATTACACTCTGTTTATTCATTTTATTTTGATAACCTGGATATAAAGTTGTTTTGGATCTGGATAAAATGCTTGAAGTCAATAATTTTAAAATTCACCGTTTTCTCGACGCAGGGTATAGCGAACAAGCCGCTCGAATTTGGAACGCCCGAACTGGCGTAGTACTAGTAGTAATAGTACTACCTTACAGAAGACCAAAGTTAAATAGTACATTTTGGCCACCAAGAGTGTCACGTCAGCGTTCCAAGCGTCTATAGGCTAAGGGCTCTCGCCAATGACGACTTTTTGCATGCGTTAGTCGCACTTGTAACGCGCTACAGAAGCGATGCCAACGCACTACTAACGCGCTTCAGCATCGCGACCGTATCGATGCAAGTGCGAGACCGTGTCTGACGACAACGGGGGGAGGGTGGCGCGTGAGTGGAGAACCGAGCATCAGTGTACCACAGACAAGTCGAGAGTACTGATGCCCGTCACGTGCGCAAAATGGCGTCCTTCTACACAGAAACATTTATTATGGCAATTCAAAACCATCCTGCAATATGGGATCCAGTTAGAAGCGCGAGAGTATCGCGTTTGCATTGCGACTGAATCGTGGTTATGTGGGCAAGGACCCTAAGGTGACTGCGGACCGTATGCTTGTCTGCTATCTAAATAACATAAAAAAATAACATCAGACGTCAAAAATATGACGACTGCTTTTTTCAGAGAGAATCGGGGGCCATCAGCATAACTAGCCTTCCCAAACTCCGAAGGAAAGTTGAGAAAATTTTAGTCACCCCTTCGAGTTCCAGCCGCGCACATAATTACTTAACTTTTGCGAGAAACGCTCTATTGAACTGAAGTTCATTGAGCTTGTCAGTTAATTACCCTACAACTGCTTAATTTGATTTTTATTTCCACGCTTCTACTATTTTGCTAGGTGGTCGACCCATATGTAGGGTCGTCTGGGTACCATCGCCTTTTTTATTTCTGCCGTGAAGTAGTTTGCTGTGTTTCGGATTGAAGGGAAAGGTAGCCAGTGTAATTACTTGGCATGGAAGACATATCATCCCCGGGATGGCAACGCCCTTACAGTGCTAAATGATTTGTCCTTAATATTGCAAGTGTCTATAAGCGACGGTTACCACTTAACACCAGGTGGACCGCAAGCTTGTTTGCCATCTTGTAGTATAAAAACAATGTTTTATAACATGGAGCCCTGCCTCGTAGAGTTCAGGTGACCTTACTCACCAACAAAAACACAACAGCACAAAAATTTAGTGTAATTTGAGTGTGGTCTTCTGTAAGATTGAGGTACTACCCCCGATCAGGCTGCTCTAGTTTCAAGGGGCTAGTCTGCTGTAACCTACCTCGACTATAAAGAAAAACAAATTGATTATATCAGAAAGGTTACAATATAACTTTTCCGATGAAAGAAGACTGTCCCCAAATGACCTAGCTAATCTATCATTACCGCTCATCCGTGAACTGACGTTTATCAAAAAACCCTCGTAAATCTTGTGGGTACTCGTAAAAAGAATCGAGATCGAATTTGGACTTCGATTCATCGTATTATCTGTCCCTAAGGTGAATTTTTTTTTTTTTTTGTATAGTAGTGTTAGAATTTATATAGGTTTCCCAATGTTATTTTTTTATAGTAGTGTAAGAAATTTAGTATTAAGTACATCATTGTTACCTGCGGAGGCTTGTTATTGGCTCTTTGATGTCTATTGTAAAATATAGTACTTCTCTATGTAAGCTGTAAGCCCCCAAATAAAATAAAATAAATTACCGATTAATATTCAGTCTGAATTTGTATTTGTGTCTAATATTTAATAAAATATAAATGAAACTCTAGTTTTTTTACATGACTTGTGAAGGTAAACTACCTATAATGGAACACGAGGCCAATAGTAGAGATAATCCAAGACATTATGCCAGCCTAATTAGTTTTTGTTTTCATCATTATCGGGTTCGCGACTCCTATGAGCATATTTCGGATTTAGCCCTGAAAAATTCATCCTGTATATTATTATGCATCGGCTGGAGAGCGCATTTGCCAGATGACCAGTCAACATAGTAATATATTTCTTGCTGAACACTATAAAAAAATTATTTGAAAAAAATATATATTTGCATGTTAAATAATATTATGGGAGAAAGTAAAAACAAAACATTTGAGTTGAAAAGGCCATTATATGTATAATAAACATTATGTATTGTTTATTTTGTATTGATATTTTTGTTAGTAAAACCACAGTAAAACTATCAGCTTGTAATTCATTTGTATTTCATGGAGTCATTGAACAATAGTTGTGTTCATTTTTAAATATGTTTACTTAAGCTTTTGTTGTTGTATCACTAAAGGATTGTTACTTTTTGGCTGACTTTTTTGAGGAACTATATTTATTTTACTTTAATCTTACGTTTCTGACAATGCATTAGCATATTTATGAAATTTGAACATGAACATACTGCATCTTCATCTCAAAGATATTCATCCGGATTGCAAAGGCATATAGTAATGGACATCGCTCTGTCTCTCGACTAATTTCGAACAGACTATGAGCGATATGCCGTCACGTAGCGGGCTAATTCATTGAGATGCGTCCTCGTTTGCCTCTGTAATCTAACAGTAATTGGGAAGTCAATACTATTACTGTGACAGGTAATGACAAATATACTATCCGAGTTCAATTTATTTTTTACTATCTTCAATTTATTTTTTATTATCATCATAAAAAATATCGATTTTGCGACAATGCTCTTCTTTCCTGATCGGGAAAGCACATTGAACTGTTGAAACGACCGTCATGTTCTTATCGTATGTTGTGATAAACCTGGTATAAAACTATAGAACACCTACACACCTTGTTCAAATGTGGCAAATTCCAGGCGCTGCGCTAGCCGAGTTGCTCTCTCTGCCAGGCGATGTAGTTTAGTACCTTGTCATAATAATTATTCTTACATAATGGTGGCAACTATGCGCGCTACAACCTCTAGCGCTGCTGTGACATAGTACTTAAGTGTTCCTCTACTTCTGAAACTGACCGCACCTGGCACCGCACAGAATACTAACCGTGGAGTGCTAAATTATCGCGATATTATTCCATATAAACAAAAAAGATCTTTCTAGAATTGTTAATTCAAGTTAAACGAAATCTATATAATAAAACTACAATAGCTCTGGATAGTAGTCTAGTAGTAGTCTCATCAGACTACCAATTTCAAGAAACTCCATTGTATTAAATTTCAATCCATACTAAAAAAAAACAATTCTATTTTGAAGTTTCGAAACTTATTTGTCCACAGTCGGAAGCATCGTCAAACATTGTAATTAACGATAAGCCTAATTGACTATTCCGAAATTTTATGTCGTATTAAGTCTTACTTTCCAATAAAGGTTTAGGCCGTAGCTTATTACAAAGGCCGACTTAAATAATTCAAAGTTACTCCTTTAAAATGCAGGCGTGATAAACATGATCTTATACATCTGCACAAATTGCTACATGGTAGCTTTGATTCGCCTTACCTCATAAGCAAAATAAGTGTTAATGCGAAGTATAATCCCCGTATACTTAATAAAACATTTAATATTCGATGCTATAAAAACAACACCTTTTATTATAACCCTCTTTCTAGAATGTGTCGACTTTACAATGAGATGTCCATTCAATTTCGTAATGATAAAGATTTTGATATTGTCAACCACAAATTCGGAAGATTTAAAAAATCTATAAAGCAACTGCATCGTCTCTTAAAAAATAAAATATACTTATAAGATACTAACTTTATTTGTAAGCAAGTCTTTACTAACAGATTACCTTATATATTGATTTGTTAACATAAAGTAGGATAACAATCTAGATCAAAACTTCAGTGTTCAGTCTAACTGTTACCCGTTTGTATTGTTATCTGTTTTGTTGACCGAATAAATAAATAAAGTTCTTTAGAACAAACTCAAAAAGGTCTATTTTATTCCACTTTCAAACAAAATTAAACAGCCGGGGGTATATTGGTATAAAGTCACGGGGTGTTCAGCAGATTTACTGACATAAAATTATTTTCGTACATATAAAAAGCGGGTTCCGACATTAGCCCTCGCTGAAATTGTTCAGCCGATCATGAACACGTTATCTATGTCACGACTCGCTTAAAAATATCTTAAAATGAACCAGGTTGTTGTGTTCAAGCAACAAGAAAATTGCAGACTTACCTTGAGGTACGCCTACTTACCCTGTCGCGGAGAAATAATTAACACGACCCGTTGGAGATTCATTGCACTTACCTGGAAAGAAAAAAATTAAGATTAATATTTTGGTATAAAATTTTACTTCTTACGCCGCAGTCTCGAGGCGTATCATACTCTACTGATTGTGAAAAATACCTACCAGTCTGGTTTCAATGAAGAACCAACCGAAATTAATATTCGCGATCAAGCTATTAACGTCAATGTGTCCCTTTGACAGTAAAACTGATTTATAGGAGCTTTCGGCGGCATTTTATGGAGCAATTATTGGAGTTTAATGTGCCAGAGACATGTTTTAATAAAAAAAATGTCTGGTTTTCAGGAGTATAATACATTCACCTAATTTTAGAAAAAATGTTTTATTCGGTTGTAAATTAGACTACAACAATGGTTGGGTCTATTTGTTTTTGTGACGACGATATTTATCGAGAAATTTTTAAATAAGAATATTAATAAATTTTAATTTTGGTTCGTTGGCGCGCTTTCATGGCATCACCGAAGTCGTTATTTCTAAATAACATTAAATTAAATTGAGAACAGCAATGCCATTGTAAATGAAACAACTTTTACGGATTTAACTATAGGATTTAACGCGCTTAGATTTTATATTTTGTTATTATATCCCGACGTTTCGTAACACTTTGCAGCGTTCGTGGTCATCCCGTGACCACTAACAATGCAAAGTGTTACGAATACACGTGTCTAATTACACGCGAGTTAAATCCGTAAAATATGTTTTATTTACTATGTGCAGTGCTCGCGCAAATCTAAGAGAACATTACAACAATGCCAGTTAGGACACGGTTTAAACTCAGACCAAATAAAAAAACATAGACAAAGCTCAGCGAAAAATCTTGAAATTTATACCAAATCAAATAGAAAGTAAAGAATAATTATATATCTCATCAGGTGTTGCAAATGTTATCTTCAGCATTGCCAGGTATTCTTTTTTCTGATTCTTTGTTCTCTATTTAATTTCGCATAAATTTCAAACAACGTCATCATAGCAGAGCTGTCACGAAATATTAAGACCTTGTCCAGAAGAACGAATTCGCCGCTAATCTCTACGCGTGAATAAATAACGTGCCGTACGACGCAATGTATTGAACACCAGTACCTCGCCAACGCACGTTGTGTGTTCGCGCGTAGAGATTCGCGGCGAATTCGCTCTTCTGGACAAGGCCTTATTCACTCATCACTCATTGTAGCAACATTTGACCGTGGCATTCAAATTATTCTGTCAGGCACTTCGATTTTACTCGTCAACATGGTACAGAATAGAAGATCCTTGTGTATGACATGTGAATTCAAAGTGATAATCAAATTTTCTCTCAGAATAGCGGGTCTATCATGAATGACAGGTGAGTTCGTGGGTTTGTTGTAGTGATTACTTTAACAGATAACACTCACACACTACACCAGGTGTAACCATCTCCTTGGTTCTTTGTTGACCGAATAGATATAATTTATCTAAGTACCGAAGTATTTTTTTTCATATTGTAGTATTTATTCGAATCAAAGTTTATATCGAAGTATTTATTTCACTTGGAAACTTGTAATTGGCCTTTTTTAGTTTATAAGTTGGTAATTTCTGTAACTAGCTGCAAGATTCCCAAATATTATAAAATAAAATAAAATATTTGTCAGGGAATATCGTGGCCTTCTTTACACTTGTTCGTAAGAGTTTTCAGGTCGTAGCACACTTATCAGGTTGGAAAGCTGAATCGCTGAACGGCATCGTAGTTCGTTTTTTGACCATTTCACATTGCTTAGCAGCCAGAGCAACATTTTGTGTACAAACTTCAAAGGAATTTAATTAAAATCGGTTACAAGGAAAAAATCTCAATCTCCTCCTCTTGTTGGCGAAAATGTACCATATTGCTTGAATCATAATAGCGAATTGATTGACACCTGATTCATCAAAATCAGATTAACAGTTTAGGTGCTACGGTGGAACATACGTAAATACATACATACATAGACTGCTATTATCATTACCCTTCCTTTTGGCTTCGCCGTAGTCGGGTAAAAAGAGGCGATGGGATACGTTCCGCAGTAATAAAAATAGGTATTTCTTTTCTGAGTTGAAATCCTAAAAAAGGATCAGAATAGCATAAAGGCTATAATTTAATAGACAAGCCGCTTAGCGAGCAATAATGGGCATATTTACATAATTATTTTTAAACAACAACAACGAGTAGTCCAGTGAGGAATGGAACTCTCTGTCAGTCGCAAGGCGAAACAGTTGTTCTACGGAGGTAATGCCTACTGGACCAATGTTCGTGTCCATTACACAAAAATTTGTCTTTTCTAGAGTTTGAACCCGGACTTGATGTGTAGGCAGCGTAACTGACTACTCCACCACAACGGCGTCATATAATCTGTTGAGGTTTGTAATTTTTAAAATACCTAGTCTCTGGGATTCATCCTTGTATATTTTTCCAAATCCTTTAGTCCGCAAACTTGATTGAAAACTAAGTAAACGAGAAAATAGTCCCATGGGATAATAAAAAGTCCACTCAGACAAAGTCGTTCACGAAAAAATAAAAGCACAATAATTAGTAGAATAAAACTTTTGTTCAATCAAACAGTGTGACGTAATGTACACGAATTCGGGAAACGTTTTCCAAGTTTACTGACCTTAAATAAACATTTGGGACGATTGCACTCAAACTTTGGTAGTTGCATTGTTGTCACAGAACTAAGTTCATTTAGGTGTATATCAATCAATCAATCAATCATTTATTTCAAGGAATATGGTAGTTACATAAGGTGTTACATAATTTAATATGTCCGACATATTCTGCCGTTTCCGGCGTAGAAATAGCTATAGTACCTACTACATATATTGTTACAATAATAGGTCGATAAACAGTCTTTGGCTACATTAGTCTTATATAATATAAAATAAAAAATTAATTTACAAAATCAAAAAATTCCTTAACACTATAAAAACAATGTTGCAATAACCAAGCTCTGACATTATTCTTGAAAATATTTATTTTACTATCCTCATTCTTGAATATATTTGGTAATTTATTGAAGATGTCAATACTCATGTTATAACAGTTCTTTGATAGTAAAGTCAATTTAAAAGGTGGTTTTAATAATTTGTGAGCATATTGTTTTCTTAATATTCTATTGCTGACATCCTTCTTAACTGTAAAGAGATATTTATATTTATAAACAAATACACATACTTCCAAGATATACAAACATGGCAGCGGCAATATATTGTAAGTTTTAAAATACGGTCGACATGACTCCCAATATCTTAGTCCGAATATGGCCCTTATGCAACGCTTTTGGATTAACATTAACTTATTCAAGTCAGTTGATCCCCCCCATAACACAATACCATAGCGAATGGTTGAGTCCACATATCCATTGTACGCGGTTAGAGATGCTTTCACAGAAACTACCTGTCTGACTCTTCTAATAGCAAATACAAACTGATTCACTCTAGAGCAAACGTTATTTATGTGTTCTTTCCATTTACAATTAGAATCAATAATCATCCCCAAGAACTTTGTCTTAGTTACTTCTTTTACAGAATCATTGTTACATTTTATGAATAAAGGTTGGGGGATAGTTCGGTCGGTATGAAATTGAATAAATTTAGTTTTGGAAATATTTATAAGTAAATTATTTAACGATAGCCACATTTTCGCTTGTGCTAAAGCTGTTTCTAAGTTTGTGGTATATGAAGAATCACATTTATCTTCTATTATCAATGTAATGTCATCTGCAAACAACAAAGAGCCACAGGGAAGCTGACTGGGTAAATCATTAATATATAACAGAAACAAAAGAGGACCCAGTATGCTTCCCTGAGGAACTCCAAAACTATTGTTTGCAAATGGCGACCTATATGACAGTATGCTTTTGCTTTGTGGACAATATTTTACTGTTTCAACACACTGTGTTCTGCCTTCCAAATAGGACTTAAACCAGTCAAGAGCTGGTCCCCTAATACCATACTTATACAATTTTTCTAATAAACGCTTATGACAGACAAAATCAAAGGCCCTACTCATATCTAAAAATATCACTGTAACTGGGATATTCTGATCAATACAGGATGTTACATGTTTAATTAGCTTAAAAGCTGCAAGTGAAGTACTTCGACCTTTTCGAAAACCATGCTGTTCGTTAGTTAAAATGTTATTTTTATCGAGAAATTTAAGAAGTCTACAGTATATTACTTTCTCGTATATTTTGGAAAAAATAGGGATTAGTGTTACAGGTCTATAGTTATCCATTTTATATCTTTCGCCTTGTTTATATAATGGTTTGATCATGGATTTTTTTAAAATATCAGGAAATACACCTTGGCTTATCGATAAATTAATAACATGCAGCAATGGTTCTAAGATATTGTCTAAATTATATTTAATAATATCAGTTCGTATACCATCAACGCCAACTGCCTTAGAATTACTTAACGATAAAATAACTCTTTCCAATTCTTTAGCATTCACCGGGTTCAAAAATATGCTTCTCTCAACACTCTCAATCTCGATATCATGTAAATTATCTATGTTTGAATTACAATTACGTTGAACAATATTTACAAAGTAATCATTGAATAAATTAGAAATAATCTGAGGGTCAGTAACATCTTCATTATCATTAATTCTTAGCTTATCAATCGTCCTGTTGGAATGATCCATTGTAGTATATTCTTTTATTATACTCCATGTATCTTTACATGTTTTTTTACTATTAATTAAACGTTTAGTGTTTACTGATTTTTGGTGTGAGAGTATACATCGTTTTAAAAATCGTGAATATATTTTGTAAGTATCTTTGTATTCGGGAGAGTATCGGTATTTAAGGTACATCTTGCGTTTAGTCCTACAACTTCTTTTTATCCCTCTAGTTAGCCAATTGCAATTACTTCTATTATTCGATACCCTTAACCTAATTATTGGGAAACATAGCTGATAAAACAAATCAAACAGTTCAAAGAATACATCAAAAGCCTGTGTAGCATTATAAGAATTTAACACTTCCTCAAAAGATAGCGATGATAAGCAATTAAAGAACTTTCTTTGATTGTCTCGGTTAAAGTCTCTCCTATAGTCATACCACCATTTCAGTTGTGTATTTTGACGTTTCTTGATTGATACATGACATGTCTGAGCCGTATGATCCGAGAGTCCCAAATCATGAACCATAGCTCCAACTCCATTAGTATTTAACGCTATTTGATCGATACATGTTTTAGAGGACGCTGTTATTCTTGTCGGTTCGTTTATAACTGTATGTAAATTATACGTTTCTAAAATTCTCAAATATTCAGTAGATATGTTGGATACCCTTAAAAGGTCGATATTAAAATCACCGCAAATAACATACTTTTTACGCTTGTTTTGACAGACTGTGCTCAGCAAGGCTTCCAACTTTCGCAAGAAATTTGAATTTGTTGAAGTTGGTGTTTTATTAGTATAGATGCAGATCACCACCAATCCATATGGTTTAACATCCAATCCACAACATTCAAAGACATAGGCTTCTGCAAAATTATCTACTTCTGTCATACGCGTGTATTCTATGTTATTATTTACCAAAATCGCTACTCCTCCTCTTTTACAGTTTTTTCTAGAGAAACTGGTGGCTAATTTGTAGTTTTTCATTTTTAAGTTGAATTCCGATCCTCTGATTAGATTTGTTTCACATAAACACACAATATCTACATGTATTCCTTTTTCATTTAGGTCCAACAGAGCACAGTATAATTCTTCTTGCTTGTTTAGCACTCCAGATATATTTTGATGCAGAATTCCAATAGTGCTGTTATATGGATTTACATCGAAAAAACATTGATGTATTCGGTACTTGCGGCTGATTATCCAGATCTATTTCTTTTTTTTCATTATGCCATTCATTTATATGATACATTTTTTCATCAACATCTTGAAGTAATATTATTATACTTAAGATTTAAGTTCGAATCCACCAAATATGCATATTCATGCGTCATAATATCCAGGTGTAATAAGTTATTGAATATTTCTACTCTCCAATTAAATAGATTTGCTACTTTAGAATATTTGTAAGTTGGTAAGCATATTATGACATTAGTATGGAGTATTCTCGATAACCGCTGTCTCAACAACGTAATCAGTTCAAAGTAATCGGTTGTAGTTTTAAAGTCTTCATCTCCAATAATCAGAACACAATAGTCATTCTTTGTAAAATCATTGACTTTATTTTCAAACCCATTCAAAAGAGCCTTTAATCCTCCTCCTGGAATAAGAAAGTGACATATTGAACAACTTCCACATTGTAACCTCTGTTCAGCTATTATTCTTGTTTTACTATATTTATTGGTGCTTATTAAACATACTCTGTTCTTGTCAGGTTTCGCAGATCGTATGCGATCCTTCTGATGTGAATCTGGCGAACCCTGAGAGTCACTGTCCGTAGATACTGTTGTCTCAGCTATTATTGTTTGATTTGGTGATGTTACTAGATATTTATTTTGATCAAATGTTGGCGTCTGATTATTCGTGTGGTGTTCGTCAGTTGAAATAATTTTGGTGTTAGTACTAGAGGTTTTTGGGGTAGATCGACAAATGCGGGAGAGATGCATTATTTTGGTATCACTTTTTGAAATCTGACTTTGTAATGAATAGTTCTCACTTAGTAGCCTCTCAATTTCATTGTCTGCGCATTCGAGTTTTGCTTCCAAGTGTAAAATTTTTAACTGTAGTTCTTCAATTTCCTCACAAACATGAGGGCACTTTTCGGGACAACTTCTATTAAGCGTTGTTTCCGTAGACAGGACTGTTTCTGATAAATTGTCAATATTGTTACTCTCTGACGATAAATTAAATACCTTCTTGAGTGGTCTTTTCCGCATAGTAATATTAGAGACCGATTTGTTAGCACTGCTATTTTTATTGAACTTACATTTATCTTTATCTTTATCTTCCTGACCAACAACAGAGCTGACATTTTTAACTTGTTTTCTTGAATAACATATACTGCATTTCCAATAATTTTTATTTTCTTCGGTCATAATTCGATATCTTTTCTCTGATACAGTAGTGCAGTCGATATGATATTTTTCTTTACATGACGAACAAATCAAGTGTGCTCTTGTAGCAATTTTGTTTTTGCATTTATGACAATTCGATAATACCATTGTGTTTAGCGAATAAAATGCTTTTTATTGCTTAAGTATGACGCCAATAAAATAACATAAAAAACACGTTCGAACGGTTCGTCACGGTTTCGTGTCGTTATTGAGATATTTTAAATTGTTTTCAAACATAACTTTTTATCTAATGCACTTAATGAAATACTGCTTTCACAAAACGATAGATAATTTTATACACTTCAAAAATATATATAACACTGTAGAGAAAAACTATTTTTATAACGATTTACGATTTTTATCAGAGGAGCGAAAAATTAACAGACCGTATTAGCGGTCACCCTCCACTGTCCCTCCACTGTGTACGCGAAAACGTGCTCGTTCCATTGTTCGCGTTATTGTAATCTTCAAAAGTGTTCAAGCAAGATTAGCATTTTCAAGAAGCTAGGTAGGAATTTCTTGGAGATTTAAAGTTGTATGAGTTTGAAAGATAACATTTTCGTTCGAGATTTCAGCGCTCGTTTCTCGGTTGAGCACTTTTGAATAATATGTATTTTTCTCAGCAAGATTCCGTTTGATTTAGAAGTTAAGAAGCATGTTATTTATTCCATATAGCACAGTCATTTAAAGAGTCGTTTGGTGATCAGAAATTATTCATTTTTTTAATTTCGTTGTGATTGTCATCCACTGTTAAACACCATAGGAAAACAATTAGACTCGTAAATCTTAAGTGCGGAAAGAGCAAGATAATTACCGTTTCGGAAGGTACATAAAACTCTCTATCTCGCACCCACATTGTCTTGAGATAGTCAATGATTTAATTTTGAGTAATATTTGTTAAGACCTTAGAGCAGTAACCCCACAATGTGTACGAGCCAACCGCCAGCGGACAGATCAACCGACAGCTAGGCAGCTGTACTAGCACTAAACAGTAACGTCGTTCTAAAGTCAAAGCTAGTAAAAGACTGCGTGGAAAAACTAAATGACCTGGGGCAACAAAACATGATCACCCTCAAATGGGTACCGGGTCATTCTAGAATCATCGGTAACGACAAGGCCGACAAGCTAGCAAGGGCTGGGGCTCAAGGTTTACAGTTTGGCCCAAAATCTTTCAGTGGTATCTCAAAGAACCAGGCCATGCAAAACTTAAAAACCCACCTCCTCCAAGAGGCAAAAGAGGACTGGCAAAGAACGCCCGGGATAACACACTCAAAAGCACAAATCGAACCATACTCTCGTAAGAGCTATGAAGCTTAACAGGGGCAACCTGAGCGTCTTGATTAGGGCTTTGACTGGCCACTGGCCACAAGCTGAACAGACATCTCTACAATATGAGACTAAAAGATACTGATGCTTGCACATTCTGTGTGTCTCATGCACAAAAGAAACGGATATTTGGGAAGACACTATCTCTACCCAGACGACATCAAAACAATCCAAGCTAGAAATATCTTATCATTTTTAGATAGTGCCTAGCTAAAAGAGTACATGTAAGGCCTCAATGGGACTTACTTGGAGGCTAGTCATAATAGATCTTTACAGGTCGCAGTGACGCAAAAAGCCCCGAATTGTCGAAATAATAATAATAACCCCACAATGCGATCATTGCCTTTTCTAGAAATCATAAATAAATACCTCGATTTTTATTTCAAAACACCCTCAATATTCAAAATCTATAAAATACGTGACGAGAATAATAAAAGTGTTACGAACGGTTTAAGAGTACAATAGCAGACCCTTCTATAACCCAATCATAAACTTTCATAAGCACACTTATACAGAACATATGAACGTAGAGACCTGAATAAAACTCTCCAATTAGATGAAAACGCGGAGGGTTCAAGTAAACTCTTAATACAAATACCACACAGGGATCGATATTACAGAGTCGAGGGTATAAAGAAGTCTTACCACTTCCCAAATGCTCCATTAGACGTAACTTAGTGATACCTATTTGTAGCTTACAACAGTACGCCTGCAAAAACCTAATATTACCACAAGAAATAACTTCTACCATGGCTTAAATTCTATCGAAAAGATTGCTAAAGAATTATTTCTAAAGGTAGCTTAAATGATAAATATAGCTTTCATTATGAATAGGAATTGAGTGGAGATGCGGGTCGAGGAAGACTTAAACGAACCTTTATGGATGGAATAGAAAAGATCAAGGTCAAGACAAAAGTACCTACTCGAAATTGCTAAGAATTTATGAAGACAATAATGAGAATAGATTTAGTAAAAAAATAATCGTGCAAATCGAAAAACATGAGCTCTGCCGACTCTTATGGGAAACAAGCTCTGACTCTATGTATGTACTATATATGGCCTATATTTCACCTACCACTTACGACGGTTTAATATGATGTTTTTTCTTATCACGATATATCGGAATCTAATGTTTTTAACATCGACGACGAGAAACGCCAAAGACATCCTTAAACAAATTTCAAATCACAACATAAGAAGATCTGGACACTATAATCACCTGAAACATGAAAGTAAAAAACGCCCACATAAGGGTGCTACTGTCATCTCATGAGTGCGATACACAGATGAGTTGAACATTTTCACTGGGTAGAAACATATATAGAGTTTACCCACTACAAACCAATTAATTATTAAGCAGTTTATTGCATAATATATTTACAAGATGTAAATTTGATTTAGCAAAAAATGTCTGTTCATTACTAAAAGCCCTCGGCTTGTCTTAAACATCGATAAGCTCAGTACTAAAATACGTACAGAAAGTGTTATTCCCAGAATCGTACCAAATATTACTGAGCAGAGAGAAGCTGGGGTAGTGGAGGTGAAAGCTAATGGACCATTATGCTTACACTTCTGTCACTAGAACCAGGTTCTGCTCTCTGCAACATGAACCAGGCGGTGAAAAAAGTGGCTAACTCTAAATCAATATTCAGATTATATCGGTAGTAATAAATGGGTAAGTATAATGTAAGTAAATATACCTATATTTACTTAATAAGTCGCTTAGTAATAAAATCCTTTACCGTGCAGGCTACTCGGATGTGGTGTGCATTACCTGTTGAAATAAGCCGAGCACAATCCTTGAATACGTTTAGAACACTGGTAAAGGAACACTATTTGTCGCTATGACTGTTTTATGTAGGTATATATGTATGTAATATGTATGTATGTAGTTTGTAATGGTACGTATTTATAATTAAAATTTTTATACATCAAATTCTCAGTAGCTTGCTACATCGCCATCTTCCCGTTTTATTTTATGTAAAATTCCCATTTATCCTAAGGTTGCCTGGAAGAGATCGCTTGTATCTATTAGTTTATCTATTATGTTCTAAAAAATGGGCAGACCTTATCACGATGTTGTCCAACGTAAGTAGATTTATAGGTAGAAAGTTGTCGTAGTCACGGTGTAGTCTATTTATTGGTAATTATTACATACACAAACCATAATTTATATTTTTTTTGTATAGAAGCTCAGCTTTCATGTGAAATTCAATATTAGGCTATATTCCAAGTACTTAAGCTTTGAAACTTATAACTTAGGTAGGAGCGACATGTCCCGTAAATCTTAGTTAGTTAATAATTTATGAACCCGTTCTTCTTAAAAGGTCACTTGTGTCCATACCTCCTGACCTTGTACGGAAATTGAACTACAAGTTCTCAAGGGATCAATTCGTTTAAACACCTTAATAATTTATACACGCTTGGAGAGGCATAGTAACGTCTTTGTTAGTAAAAGTTGCTTCGAGAAAGGACGATTTTAAATGTCAGCTAGAAGTCAGTAAGGATACGAGTATGTCTAACAGTACTTAATATTAAATTTCTGCATATTATCATGTTATGTGTCTTCTTGTGATTTTTTTTCTGTCCCCTCGATTGTGACTTATGGGGATTTTATTTTTCTAACTGTTTTTTTATTTATTTATTTATATAACTGTCTCATTATGTGCTATTACATAAAAATGTTTTATACGATTTTCTAAGCGGATATTTTATATGAAGGATAATGATCTGAACCTCCAGTTGACAACATCTTTTCTGAATAACAGCCTTCGTCTACTTGTTCGTATCACTCCTTTTATTGATTTTCTGCGTCTCTAGTACCTAGGGCTTTCATCCTCTTTGCATTAGAATTTTATAATAATATAATTCATCTTCAACATTTGATACCAATATAATGGTTTTGTGCCCACCAGTACAATATTGTAAAATCCATTTCCTTTGATTTGTTTATTTCTAGATTGTTGTTTTTAAAATTGCTCTTAAATGAAAAGGTTAGAGCCTTTGAATAATATTTGATGTTTCTTAATTTAACATACTTATATTAAAATATAATAAAAACATAGTCCACAAAACTAGGATATTTAATTTAGTTAACATTACAATTACAAAGCACGAGCAAACTTTGCAGCTTAATATCAGTAAGTACATCGTAACATCAATACTAGTGCTCAAATATCCTCCAGTAATCGCTTGTTTAGGAAAACGTCAATAGGGACTAGTTTACTTTAGCAATCGAAAAGGTTAAGCAACTAATTCGTGGTTAGAATTCGAACATGTGCACAATAAGGTTACTCTTATCTTACTTAATTTAAAAACTTAAACACTTCTGCAACTGTTAAACGTATCGGTATGTTTATAAATAAGTACCTATATTACGAAAATAAACTTCAGTTCTAAGAATGTATACTTGAAAGTTGAAACACTCATCTCATTGGATATACTTCTCTTTTGTATGTCTAATGATAACTTTAGACCCTGCAAGAATACCAGCGCCACAGTGTCGTTTGTCGCTATAGCATTATGCTGAGGCAGTGACCTAGTTGGCCTGATAATGTATACATTTATTTCTTAAGATAGTCTTTAATTCATTATTACTATTTTTATACTGATATTTGTTTTGTTGTTGGCCAATAAATGCTTTCTTTCATTCTTTTCTTTCGGGTTGAATCGCAACAATATTTCATATTTCTATTTCGGGTGAAACTGCAGACAGTAAAAAAAAGCTGGATGAAAATACCACTAACCCGGTCAAACTCTATCAATAAAGATTCTTAAAACATTTTTTCGCCTAACTATTTTTTTTAACTTACACCTGTACATTGTTGATCATCTGCTTCTGCAGTTGACTGTGCTTTAAATACGTGCAGGAATGCACAACTTAGCTTAGCATAAAAACAATTCAAAATTAGCAAAATATTCCAGCTAATTGGAATAAAAACTGAGAGTATTTTTACGTAAAAATAAATATCTAGAATTGAAGTTGGTAAACGTAAAACAAAACAGATGAAATAAACCGCCACCGGCAACGGCAACCTAAGAAAAACAAGGCACGTGTTTAGTTTTCCCGGAGGCTACTTCAGGAAGACGCTGAAATGTTTCTAATAACGTACACAGGATTAATTCCACAGTTTAATTAGTTTTGCAGATTACATTTTCATTATTACGATGGAGACGTGGTTTTTTGCATTACGTCGTTTATTTAAGTTTAATGCAAAGCAAATTATAATTGTATATTATTTTTGTATAATCGCTGCCGTCGTAGTGGAGTGGTCAGTATAGCTGCCTACACATCCAAGCGGTTCGAGATCGAATCCTGATAGTGGCAAATATTTGTGTGACGAACACGAATATTGATGAGTCGTGGTTGTTTATATATTTATTTTAGTTTATTTATAAAAATATTATGTATATATTAAAAATTGTGCGTTATCTAGTATTGATAACATAAGTTCTTAATGGAAATATATTATTATTATCGGATTGTTGTAACAATTATGATGAAAAGTGTTGATGTCCCATTTATGTAGACAAAAGGCCGGCAACCTGTGAATATTGAGATACTACTAGTCCATACTGCCAGATATATAAAAAAAGCGTCGGTGGCGTAGTGCGTAAGAGCGTCGTCTCCCACCCGGGAGGCACTGGTTCGATCTCCGCCCCGTACCAATGTGTTTTCAAATTTTGAATTAATATGTACGTTTAATCGACGCTTTTACGGTGAAGGAAAACATCGTGAGGAAACCTGCACACACCTATGAAGAAATTCTTAGGTTGAGTGTGAAGTCGACCAACCCGGACTTGGCCAGCGTGGTTGACTAAGGCCTAATCGCCCCTAATGTGGAGTAGGCTCGAGCCCCTCGGTGGGGACATTATATGAGCTGTTTATGATGATACTGCCAGATATGGTTATATGTGTAACAAAAGGCTACCTACGTCTCTGTTAAACGACTTTTAGAATTATAAGCGTGATTTTATGTATTTACTCGTATGTTGTTAAAAGAATCAGATTAATAATCGTAGTTACATACAGTTAATTAAACGTTGACACAATAATCAAATGTGTAATAGGTAATTGAGCAAATCTATTACTAAACAGCAACATCTGTACTTATTACTAATGTCATGCAAGATCCAATTAATTAATCAAAACGTCATTATGAATGTGTCTTATATCTAGGACATGAAAAAATAAGTATCAACAATATTTCCTAAAAGATATTGACATCAAATTTTTAACGAATGAAGACTTAGCTACAATTTACTGCCGGAAGGTCCAATATTAAAACATGAATTAGCAAGCGGCACAGAATGTAGCTAGGTATTTATCAATCAAACTAATTTGAGTACATTAGCCTTTATTACCGTAATAATAGGAACTATTACTAACATCATGGCACTAAGCCATTGCTTTTAAATAGAAGTATCATTTGCATGCGTTGAATTATTTAACAACAATAACTTGTGATTCAATTCGAAAGAGCAGCGTGGACCACGACCGTAGTAATTGTTTTAGCCATATTTATTGTTTTTAAGGTATACTTTAGTTCACTGGCGAAAGCGATTTGTATTCTTATTGAGAATGTTAGAAGCGACATTTTTCTTTGAAGATGTCGAAAGCGACAATGGTAAATGCTTTAAGATTGTGGCTTTACGTTTAAATTGGTTAAAGTAATTAATTTGGCACAGTCTCAACTCTAATTGTAAATACAATTTGCTATTTGTTTTATTCATATTTTTATTAACATTTTGCACGCAATAGTTAGCGTTTTTTTATTGACAAATGCTTTAAATACTTCTCATCTTGTTGATGGATTTTTGATCAGTTTTTTTTATTGACAAATGCTTTAAATACTTCTCATCTTGTTGATGAATTTCCAGGAATTCACACGACTCATATTCGAGAGTGTGTAGTGGTCAGTATTACTGACTATACCTCAAGCGGTTCGGGATCGAATCGTGGTAGCGGCAAATGTTTGTGTGATGAACACGAGTATTTGTTGAAGAGTCATTTTTTGTTTATATTATATTTATTTAAGTTTATTAAATATCTAAAACTATTATGTAAGTATATTAAAAATGTCTGTTATCAAGTATCCATAAATCCATAACACAATTCATAATGACACTTTTGGGCTAGATAATTGGTGTGTGCATAGAAACATATTATACAGTAGACTATGCAGGCATATTATACAATAGACGATGGTTTCAATATTTAATCCTTAGATAGAAGTCACCCTGTCAGAGTTTTGTTGCCAAATAACTGCTATATTTTTTAATAATTTAACTATAATTCCTAGGCAACATAACTTCAGTAAGCTTACTTTTAATGCGGATAAAACATTGAAACAGACTGTAATATGCATGTAAATTCTTTACCGCCTGCAGTAAAATTAAACGACATTCGGTTTAAAATACTTTCTCACCGTGAACATAACCACAGGATGAGAAATAGTAGTCCTATTCGTGACCGGGAAATACACCAGCTGAGTTGAAAGCTAAAAATTCTAAATTATAGTCATGCCACCAGCGCTGTCAATCATCCTCCGCAATTTGCGGGTCTGACGATATTATACTTGAACTCTCAAACGGAGTATTTATTGTTCTTGAACACAAAGCGCTGAAACGTATGATAGTAACAATGTGCAGGTGTTTTTCCACTGTCATTCAGTTATATAGTCGTCGTTTTGACAGCAGTTTATTTTAGATACATACACAGAGACACGCTTTTCTCCTATAGAGGTAGGAAGGGATCATTTCTTTCTACTTGGTTCGATATTCATAATTTCTTTATGTTCATCTACTTCCATTACAATCCTCATACATGTTCAGCAATGGCGGGTACATTTCACGTGACCAATAGGATTTGGTAGAAAAATGTGCACCTAGTTCTTTTCTATACCACATCTCCACTCACTTCCATTCAATCCTTTCTCTTTTCACTCAACTTTTCTTCATAGTCAAATAAGCAATACTCAGTTGTTGCTTATTTTGTAGACTAGACTCACCGGTATATTCTCATCTATCTGGGGAGGCAGGCAAGCTGGAGCAAGCAACTGTAGTTAGCACAGAACGAACGTTGCCTATGGTTAAATGTAAATTATTAAGAATTTACGGTAATTTGGGGTAAAACATGGCCACGATAATCGTTATTAACAGCTATTGCCAGTTGGCCTGACTCTCGTCCAAATATTTCTTCCGATTGTCTACAAAAGCTGCTCTTTTCTTGACATAGATAAAGTGGAATACAACAAATAAGGGGTGAGTATATTCTAATTTTGATCATAAGGTATCAATTTATTAAATAAATCCAGAATCGCTTACGCTCTTCCTAAGCATCGTGAAAGCGAAGCATGCGACTCGTCTCGCGCCGAGCTATATCCGTGAGGGCACGCTGCCAACTCCCGGGACTTATCAGCTGTCACCTGAAAAACCCTCAGAACTCGTGACGCACCAAGAATTCACAACAGGTATGCGGCGATGACTGGGGACAAAATACGTTTTAGCATACGTAACACTTAGTTATTCAAACATGGATTTTTGTTTGACCAACTTTTTTCAATAGTTTCTTCTCCAGAAATTATTTTGGCGAAAATATGTTATTTTGTTAATTTATATTTTTTATGTCGTTCTCGTTAAGTTTATGAGCTTAAACAACTAGCGCGTGCTCCACACAGGCCTGGTTCAACGAGTTCTATACAAGCGATCAAGGAGAAGCATTATTGCACGCGTTTACTTGAATTGTTGTATTGCATATGGCGGGTGATTAACCGTTTGTCCGTTGTTAATAAAATATGACTGTCAAGACTAGGAAGACGTAACGGGACCGTCGCGGGTAACAAGGCAGGTGACGCGGTATTTGAAGCGGCGGAAGAAGTGGCGAAAGACGCCGCGGAAGAATAGGTGTAAAACGCGGCAGGAGACGCAGCGAGGGACGCGGGGACGTATTGACTTAAAAAATCAAATTCGTTCCATTTAAAAGGCAGAAAATTAAAATTTGAATACCCTCCCTTGCTTTGGTTAGTAATAATAATAATGAAAGATCATTTATATATAAAGATCACAAAAAAATTTGGGCACACAAACTAATTTCTTGAATAATAAACTTATTTCTTGTTACTGTGAGCTATAACAACACGATTTGTAGTAATCGAAATACACATAAAAATAACAATACCCACGTAAATCTCCGAGGATATCAAACTAATGACTCACAAAAAGCACACAAGGTGAGTCATGCGTGAGTGTGACTATTCTAATGAGAGCTTGTAAGTGGGTGTTGTCAATTGATACTAAAATAATGTGAGATTACTAACGTTATAATGCTACACGTGTACAGCAATATTAATTAAGATAATGCGTAAAAGTCGTATAACTAATATACGATTTTTACGCACTACCTTAATTAATATTCGTTTTTGAAATGTAGTAATCGACATCTCAGCATTTAAGAGTATTACTGTTATGAACAGATTTAATTTTTTTTTATTCAGTTTTAATTTTCCAGTTTCAATATTCAGTTAATTAATTAATTTCATAAATTCGTTATCAGAGAAAAGTAAAAATAATGGTATTTTTTACATTTAAAATGTAAGTAGCTAAATATTTACCTTCAAAGTTAAGCACCTACTTTGATCACTTAATTGGTTTATCTATTTAAAATATTACATAAAATCGTAAATGTAGGGGTAGGTTTGTTAAATAATATCTACTTACATAAATAACGTAATTTAACTTTCACAGTAATGTTAGAACTGGCAGAGATAACTGTAGATTAATTCAGAGTTAGGTTTATCTTTATTTGCTATTTATTTTGCTTTAAAATGCACAACTAAATTACAAGGGAATACTCTAAAGCATTAAAAGCGTCGGTGGCGTAGTGCGTAAGGGCGTTGTCTCCCGGCCGGGAGGCACCGGTTCGATCCCCGCCACGTACATGAGTTTTCAAATTTTGAATTCATATGTACGTTTTATTGGCGCTTTTACGGTGAAGGAAAACACCGTGAGGAAACCTGCACACACCTATGAAGAATTTCTTAGGTTGTGTGTGAAGTCGACCAACCCGCACTTGGCAAGCGTGGTTGAGTAGGGCCTAATCGCCCCTATTGTGGGGTAGGCTCGAGCCCCTCGGTGGGACATTATGAGTTATTGACGACTCTAAAGCATGCCATAATCTGCCACCCATAAATGTGTGTCATTATCAATACCTTATTATAATAAGGTATGATTACGATACTTTCATGCCGGCATTGACGTAGACTCAAAATTCTGCAATAAAAATGCAACTGCCCAATACGTAATATAGCTACCCACATAAGTAACCATTTTTGGTGTGCCACGATGTATATATTTGCAGAACATGTGACTATTACTGCGAATCAATGGATGGGACACTTGTTGTTTGAGATGATTATATAGCCAGGGCTATATAATCATCATCAAATAAGTCTCCTAGGAGTGGCTTATAAAAGGTACCTCAAGCCCACGGACATTATAGACAAGGATGACTTTTTTGTCAAAGGAATAAAAAATGTAAAGAAGGGGGAGGTAAAAATAAATCCCTATGAGTTGAAATGCGCCTACTTACTTATCGAAGCAATAACTAGTTCTTTAGTTTTTGTCGGGCAACTGGCTGGAAATCTGTCACTGTTTTGAAGCACTAAATGGCCCATACTACCAGATGTGACTTACTGCTCTACCCTTTTTGTGATTAAGAGCTAGATATTTGTATGTAGTTTTTGTTATAAAACCGTTTTTACTTACGTTTAATTTTACAAGGGAATTACTCTAGATTACTGTTGACATCACTCACCGATCTAAAGGTACTATAAATTTTGTTAAAAATAGAATACATAACATAATTACGCCCGCCTTAATTCAAATACAAAATACCTTTTTCCTTACCTCCTTTATTGAATTTAATAACTCAAAATATTTAAAAATATGGATTAAATTTCTCATCTCTAGAATTTTAGTTGTTTACCTACCAAAATCCGTAACAAACTGATTTAGTAAATTTTATGGTTGAGCACGTCACTGTTGTAAAATGTAATGAAACAAAAATTTTCGGTTAAAATATTCCATCTCATTGCTATATTCAAATTTCAACTTAACATAATAAACAATTCATCATTTTCAACCAGGTATACTGAAAAAGGCTTTTATACTACATTATTAAAAGGACTAAAATATTTTTTAAATTACAAAATATTGATAAACAAGCGTATGGTCAAGTGGTCACGATATTTCAAAAGAAAAGGGTCTTACTTGCGTGGTTCTCTCATTTTCTCCGTCAAATTTTCAAAAAACTTCATTCTTCTTCTACCCTTACAAATCCGCTAGATTGGTGTTAAAGGTTTAATTATAAGTTATTATTTCAAACCTCTGATGTACTAGTTTTTTTCGAGTACCGTCTCAAGAACTGTCCAGACCTGCGCAAATGCACTAACCGACATAGTTAAGACACTTTTTATATCAAATGGTTGGCAGACAAACATATCGGCATCTGATACCAGTGATTACCACTAGAACACTCTACATTGTAATATTAAAATTTTGATCTGCAGAAAATAATAGAGTAGAATAGAATATATCTTTATTGTACATCGATCAATTGAAAGACAAAAACCAAGATGGTAAATTAAAGTAATTTGTACAAACAGCGACCCTATCGCTAAGAGCGATCTCTTCCAGGTAACCTTAGAATGGAGAGGATTGTATGTGAACCGAGCATAAAATCATAATAGAATACTTATAAGATTCACTGAAACAATTCATTATAGAACAAACATCAAAAACGCAAACAAATTTCCTTTTGAAATGCAAATTTACGGTAAGTAAGTATAAAGTTCGAAGTGTTGTATAGTAAACATCAAATCAAATATGACCATTGCATCGCAAAATCGGTTTTTATTACCACTAGAGAAAGTCGATTTATTCTCGTCCTGTCCACTTGAGAAATGCTGCAAAATTTACTGTTGGAATAGAATCTCAGTTCTTAAGAAAAATGGGAAGATGTATTCAGTTGAAATTTAAATTATACTTAAAGCTTTCCAAGATAAGACAATGGCATATTTGAATAATAATAATATGGTTCTATAGATTTAATAGGGTTCTACAGATCATTATAATGATAAAATGAATAAACTAATGATGTATCACTGACTTTGTAGTAACTTATTCTTTAAAGTCCATCCACCATCTTGCCTAAGTCTGCGTGAAAATTATCCGGTTTTTTTCTGGCATTAAGTGATAAGATAGTTATTCGGAAGTCCGTGCTGGGTTCTGGAGGACATCCGATTCCAAATTGTGCTTAACCTAACCAAGTTAGGTTAATCCATATACACATACAATGAGTCACGCCTTTTTCTGACAAGAGTAGGCATAATCTGTGACTCTGTGACCCTTAGATAATTTTTCGCTTCTTTTGACTTGGCCTCTTTAAATTGTTTCTGATTTGGTTGATAAGCGTTCGCCGTATATATCCTTTTCGTTAATATTTCTCCATGGCCAAACTATTTGAGCAAACTTCTCCCATTTATTGTCACTATATGATTTAAGCGATACTTCCTTCTACCTCTCTTATCAAATCACTGTAAAGTTATGTTACCGGAAATGTATCAAATCTAGGAAATGTATAAAACATTGTTTTAAAAAATATTTAATACATACATATCCTGGGAAATGTATTCATTTCCTATGAATTGTATATATGTAATTCCAATATCGTATTTGGAAATGTATAAAAATAATGCTTTCTGTAGTAAAACAGAGATTGAGTGATCAGTAGGTTAGGGTTATTTTTTTAAGACCAGCCGTAGCGCATTCTCTTTTGAGAGTCTAATATATTAAGTACCTATCTATCCCCGTGTACCCATTGATATCTTAAATGTTTTACATTTCCGATTGCTATTTAGGAAATGTATAGATTTCCTACAAAATGTGTCTAATATAATTTATTTCACAGATTTCGGGTGATTTTAGGAACTACATACACTTCCTAGGAATTGAATACAATGACGGATTACATACATTTCCGTTAACTTAATATATTACCACTTATTTTTTTCAAGAAGAGAAAAGTGGAATTGAATCAATTATAAATTCTTCTCACTAAAACAGAATGACGCAAACATTTTCATTATTATTATGTTAAATAAATTTATGTTGTTTGTACCTCGAGGGTGTTCGCAACATTTTCTTTTGCAAACTTTAATTTGAAACCTTAAAGATCTGAAAAATGCCAATTCCCGCGGGCGAGTGAATTACGTCGGCTCGCGGCGACGATTCTAACGAAAATTTACAGTTTTCTAAAGTTTTCTGGGCGGAAATGAGATATTTTATGACGCGTTATAGGTTATCTTGCATCAAACGACCGTGGTAGAACTTTTTTTAGTTACTTTTTTCTTCTGATGTCTTAACTCACAAAGAGGACAGATTTCTTCAAGTCCTCTTCTATTGTTTTATACAACTATGGTTCACTTCTTTACAATTATTTTAAAACAAACTGAACAATATTAGATACTAGCGGTCACCAGCGGCTGAGCTCGCGTTAATGTCGGTTATCGCGCTAATAAGTATCCTATGATATTTCCAGGGTCTCAAACTATTTTCATACGAAATTTCATTAAAATTGGTTTAGTGATTTAGGCGTGAAAGCGCAACAAACAAACAAACTCACTTTCACATTTATAATATTAGTTAGGTGTTAGAAAAATGCACTGAAAAAAATCGACCCGCCTCAGGCGGGACACGAACCCGCACCTTCCACAATCCGGGTGGACGCGTTGACCAATTTCGCCACCGAGGCACTGCTTTTCGCTGTCGAAATTTGTCAGTGCTTGGTGCTTATGTTTTTATGGTAAACATCGTTTCATCAAATCTTTGAAATTTGCACTTCCAAGATCCGAACGAAATATTTTTGCAAATATTTGACGCCCAGCTAAGATGAAACTACCTTACATTATGGAATAATTTTATTTTGCGTTTACAAACGCGTAAATATAATACTAGAAAAATGCACTGAAAAAAATCGACCCGCCATAAAAACATAAGCACCAAGCACTGACAAATTTCGACAGCGAAAAGCAGTGCCTCGGTGGCGAAATTGGTCAACGCGTCCACCCGGATTGTGGAAGGTGCGGGTTCGGTCCCGCCTGAGGCGGGTCGATTTTTTTTCAATGCATTTTTCTAGTATTATATTTACGCGTTTGTAAACGGAAAAATAAAATTATTCCATAGTTAGGTGTTCTTTTACGAAGTTATATATAGCCTCCAGGCTTGTATTGATAGCTACTTAGATATACTTGCATAATATACAGTCATGTTCAAAATACCAAAAGGGTTTAAGCAGAGCCTTATGTAACATTTGGTTACACACCAAGCGGTGTAATGTAATACCTCAAATTAGTGACAGGTTACCAGCCTAAATTTCTAAAAAAAGTTATTTAAAACCAAGATTTATTTAAATGCTCTAAAAAGAAGAAAATAAAATAAGCTTTAAAAAATGTTATAAGAGTTTGTAACGAGAATTACCACGATTTTATTACTATCTATCTCTTTGCCGATTCTGTCGCTGTTTATTGACACAATTGAATACCGCGATTTAAAGTTCATTTTATTTCAGTAAAATTTGCACTTTTCAAATTAAACGTGTATAAGAAATTTCAGCTCAATCGGATTGGCCAACAAATGGTCGAAAAATGGTTTGAAAATTTTGACAGACAACTTTCTTATTTTCATTCGAACAGTGCAAGTAAACTGTGCTTGTAACAGTGCAAGTTCAATAAAAGCTTTTAAAAAGGCTTCAAACCTAAAATATAACTAACGCTCAGTGAACTTACAAACAAAAGCTAAGATGTTACACTCAAAATTCACTTAGCATTCCGGGTTAAATCACATAAGATGAAGCGCCGGTTTCAAAGGTTCTGGATAGGATATAAAGGCTGATGGCAACTTAACTAAAACCTGTGGAACAAGCTCATACTTATTCAAATCATAAGTATACTCTTATTTATATATCTTCCAAAATTGCGTTGCATAATTTAACCATACACACAATTCCGCACAACGACAATATTATCACTAGTCATTACGTAGAACTTTCTCGAAAGGAGCCTATGAGATATTCATTGTAAATTACAACCCTAACAGTTTGAAGTATTTCCCCTTTGAGACGTTTTCCCGCAGGCTTTCAGTTTATTGAATTAAGTACGTTTTCGGAATGTAAATTGTAAGTTCAGTTTCTGTATTTCATTGGCCCGGGGGGCTCGCTGCATGGCTTTTTTCGTTTTAACGTGGTTAGCAGACAAGCATATGGCCTGCCTGGTGGCCTATAGACGCTTGCAACACTACGTAACATTCATACATCCCAAGGATGTTGCGCAAGGCTATTGAAATAAAGAAACACCCAAATTTCAATAGAGAAGATGGTTGGGCCGTACCACCTGCTTGGGATCCAGTAATTAAAATTATTAAAACTCAAGCAAACTACCACACAGCAAGACCTAATGACACCGTGAGCTCCATTTGCGTGAAACGGAACACTCCAAATTAATAATTAAAGTGATGGTAGATTCAACTATTTCATAAAACATGACAACCTACATCTTTAGTCATCCCGTGACCACGAACGCTGAAAACGTCGGGCAATAATAACAAAATGTAAAATTACACGCGAGTTAAATCCGTAAAAGTTGTTTTATTTATAAAATCAATATTTTTATATACCTCTTATTTCTTTTAACAATGTTTCAAGCGTCTCTGATGATAAGAAATAGAATTAATAAAACAATTCTAAAATATTGTTGAGACATTTTAATTGAGTTTAAAAATCAATAATAATATACTTATATTGTTTCTTTTAACGTTTAATGTTTCAAGCGTCTCTGATGATAAGAAATAAAATTAATAAAACAATTATTATTTAAACTTCACGACATTGAGAGCTCTTGATTTTGCATTGTAACTAATGTAGTGCCAAAATAGAAATTCAGAAAATGTATAAAAATACGTAATGTTAATAATAAGTTTCAGATTAAGTTTTTAGTTTTTGTGTAATCGAGTTTAAGAACTTAATTATAAATCTTAAGTTATTATCATAGAAATTAATTATGAACTGAAAGGCGCAAAGTGAAATTTAATTTGTCGTGATTGTTCATTAATCTAACATAAATAATCTAAGTCTTTGTAAGCAACTTAATAAACTTAATACAGACTTTCTAATTTATAATTTTATTGAATCTTTTTGCTCCTATTTTGTATTCAAATAACACATTGAAAGGAACTACACAGTGTACTACATAAAATAATAATCAGAGAACAAATATACTTTACCTAATAGCTGTAGAAATAATAAACTTGTTTTTGAGTTGAAAAATTTTCGGTCACCCATCCGAGTACCGACCGTACTATTGGTAGCTTACCTTTCGTGATCGTTACTAAAAAAGTACGGCCGCGGCGCCATCTCCTTCGAAAAAAAAAATAACTAGTACGCTTAAAAGGTAGCATACAGAAATAAGTTCCTATCTGTATTTGTGAAATAAATTGCGACCGTGTATTAACTCTGGCTTCGGGCCTCTGCTAATTGGCAATTACCTCGGTCCAGAAGCAGCTACCAGATAACATTTAGTACGTCCTTTGAAATATCGAAATAAAATTTTATTCGAAACCCTATAACACAATATTGGAAAAATAAAAATATCTGTGTAGACAGTTACTTGTACGTAGTATAATTTACAAGATAATATCGTAGAAATATAATTTACTTATATAATTATTTATGAAGGTAATTATTTATGACTTGTGTAACCAAATATTACCTAAAGTTCTGGGTTTTTGGATTGAAATGTATGTATGTATTGGGAACTTATTACACTAGAATTAAACTGATATATCCTGCACTCTGCTTAGTCGTAAAAAATAAAATATTTTTTTAATAGATAAACTGATATGATCAATAAACCATATCAATACAAAGTTCCAATTTTTATATATATTACGAGATGGCAAACAAGCTTGCAGCCTGGTGTGAAGTAGTTACCGTCGCCTATAGACACTTGCAATAATATGTTATAAAGGTAAATCACTTCACCCTGCAAGTGCGTTTTGCCATCCCAGGGAGTAAGATGATATGCCTTCCATGCCCAGTAATTACAATGGCTACCTTTCCCTTCAATCCGAATCACAGCGAACAGCTTCACAGCCGAAATAATAAAATTTTAACAGAAATAATAATTTAATCTCTAATTTTTATAGAGAATATAAAAGTTCAAATAAGATACTATTAAATCCTTAATTACACTTTAACGTCTATATTTTTCAAAAAAAGATGTACCTAGTCTTACCTCTATCAATAAAATGTAGAGTTTACGTTAGAGCAGAGCAGACTAGGAATGAAATATGCATTGGAAACATTCAATATAAGACCTGTGTAATAATAAATAATGTGTATACTACCTCTATAACTTGGACGTATTATCAAAAAGGTGTATTTTTATATTTTGTGAATATGAAAATTCATAAGTTACTTAGGATGCCATCTTCAAAAGATGAATACTTGAATGTTTCCCCTTATGAATTATTCATGGCATTGCCGTCAATTTAAAAGGTAAAAATATATTTGTTTACTGACCTTTTCGTGGGCATTGGAATCATATTATTAGAACGTCAGAAATTAGTTTTTAAGAAAATTGTCTTTTACAGTCCGTTTTTCATAAAAGGAAAGTCTGTTATGATGATACTTTGAAAATAAGCTCACCATATTTTTATATTATTGACTTTTTATGGTGCAAATATGTTAGTTATTAAAATGAATTTTTTTTTTTGTTAAATTGAAAAATTTAAGTTTAATTAACTAATTTAAAATGGAATCATTTATTTTTCGCAACATTCCTACTTCAAATTCCTCTAAACGGCATCAATTAAATTACGAACAACAAAAGACAGTCGCGAAAGTCGACTGCCTTCAATTTTCACAAGGAAAATCCTGAAAATGCATTCAGCGCCATCTGTGTTTGCGTGGAGGACTCACCTAGTTTCAGAGCCGACGACAGTCCAGCCACGACGGCGGCGCACAGCGCGCATTTCGGCGGTGACGACACGATCTCTGGTCCGTCGCTGCCGAGCCACCGACACCTGGCCAGTGGCTCCCTCTTCTAATTCAGCAATTGGCAACATCGCAAGCACGTGCTTTCTCTCCTCCAATTTCAAATTCACTTGCTTTTCCACAGATGTCGCTTTCTACACTGATGTCACATTTTCATTGTCGTCTTGACGAAAAATACTTGCCGGATTATGTTTTCGTTTTATTTTTTATACAACGCAAAAATCCTGTACAATCGATTAAGAAGTAGCAAAATAAAACGATTTAGATGTCCTAAATAAAACATGATACATAATAACTAAACAAATATCTATTTAGATCTTGTATATAATAGGTTGGGGAAAAAGTTTCTTCGCATTTTTTAAGAAAATTCAAAACATTTTTTAATATAGTTTATTTACATTTAACTAAAGTATGTAGGTACCATTTTGTTCGATAACTTTTTGCCATCTTGTAGGTAGGGACATGATCCCATTGCTATAGAAATTTTGGGACTTCTGGTCAAAATACCGCGACAAGTGGTTTTGGCAGTCCTCTCGTGATGTTAACCTGACACTGCCTAAAGAATTCTGAAGAGACCGAAACAGGTGGAAATCTGAAGGTGCAAGGTCAGGACTATACGGCGGATGCATTAACACCTCCCAGCCAAACTCTCTTAATTTTTGCTGAGTGGCTAAAGATGTGTGAGGTCTAGCGTTATCATGATGAAAAACCACACCCCTTCTGTTGATTAATTCCGGCCGCTTTCTCTCAACTTCTTGCTTTAATCTCATCAGTTGTTCGCAGTAGAGTTCAGAATCGATGGTCCTGCCTGGTGGTAACAGCTCATAATGAATAATGCCCTTCCAATCCCACCACACACACAGCATCACCTTGTTGCGAGTTAACCCGGGTTTCGCCACAGTCTGTGAAGCCTGACCGGCCTTTGACCACGACCTTTTTCGCACGTTCTTGTCGTACGTGAGCCACTTTTCATCACTAGTTATCAGCTTCTTCAAAAATGGTTCGGTTTCATTACGTCGTAATAAAGAATCACAAATGAGTACACGGTTCATTAGGTTTCTTTCAGTGAGCTCGTGAGGTACCCAAATGTCGAGCTTTTTTGTGTACCCAGTTTTTTTTCAAATGCGCCAAAACTGTTTTGTGGTCAATTCCCAGTTCTTCAGCTACGTCGTAACTACAGACATGTCGATCTTGCTCCACTTTTTCAAAAATGGCATCCATTTTATCTGTAATAGGGCCACCAGAGCGACGTGCATCTTTGACATCAATTTCCGGATTGAAAACGCTTAAACCAAATTTGTGCTACTCTCACAGACACTGCACTAGGTCCATAAACATCGCAAATTTTTTTCGCGGCTTGCGTTGAATTTTTACCTTTTTTGTAGTAAAATTTTAAAATGTATCGAATTTCTTCATTAGATTCACTCATCTTGGCGGTACGAAAAACAAATGAAAATCACACATTTTCCTAATTTGAATTTGGAATTATGTTCTTTAAAATTTAAACTTTCAATGATACCAAAACCAGCCAGATACAAATAGTATAGCCAAAGAGATTTTATTACAAGTTTATACATACTATAATGCGAAAAAACTTTTTCCCCAACCTAATACATTAGTACGTATGCTTTAGAATTATGAAGATCTTAATTCTTATGAAGATTGTTAAAAATGTATGTTTATTTAAACTATATTAAAACTCGTTTTAATTAAATTTCATATTTTCATAGAGTGAAATAAAAAGCTTCTTATATAGCTGGTAACGAGATTTTTCAATTAAAAAGTTAAGGGTCTATTATGATAACATTAACGTTATTTTACTAGGCGGAATTAATTTATGAAAGCCTCAATATTATTTCTTCCCCATCTATTAAGCAATATATAACAAAGTTGTTAGTTTTTAAAAACTTTGGCAATATTGGTGTTATGACGTAATCGCCGTCACCTAATTAGGATCTGAATAAGTAATTAGTTGGACTAAATTAAGGCATTTACCGACGCTAAAGCATTCAATTGGTTACTTATTAGAGAAGCGAGCGTTTATAATTACTCTAAGCCACAATTTTTGCGTGTAATATAGTTATGACGTGATTAACATTGAAGCAATTCTAAAAGTTAAAGTCACCAGGTTATGCATTGAAACGTTTAGAGTCAGAAACAAATCGTTATATTTATTGATATAATGGGTTCATGAAACAAGAAGATGGGTGTGAAATTCAGCGTGAAATATGTAAATTTATAACTAATTTACAAGTAAAATAAAATTATTAAATATGACACTATTTTGATGCACTACATTACCCTTACTTACTGATGAAGCTTCATGTCTAGGCCTTTTGTAAAATTTTTGGAATTATTTAGTTCGAAATAATATTCTGACAAGAATCATGGCAAACCTTAATGTGGTACGAAAATCTTCTTTTTTTAAGATTCTTCTTGTGATCTTCGTAATGAAAAGCGAAATAAATCACAGAGTTTTCAAATCAATTATTTCACACTTTTAATATACTTGTAATTATTATTTAGTTAGTGCATATTTTCGGAAATAAATAATTATTATTACGTACACATTCGTGTTCATGTTAAGATGTATTTTTGATTAAAAGAAAACTATAGTCATACCGGGTGCTGAAATCCGTTTCATGGTATTTTTTATTTGGTAGTGTAATTCAAGTCATAAGATGAAAACAATAAGTCATATATTTATTTGTTACCAAAAGGGTTCTTTTTATGTAACACGAGTCTGCCTCGTGAAAATTCCAAAAGAAAAACTATTCAAGAATAAATAATACAAAATCAAGTTTATCTTCTTAGCTAACAAGACACGGGATGAGAAACATGAATAGATATTCCCAAATCGTATTATCTACAAAGAGCCTTTATTTCAATTAGAATCATGTTCTTATTGTTTTACCATTTCATTGAATAAATCGCTTTAGGCCTACATTGGCTCGTTTCGGTATTACAAAGATTGTATTAATTAAACTTTAACGAAGTAATTTTTTTTTTCAACAGTGCCCGGCATGCCAATTTTACTTTCTTGTATACGTAGTATAGAAAGTCTTGTAATAGTCAAAAATTTTTGACGGACTCGAGATTTTGACGGTATTACACGTTTTGGACCTCCCTGACTCCAAAAATACCGTTTTTGGAACTATGTCTGTGCGTTAGCACGATACCACGCGAGTATGCTACCAAATTTAACATGCATGTATGACATCAAAATATAAGGTTTCTATCAACTATTGAATCTCCGATCACGAAAGTTAAGCAACCAAGTGCGCGGTCGGTATTCGGATGGGTGAGCAAAAATTTATCAAAATGGATTTTCCTCCGTGTTCAAGAAATTCAAGGGGAGACCACTGGTACTCGGATGGGTGACCGAAATTTATCAAAATCGATTTTCCTCCGTGCTCAAGAAATTCAAGGGAGAACACTCCCGATTTTTGTACTAGGAACCCTACGGAGGGCGACCCCAAAAAATCCTACTAAAGTTTCATCACAATCAGATCAATGGTTTTGGAACACATAGAGGACAAACATACAAAAATTTATTTTAATATAATCGAAAAAAAATGATGTATAATAGGACCACAGATAATATAATACTTAGGACGTAAGTTTGGAATAGTTTAATAGCATATTTAACTTAGTATAGATGTTGCCGATATTATGTTTATAACAATCCCTTTCTTTGATATATAATTTGATTTTATATTACCTACATAAAATTGATTCATACAAATATATTTTTTTTATACTATACGTAGTCTGAGAAATCCAAAGGGTTCATTTTTGCCTATACTATATTTTAGTATTAATTCCTTTTATCATCATCACCGAGATAAATATTGTTTGTATTGCCTATAATTAGACCTTGACGGGTTCAATATAAACAGTAACATACACACTATCACCTATCACATAAAGATACTATCATCATTCTTAAAACTTGGAGCAGAGCTTAAGGTAACATTTTCGTACACGTTAAACCATAAACAAGTAGAAAAACATTTTTTTAAACTAGAATTAATTTTAAATAGGCTTAGACAATAATTTTGTGCGGGGAAACTGTTGTCGAAGAAGAAATACATGTAAAATTGTTACCTACAAAGAGTTACATTTAATAGTAGGAGAGCTGGCACGAATTTTTGGGTAGGTATTTGAGGCAAGCTGAAAACTTGTCCTATACCTCTCCTATTATACCCCAACAGGGAACTGCAGACCTGGCTGGTGAGTAGCGGGGCTATATTAACCCCTAAATTTTTAAAAATATTATTTTTTTATTTTGAAAAATATATTTGAGGCAATATGCAATTTTTATATGTTGTAGTTTAATATATAAAGAATAAGAAAAAAAATAAGCCAGACGATTTGGTCGGGATTTTATAATTGCCAGACGTGTGCAAAAATATTTTGCAAAAAAATATAAAAAATATATTTGAGGCAACTTGAAATTTTAATAGGACATTATTTATAACTAAAAAATAAGATCCTCAAAAAGACAGGTCATTTCTGTGGGACTTTCTACCTGCCAGGTGATTGAACAAGTTATGTATAGGTACGAGTGCGTAGCGCTATAGACAAGCTGTAGAATGAGAGAGAGAGTTTATCGGCAGCTGTCTGCGTTCTTGCTTGCCGCGTTATTATTGGCTCTGGCGAGGTCACGTGACTTACAATAGCCATGAGATTTTCAGTCGGAATTTCGGAGTTGTTATTCTCTGTCGTAGAATTTTAATATTGATGTTACACGTTTTATAAGGTAAATAATTTTAAAATGTCTGGTAAAAAATTAGTTTGTGTCATTTGCAAAAAAAGTGACGATAAAGTGATTGCGTTTGTAGAGAAAACTCTCAAAAAAAGTCATGAAATATTAGAAATCCGTAAACATCATGGATTAAAATATAACAACGTGGTTTTGCCAGTGATTCCTAACCTTACAGACGGTTATCATACAAGTTGTTATAAAAACTTTTTAGCGTTGATGAAAAAATATTATGACAATGTTGTGATAGGATCTAATATTTCTACTCCTATAAAAGGAATTGTATTAATTTAATTATTTTTCAAGTAATATATGCTCACAAATAAAATGAAGCATTCATAACATTGAGTTTACCAATTTTCTTACTGACAATATTAAATATTCAGTATACTTTTATTATTATTGTATCTTTTACCTATCTAACTCAATACAATAGCTATAAAATCTGTGCATTCACAAATACTACCTGCTCGAATTCTGAGGGTCACTCAGACACTGTTAGAAGTTATTTCAACATAGAATTTTTAAACTTATTTATATTTCTATTTTATTTTTATTTAACTAAAATTACTTTTTGCTTAATTAAATGCAAAGGAGGACAACCAAAATGGGCTCGGCGCTAAACAGAGGCTTGGAAAAAAATAACACACATCAAAAAAAAATCTAATGATTTTTAATACGGTAGCCATTATTAATTTCAACATGACAAAAATATTCAATTACTGTATAAATTTTAAATTTGAATACTGTCCCAAAAAAAAAAAAATTTTTTTAATTTTAGATAGGTATCGTGGCGAAAATATGAATCCTATTAAAAAATTATTGAAACAAAGTTTTTGGAAAATTAATTTTCTAAAGCAAATGTTTTTTATGATTTGTTGAAAAAACCTTTACATTTAGATTTATATTTAAATTGACTAGATAACAAATTTTATATGATAAAAAATATAACAAAATAAATATATCCATTTAATACGCACAAATCAACACAATCATTTTTATATGAACCGTTTTTAGTAGAAATTCACAATTTTTTTATTTTTTACTCCGAAATTTTGAATTGGAACCTCGTGGCTATTGTAAGTCACGTGACCTCGCCAGAGCCAATAATAACGCGGCAAGCAAGAACGCAGACAGCTGCCGATAAACTCTCTCTCTCACTCTACAGCTTGTCTATAGCGCTACGCACTCGTACCTATATATAACTTGTTGGATCACCTGGCAGGTAGAAAGTCCCACAGAAATGACCTGTCTTTTTGAGGATCTTATTTTTTAGTTATAAATAATGTCCTATTAAAATTTCAAGTTGCCTCAAATATATTTTTTATATTTTTTTGCAAAATATTTTTGCACGCGTCTGGCAATTATAAAATCCCGACCAAATCGTCTGGCTTATTTTTTTTCTTATTCTTTATACATTAAACTACAACATATAAAAATTGCATATTGCCTCAAATATATTTTTCAAAATAAAAAAATAATATTTTAAAAAATTTAGGGGTTAATTTAGCCCCGCTACTCACCAGCCAGGTCTGCAGTTCCCTGTTGGGGTATAATAGGAGAGGTATAGGACAAGTTTTCAGCTTGCCTCAAATACCTACCCAAAAATTCGTGCCAGCTCTCGGACTATAAGAATAAAAACAAAACTTTTCCAGTAATGGTGTCGATGGTAGAACTGATCATAAAGCTATTTAAATACAAATGTTTAGTTACAACAAGTCACTATATAATAAGTCATAATAAAAATGTTAACGAAAATAATTTATGTAAGTTTATAAAAATAAAATTGATTTTTGCAAAAGAATATTACCGTACTTAATAATATTCAATGATCATTCCAAGCTGAGGAAATAAAATGCGATTAATTTATGCCTCGATGTCCTTAATTATTGTAATCTCGAGGCTATTTCTTTGTTAAAAACAAATTACGATTTTACAACAAAATTTTATGAAAGCTCGTATTGCAAATCATACAATACTTAACTTAATGAAGAATTGAAGACTTAATAAGACCATAATTTATGAAACAGTTTTGGATATATTTAAAATATTACAACGATTCACTCCAAACTGACACCACCCCCTCAATACTTTATTGTATCTAAAATGGATCTTACAAGGTGTTGTCTTAAAAAGATTAGAACATTATAGACCCTGTAAGGGCACTGCAATTGAAATTGAAGAGAGGACGCCTATAACCTTAATGTATTTTAAGAAGGTACCTGTATAAATATTTATTATTAGCCTGGACGTGTCGCTGGTATATTATGTTATTTATATTAAAACAGCTACGCAATTGGTCATATTTTCAAAATTATTAGTGTTTCCTCCTCTTTGATATAGGAAGGTAACAAATATCCATAACAAATCTCTTTCAACAGCTCCAGTACAGTTTCCTACATTCCCACGTAAAACGCGGGCATAAATAATTGCCAACATTTAAGAATGTTATACATGGAATGTCTTGTGCCTCTTTGATTTTCAGTTTATTTTGTTACATTTCCGTAAGAGCGATGGATCTATTTTACACATGACATATTGTTTGCAACGCTGACTCTTAGTCAAAAGCTGGTGAGATTTTCTTCAATTTCCCAGTATTGTATTTTGGTTTGTACTAGGAATTGAAGCTCCATTTTTTTATCCTGTTCGGTATTAATATCAGTACGACAGATAATTAATTTTATTAACGGTGCTAAAACTACCTACGAAGATTAGTTTTGATTGTCTGGCGTCGGTTAACACTGTAATTTTTCAAATTTAAGTTGTTTATTTTTGTTACTCACAGGAAAGTAATGTCAACATTATATTACACAATTGATAACAGCATTTTTTTGGGATATTAACTGTTTCCCGGCACTTCATTTCTAATATACACAGGTACCGTATATTTTTCCGGGACTATATAGACTTGTCGGGAATAGCTATTCCTATGTACTATTCCTGACTAGTCTATATCTTCACCAACTTTCATCCTGATCCGTTCATTATGACATATTAATATTAACCAAAAGAAACGTATAATAATATATTAAATTATTTATATAATAATAAGCTTTTTTAGTTGACTTAGTTAACGTGCAGTAGATTCAAGGGTTGTAAAATAATTAATTACATTACTCTTTGGAGGAATCACTAACTCCTAAGATACAGGATAAGACCTAGGAGCTCGCCTTACCTAGGTCTTAGTCACCCAGTTCTGTAAACATCTATGTATTTTCCGTGTGTGAATTTTGAAATAAAAGAAGTGAGTTTTATAGAATGTCACCCGTGGCCTAGCTCACGTCACTCACACAATACGGATTACGAGTGTTGAAAAGTCCAAACTTTTTTTTTCTTTAACGATTTTATGTCTTTAATATTATCAGTATAAATTAGATATTCTTAACTTTACAGTAACGAAGTCACGTCGCCATTTTGTTCGTGATTGATTAGGTGTCAAGTGCTACCAGACCTTGGCGCCATCGTGTTCGGCAATTTGTATTCATCTTAACGAAATAAAGTTCTTTTTTGTGCTTTGTAAGTTAATTTTCGAAATCATTTGAAAGGGAGAATCGCTTACTTACCAAGTAAACTATTACATAAGGTCACGACTTTCTCCCAGGGGTATCTCCGATAGATCACTTCCTTCGGCGATCCTTATTTTCTTCATTTACTGTGCTCACAGTGCTCAACCCTTGACTGACAGATGAAGTAACATACAAATCTATCCCCTTTTATAATATAAATAAAGAGCATTCTAATAGTGAAATATTTTTTTTAAATCAGCCCTGTACCTACCTAGTTTTTAAGAAAATTTTTAAAAACATACAAATTTTTCCTCTTTAAAATATTAGTACCTATAAAAAATCAAAAAAGTACAAAAAATAGAGTTGAAGATGCTTAGGATTTCAGTATATCCGATATTGTACTTTTGAACTTAGAAAAACGGTTGTTAAAAACATTTACATTCTTACAAACACATGACAATGCATTTCATTTTAAGTGCGACACATTAATGTTTATATAAGCGTCATGCTGACATCTTTTCACTATTTTGGGGGCTATAATAAAGGCCTATAATCTAAATGTAGCTTTATGTATTTATGAACGGGTTTGAGAAGTAAGCATAATGTGAAATTTTATTATTCTTTCCTTATTCCAATATTTAATATTTCAACCTATAATTTACATTATCTTAGAATTTAACAATGCAATTTAGTTGGATAAAATTACTGTTGATATGTTAGATAAAACATCTTCATATTCGTAGTAGGTACCTATACATGATGTACACTGGTAATCATAGATACGAAATGTGTCTTTGCCACCGCAAGAAACCCTCTTACTACCACAATATAGTCGAATGAATCCAACTTAATTGACTATATAAATATGATATACATATGATCCTTATAACAATCAATAAAGATGTCTTGAAATAACGACATAAGACACGAGACTGTTCACTGTTATTTCATTGAACAATTGCCAGGGTCATTGGTCGAAGAAATAAGCAATTAGAAAAATCGAAAGTCAGTCAGTGTGTTTAAGATTACGTTTGGCAATGTTTTGTAGTATTTGTTATACATAAAAGAAAACATCAGATGCGATGAATTACAGATAGCATAAAAATAATTTAAAATAAACAAAAACAAATGTTTCTACATTCTTGTGTGGTGTTTTGGTAACATTTGGTGTAGGTACATTAGTACATAGTAAAAATAATACTATATTTATGTTCAGTTCAATGCTTTCACTCACGTATAAAGTAATACACAAGGTGTAATAGAAGTAACCCGCGCGGTGCGGAGACTGGCCATGATATGCGTTTGTAATAGGGATTTTGTTTTTAAAGTATCATTGTTGAAAATTATTAAAGAAAAAAATCGGGAGTGGTCTCCCCTGGACTTTCTCGTATACCGGAAACGACTCAAAAGTTGATAGAAACCTTATATTTTGATGTCATACATGCATGTTAAATTTTGGTTACCCATCCGAGTACCGACCGCGCACTTGGATGCTTAACTTTCATGATCGACGGCTCAAAATTTGATAGAAACCTTATATTTTGATGTCATACAATTATGTTAAATTTGGTTGCAATAAGTTAAAGCATGCTCTAGTTATCGTGCTAACGCACAGACAAACACACAGACATAATTCAAAAAACAAAAATTTTGGACTCAGGGAGGTCCAAAACGTGTAAATCCGTCAAAATCTCGAGGTCGTATACGAGAAAGTAAAAAGACGACTTGCATAGGTAAACAAGGTTAATAAGGTAAATAACTACTTTTAGGGTGTGCTTTATGAGCATAATACCTACATTTATAAATGTGGGTAGGTACTTTATTTAGACGAATGAGCATAATTATTTCTTAATTCTACAGTGTGAGCATTCTTTTTCAAAGAAATACCAGTTCAACTAAATAAGTTTTAAAATGTTCTGCACATAAAATTATCAATTTCAATTTGGAATATCTCAGCGGGCTTCGTAATAAAGATATTAAAACGAACTTTCCGAAGTGAATGATAATACCGCGAGTTTGGAAAGAGTCTGCGCTTTTTTCCTCGTTAGCGAAGAAGTTGTTTGGAGCATTCCTAAATTAAAAGCGGTTCAAGCGGATACTGCAACTGTGAAGATTACTGAAACCAGCCAGTTCAGTCGGTTTCATCTATTAGAAAATACGTATTTTTTTTGTTGTAGTGAGTCATTTCGGTGAACTAATTAATTTATAAGACTACATACTAGAGGACCGACAGACATTGTAGTGTTAAAAAAATCTTAACTTGTTTCAAACTTCGAACATTTCAAAACGCGCCAAAACAAACTATAAACCAACTGTAAAAAAAGACTTCATTTTAATAACACAGAAGTTAAGATTAATTTGACTACGCATTCATCGTCATTTATTTTAAAAGTAGTTCACTGTACTAAACAACATTATTAATGAAAAATCATGTCATAATCATCAATCATCAGTCATATCAGTCATGAACATGATTGAAAGCTAGTATTTGTTTGTGCTCTTTTTCCAATTATCAATCACTGCACTAAAATCTAAAATCTTTTTTTTCTACATTAACTTAGCTTTTAACTTCTGAATTTATTCAACAGTTATAATAGTAACCTGGCTACGTATTATTTTGATACTTCTTGTTTACAAGTAAAATGAAATCGACGGTCGCTTAAGATTTTGTTATCTGTTGCTTAATTACGTACTATATTTCACATATTTAATTGCTGTTATCAAATAATAAATAACGGTGCAACTTCCGTAAATCCATATACACTCAAACCTTCTAATCTTGTAGCGTTAAATCGCTCAATGTCGCCACATCACTGACATATCTGGCACATGTAAACCACGAATACGATCACAAGCACTTTAATTAGAATTTATTGGATTCCACTCCTGATATATGACACAGTACACACGAAGTTCAACGGATTGGTAATAATGAATTAACAGAAACGGGCCCGAAATACGCGGTAGCGTACACTTTCATTCTATCGACGTTTGTATCGGTCGAGGCGTTTTGAACACTGCGCGCGAGTCTCCGCATTTGTATCGTCAACTCAAGATAATGCTAAGAACACACGGTGGAGTGCCGACATGATTTTCTGACAATGTGTTTTATGAAAATATATGGCGGATGATATTTCACTGTCTTATGAGACATGACTCAATGCCCACACAAAGGTCCCGGTTTCACCTACTTTAAATATCGCATAATTCTTCCTTTTTCATATTTTCACAGTGAGGAATGGAAATGAAGTATTTCATAAGGCAGCATTATTAATCACATATCAAAAAAGAGAAATTACTATTCCCAGAAAACAATTTCAAAATAAAGTCTAAACTTGAACAACCTTATTCACAAACACTCAATAAACCTATTTTAGTTGTTACCTTGTTAAAAAGTGTTTTGTCTCATTCATCTCGTGCCAGAGTGACAGGGCTAAACAATTTGTAAATCTCTAATTAATTCACTTGTTCTTAAGAATAAGGGGGTTAGTTTGTAGTTTCTATCAAGTAAACCAATCCAAATAAAGAAGTCTGTGAACCTAACGATGTGGAACTATTCCAGGCACAAGACTCCATAATTTCATTCAATTTCGTATCAAAAATATGTCAAAATAATTGATTAAATCCTTATAACCTCAGGATAAAGCCCACTTTGATGATTATATGTAAAGAGTTTACCTCTAAATAAAGCACGGTATCACGCTTAAGTAAAGTTAATTAACTAAGAAACATATCTGCCTACTAATTCACTGTAAGAGTAAAACAAATATTATAATCTCTTCCGACAACAAAGAGAAATAAAATTTCAGCTACATAACATTTACAGATAAGATAATGGTACAGACTGATGATAAAAATCTTAAAGAAAACATTAAAATTCACCATCTGGGGGCACGGCAGTAAACTACCTTTTCTCCAGGTTACTTCGTCGTTTTTTTATTAGTAACTGACTCACTGACTGACGTGATTATCATCAAAATTCTTAGGGGTACTTCCTAAAGTCCTAGAAAGCTGAAATTTGGAATGTAAGTTAGTATTAGTACACAAGCAATAGAAAAATCTAACAACTGGAACTTTTACCCCTTTTTTAGAAGCTTAGCTCTACATTAACTTTTTGACAGTGCGAGCCATATTATGGTATCATCTTGGAAACATTTTACATGAAAATGGTTTTTGGTGGGTTGAAATTTACGTGAAAAGCTAATTGCAAGAGGTGTCCATAATGTAATATATCGTGTGATCTCCTCTCAACAAAATTTTGACTTGGCGTCAGAACAAAATAAAACACGATATTTTTACCGTCAAAACGTAGCGTGCAGTCAACTATTAATAAGTTATTATAATTGGATTAGTACGATTAATTAAAAATAGAATTGCTAAAGTAAAATTTATTCTAATTGTTTATTAGGAATGGATGAAATTGATAAATAAATGCTCGATTTACTTCTCGTTAACTATCTTCTATTACCATATAAGGCTACACACAGAGAGAAGTCAGGGTATTTGGAGAGGTACTCCACAACCGGACCCATTGAACCTAAATTGTTGTTCCTGATGGCCACGGCCTTAGGTAGGTGGCTTGGACACATGGCTTAGCTTCGCTCAATCTCATCCAGCCGCCCTTGACACCACTGTGAGGGACCAAGAAAAGGCCCCTTTCAGAGCCAGCGGAGCATTCTCGATGGAGGCCGGTCTCCAAGACGGCGGTCCGCGGACGCGACTGAACAATGCACCAGTCGGGCCCCAAAAGGGTGGGCACAGGTGGCTTCCCGGTGAAAGTGGCGAAAGTGTGCGATACCGGGTCGCTATCGTAGAGTGCTTAGGCAGGATGCCTGGAGAGGATATTTAACTTTTACTTCCGTTCAGTTGCATAGCACCAAAAGGACGAGTAAATGCATTAGAACTCCCCGAAAAAAAAGATTGTTGGGCAGGTATATAGTGTAGGGTAGTGGAGGTGAGTGTTGCTGCATTCCTTCCCTTTCACTCGCAGACACTGCTCCTAGCTCCCCTCTCTCCAACACGGAATGCTAAGAAAACTGACTGTTACATTTAAGTAAATAATACCTACATATTCTTTTTCTGTTTTTTTTTAATGTAAGAGATATTAAAACAATTATGGTATAAGTGTTTAAAAGTTAAAGTAGTGCTTGCATTTCTAAATTTAAGCATTACATACTTTATTATTTAATGTTAAATAAGTAATCTAATTTTGAGATAAATAAATTTGTTGTTAAGAAAAGAGCCAATAGATGACAAAATTTTAGAAACAGTAATAAAGTAAAGTAAACAGTAAGTTAAACTTGTTCTGAATAGTTCACTTAGTATGAATAAACATTACTTTTAAATTTGTACATACTCGCAAGTTTCAAATTAGTCTGGATTATTCCAAGTAAGAGCTAACTTTGAGAGTAAATTACGAATATTAAAGCAAATGATCAACGTGAACTAAAGAACTTAATATTTTCTTTAACTATTGCATAATTGGATTTTGTATATTCTTAATTGAATTAATATTAACGTTATGACAGAAATATAATTATGGGTGACCCGGCAGCTGTAAAAAGATAGCAGCTGATCCCATGGAGGGGTCATGTCAGGGAAGCAGCCGGCCGTGAAATTCTAATCCTAAATCTTATAGCTCTACAAGGCTTACAGCACCGACCTCAAATAAAAATGGGAGCAGGTTACGACTTTTAATTATGAAATGAAATACGATTTCCAGAAAAGTTTATAGAGAGAGCAGCCAGGGTATTTAACCCTTTGACTGGTAAAGAAAAAAAAATTTTTCATTTATTTTCAACCTTATCACATTAATATAAAGTTCAAAATATGGTGACAGTATATCTGCTACTACCAGATGAATAAGGTGAGTGCCGGTGCATCATAATGAGACCTTAACCCTACACCTTGGTCACAAGTCCCAGGCACTGATTCTCACGAGCGCAGAAGTTAAGCTACTGAGTACACTGTTGATACTCAGTACCCCTAGTATGAGTTTGATAGTCTTCGAGCTCGATTAAACGTATCGTCTCTTTTCATACATTGCCCACTAGCGCCTCTAGCGTAAACTATCAGAAACAGTGGGCAATGCATGAAGAGACGATACGTTTGATCGAGCTCGAAGACTATCAAAACTCATACTAAGAGTACAGATGATGACTTACCTCCGCTCTTCGAAAGATACGTAACTGGGCCCGGCTGCTATCGGAAGACAGCGGTCGTAAAAGTCAAGTCACATCATGTCAAGTCACGAAATGACGTTTTGTAAAACCCTAAGTCATCGTCCTATTTGGCAAACGATCGTACGATGCGTTCACATCGCTCGATGAGGTCAGTCAACATAAAAGATTTCTTTAGAGTGCCCTGATTGAGCTCGCAAGATCTCATCGAGCGATGTGAACGCATCGTATCATCGTACAATTAGGACGACGCCTACAGCACCATCCTAATTGGCAAACGATCGTACGATAACGCGATACGTTTCATAGCACAATGAGAGTAGTCGTGCGACTGCTCAACAGGAGTGTCCATATAGATTGCGCGATGTCGATCGCACGATGACGATCGTCACTTGTCGCCGTATTACTGTTTGTGCGATGACGTGTGACCAAAACAAAGAGATCTGAGCTTTTATTTCACGGTCAATCTAATCGTACGATTGTTGTTGGGCATTTTTGGGCATTTGGGATGACTGGCGATCTTTAATTAGGACACTCTGAAGAAATCCTGTTCAATTCATCGTGCTATGAGGACGCATCATGTCATCGAACGATCATTTGCCAATTAGGACGACGCCTAAGACTAGGTTAACCACACAATAAAAAAAAGAAAATCTCTTACAAAAGCAAGCTCGTTGCTGAAGAAGATGAAAAATGATCATCTTGTGGAATCTCTGATTTTTTATAGATGATAGAATACACATAATGAAGCAACAACCCTATTTGACGTAGATAGATACTGTGAGTTGATGCTCACCATAAGGGTTTTAGTACATTTATACCACGCAGCTCTCGCTCGATAACCAATATAATCAAGTATGGGCTTTTAACCGTACTGTATTTGATATTATTGTACAGTGAAAGCATAAAATAGCATTAAGCGCTCGGTAACGAGTTTGGTGAAACATATTCACTGGAAACTACTCCGACCATATGGCGCTTGCCATAATTGTAACTAATATTATAAATGCAAAAGTGAGTTTGTTTGTTTGTTACGTCTTAACCACGGAACCGATTTTGATGAAAGGTATGAAGACAGGTTGAGGCCACGGGAATGACAAGGATAGTTTTTGGCGCGATAACCGACATTGACACAAATAACGCCGCAAGCAACCATTAGTTGTATATAAATAACTTCAAAATTAGCTTTGATTGCGACTGCCTTCGTGAATGTAATTCAATGAATCACTTTCATTATGTATCTTAGGCTCACACTCTGTTTGCGAAAGTGTAAATAAACACATGAGCAATCAGATAATAACTTAAGGTACAGTCGAACCAACTGAATCATGACCCACTTGGCCGATCATTTCTTTAGAATCATAAATTTAGTTAGGTTTTCTTCGCTATCATGCGTGTTGCACTTAGTACGTTTTAAAAATGAATAAAAATGAGATGTCGTTCATAAACTAAACTCTTTTCACTACTGAGAAAAACGAAAAACTATAATATTTTTAAAAATAAAATGACGTTATGTGTCAAATGTCAAGTAGTAGTCTGAAAAAAATTTAAAAAGCCACAAAACAAAATTTAATTGAATAAAATGGAATTCTTAGACAATATTATAAATAAATCGTATAATGGCCAATTTGGTAGAACAAAGAGCTCGGATTGTAGTGCTCAATTCGTACAAACTTTTTCGTGCAATACTCAAATACTCTGATCTATTTACCAATTTACCATAACGATCATAGCCTTGTCAATGACTGTCAGTGTCTAATAAAATGATAACAGGTTCTTTACTCAAGATATGTATATTTTTAATTCATACGAATCTCAACCTACTTTGTATAGAATAACTGTAGGAAAATGATCATAAGGTGGGTCACGATTCAATTTGGTCGACTGTACCTATTTACTGCATATATAATGAGGAAGAAAATACAATAAATTAAAATCAGGACAAGAGTCTTCCGCCTATTCTATACGTATATTTCCATCAAGAAATAGTGTTATTCCGTCCAGAAAAAAAAATTGTACCCCTTTTTGAGCATATTGACAGCAAGAGATATTTAAAGTTTAAATAGAGGGGAACTGCAGAAAAATTAAATTTAATCACAACAATATAACTGTGTTAAAATAAACATTGATTGAATAAAAGAGCCGACATTTTTTGACGACTAATCGGCTACTAATAACTATCTGTATGTCAAATTTCTCATAAACTAGTTTTCATTGCTTTTGCGTGGTTAATTGGTAATCAATAGGGGCCCAACTAAGCATATAGGTCGTAGCATACTTATCAGCTTGGAACTGTACTTTTTACTATGAAAAAATCCATACCCGTTTCGAAGCTGCCGTTCCGTAGCATTCCTAGTAAAGAATAGGCGCTCTCTTTCCGATCTGATAAGTGTATATAACCTTAACACGTACACTCTGTCCCGCGCGAAACTGTTAATCGCACGCAAAAGAGCGTAGGAGTAAAGAATGTTGGAAGGGAAAGGAAAGAGCACGCGCTGCACTTGTGAACTGTACTGTACACACTTGGAGTGTGTACAGTTCACAAGCGCAGCGTACTAGTTTGCGCGGTCTATCGTGCGTGATTAGCCTTTACACGGCCGCTCTTTCCATTATGAAAAACGGCAAACAGTAATCACGCACGAAAGAATGTGTGCGGCGAAAACTAATCCTGCGTGATTGTGAGTGTAGGGTTTCGCGCGTTCAATCTTGCACATTTCTGAGAACGCGCGACAGAGCGAACAATCGAACATATAAAGGCAGCTAATTGATAAACATACAAAGCTCCACATTAAGGGGATAAAGAAAACATTCATTTACCTATAAATACATAACGAACGAGCGAAAATAAATCTACTCATTTCTTTCACGAGTGTCACGTGTGGTTATCTATAACGCAAATATTAATGTACATTAGTATAATAAGCCGGTAGTATCTCACCGAGTGTTTACTCTCGGGGACTTCCCAGAATAGACGTGGCAAAGTTTCAAATATGTAGCGGTACCCCAAGATTCATCTCCGAAAATTTGTGCAACAATCAGCATATTTTTAAATTGCGTGACGTCACCGCTTACCTGAGATTGTCTTTCTCCGGGTGTCTCATGCTTGTCACTATTCAATTTCGTTATTCATCTTATCGTGGATTAAGGGTTACGCTGTTTGGCATAAAAAAGGTCGTCGTTTGCCAAAATTTTTGTGAGAATTTCAAGCGGCTTTTTACGACGTTTCAACAACTTCAACGAATGTCAGATTAGATGATAAATGAGGCGGGAAAATTGTGAAATCTAAAATTTCAATTGCGTTCCAAAGAATATAATTACTTTAAAAATATAGAAAGCCGTTTTCAAACTTGTAAACAATAAAATATTATGCATAAATAATCTACAGACGGTTTTAAAATACCGTGACATGCATTCAAAGCTGTAATAAAATAATAAATGAAAGCACGTATGGCATATAAATTAGAGTTATTTTGCAACAACAATGTAGAATTTCCTGAACACACTTATTAGAGAAATATAGAAACCTATAACTGAAACTATACGATTCCAAGGGAAGTAATACTTTTTTGATAACCTTGCAAATACTACTAAGTTTTTCTCTTGCATTACATTGTTTAAATATTTTGTTTATTGAATTGTATAGTATAGTAAAACTTGTTAAGTAAAATGTAATTATTATAATTTAAAAACATATTGATTCAATTTTAATCTAACACGGATAAGTTAAAATAAGAAAAAAAATTGAAAAGCAGATACATAAAAATCCGACAATATCAAAAGCATGCGGAACTTATTTTATGCAGCTCAAACTATTATGGAATTATAACAAATTACACACACTCAACATACTGGACACATTCTAGTCTGCTTCCTGGCTCACCTGAAGTACGTGCTAAAACAAAAACGAATAAATTAATTAAAATGTAAGGTACAATAACAAATTGTGAATTCGATTTTTAAAATAGTCGTAGCATTTTAGAGAGTCGCTGTGTAAAAATAAATAATAAAATTATTTATGGACATAGATCGATCGACAAATGCACCTGTCCTTTTTCTTTAAGAATATTCGTCAAATTAATTGTTTGTTTGATTATGTTGAATTTCACTGTTAAAATTTTTGTTTACGGATTGTTACGTGCACGCACTACAAGGTAGAAATATTGAGTGAAAAACTACTTAAAAAAATTATTGTCATACAATTACCTTTGAATAACTATAAAAGTAAATCATGAAAAAGAAGCGATGTGCTACGTTGCCTTGCCGTTCCGTAGCCGCCAATCAGTAGCGTTCATAGTGAAAAATTAAAAGCAAAAAACCTTTTTTTTTAATAAAGCTTTTATTTAAATGCTCTAAAAACAAGAAAATAAAAGTTTCCTTTAAAATTTTAACTTTAAACTTATAACCTCATTGTACACAATTTATATGATCATAAAAGCTTGTCGCGCGAATTAATTTTGTATGTAAATAAACTAGTACCTAATTAATTGAGTAGAGAAGAGCAGTCGTTACAATAGTAAGGCCTTCGAAGAAATTTGATAGACTGTCTAGCATAATTTTGCGTAACCTGATTGACTACATGACATTTCATTGGCAAGTTTCAACCAATTACAATCGTTACGTAGATTGAAACTTAAGTGTGCCTCTACCAATGAACTACAAACTATCTTATCACTGTCAAAACATAATAAGATATTGAAGATTTTCTTAAAACAAGTTTTATCACATACCAAACCGAGTAAGTACAAATTTGCCTAGATGTCAATGCCGAAAGGTCTGATTATTGATAAGCAAAACAGAAAAATAAATTATCATGGCAATACTCGTAATTACACAAATTTTCAAGTCTTATATGTATTTCGTTTGGTAGCATCCTTAGAATGTTTATTACAAGATAATTGTCGTATTTTTATTTAAATTAAGCACAGAATTTTGTTATCAAAGAACGGTAAAATGATCCGAGACATTCAATTAAATTCGTTTAATGTTGCCTCACGATGTAACACAAATAATTATTTACAAAGCCCTTAGATTCAATATCAAGGAAATCACTTGATATTACGGCAATTATAATGTTTTATACAAATAATGGTAAATTGGAATGCGGGCCAAACGAATTTCGTGAAATATTTATTTTTTATGTCACTATTGTTTAACACCATCTATTTTCGATAAGCGAACTAACGCTTGAAGTATTCCCGCCTTCCAACATCCTTTGGGTGTGCTTTTAATTAACTTTTGGTCGCGTGCGACATGAGCGCTGCGGATTAGTATTGCGCGCGATCTGCCATGCTTCGCGTCGCGAGTAACCTGGAGTATGTTATCTGAGAATCTGTGATTTCACCTGTCCATTGTGCCCGTGAATCGTCTCAAGGTATTCACCCGTATTTGAATTGCCACGTACGTGCTTCAAGTGAAATTGTGTTCCGTGTAACCTATCCATAACCAGGAGACACCAGACGAAAAGCCGGACGGCGAAGAAAGAAGTCGGCGTCGCGTCACCTTGGGGATTCCTATGCAGCAAGGAACACCAGAACAACGTGGTTAAGGGTCACACCCACATCCACTTCTGACCTATTATCGTGATTAAGGCGTTAGGGAATCTTAACCAAATTTTTCTACCTAGCATTCGCTCGATCACGTGACGTACACAACTTGTAGTGCCCTTTCAGGGCTGGCATCCTAGCCGGGTCCACTATTGAAAAATTTAATCAGCGATAATAACAGTCACTGTCCAGGGCGCGTCATTTGACGAACGCATGACGATAGGTAAACGGGACGTTGCCGCTCTGGACACAATTTTATTTGTTTCTCCGCAAGACTCGAGCATTCTCAATTGACGATAGCGTGTAAGTATATGAGGTGCATTTTCTGTAGACAGTAGGCCTAACACACTAGCTACCAAGGGTAAGTATTATATGAAAGGAACGCCATTTTTCGATGAACGCTACGGAGCGGCGGCTACGAATGCTACGGACCCTAGCGCATCGCTTACTTTTTTCTATAAAGGCTACGGAGCGGCTGCTACGAACGCTTCGGACCCTAGCGCATCGCCTACTTTTTTCTATGAACGCTACGGAGCGGCGGATACGAACGCCTACGGACCCTAGCGCATCGCCTACTTTTTTCTATGAACGCTACGGAGTGGCGGATACGAACGCCTACGGACCCTAGCCTAGCGCATCGCCTACTTTTCATAGATAAAAGAGTCCTGTCTCTCTTTAAAGCAGGTAATTTATTTATGCTCTATCTTGTTTAGAAAGATTTTAGTTACAAGAACCTTCCGTGCCTTGTAATTAGGCTAATTTTCGCGCCGCAAAGACGGTCAACGGCTTCACCGGTGAATTAAAAAGTAACATCACCAAAGCTTATCACAAAGAAAATCTGAAATAACTACATGGGTGTTTCAAGTATTATATTTTTTAGGTTCTTAAGATTTGTCTTTGGCATTTGAATATTGTTTTACAAAATTTCCATTAAACTAAATCGCCTTATCCGATGGTAATATTTTATTTCTTGAAAGTAGTATAATTGCGTGAGTAGGTTGACCTTTTCAAACCATAAACGTTTTTTTATTCTGTGCCATAAACCGTTGTGAGCAATCTTTTGGGAGTGGATAATGTGGCTTAATTTCTTAAAATATTGTTAATTCATTGCGAGTTACAAGAATCATGTTTATTTTGCCTTTAATATAGTTTCTATATTTTCTGAGAAACGATCTGGAATTTATCTTATTTTTATTTATTTATTAATTTACTGAAGTCAACAGCATAAATATTACAGTTCACAATACACAAAAAATACAAACCATACATAAGCCAAGTATAGACTTCTACTATGTTACCTAAATATTAATATTATGGGGCAACTTAAAACAATCAAGAATCTAAATCTACATTAACATTTTTGAAGACAATTAAATGTGGGTAGTCATCGTCATCAAACTAACTGTGAGATATGTGTACGCATGTGTTAGTGTAGTGAGTGGCTATGTGTATTTGTTAACTTTGTGCTTGAGAGAGTGAGTGAATAGTAGAAATCACACGGAAGGCTTACATGTCGTTTGAAACCAAACAATTTTTTCAAAATAAACTTATTGAAATTAAATTAAAATTTATTAATAGGTTTATTTAGCTTGCCCTGTTTGTTGTCATTGATTTATATGTCAAATTTAGTAATTAAAATTTTACCGCTACAGTTTAAAGATTGATCTGATATTTGGTCATCACAGCTTATATAATTTTTTTACACCTTTATTGCGCACATAAAGAGAAATTGTAAAACAATACAAAAGATATGTACAAAGGTGAGCTTATCTCTAACAAAGATCTCCTCCAGCCAACCCTAGCTTTAGTGAGACTATTTAAAAGCGGGAGTAATGTGTAGGAACTACAATGTAATAATTGAATAAAGACACAATAACAATTATATGTGGGCCAGATGGAATCCCTGCCATAGTGCTAAGGACGTGTGCTCCTGAGTTGGCACCGGTTTTAACGCGCTTGTTTCGGTTATCTTACTCGCTAGGCGTTGTCCCATGTTCTTCGAAGACTGCTGTTGTACACCCGATCCCTAAAAAAGGTGACCGCTCAGACCCATCCAACTACAGGCCTATAGCTATCACCCCCCTGTTCGCCAAAATAATGGAGACCATTATTAACTGCCAACTTCTGCGTTACCTAGAGGATCACCAGCTAATTAGCGACCGTCAGTACGGATTCCGTCGGGGTCGATCGGCTGGTGACCTGCTGGTCTACCTGACCCACCGTTGGACAGAAGCAATTGAGTCCAAGGGTGAGGCTTTAGCGGTCAGTCTGGATATTGCGAAGGCCTTTGATCGGGTATGGCACAAAGCGCTACTTAAAAAGCTACATCTGTATGGGCTTCCCGAGAAATTGTGCAATTGGACCGCCAGTTTTCTTACGGATAGGAGCATCAAGGTCTTAGTTGACGGTGCATGCTCTGATTCCAAATCCGTGGATTCTGGTGTCCCACAAGGCTGTGTGCTATCCCCTACGCTATTTCTTTTGCACATCAATGATATGTTGCAAGTAAGCAACATTCATTGCTATGCAGATGATAGTACGGGTGATGCCTTATATTCCGGTCGTGTCAGTATTTCTCGGGAAAACGTCATCGAGTGCCGAAACAAACTTGTGTCCGAAATTGAGGCCTGCCTTAGCAGAGTTTCGGATTGGGGTCGACTTAATTTGGTCCAGTTTAACCCAACGAAGACACAAGTTTGCGCGTTTACCGCAAAAAAAATACCTTTTGTCGTGTCCCCTCAGTTTCAAAACACTCCCCTAATAGCCTCAGCCAGTATCGGAATCCTTGGGGTCAACATATCGAGTGACGTTCAGTTCCGCGGTCATTTGGAGAGTAAAGCTAAGTTGGCCTCCATGAAACTTGGTGTGCTCAACAGATCAAAGCGGTATTTCATGCCGGCCCATCGCCTACAACTATATAAGGCGCAAATTCGGCCCCACATGGAATACTGCTCTCATCTGTGGGCGGGCGCACCCCAGTACCAACTTCTTCCCTTAGACCGCATACAAAGGAGAGCAGCTCGAATTGTTGACGAACCAGCCCTTTCTGATCGGCTTGATACTTTGGCATTACGTAGAGATGTGGCATCACTCTGTATCTTTTATCGTCTGTATCACGGGGAGTGTTCTGAGGAGTTGTTCGGACTTATACCAGCTGCTGCATTCCGCCATCGTTCCTCGCGGCGACAAATCCATCCCCACAGTCTTGATGCTTGGCTATCCACAACCGTACGTTTTTCGCGCAATTTCCTACCGCGGACCACAAGACTGTGGAACCAACTTTCGCCAGCGGTGTTCCCGAACCGATACGACCTGGACATCTTCAAGAAAAGAGCGTATTCCTTCCTTAAAGGCCGGCAACGCGTTTGCGATGCCTCTGGTGTTGCAAGTGTCCATGGGCGGCGGTGATCACTTACCATCAGGTGAACCGTCTGCTCGTTTGTCCCCTTTTCCATAAAAAAAAAAAAAAAAAAAAATGTAGGTATAAATACACCTAATATGTTCATAATAATTATACATACACATATATTTATCATTACAATTATTTACATACATGAATACATACAAATACATAAAAACATACATATTTAACTAAAAAGAGTTTGAAAGATAGTGCTCTTTTAATTTATGTTTGAAAGTAGCGATTGAAGGACTCTCTAATCTCCACCTTTAGTTCTTTTGAGTTTATATCATTAATAAATCCAAGAGAGACGCCGCTACAAAATGGCGGATTACATTTAGGAATTTACTCTGATGCTGACAGTACCCTCTACAAGATCAGTCCGTCATTCGACTACTATTAGACCTAATAAACAAACATTGTTACAAAAAATGAATAACGAAAAACGGAATGACGTCAACTTAATAACGTAATAAGACCCCCAAGAGCCTGGGGCTAGTAAAAAAAATTACCAAGTCGCCGTGATTTTTGTAAAGAAAAGTAAGACGAATACCGTAACGCTTTTTAGACTACCTTACCCCTCCACTAATTTGGCCCCGAGGGAAGAAAGTTAAAGGGGACAGTTTTCGTAGTCCCTCGAAACTTCCGCTTTTATTTGAAGCAGCCGTCAACGTTAAAATTGTTGGGTGATTTCCTTACTGAAACTAAATTAGAGTTATTGTATCATTACTCGTGTAAGTAAAATAAACATTATTGATTTTGAGTGAAATATTTATTCGCCTGTGATCTAGTGGTTCGCCCATTTATTTTTAAGAATAATGTGCTGCTAACACATTAATAGTATTTTTTTTTTTTAAAACTTTATTGCACAGAATAAAGCTATGTACAAATGGTGGTCTTAATGCCATAAGGTATTCTCTACCAGTCAACCAGAGAACTGGGTACTGAAATAATAGTAGGTGGTGCGTAAAATGAGAACCGCTATGTAAATTTAAACAACGCAAGTAATCCTGTTAACTCCTTCAACTAAGCTAATGCACTAGCACAAGCGTGCTAGGAGTTGGTTCACGTCAGAACTCTAACGGCGGCAGGGATCGATCTTGGTTCAAACAGAAACCAAGTCCAACTGCTTGCAAATTCTAGCATGTTTTTAAGCAATTTCTAGGTCTAAGCAATTCTAAAAAATATTTTCATTAAAAGCTCTAATCGTTATTTTTATTGAAATAACTACCCTACGCGGTATAACTTAGGGGTCGTCCATTAATGATGTGATGTTTTTTTAGCATTTTAAACCCATTTCCTTTTTCTCCCCAGTATGAAGAAAGGAAGGGAAAGTAAGTGAAGGGGCAAGGGCGAAACTGTTAAAGTTTAAAAATCCGCTGTATTATATTGACGTGTATGATCAAAGTTATCGACAGCCATTACAAGTGCATCGATTATGGGCGTAATACAATTATCTACTCTGCTTTGAGATCGAGATAATAGTATTTTGCTTGTTTGTCGGGTCAGTAAAACAACATTTGTGTATAAATAATACTACGCGTGGAGTGGACATTACTTTGCAAGTTAATTAAATCGCTTACGCCCTCGCTACTTTATTTTGCCTCGCGGTAAAAGAGAAGGAAGATATCTATTAATTTTGTGAGCATGAGAAGTGAAAATAATATAACATTACTATAATTATAGTTATTTGTTCAACAAGTGAGCAAAGTTATTTTTGCTGCGAGTGTCGACTTTAAATCACGAATCAGTGTGTAGTCTAGATTAAAATTATTAATAGAATACTGAGTTCAGTGAGGATTTAAAGGCACGAGACAAAAAAAATGTTCTCGTATGAAACATACAATTTTTCACCTCTCCAGCGAGAAAATTTTACATGTGAGAAAAACCAGATAATATTTAAGTACAATGTATTTAAATGATATCCTCCAAAGTGCCGCAAGCCAAGCTTCCGCAACCGGCGGTTGCTAAACGCCGGCTCTGGCATTATGGGTCTGCAGATTGGGATGGTATGCGCGACTACTTTGCGTCCATCCCTTGGAAGCAACGCTGCTTCAGTGATAACGATACATCAGCTTGCGCCGCTGCCATTACTGAGGAGATTGTATTGGGTATGGAATATTACATTCCACATTACGATCTCATCAGTAAGGGCAGACGTAACCTCTGGTTCAACCGCGATTGTGCTGTTGTTGTTTCACAGAAACAGGCGGCGTATCGCGCTTGGATCAGGGGTCGGGCTCTTAAAGCTCCTGATATCGAGTCACTGAAAGCAGCCTACAACAATGCTTCCAAGTCCTGTAAGAAGGCTTACATAAGAGCGGATGCCCAGCGCGTCGCACGCATTGGCCACGAATTGGTAACGCATCCTACGGGCTCCCGTAGTTACTGGCGTCTGGCCAAAGCCGTGCAAAGCAACTTCTGCCAGCCCTCGCTGCCACCCCTGAGATGTCCGGATGGGTCTTTAGCTCATAAGCCGCAGGAGAAAGCCGATCTTCTGGCAAGACTCTTTGCGGCTAATTCCCAAGTCGATGATTGCAATGCACAGCCACCGTCACTACCTCATTGTGGCTCCACGATGCCTGACATTAAAATCAGGCAGCGTGATGTTCGTGCGGAACTGCAATCACTCGATGTCCGGAAAGCTAGTGGACCCGATGGCATCCCGGGCGTTGTACTTAAGAAATGTGCAGCGGAGTTGTCTCCCGTACTCACGCGCCTATACCAGCTCTCTTACTCTTCTGGACATGTGCCGGAAGCTTGGAGAGAGGCTAATGTGCAGCCTGTTCCCAAAAAAGGGGACCGCTCAGACCCGGCCAACTATCGGCCAATAGCAGTCACCTCGGTACTTTGCAAGGTTATGGAAAGGATCCTCAACAACCAGCTGGTCCATTAACTAGAGGGTCACTCTCTGATCAACGATCGACAGTACGGCTTTAGGCCGAAACGATCGACGGGTGACCTTCTAGCGTACATGACGCATGTCTGGGGTGAAGCCATGGTCAAGCGTGGCGAGTCATTGGCTGTCAGCCTTGATATCGCCAAAGCTTTTGATAGGGTCTGGCACAAAAGTCTTCTCTCCAAGCTTCCGACGTATAGTCTGCCTGCTCAGCTGTGTACCTGGGTGGCCGGCTTCCTGCATGAGCGAAGAATTCGTGTCCTCTCCGACGGATGCAGTTCGCGGTTCATGTCAGTGAATGCCGGTGTTCCCCAGGGTTCCGTTTTATCCCCTACACTGTTTCTTCTGCATATCAATGATATGATTCCTCTTGGGAACATCCATTGCTATGCAGATGACAGTACAGTGCATGCGGGCTACTTCGGACACGCAAGGGCTGGACGAGCAGAAACCGTGGAGAGTCGTGAGAATCTTGTCATTGAACTCAACCGAGAGCTCGACCTTGTTTCTCAATGGGGTACAGCAAATCTGGTTGAGTTCAATGCCAAGAAAACTCAGGTGTGCACGTTTACGGCTAAAACGTCGCCATTCCTTTCCCTTCCCTCTCTCCAGAGCACAACACTTACGCTACAGAGCAGTATCACCTTGCTCGGTATGGAGGTTCGCAGCGACTTGAATCCGAAGGACTACATCGAAAGCGTGATAAAAACAGCTTCACGGAAACTCGGAGTCCTGAACAAGGTGCGGCGTTTCTTCACGCCAAATCAACTTTGCTTGCTATACAAGACACAAGTACGGTCCTGCGTGGAGTATTGCTCGCACCTGTGGGATGGCTCTGCCAAGTACTTACTCGATGCTTTGGATAGGTTGCAGCGTCGCGCGGCCCGCATCATCGGCGACGAAGAGGTGACTAAACACCTTGAGCCTCTCCAATTGCGTCGCAATGTTGCGTCATTAAGCGCTTTCTACCGTCTGTACCACGGCGAGTGCTCTGAGGAACTTTTTTCCCTAATCCCACCATCTCCCTTCCGTATAAGGACTACGCGTGCTGGTCTACGTTGTCACCGACAAACTGTGGCTACCATTCCAACGCGAACTAAGAAATTTGGCAACTCGTTTCTTTGTCGCACAATCAAGAAATGGAATTCACTGCCAGCACACGTGTTCCCTCCTTCCTATAATCCTGGGTCATTCAAAAGAGGCGTGAAGAAGCACCTTGCAGGTCAGCAAGGCGTGGGTGGCTAGCGCGGCAGTTTATCTCTCGCGCTAGCTATCTTCGCATTTGTACTCTACTTCTGCTTACCATCAGGTGGAATAGAGTCATTTGCTTGATCTTTTTATATATAAAAAAAAAAAAATATTGTCTTTAAAAGTATAAAATTCTGCCATTGTGTAGATTGAATATGTTCAGAGCTCGCAGAAAAAAGTTTTTGGTTCGAGTTTTTACAAAGCAAAAGAATTCTTTTGGTGCGATGAAAAATTATTGCCTAAATTACTGTCTCTGATAATCTGCCCAGCGTGGTCCCAGCAGCGTAGTAGCGTCATTGCAGTGTGTGGATCGGGCCTGTCAACTGCCAACCATTATTAAAAGGGTGGTCCTGAGTTGTCACCTTCTATAAGTGAGTTATGCTCCTGAAGAAGGCCACCGAATGGGCGCGAGAGAGCGACCCCCTCGCGGCCCTAAACTGCCTGAGGCATATAGGAAGGTGGAGAAAGCTGTTGGTGATGCTCCAGCTACCGTAGTCGGGAAGGTAGGCTATGGGATACCACCGCTTGCCAATATGCCCTGACTAAGGGGACGTCCTCAATCCCAATAGTGGGAGCAGTGCCAGATGATCCAACAGCAGGCGCTCCGTGCGGATGAATAAATGCTCCCGCTGCAGCCGATATGCGCAGAGAAGAAATCGGACAGTTTTTAGTTAGTAGATACTTTTCTGAATACTACACTTTCTGCTGCCTAATCATGGTCCTCACTGTGAAGTCTTTATTTGTTCCTCTTGAATCCTTTATTAAAAAACCATTAAAGTTTCAGTAGCGTATTTATTATCTCGACACTTCAGTTAAATGTTAAATACTCTAAATTATTAAGTGTACCGATAATTTTAACGAGGAAACGAGCAAACTGGTTTAAATTAATTACCGAAGAAATATAATGACATTGTAGATTAAATTAATTATTATCAAAGTCACTTCCAAAAAACCTATATAAAATATTAATTGAAAAGTATTCAGACCGATGAGAAGTTAGTTAACACTTTAGGACGTTGTTAAATTATTTATTTATTTGATAACCTATAATACATATAAGAAAAAACATTAAACATAATTGTATTTTTTATATTATACAATGTTGGCAAAACAAATGCGCTTCAATTCTAATCAATATAGAGGTATACAACATGTAATAGAAATAACGCACATGCTGAAAGCAGTCTGTTACTAATATGCAAATGAATAAATTCGAGTAATTTTTAATATATAGTGTGATGGATGGCCTCATAGATTTTTGTACATATTGCACTATTTTTGTAAACTTTATTACTATGAGATAAAAGTCAATTTTAGACGAAAATGATTTACTGTATATTTTAGTTATTTTTGGTAATTATTTTATCAAAATAAAACTATAATAAATGTGATCGATTCTGAAGCAGATTCCAAGAAAATTACTTTCAAGGTGTGTTAACTTTTACACATTGTATATTCTATACGCTAGTGAATTTTACGCCATTTTATAGACTGTTTCATGACTTGCGTGATATGCACATTCGTAATTACGGTGCTATTAATGTTAATCATCATGTTAATGTCATAATTTGTTTTGTAAAGGGGTGGGTTTGTATGTTCAGATTCTTTTTCTATTTTTTGTATTAACGAAAGCTTTGCTAATAACCTTTTCGATATGTTCGTACCATATTACCACATTGTGACAAAACAGTTACAGGTTGCTAACAGGATTTGATATCCCCCTTTGTGTAGGTGACACAAAAACAAATAAACCGCCAGAGAATCAACAACTATATAACAACAGGACAGATGTGATGTTACACTCAAAATTACTCAGCGTTCCATGTACCTACATATAGATAGAAGAAAAATAATATTACAATTATTCAGTAATCTTCAAGGGAAACATAGCCCTATGAGACGTGAGATTATTCTGTCTTAAAATATGCTCGGCTACAATAATTACTCTTAAGGGAAACAACATTAAGTGTTCCTCCTTAAAATAAATTTCAACCATTACTTCAAATGAAACCGTACTAAAGGATTAGGTTCCTAAACGTCTTATTTTGCAACCAGATTTAGCTTTAATAAGTCAGTTCAAATTATAATAAATGAATGCACTTGTTTGCTGAAACGTATTTCAGCAAATAATTTATCCTCACCCAAGACCACGCTAGAAAAACTAAGAAATAACTTGATTTAAGAAGTCCACAAAAAATTAAATCGATGGGTTTAATGTAGTTAGATGCGATTAGTATGTCAGCTAAATATCTCCACGCATTATTAAAAGATTTCGACTTGTCTATAACTTCCGTAAATTCTGTACTGAAACGCGTATCAGAAGCGGCTTTCACGGAATCTAACAAATTAGGTAGGGCAAAGAGTAAAACTGGAGTAGTGGAGGTGGATATGGATGCATCACTTATCATCAGATGAGATAGCGACCAAGATAAAAAGGTAAAAGGATACGCCGTCAGGAGAGAAAGAGACCAAGATAAAAAGAAATCATTTCTTCCCTACGTCAACGTCTTAACCACGTCTTGACTATTCGCAATGTCAGGTATAATTTTAAAACTTAATAAATGCTCCTCTGGCATGTATTGGTAAAATTTTCTATTCAATTATAGAGAGAATAAAAAATATTTTTGTGACACTGTGTCAAGTGGTTTATATTATCATTTAAAAACTAATATTTTAAGATAAAATATAATTCGGCACGCACTAAACGCATAAAACGTATTAAACGCATTAAACGCATTAAACGTACGCATTTTGCAAATGTCAAGTGAAAATGTAACTAAAATAACAAAAATTGTACGGTTGATTTGGGTTAAAAATGGAGTCTCTCAATACGTGTTTTTACAACAAGAACTCGGGAGAAAACTTATTCAGCTATTCTTTACAATTTCATTTCATTATTTAATTATGACAATGTCAATAATATAAATCACAACTATCGTAGTACTATCAAAGGAGTCTGCAACATAATAGGTTCAAAAACTAATGCCCTGATTTAGAAATTCTTCCCGGTGGAATGCTACACGATTATTTATTCAGATATTTTATTTAACACTTTCACGGCCGATCCTACCTATAAGAAAAATTATCGGATCCTATAAATCGGAAAATTATCGGTACTATAAAAAAAGCGGACGAAATCGAGATTCGAGTGCGAGTTTAGTTGAGTAACTATATACCTACTTATTCTTTTTGATGACCTTTGTGATATTTTTATTTCATTCCAGAATCTAGAAGTTGTATGTAATTTCATTATTCACCCGATGTTTTTTGTTACTTCAAAGAAAGATTTATTAAACGGCAGCAAAATTAAGTTTATGAAAAAACTTAAGTAATTATCATGCAAAAGTTTTCTTTTCAATAAAAGCCCATTAGTAGTTGTTTTTGACATATTCCGCACTTAAATTTATTTATTGTGTTGTGTTTGAAGTACAAATACTATTATCGTTCGTTATGTTTGTTAAGTATAAAAAATGTGTAGTAAGAAAAAAAGATACATGATTATGGTTAAAAACGTATCTTGACTGAGGTAGGGTTTTTAATTTTTTTGTTTAACTAATAAAACTCTATACTTAAAATTATTGATAAATTATGTAGGCTTAGCAGTAATTATGCCGTATACCGCAGTCACTTATTCGTTATTGGTAAGTAAATAACAATTCTTAGATATGTATGTTTGTGTGTATTGTTTTTTGTGTTTTATTACTTATGCGTTTATTATACCGATTTTAATAAGCAGTATCAGATTCCCGAATAAGGTATTTATCTCAATACTTATAAAAGTCACCTTATCTTCAAGAGTATTTGCATAAAGAATTATAAAAACAAACCTCACTTTAATGTTTGCAAATAAAAATGAGGGTATTTACACAAATAACAAGATACTATCGAGTTGTTAGCAAGGCAAATGTTCTTTGTTCAAGCTATCTCTCCCGTTTGCGAAACTAAAACACCGTCTGTAAATTGGCATCGAATACCCATTTCCTATTTGTCAGATTGGACCATTTCCTTTTGATCATGCTGACTTAAATAGTCCTGATCTCTGTCATGTCCACGTTCAGTTAAATTTGTACCGTCTATTGTATTAGGTTTCGTTGTTTTGGAATTTGTATAGCTTTGTCCTTTGTTTTTTAGTGTTTGTAAATTGTGTGTGGTAGTGGCCATAAAGAATACAACTACTCCAATGTCTATTCCAAGACGTTCAATCAGTGGAACATTTAACCCTTAACTGGTTGCTAGGAGCCGCGCGGCCCCCACGCCTGATATTTTTTGTATTTCTTAAAGACTATGCATCATTCGCATCCGCCATTTTGGCTAATCTCATGACGGATGTTTTACAGTTATTTTGACAAGATGGCGAGATTTTTAAGTTTTAAGACAAAAGAAGAGACATTGAACGAGGATTCTGACTCCGAATCAGTGCTCGGTGGCCACCTAGAAGAACAAATTAGCGACAATGATTGAATTTCGCCACTAAAAAACTAAAAAACTAAAAAAAAACTAAAAAAACTAAAAAAATATTTTTTAACTAAACTAATTGAACCAAAATTAAATAAAAAATAATACATTACTAAATTAGGGAACATTTAAAAAAGCGTCATCATAAATCTACTTTTTTTTAGTTATTAATCTATACTAATCTTATAAAGAGAAAACATTTGTATGTTTGTAATGAATGAGCTCAAAAACTACTAAACCTGTATTAAAACTCCTTCACCGTTGTAATGAAAATTTCTCACTGATTAAATTAAGCTATATAAATAAATAAATATATTTAAATACATATTGTGTACAAAAAAAATGCACTGAAAAAAAAATCGACTTGCCTCAGGCGGGACTCGAACCCGCATCTTTCACAATCCGGGCGGATAATATTTACGCGTTTGTAAACGCAAAAATAAAATTATTCCATAACATATTGTGTGTATTTTTAAATATATTTAAAAACACAATGTGCATGCAATAAAAATAGTCGCCGCAGTATTTTGCTAACACGCTGTATATTACATGATTATTGTGGCGGTGGCAGCGGTAACGCACACATCTACACTCGTTACATTACATCGCTACCTTTGTCTTTGTTAATCGTGACCCTCGCTATTCACACAAATAACACATTATATATTTTTTTTGTCATGTACCCACATATATGCACATATTTGTATGTATGTGTACCTTAATATTTATATATATATTTTTTTGTCAAACTGGTGTCTATCGACGATCTACGGTATATAGAAAAACTTAAGTGTAGTTTATAATATACTGTACTGTGTAAAATTCATTGTAATTTAATAGACAAATAAAATAAATAAAAAAAAAAACAGTCGCCACCACACGATTCAAATAGCAGTGAAGACCAGGGTCCCAAAATTGAAGCATGTTCTTCAGAGAGTGAAGAAGAACCTGTATTTCATTTGAAAATTGCATAGTAGCGCAAAAGTACTATGTCATAGTTTTCAAGACTGAAATTAGTTGACTTATAATGTTCCTGAGCGCTTAGGATTATAATTATCTGTTTATTTTTTCTGAAACGTTAATTAGAGCTATATTTCAGTTTATTTTATAAAGAATGAGAGAACATACACATGTTAGCTAAATACTTTCGAAATATTTTTTTATTTATTTTTAGAGATCAGTTTTCCCGCCATACCGTTCGAGATTTAAAGTACGGAAGGCACGGTGAAGGGCATTTCATTAGGAGCCGCCGTCTAGAGTGGACGTGTCCTGCAGTGTAAAATACTTATTTGATGTTACGCTATAAGTGTAAAAGTGTTATGTGTTACCTACAAGTTTATAAGAATAATGAGGATCTAGAGTGTTTTACTATAATTATTATAATGGCACCTTTTTTTCAAAGCTGTTCAGTTCAACAAGTTTTCGATTAAATACTATTCTATCGCGTGTTTCACAATATCAAATTAAGAAACGTTTACAAAATATTCTGTAACGATCACAAATCGCTTGGGTCTCTATCTGTTAATTATCGGCACGGATCGCGGTATCGTTTAGTTTGGGACGATTTTGTCCGATGAACTAATTATTTAAGTTTGTACGTGATCTGTAGTTAGGCACGTAATAGGATTAAAAATACGCTTTGAATACGAATATTATAATTGGATTGGAACTTTTTAATGTTTGACGAGGCAGTTCTTGGCTTTGATCTCACCTGGCATGGCTGGATGGTAAGCAATGATAGACCGAAGGTATAGTGGTATGGGCTATCTTATACTAACACTTGGAACACGTTAATTCTGATAACAGTTTTACTATGGTGACAGACTTTGTTAAATGGTGGTTAGCCAGGTGGACTCAAAAGAAGACTTGCCACTAACCAAACCGAGCACACTTCCCTGGGGATCGAAACCGAAACCTCTGGGTTCTAATTCCAGTGGGCGAAGTGCTAGACCATGGAGGCAGTTATTTCCATGAGGGGTCCATATTGGCTCACATAATATTCCAAATCCTATTCTTTGTCCTACTAACGATTTGTGTTCATAATATTCACTCATCATAATTTTATTTTTCATACTTTTTTTATTCATACATTTTTATTACTACCAACGGAGCTCATTATAGTTAGTTATCATATTTTTTTATTAATACTGTTACTACCAAGAAACATTTTAAATACATATTTTTTTTCAGATCTATTTTCTTCACAACATTCAATGAATATAAATCAATTATTTCTTTATTTATGACAACTATTAAGAAAAAGAAACATTAGTATTATGTACTTTCTAAACTAATATTATGCATATACATTGTATTATAAGATAGGAAAACAAAACTAGAAATGTTCAAAGACAACCCACAAAAGTCAGCATTCCTTTATTCTTATTTTTTTATATATGTTACGGCTAAAGAACCCATCTTTAGCCGTAACATATATAAAAAAATAAGAATAAAGGAATGCTGACTTTTGTGAGCATAAACTTAAGATTAGCCGGCTAAACCTAAGTTTATATTTGACGAGTGTCTAAAGATCGTATCGAATATTCAATTCAGTAATAATTCAGCGAAAACGCCCTAAAGTCGCTTCTGGCACTCGCCGGTCGCTGCCGGGGCACGCTCGCTTCGCTCGCTCGGCTCGTGCGCTGTGTTCATGTCAATCTAACTGGCTCGTCGCTTCGCTCCTCGCTAACCTATTGTTCTTTTATAATAACAATTTTTGATACTAAATGAGTATGAGTTCCAATCATTAGCATAGAAAAATATATGAAAACAAATATTAGTAAAAACTAAGTGTATGATGAATGATACTATGAATTTCTATGATTATGTTTTTAAATATGTAGTTTTTATTTTTTTTATGATGTATGATCATTATGGTTATAAATGGTATAAGAAATATTTTCGGACCTCCAATGATAGGAATTGAAAAGTTATGTAAGAAAATGCGCACCCTTCCATAAGATTCAAATATAAAGCCAGATTTACACAAGGTAAGTGACTGACTCACAAGGTCGAGGAACGGCTGTATTGACTCGGTACTGACCTAGTGTAAATTGATTATTAATCAGTACTGTCCTGTCGCGACAGTGTTGACTTCAATATTCCCGCTTACTGATTGCTTGTGTGGTCAGTTCACAGCGCCAGAATTGACGCCTGTTACTGGCCCTTTACTTACCTTGTATAAATTTGCAAAACACGCCAAATCGTTAAAATTATCCTGCTAATTTAAGTTAATTTTAGTCACCGACTGTAAACAACCATGCTTGACGTCTAGTATTTTAATCGTGCTAAATTGGCATGTCTAAAGTATTTAGCTAGTTCCAGAAAAGTAATAGAATAGTTAGATGTGAAGACGTAGACGTAATAATGGAAAGCAAAACATTGGAAGACAGCGCTCTTAACACAATAGACAAGGTTAGGATAGACGCTCACTAGTTCAGTCATTGTTGTGCTAATAGCCAGTACAGCACACTGTTACAGATTCAGCTCATGAATATTAAATATTTGTCATAGAGACCACTCACTGCTCAAAATAACACAATAATATCCACGACTGCTATATTGCCATACTTATAGCTTGGAAAATCACGTTCGTCTGTTATGTACAAAACGATCGTCACATTATTTCCGCTGTCGATTTGGCAGATTCATATTGTTTTAAAGTTTTCTAAGTATGAAAGGTTGGTTGACATCATCCTATGTGAATTCGTAGAATAGAAAGAATGCGTGAATGTAGATTGACGAAAAGGATCGCAGTTGCGGGACGGGGAGGCAAACTTTTTCGATCAAATCGAAAACATCTTGTAAAAAGCCAGGTCCAAAGTACTTGAAATCGCCAAACATGTATGAGGACTGATGAGGCTGAGAGTAGATATGGAGTAGATAAAGCGAAAAAAATATTATGTGGGTATCGTAGCAGGTGGAAAGAAGTGATCACTGCATAAATCTTTGGAAGAAAAGCGTGCCTTTATTCATGTATGTATAAGCGTCGGTGGCGTCATGCGTAAGAGCGTCGTCTCCCACCCGGGAGGCACTGGTTCGATCCCCGCCACGTACCAATCTGTTTTCAAATTTTGAATACATATGTACGTTTAATCGACGCTTTTACGGTGAAGGAAAACATCGTGAGGAAACCTGCACACACCTATGAGTTAATTCTTAGGTTGTGTGTGAAGTCGACCAACCCGCACTTGGCCAGCGTGTTTGACTAAGGCCTAATCGCCCCTAATGTGGGGTAGGCTCGAGCCCCTCGGTGGGGACATTATATGAGCTGTTGATGATAATGATATATACATACGTCCCACTGCAATCAAACGAAGAAAGCAATTTTAGTGGCTACAAAAATTTTTGCACACGCCTTTAATTGATTTGACAGCAGAGTTAGAATCAGCAAACAATTGTAACGGGCGATTGGTCTTAGAGCAACGGAAACAGACAGGATGGATGTAGGCAGAAGAAATTTTCATAGCATATTCTAATAGAATGTAGAAACGTGATAGAGCAAGGAGCAGGAACGCTAAAAACACAATCGACCTATGCCGGCTCCAGCAGTTTGCTGGCGTTCTCAAAGGAATTTTGCTGGCTAGATTAGATGTCACATATACTCGTGTACGTACAATATGGCTATATTAAGAAGCTACGGAGTCATTTTCCTCTTAAACTAACCTAATTATGTGTTCCACTGTTGGTGTGTTATAGCACGTGATGAATTCAAAACCATAACACTAGTACATTATCTCAAGGCTGAATGGTGGGTAGCAGCGGTACCAACCTAAACCAATTTATGTTCAATGAAGCATAGAGGATCTTAAGCTTATAAATTTGTGATCCATCCTGGATTGACCAAGGAGAAAACGGCTAAGTTTGTGATGTGGAAACCAGACTGCTCCACTGAACTCCTCGGAAATGGTTTCCTCTATCGATTTAATACAATTTTATAATATAGTAGTTTGTTTGGTATTAGACGTGATTTTGCCGTTGAAAACTACTAGCGTGAATTTAGCAGTTTCAAAACTTCAATTTTATCGCTTACAAAATCTAAATTCAATTTCTCCGCGTTATACTCCGCATCAGATAGGAGGAACCTTTTACGGGTGCGAAAATAAGAAGCTATTTGCAAGCGGTTCTATTTGCTGTTGTAACCCGAGGCAATTTAAAAGAACTCGAGACTCATTCATATTTTCCAGTATAATTTACATATATTGGTACATGCTGCGATGTGGCAGAAAAACATACGATCACTCTGATAGTCATTAGTATACTTTACAACGTGTTAAAAAAGTCACATTTGCCTTTATAGTAGTTTTCTTGGAATTAGTAAAGCTCTAGTAACCTGCCTGCTATTGACTGCATTATATTTTGAGCTGAAAGTATTTCCTCAGGATGGATTTTCCAGTTTCAACTGGTTAATCTGCAGTGCCCTGTTTTTTTCTATGTACGGACTGTTTACGCCACTGGATGACTTTTGCACCTTTTTGCGTTGCAGGATGACAACCTGGGTCACTACAGCCAGTTCAACTCTTCCAGGAAGTCGCCTAGCGGCTTTACCTTTCTTTATTATATTAAAAAAGTAGACTTGTCTTTGCCAATGGCTTTTCCCGCATGGATGTTGTACACTCAATACAAAAGCAGTGAATTTATACCACAGGACTGCTGAGATATTAAAGTATGCATTTCAATCCAGGCGTATCAAATTTCATTCAAATGCGTTGTACTGTCCTCGCGTCATTGTCGGACAAACATCTGAACATTCACATTTAATTATTAGTAGGTTGTGTTACGTCTCATCCTTCATTACTTGGATAAAATTAATTATCTTTTGTTCTTGGAGCTTCTAGAACTCCTGGCAAAGTTTTGGGCCTTTGTAGAATGTGAGATAACAGCGTTAATTCACAAGATTTATTTATTATGCAGAAAAAGTGTATTAGAATCCTTGCACAAATTGATAACACCGTGAGCTGCAAACCTTTCTTTAAAAAATTTAAAATCCTTACACTTCCTAGCATATATGGGTCATTGTCAAATTTTGCGCAGGTAAACTAGTCCCTCAACTGCGTAATTTTTTTTATTAGTAATAATCACATAACCGCTAACAAGTTTTACTTTAAAAACTAAATACATCGCATTAATATACATTGATACCTAAAATAAAGACTTAGTTTTGATATTTTTTCATTTTCTTTAAAGTAACATTGTGGTCATTTCTGGTAACAGAATGGGTTTTCTAACAATCTCTGTATGTCCCTGGTAGCACTCCGTTCTAATTAAGATCCAATAATTTCATTTTCTGCTATATCAACCTATCTTAAATAAATTATTACCATTAAAAGAGTCTTATAAATAGTTATAAAATATTTCTTAAAAGCAGTTAGTATTAAAATGCAATTAATAACAATTTTTTAAAACTTGGTCCCGCGTATTGTGTGAAACTGCCTGGAATATTATGTTACTGCAGAAATCGCGACGTAAAATAGAGATGGCGCGGCTTTTGACTTTTTACTAGCTTGGGCGGGATGTCTGCATTAATTGTGAATGATCACTAGATCGGAGGGAGGGATATACGAAGAGTCAGTGGACCGCGAGGTGTTGACCAGGCTGCGTGTTTTTATTGTGCGTCCACTTTGTTACCTACCTATTTATGTAAGTAAATCAACGTACTTTTCATTATTTTGCATTCCGTATGCTGTTGAAGAGGTAACTATTATAAATATGAAAGAAAAAGTGTAGTTTACGCTAACCTTTATGACTTATATCTTTTAGAATGTAAAATTTACTACTCTGTTACTACAACTCTGTTATCCGCTCGTGTAACAGAGTTGTTAATAAAGTAACAGAAATGTCTTTTCTATTTAATTTTGGACTTAAATTGTTGTTTCGAACGATTTTTTCGTTCGAAACAACAATACATGGATTTTTTTTGAAGCGGGACAAGGTAAGGGTGCAGTAGATGGGATTGGCGGTTTGCTGAAGATGCTTTGATTGAGAAGGAAAATATTCACGTAATAAAACAAGGTGTTTGTGTCTGGGTTCAAATTTCCAGCTTAAAACAGAACTACATATATCTGGATAATGTCTTATCTGAAGTAGAAGAAGATGGTGAAGTTAAAAATAATGTTTTTAAGTCAATCGAAAATTAGTTGAGTGTGATTTATCTTATGTGGCTTTTGATAATTTACTTGCTATTGTTCCAGAACCTTTTAAAAGTTTGTAAAGGTAAAAGAATATACTACCATTTTGATACTGCTTTACATTTTATATACTTAAGAAATAAGCAACTTTTACTTTCCAGTGACTCTTTCAAGAATATTTGATTTTTGTTTTATAGAGTTAATTATAAATTGTCTTAAAATTAAACATAAAAAGTCATTAAGTTTGTTATTTTAATATTGAAGTTAATATTTATGTTATTAAGAGCTCAGGCTCAGCCGAGTGCAATTTAGTCAAGTAAGATATAAAAAATAACAACTATGTTACTGTGTTACAACTCTGTTATTTTTCTGTCCCAAAGATTAAATGACATACTAAAGATTTTTATGAAAATCTAGTTATATATTGTAATAAAACAATAGGTTAATTTGTTAGATATTTCTACGGTCATATCTCATAGTTAGCAGTTAATATATAAATATTTAGAGTACTTCGGTAGAATTTTCTTTCTCTCAAAATTCAAGAAGTAACAGAGTTGTTTGGAGTTTAAATTAATGATTGTTAAACTTAACAAAAATGTTGTGATTCTAAGTGTGATAATAAGATAAAAGACTGCAATTAACATTAATGCCAAAATATTTGGAATAGAATTGTTCAATTTCATAATAAACATTACAACGTTATGATAACAGAGTTGTATTTTTTTGCACCCTACACCCACAAAACCTGGAATAAATCACTTATTAAACATCGCGGCCGACAGTAACAGACAAAAGTTTACTTGTTTTAACAGGCATGAACAATACGAAAAGTCATGTTTAAGGTTTTTTATTTTTTTATAAGTTTGTCATTTATAGTCGCGGTTACCTGCACGAAATTTGACAATGACCCATATATACACGATATTTGTATATTTGTTTTTAAAAATTTGAATACATTTGTTAAAGTCCATCAGACATAATATAAATACTCGTCATAAAAATAGATTAAATCAACCTCCATCACGATTGACCATGTTAAACAATAGTCCTTATCACATGGCAGTAAAAATCTTTAATAGATTACCAATAAACATAAAGAATGAAAACAATAAAACAACATTTAATACAAAACTAAAAAACTTTCTAATTGAAAACTGTTTCTATTCAGTGAAAGAATACTTAAATTATAACCCAAAATTAAAATCAATACTTATATAATTTACAAAATTAAAATAGAATATTTGAAATCAAAAGATATATAAAATTAAATAAAAAAAAAAAAAAAAAAAAAAATTAAACTGACATTAATTACTTAAATTAACATCATGATCCCAATAATTGTTACATAAATCACTAGTTTAGGTTATTTCTAGAATATAATGATAAAAAAAAAAAAAAAAAAAAAACATTTAAAACCAAATCGGAAAACTTTCTAATTGAAAATAGTTTCTATCCAGTGAAATATACTTAAACTACAACAAAAATTAAAATTAATATATAATTTAAAAATTAAAATAGAATATTTGAAGTCTAAATAGAATTAAAATTTAATTAAACTGACATTAATTACCTAAATAACATAAATATTAATATCATGATCCCATTAATGTAAAATGTTCAAATTGTGATTACCTACATAATTTATAATTTACAAATGCCATTACATTCCTTTATTTTATATTCCATTAGTTTATATTTTATTGTTTTGTGACTTTATTTTGTATTTCATTACATTGAGACTAAATCTAATCAAAACTAATGATTTAGACAAGCTCTTTATTGACCAATTATGAGGATTCTGACTATAATATTGAATCAAAATTTGAAATGTACCGACTCATTACTAAAATTATTTTTATTATAACTAATTATAAAACACATTTATTTATCTAAAATTGTAATACTTGATAATTGTTATAATCATATCATACTTTATTATTAATTAATTAATATTGCTGTACCCTAACAGGGTTCATGTTAATACCAAAAATTAATTATAAGACCAATGTAAACACATGATCGCAATAAAGCATTTGAATTTGAATTTGACTTTAATTGAAAATTTCTCTGAGGATTACTGGATATATTCCGCATGTATGACATATATTAAACGGCAATAGTATTGGATTACTATTGCAAGTAAATTATAATGGAATGTCAACAATTGTTTTAATCTTATATTGCCAAGACCGTTGAGATGTTCTAGGGACGGGGTCCACTAATGGCAATGCACTGCACGCAAAAGATTTTTTTTAAAGTCAAATGATTTTCGACCTTATCTCAATGAAATTGGCATTCTTTTATTTTAAAATGACAAAGTATAGGACAAAAATTATCTGTAGCAGAATGCCGCATTATTTGAGATGCTAAGTTACGCCGCGGAATGCTGCAAGAAGCAACAGCACGCCACTGCAACACTTGAGACACATAGGTTAAGGTAGAAGTACGTAATGTCGACAGTGTCCCAGTACTCGTCAGTTTTCCAAAAAATGCAAATATCTCTGATATCCTACCACACAAAGCTCTATTTTTGTTGGCAACACATTCTTAGAAATATTTAGCATAATTATAATGTGAACATTCTTTTGAAAAACATATGGCGACTACAACACACGCGTTCAAAGGTAAGCATTGCCGATTTTTTAATTTTTTTGCCAATTTAGGTACTAGAACTGACGTCTACCAGCTTATGTTTCTTCCTCTGTCGTGCAGTGTTTTTTATTTACAGGGAGAGTGCAAATACTTTTTGTAATAGATAAGTAAATTGTCTAGCAATATAACCTATAAAATTAATCATTTTTAATATTTAGATTATGTTTTTTGTAAGTGACATATTTTGGGTCACAAAAACCGTCACATGAGCCAATAGCCGTCAGTTTACCCATTGATCTGACGGTAATTAGGACACGCTTCAAGTATGAACCTAATTCCGTCGTCACAGGAATTTAGCTCTTATCACTATGGAATAAAAACTAAAGTTAATTGTAATTCTGCCGGTTACCAGGACACGTTTTAAAATTTGATCCTGTTTCCGTCATTAAAGAAATTTAGATTTAATGTGCCGGCAATAAGATCTAAAGTTGATTGCAATCTGTCGGTAACAGGGACATATCTGGAAGTTTGAACATAAATCCGTCATTATATCGAATTTAAATCTTTATAACCATGCAATACGGACTAAATTAATTAAAATAATAGCATTAGTCGTACAAAGTGGTTCGGGCTTTGGTTTTATGTGCATTAACTTATAATTTCGAGATTAAAAATTTCCTTTCTTTTTTTGAAGTCGGAAGACGCCAGTTCTTTAATTTTGAGTACCTAGTTGTAAGTCGTATTTTCGTGCTCCAAGGAATTCCGGTTGGTGCGCTTGCTAAATCTGATATGAGTCATATAGCAACTTTCAGGAGTAAGACAAAACATTATTTTTCTACCGCTTTGCGCATGTTTTTTTTGTATTAATTTTTAGGCATACTTAGGTTGATTTACCTATTGCAACATATTTATAATGTGTAGTAACACATTCATTAATGACTCACTAATTCACTAATTTTTAATTCACTAATTAATTAAAACAGAGCGCATGCGGGAACGGCACTTGTAATTAGAACTAACCTCAAACACTCAATCATGGAACCGTACTCTACATCTCACCTACAGGCCACTTCAATAAAACTGGAAGACCGTGCTGGTAGCATTACGCTCTCCTCAATATACTGCCCGCCAAGACATAGAATAACAACCCAAATGTTTGGTGACTTCTTTCAAACCTTGGGCCCAAGATTCGTAGCTGGTGGTGATCGGAATGGCAAACATACCTTTTGGGGCTCTCGCTGTACCAATACCAGAGGTCGAGAACTGAAACGTTGCATTAACATAAATCATCTTAAGCCGATCTCGACACACCTCTGGCAGAGGCCATCAGCGACAAGGTGAAACCTGTCTTCATCTTTGATAAGAAGTATAAAATACAATTATCGGAGATATCCAGTCAAAGCACTAACCATCTTTACCGACGGCTCAAAAATGAGCTCAGGTACAGGTACGGGTGTTTTCTCTGAGGATCTTAACATGGAAATCACAATGCCCTTAGGAGCTCATAGCACAGTCTTCCAGGCTGAGGGTATGGGCGTCATTTTAGCAACCAGGGCAATTCTAGCGAGAGATGTAACAAACACTAACATTATCATATTCTCTGATAGCAAATCAGTTTTACAAGCCCTAAACAACAAAGTGATTCGCTCTAGCCTCATTCACGAGTGCCATTTGGGACTAAACATGGTAGGAACAACGAACTCTATCACCCTGCATTGGATCAAAGGGCACAGTGGTGCACGAGGAAACGATGCTGCGGATGAACTAGCCATAAGGGGGTCAGGCATGACACCGGTTGGTCCCGAACCAATCATCCCCCTTCCTCCGAGCTGGTTCAAAGGTAGAATGAGTCAACGGACCAAACTTTTACATGAGCGATACTGGAGCAATTTAGAGGACTGTAAACAGGCGAAACTCGCCCTACCCAACATACAGCCTCGCCTATCCAAAGCTCTATTACAGCTAAGTAGATCCCGACTCCGACTAATTACTGGAGCCTTGACTGGACATAGCAATTTTAACAGACACCTTTTCAACCTAGGTATCACGGACAGTCCACTATGTAGAGCCTGCATGGTGACAGAAGAGACAGCCGCCCACGTTCTGTTGGAATGCAGTGGAGTGGCATGCTACCGGGCAAAATACCTGGGATCCCCGGGTAGCCTCCGGGAGGCATTTGGTGACGTCAAGGCGCTGGGTGACTTCCTGGAGGAATTAGGATGGCTGGAGTGAACCAGCCCCACACCCTCTGACGCAAAACAGTCGTCGATTTGCAGAGACCGCCCGTTGCGAAGAAGAAGAAGCCGATCTCGACCGGTGAACCGACATACTGGCTAAGTGATCAACGGAGAGTACCCGATCTACTCGACTTCTTTATCGGGAAATATTTAAATACAGCTGTGGAGTCTAGTCTAGATGGATCTTCAGACCACACGCCAGTCATTCTGGGCTTGGGCACTTGCCTATTTACACGAGAAACTTCGGAGACATTAACAAATCTTAAAACAGATTGGGAAGGTTTCAAAATCTACATTGACGAAAACATTACTCTGTCAATCCCTCGGTCCCTCTTAAGGACCAAAATGAGGTGGAAGAGGCCCGCAGATATATCACCAACCTTTCAAGTTGCGGCCTGGATTAACACACCGACTCAAAATGTAAATAGTATGATCTCTAACAATTCACTTGCCATTAAACAAATTATCCTGGAAAAGCATAGGTTAAGAAGGGTCTGGTCCTCGTCCGGAAGACTCCTCGTGGCGGACCCTGGTAACGTGGTAGGGAAACTTTCTCGGGGGGTGTGTGGCTTTTGATGTCAAGTCCCCTTGGCATTCGAAGTCACATGCCATCGTCGAGTTGTTTTTGTTTCTCCACCACAGCTAGTTGCGGACGGCCATTTCAGGGCCACGACCTATCATTTCAAGTGAAACAGGGAGAGACGCGACCAAATCTATACAGCATACAGGCAGGAGTTCCGCAGGGTTTAGTTCTTGGTCCAGTACTGTATAACATCTTCACTTCAGACCTTCCTGCCGTAAGACTAGGCGATGATATACTGCCACACAGAGACTGCGTGGAGTACCTGGGATTTCACCTTGATAGGAGACTGACCTGGAAGCAACATATCAAACAGAAGAGAGACCAAATGAATCACAAGTTCCGAAACTTACACTGGCTCATGGGGAGAAACTCGGTACTATCAGTTGATAATAAGCTTCTAATTTACAACGTCGTATTGAAACCAATTAGGACCTACGGCATCCAAATGTGGAGCCTTGCTAGTAAGACCAATATACTCTGCATTCAGCGTGCGCAGAGTGGTATTCTTAGTGGTACCGTTTTGAACCTAATTGAATAATGTTTGTTGGTTAGAGTATAGTAATGTTTGGTATCATCATCATCATCATCATTTCAGCCGAGAGACGCCCACTGTTGGACATAGGCCTCCCCCAAGGATCTCCAAACCGGTCGGTCCTGCGCTGTCCGCATCCAGCGGCTTCCCGCGACCTTTACCAGATCGTCAGTCCACCTTGTGGGAGGCCTACCAACGCTGCGTTTCCCGGTACGTGGTCGCCACTCAAGGACCTTTCCGCCCCAGCGGCCGTCAGTCCTCCTCGCAATGTGCCCTGCCCACTGCCACTTAAGGTTCGCAATTCTTTGGGCTATATCGGTGACCATGGTTCTCCTGCGGATCTCATCATTTCTGATGTGATCGCGCAAAGAAACTCCGAGCATAGCCCTCTCCATTGCCCTTTGGGTGACTTTGAGCCTTCTTATGAGGCCCATTGTAAGCGGCCACGTTTCGGTTCCATAGGTCATCACTGGCAATACACACGAATCAAAGACTTTCGTCTTAAGACACTGCGGTAGATGGGCCGAGAATATGCCGCGTAGCTTCCCGAACGCTGCCCAGCCGAGTTGGATTCGTCGATTGACCTCTTTCTGGAAGTTGGACTTACTCAGTTAGACTGTTTGTCCCAGGTAAACATAATGGTCGAAAACTTCCAGTGTAGAGCTTCCAACCTTTACAGGAGTGGGTGCGACATGGATATTAGACATGATTTTCGTCTTAGCCATGTTCATTTTAAGACCCACTTGTTGGGAGACTCTACAGAGATCGTCGAGCATTGTGCCCAGCTCTTCCAAGCCATAACTACGATATCATCGGCAAAGCGAAGGTGAGTCATGCACTCGCCATTTATGTTGATGCCAAGTCCTCTCCAGTCCAGAAGCTTAAACGCGTCCTCCAACGCAGCTGTGAACAGTTTCGGCGATATAACATCACCCTGTCTCACGCCTCGCTGGAGCTGTATGGGTTTTGAGTTCTGGTCCTGAAGGCGGACTGACATAGTGGCGTTTTCGTACAGTGACCGCAACACTTGGATGTATCGATAGTCTATGTGGCACCTCTGGAGTGACTGGAGCACGGCCCAGGTCTCGACAGAATCGAAGGCTTTCTCATAGTCCACAAACGCTAAGCATAATGGCAGATTATACTCTTCGGTATTCTGTATAACCTGCCGCAGCGTATGTATGTGATCTATGGTACTGAATCCGGCTTTTTTGGAAGCCGGCTTGTTCGGGCGGCTGGAAGTCGTCAAACCTGCGTGCGAGACGATTCGTTACAACCCTCGAAAACAGCTTATAAACATGACTCAGGAGCGTGATGGGTCTATAATTCATCAATTGGGCCTTATGTTTGGTAGATGTATGTTAAATATAAAGAGTATAACTAGAGTTCCGTATTACCTAAGTTCCTGAATTGAGAGACTTGGTTAAGTAGGTACTCAGTAGATTACAGAAAATCTTTTTTTTTTCTTAATGTAAATTTTTAACAGTAGATATATTTTTGATTGTTTATTAGATGTCCATATAAAGAGGTACATGTAAAGTCTGAATTAATTAAAACTAGTTGTTTTATGTTCCACTGACCAAACTGCAGCTAGCACATTCTTTAAAATAATAATGTTTTGGTTCAAAGCTGAGATGTAATTTCTACAGTTTATGAAACTTATCTGTAAGGGCGTAGAGTTCAATTTGGTATCAAAAAATTGACGACTTCTGGGTCATTTTGACGATTAATGGGACAAACCTGTCGAGTACTGGTACAAATCGTCTTTTTTTCATATTGATGGAGTTTTATAATATTTCTTAATTATTTTGACTTAAAATTAATATTTAAATAAAAACTAAGATACATTTTGCACCTAGTCATGCAATAAACCTTTCATTATCTGATATACTTTAAGCACAGCATCACTGCAAAGTCAGCCAAGTTCAGAAACTGACGGATACTGGGACGTTTACCTTACTTCATGTACTGAACTGAACGAGGGAGCGCCATATTGCGCTTCTTGTCATATTGACGTGGCATGCCATAAGTTGCCACGGGATCCTTCAGTACGCCGTGGCTGCCACTGGATGATTTAGCATTGGAGGAAAAATGGAACATATTGATTGCAATATTGAAACGCACAGGTTTGTTTAATAATTACGAGACGGCAAACAAGCTTGCGGCCCACCTAGTGTTAAATGGTTACCGTCGCCTATAGACACTTATAATATTGAGGGTAAATCACTTAACACTGCAAGTGCGTTGCCATCCTGGGGACTTAGATGATATGCCTTCCATGCCCAGTAATTACATAGGCTACCTTTCCCTTCAATCCGAAACACAGCGAACTGCTTCAGGGCAGAAATAAGAAAGGCGGTGGTAGATACCTACGCTTTTCTTATTTCGGACTTTCTAGACGACCCTACATATGGGTCTACCACCTAGTTACTCCTACTACTACCTACGTAGTACTACATCCTACAAAAATTTGGTCAGAAAATGTAATCAAACTTCCAGTAATGAAAAAATCGGCTCGATTATCGCTCCTACGAAAAGTGTGACGTGGGCGAATGCCGTAAAAGTTTAGTTATTTTTGGGTTGATGTCCCTTCTAAACAGTGCAACAGGCTAACAACCTGTCACTATCTATTTTGTCACTGCATGGCTCATATTGCCAAGCATGGCTTCATATGGAACAAAATGCTACGTAAAAGCTCTGTTAATCTCTATTTCGATTAAGAATGTGATAGTTTCTATATAAGTACCTTAATAATATGAAGTTCTAAGATAAGTAACCGTTTCTTAGCTCTGAAGCAATAAAATGAAACGTACCTACTTTGGTAGAAATCCAGCTAAAATTTTTGCTTTAATTGTTATTGATACGATCAAACTTTAAATAATTTTGTTTGTAATATTTTTGTTGGGTTTCGAAGTTCTCATACTTTAACATTACACTCTTTTCTGTTTACAAAAACGTGGACTACAAAACTTTTGCATAGAAGTCAATATTTTTTAAGTTCGAAATGAAATATATTTTAAAACGTAGTATATTTTAAGTAGGTATTTAAAAACATCGCATCACCTCATATCTTCCAATGGGTTTATAGAAGGCGACTAATGGATCAGCAAAGGGGTATTGATCACCTTATACTTCGTCCACCAAATCGCGTCAGGCGTTAGACTGCTGCCTAAACCTCCTTTAATGATATCGTGACCTTTTATCCCAACACTGGGTCGAATTATAAATGCTGTTATGATGACAATGTATATTTTTACAAGCTTTTATTTAGTTTCACACCTGTCCTGATGTTTGTCATCAAATCTTGCAAATTAAATTAGATCCACTTCCCGGTTACTGATTAAGCTGAAATCGCGTGACATTGCAATATTATGATGTTGATCTGATGATATGATGATGGAGCTGGAAGATGGCCATAGGAACTTCACAATGAAACAACACAATCTCATCGAGTTTGGGCTCGGTTGTATCGTCTTGACGAGTAAATTATCTTTATAGACAACCAGGGTCTGGCGATGGAAGGTGGTCATAGGAACTCTGTAACGAAACGACGCAACCCCATCGACTTACGGCTCGTTTGATTCGTCTTGACGAGTACTGTGTTTTTAGATGGTTACCACAAGAACTAAATGCTTGTTTTCCAAAAATTTTCTTTTTAATTTTTTTTCTTGTTTTAATATTTGTGTGTAAAATGAATAACTTACCCACATATCCAAGAGTGACGCCTCCGCGGTATCGAAGCGAGGGTGAGTGCAAACGGCGGTAGAGCGGCCGGCGTGTCCTCTTCATCCTGCGCCCCGCTCACGCGCAATTCCGGTACTCTCAATTGGTGTCGACTCATTGTTTCCGCTCCACACCAACTCTCATATTAATCCTCTCCAAGGTCCGAGTTTTTTTTTGGTAAAAATTCGCAAAATAAACTTCGTATCGAAAATATATTTGTGTGACTTTATTTAAAGCTTGTACCATTCGGTTTATCTGAAATAATTAATTGGTTTCGTTACAAACGCTTGTTAAAGGCTGTAGAATGTTATTTTGGAACGTGTCGTTGAAATCCTGTTTTAATTATGTTCAACTTCATTCATACGTGTGTTTCGTGGTGTTAATGTAGCTTAACAGCAATTAAAAGAGCGGTTGAATTTTCCGGCAAACATTGCTTAAAATTTCACCAAAATCTCATACTCTAAATAGTATTTTTATTTGGTCAATTAGCGATGGGTAAATAAAGGCTCTCCCCCCACACGCGTTAAATGGTCGATAATATTGGATGCGTAGGCTTAATCTATTGCGTCACAGTACTATGCAGTTATTATCACAGCATCAATGTGTAACATTATGGTCTTCCATTATACATAATGTACAGAAAACAGATTTTTAATAACGCATCCGATATTACCAACCGGTATTAACGCACCTGTAAGGGAAAGCCTTAATCTAGATTTCGTACGTTATACTTGATCACATGGTGTTATAAAAATAAGGTTGACCTTTACAACCTAGCATCAATGTAGGTACTGTCGAGAGCGAAAGTGTGATTACGAAGCCCCACCGTGACATCCGCTTATGTGTGGCATTTAACTTATATAGGTCTCATACTTAAACGTTTTGTTCTACTCGATATGTATCTAGTATTAGTAACTAAGTAGCACTGACGGAACAATTTAAATTATTTACTTGTACAATAAAGCAAATCATTTTTGGTTAAAAACTTGTGTAATATTGACTCTATTGTTCAAACGGTTTAGAAAAATTTTAATGTAGAAGTTTCCTCAGCTAGTAAATATTTATATATTCAAATTTAGATACTTTTGCAAAAAGCAAAGAATATAAAGATTGTGTTTATTGTTTTTTTAATATCTATATAGCTATTTATATGAAGCAAAGTAAAATGTTATATAAAATAAAAATAAAGTTGCTTATTTTTCACGCCTTAATTAGAAAAGGTAATACAAGAATATTGACATATTATGTGGTTGCATGTCAAGTCAACTACCATATGACCAAATTTCTCAATAGCCTTTGAACTCTGTGACCATCGAAGAAGGTTCAAAGTTCATTCGAGAAATTTGTCAATTTTCGAGAGCCTGACTTTCAGCCATAGTACATAAATAGAATGACTTAGATTGCCTAAGGTCTGGTCGCCTAAACATTATTTATTTATTGAATTATAAAGTTATCGTCTTTAAATGAAAAACAACCATTAGAACTTTTGTTGTGTCGGAAACGTAATTCAGGTGGATGCAGGCGGACTTAAACGGAATAAAAGCAAATAAAACCAACTAAGCTGACTGCGAATTTCGTATCCCTTTAAGAATAAAACTTTTCTTAACTAAGAGGTCCAATGTATTTGGGCTGCTACTGCAAGGGTATGGAGTACTCAGAGCTAGATGCATTCCTCTTACCACCCAATAAACATCGTCACTCTACGATCGCGGATCGCGAAGCTTTCTCTTTCACCGGGAAGTTGAACCTAAAACCTCTGTATCTGAGAAAACATAAGCTCTTGAAAGATACTCAAGATGAGATAGAATAATACTAAAGGTAGATAAGAAGAGAAAACAAAGGGCATTTTCCGTACCTATACAATACGACTGGTCATGAGCTAGTGATAATTTAAGAGCATCTAATATACCTATTTTATATTGGGGGCCATATCCCACTCTTGTTGAATCCACCGCCTTTTAACTATTTTATATTTGGTTTAAGATACCTCTAAAAATAACATCAATTTACCTGGACATAAAGGTCTTACGTCTAGTAAAAAAAAATATTTGAAACCTAATAATATCACCTTTCAATTAAAAAAGAACGATGTATAAATTTAAATGTCTAAACAGTCATAAAAATGTCTATATTTGATGCCCTTAAATTATCGCTAGGGTCATGATCGAATCTGTATACAAAAAGCAACCGTTACTGACTGATCTATCATCAACACACAACTCAAATTACTGAACGGGTTGCGCTGAAATTTGGCAAGCAGATAGTTATTATGACGTAGGCATCAGTTAAGAAATGATTTTCCTAAATTTGTCCCTTAAGGGGCTGAAACTAAGGTCCAAAGTTTGTAAGTATGGAGAATACCCCGAATTTAACGCGAGCGAGGCAAATGCTAGTTTAATATAAATAACTAGCAAATCGTCAAATATCAAAACACCTATTAAAGAGATAACGACACAAAAAAGTATCTTAACAGGCTAGTCAGTAATAACGGCTGCCAGATAATTATTTTCCAACATAAAAATGTTTCTCCCCGTACTCCAGATCCGTTATAAGAAACTATCTACCCGCTTATAGACCCATAAAAGCCAATCGTGGGTGCCAGAGACCTTGGCATTATCGAAATACGGTACGAATTTTCGCATCGACTTTACGTCTACTTAACATTGAAAAATGTTTTGCGGGTTTCTGGAATAGGCACCGATGTAGTGGCGCGTTTGCACTGAAGATTATTGTGGAATGTGGTGCTCTTTAAATTTAAAATTTGCGTACTTTTTATGCTTGAGTGCAAACAAAAATAACTCAAAAGTTATGTAGGTATGTTAGAACAATGATTTCCTTTTACTCTGAGGTCGATCACGCGAACTGTGCGGCGAGTATTTTTATCTCACGTACGCGGACTGGATAGTTTTTGGCACAAAAAACGACATTGAAGCGAGCGATGTCTACGACGGGCGACCACTAGCCCCTACTTAAGGTGGACGCACATTTAGCTGAGCCAAACGCGCCGAACTAATCGAAACGAATTCGAACGCGCCGAAGAAATCGTTGCACTGTAGTTATATTATGTGAATAGAATGAACGCGAGCGCATCGGCCAAGTCATCCGCACCGAATCTGGTGACGTCATCCGAATTTCCGGGGTACAAATAATTCTAAAACCTTTAATGTTATAAGTTCGAAAGTAACCAGTCTGTTACGCTTTCATTGTTTAGCCCCTAATCCAATTTTGATGAAATTTGGATGGATATAGTTTGAGACCCGGAGGAGGACATCTACCTTTACGTTTGAGTAACCTTTTGCTCTTCTGAAATGAGCATTACTGTATTTATTACATAATATATTTATTTTTATTTCAATTAATAGAAAGAAACTCAACTTTGACGAACTTAAAGGGGTGTAGTAGCACATTAAAATTAGCCCATAAAATTGTTACTTTCATCTAATCTCAATTAATTCCTCATTCTTCAACCAGACTTATTCAAACTCACTCACTCACTCAACTGACTATTTTGACTCCGAATCAATGCAAACGCACCTTAAGTCTACCGAATATGAACGACACCGTTGGAAACATTAAGAAAACACACAATGGCGGCGCTAAAATTTTACGTTTCTTTTTATGTGGATTGTTCACATGTTTGTGTTCAAATTGCTACCCTCAGGAACTGTTATTACCGTACAATTTCTACGGATTAACGATAAGAATGTGTGTGATTGAAATCCATTTATAATTTCCTCAGACCAATGAAATCATTGGTCTGAGATAATTTCTTTCCATTTTTGTCACTTACAAGTATTTTCCCCAAGATTGATTATTATGAATTCAAGGTCCATTTCATAACTCCAAGCAAAGTACAAAATCGGTCTTCTTGTATCAGTTGTAGGAATACTATGCCATAATTCATTCGAACAGGCGTTCCAAATTCAAAAGATATAATATTAAATCACATTTATTTCCGTCATCAAAAAGTCGTGCGAATAGGCCCTTTCAAAAATTTATTTTTAATTTTATAGGTGCCAAGCTCAATATACTTCAAATAAAATAGAGATTTTCTTTATACCGTAAGTATTAAATTTTTATGGAACACATATTTTATTAATTTACTTAGTAATGTACCTTATAGATAAGTCTGCAATGTGCGACTAGAATAGAATAATCTTTATTGTACACCTTAACATAGAAACTACAGTTAAACAATAACAATATTATAATGTACAAAGGGCGGTCTTATCGCTATATGAGCGATCTCTTCCAGACAACCTTAGGATGGACAGGAAAGATTAAAATTAACGAAGGAAGCTGTTGGTGTATCTTCAAATACTTGTATCACTAATATTACAATATAATACCTTATGACTCTTAAATAAATGAATATAGAAAAATAAAAGAAGCAGAATAAATACCTCTAACACCTAAGATAATTACTAAATACACACATATTTACATACATACAAAAAATATATATTTATATATACATACAATACAATATATACGTAAACATAAAAGAATATATATACATATATTATATAAACATTATGGCAAAAATGTCACATTGCAAGATAGTGCTTTTTCACTTTGTCGATGAAGACATCACGTGATTGTGATTTTCTTATAGGAAAAGGCAATGCATTCCACAACAGTGCTGCTTGGACTGTGAACGATTTAGCGTAAAATTTGGTAGAATGCATTGGGATAGCTAAGCGTAAGTTCTCCGATGATCTTAATGTTCGAGAATGGGTATCGTTGACGAACGTAAAACGTTCCTTAAGGTAAAAAGGAGTCGCTGGGTTGAAAAGGATGCTGTAGAGTAGGGAGAGGATATGAACATTCCGGCGAAGGCGAATCGGCAACCACTTGAGTTTACGGCGGAAATCTGAAACGTGATCATAAGTCCAAATATAAATCTTATACAAAAGTTTTGAAGCCGCTCAAGTTTAGCAAGTTGCTCTTCAGTGACATCAAGGTAAGAGGAATCAGCATAGTCAAGGATAGGCAAGAGGAGGGATTGGGCTAACGTAACTTTGGTCGCAGTAGGTAGAAAATTGCGGAGTCGTTTCAAGGACCCAGCAGACGCGAACATCTTACGACTAATTTCCTGCAGCTGTGTAACCCAAGATAAATTCTTATCAATGTGCAGACCCAAATTTTTGACATGGTCTTGGAAAGTTAGCGACACACCACCAAATGTAACTCTGTGTACTTCTGAAAAATCAATTTTGCTGCGCATTTTGCTACTACCCACTACAATAATTTGGGTCTTACTTGGATTGACAGTTAGACCATACGATTTTCCCCATTGAAAAATTCTCTCCAAGTCAGTGTTTATTATATTTATGGCGCTGTTAATTTGATCTATAGGAGCTTGAGTATAAATTTGTAGATCATCTGCATAAAGGTGGTAGGTAGAAGTCAGCTGGCAAGTGATAGATTTAATGTATATTGAGAAAAGTAATGGAGATAAAACGCCGCCCTGAGGTACCCCAGCGGAAATGATGCCCCACGATGAATGCAAGTCATCAATACATATCCGCTGTCGGCGTCCAGTCAGGTAACTACGAAACCAATCAATCGCCGTAGGAGATATGTTAAGAGAGCGGAGGATGCCGAGTAAGATTTCGAAGTCAACAGTATTAAACGCATTACTGAAATCAAGTAATGTTAATACAGTGACATTACCGTTTTCCATACCGTATCTTATGTCGTCTGTAATTTTGACTAACGCAGTAGTGGTGCTATGTCCTCGACGAAATCCAGACTGGAAAGGATTAAGGAGATGCTGGCGTAGAAGGAATAAATTGATTTGGTTGTAAACCAGTCGCTCGAGTACCTTGGCAAGGAAAGGAAGAATGGAAATAGGTCGGTACTCGGAAAAATACTTTGGATGGGATTTTTTAGGCAAAGGAATAATAGCCGACTAGTGATTGTGCCATCTGTTGGCTATTCGCCTAATACCTGTCCTGATTAACCCTGTTACCAAGGTTAAGCATTTCGTTATGCCGTCCCATAAAAGCGTATTTTACCCCAAATTAACTAAGCAGGCACGGGTTGAACTTGGATAACATTTACGCCTTCCAAATTTGTTTCGGGAACCCATTGGGTTAATATCAAAATAATACATTGTTCGGTTGATTGGACCCAGGCGTGTGATTGTGAATAACCTCCTCCTAAATTTGTTTGAATGAAATTGTACAGACAGATATCACTAATAAGTATGCTTATTAGCATAGTTAAAACGAGCATGCTGACGGTGCGCTTTGCTACATAGCAAAATAAACATGCCAATTTCTAGCAAGTACACACATACTACTAAGCAGCAATTGCTCAACAGTGGAAGGCTTTTGTGCTAGTATTACTAGTTATGAGTATGTGTATAATACCTTCACTGCAGTAAACTATTAAAGTTTAACCAATTTGACTTGCAACTGTCATTTTGTATTGATATTTTAATGAAAATACTAGAAACATGATCATCTCTGAGCACTTTATGAAGATTAGCTTCGTTTCGATAACTTCGCGCTCATCATCATCATAATCAGTTTAAGCCAGAATATAGGTCTCCTCCTCAAACGAACGCCACAAGGATCGGCCTTATGCTGCCCGCAGTATTTAGTATTAATTTTATTAATATTATTAGTATTAATTTTATTAATACTATTAACGCGTTTGTGAACGCAAAAATTATTTCATAATGTAAGGTAGTTTCATCATAACTAGGCGTCAAATATTTGCAAAAATATTTCGATCGGCAAATTTCAAAGATTTGATGAAATAATGTTTACCATAAAAACATAAGCACCAAGCAATGAAAAATTTCGGCAGCGAAAGCAGAGCCTCTCTGATGCTGGGTTCGATTCCCGCCTGAGACAGGTCGATTTTTTCAGTGTATTTTTCTAGTATTAAAAACCTTAATTAGGTCATCACTCTACCTTGTGGCAGGCCTATTTTCAATGCATCGTCTAGTGGGCGGTCGCTACTCGAGAGCTTTTGGGCTATGACTGGAGATGTTTTTCTTATATACATTTTAAATAGGTACATATAGTTCGAATGTCGTCTTCATTTCAGATTATCATTAAGTAGTGGTCGTCCGCGGCTTCGCACGCGTTAATGTCTGTTATTATGTAGCCTATTGCTTTCCTCGATAAATGGACTATCCAACACAAAAAGTTTTTTTCCCACGAACCAGTATGTCCTGAGATTAGCGCGATCAAACAAACAAACTCTTCAGCTTTATAATATTAGTATAGATTATCGATTCGATGACAAATTACCTATTCACTACAATGTGGCAGGGTTAGAGATCATGCCTGTGAACGCTTTCTTCCGACAAAGCGTTGAAACTCAAGTAATGTTCTTCGCAGAATATATAAAAGGCATTTTTCTTTAACGAGTTTCATCTACGTTAACTAGGGTTCGATTTACGATCTTGTTACCTTTGACATAAAACTCTAGAGAAATCAGTCAATCCAGTCCACGAGATAATAAGAAGAAGGTGTGCTGTACGGCATTATTTAATCAAACATTTAGGGCGGTTGAATTCTAAAAATAAGGCGACCTGAATTTAAAATTAAATATAGAACGGACTGAGAATAACTTTGCTGTCTCCTCATTAGTTGCATTAATACGGTTACTAAAATGTTATCTCATTTATTTATTACGAATATTTTATTTCAAACACAACTTTAAGCTTGTGACATTAGAGTAGTATTCTATGAATTAACTTTTAATTTATTTTATACAAATGAATTGGGAAATCTTAATTGGGCTGTTTTAAAAGTAGTTTTAAATTGATTTAAATATTATTCTAAAATTAAAACTGTATTTTTTTTTTTTATTTATTTATGTTACGAGATGGCAAACAAGCTTGCGGCTCATCTGGTGTTAAGTGGCACCGCCGCCTATAGACACTTGCAATATTAAGTGTAAATCACTTAACACCGCCAGTGCGTTTGCCATCCTGGGGACTAAGCTGATATGCCCTCCATGCCCAATAATTACACTGGCTACCTTTCCCTTCAATCCGAAACACAGCAAACCACAATATATCATGCTGTCAGTTGTTGTTTAAGGCTACTTTTTAAAATTATGACAAGACCTATTGATGATAAGTAGGCCGGGGTAGTCTTCACCTTACAGAAGACCACAGTCAAATAACACAATATTTTTGTGGTGTTGTGTTTTTTTTGGTGAGTAAGGTCACCAGAGCTCCACAGGTTAGGGAAGGGGATTAGAGTTAGCAGCACGCGGGTGTCACGTCCACGTCACTTCAGTGTTGCAATCACAGAAATAATAATAATAATATATTATTATTTCTGTGTCTGCGTCTATAGGCTACGGTTGCAGCTTACCACAAGGTAGGCCCTATGCTTGTTTGTCAACCATTTGACATAAAAAAGTGATTAATTCCCTATTAAAAATATACACATACCTTACTACCTTTAGGTGATTTTGTAGTAACATTAATTTGATCTACACATTTATTGTGCTCGTAGTCATCGACGTGTTGTAGGATTACCGCGTTTAGGAATAAGACAGCCAATTCCTTACGCCGTTGAAGATTACGGATGAAATCTACTTCACCTCTGCTTTAACACCAGGTGAGATACGTACCAAGCACTATCCCGTCACAAAAGCAAAAAAAAAAAGAAAAACATGAATTTCTCACGTATCATGAGAGTAACAACGTCGACACAACTATAATTATTTACTTGCAAGCAATAAATTTCAGCTGGCTCCTCCTAAATTTTGCAAACGCACAAAGTTACCAGAGAATTTGTTTCGACAGCCCTCCGCTATTAGAGGTAACATTACGTTTAATTACGGTTCTAAATACTACAGACAAAAATCTTCCTTAATTACTATTCTTGAAATACAAATTACAGGTATTTATCAGATAGGTTGGGGCAGGCATAGATTTAGCCGCACAGATGTTTAACGTAGTTACTCGTGCGGCTGGAGACATAATGCAGAAAGAGTATCAAATGGTTTTTAATCACATCGTTTCACCTGAGACTTCTACATAACCCTGCCAGTGGAACCGTATCACGTAGCAAGGTTGCTATACAAGCTTTCCATTAAAAACACAAGATCTAGCTAATACCACAGAACAAATAAAAGAGGTTAGAAGTCGTAAGTAGGTGGGGCGAGCACGCTGGTTATGAGTAAACACTCATATTCGATCCTTTTCGAAGAGGAAAAATATTTAAAAAATAAATCTAAAACACCGTCTTGTGCTATTTTAACTGGCAGAAAGCAAAGTAAGACTCATAACCTTACTAATGGATTTCTTTTAACCGGTAAGTACAAATATACTGTTAAATTGAATAAATATCATGTCGCATGTGGCGACAGTGGCTCAAAAATAAACTCTTAAGGAATGCCCTTAAGAGTTTATTTTACGTCCACAAAAATAAAGTATAAATAGAGTAACAGGCAAAGCGCCTGGCTCCCCTCTCTGCAACATCATGGATCCGGCACCTGCACGTTGAATTCATGGAATCCTAAGATTTTTCTATCCCATCTAATAAATGTTATGTTTTATTTTTGAAAGACATCCAAGACGGCAATAAACATTCAGTCGCGATTTCGGGACAATAATTCACGGCTGGAGAATTGGTTTCTTGAATCAATTAAATCGTTGGAACTAACACAGAAAATAAGTTGGATAAATTATCCGACCGTTCTATCAATTTGTTGCAGAATGTTGTGTAATACAACGGAAGGGTTGGTGAAACTTTAAATCTAGTTTGTGTACATTAAAGTCCCCTTTTTCGATATTAAAATAAACAATTAAGTAAAAAGGCCACACGTACAATCAAACTACAGAAATTTAGTTATTCTATATAGAGAGAGGATTACTTACGTGAAGATACTAATTAGAGCCATTTTCAGTATTCTGTCTGGTTTTACAAATAGCCCTTCTAGAGGATATTGTTATTGGCCAATAAAAGCTTATGCTGCACGTTCAGTATCGTGTATAAGCGAGATGGTAGAAGTTTCAAGTAGCCATTAAACTAAGACTTGGAGTATTAGCGTATATGTAGCGTCTATTTTTATTTCACAAATGGTATCCTTAACACAAAAAAATCTTACGCGCGATCTTTCGCATGCCAGTTTTGCGTGGTCTATAGCGCGTGACTTGCCTTTACACGGACTCTCGTTTCTTTCTCAAAAACGAACACGCACAATCGTGTGGTTTAACGAACTAGTAAAAAATACGCGTGCTATCCTGTACGCCATTCTGTGCGCAAGTTTCATGAAAATCGGTTTAGTAGTTTTTGAGACAGAATGTGTGACATAAGAAAGCAGCAAGGCTTAGGCAATGCAAATGAGTTCATCGTCCAAAACATCACGATTAGTACGTCTCTCGGCAAGCGCTAGATCATGACTGAGCGTCGAATAAGAAAGCCCAGCGACGGTGTGTAAGTGTAATGATGAACCCCGTTTTACGATCTTTTGAGGTAGAACAGAATGACCGCCAGTTGTCTGGTCGCGTCTATATATAAGGCCTGGTCCTTGAAACTCTTGCTATTAGTAATGACCGTGCCATCAAAAGTTATTTAATTTAGGAGATAATATGTGTGAGCATGGAAAAAAACTGCAATTTTGGGTTAATTTTATTGTTAATCTCTCTAACCGAGAGTTTCATGAGTGCTTTTTTTAAAAGTAAAGTTTAGAGGCAGTTCCTGGCATTCTGTCATTTAGCTGTCTTACTAAAATATTAATTTCCTAGTTTCATAATTGTTGAATGTGTATTTAGTTTTATTTGTATTAGATTTTTAAAAATACATCTTTTAGACATCAAATACAGTACACAATAAACAGACACTTGCCTACTGGAGAATTGGTATCTTAAGCTAATGATATATTCATCTGTCAGAACATTCCTGATGGAAAATGACACTTAAGCCCGACGCATTTGCCGTCGAAATTGCGTCAACCCTTTAATGTAGGTAATACAATTGTATTGACAGCAAAAATGGCTTTAGCCCCATTACACATTCACTATTGACCCATCCTGTTCTCCGTTTCGTAGCGACCCGTTCCAATTTGATGGGCCGTTCAATCAGCAGCTTATTGCTCGATTTGCCTCGATCTATCCCGAATAGATGGGCTGTCTCCTTATAAAAATTCTTTCAGGAAAGTATCGGAAGGGTACACATTTATCATCGATTGGTTGGGTACACATGCATAATTAATATGGTTTTGTTTTCCTACAAATTTGGGAAATAAGTGAGACAAATCGCGTGATGAACATATGCATTTTGCAGGTCAATGAATCAGGGATTAACTTTTAATTGTATTTTCGTTTTAGACTTAGAGGCACTACTCTGTAAGACGACGTTTGTATTTTCGGATCTATTCGTCTATTTCAGTCATATGTTATTTTCACAGTGCGTGAGAGGGATGGATATAGCCGATCGTGTGGAAGTTGACCATCGGAGTAGACCGTCAGCTTCTGCATACTATACCCAAGGATATGCCTTCTTGTGATTCTTTCTTTTTTCATTCAATAGGAAAATAATATTCATCAATCTTTGGAAAATAAATCTATGCAATAGAATCTCTGAAATCTATACCAAATATATACTACTCTACACTATGAGATTGTTTGGTTGAACGCCCTAAGCTCTGGAGCTGCTGATTCATACTGAAAAATTATTTTTTGTTAAGTATTTAGTTTAGATATCGAGGGAGGCTACGGGCTACATAACATCACGGTACGACCAATAGGAGCTGACCATTAATGAAAAATGTTGCGTAAACGGGAACTCCAGGCGAACGAAGTCGCGGGCACAGCTTGTTAAATAGAAAACGAAAGACAAACAAATAATTCTGCAATGATAAAAGCCTGAGACGGGACTCGAACCTGTTGCAATCCGGACGAATGCTGTCTCCTCCGAGATACACATAACTGATCGATGAAACACGACGAATTTACGAAAGACTTTCTTTGATGTCTACTGTGCATTTTTGTTTTTTTTCTTATCGATGGCGCCGGATGGATGGATTAGTTACTTTCGTGAAAGATAAGCAACCAAGTGCACGGTCGGTACTCGGATGGGTGACGGAAAAAAATTCAAATCGATTTTCCTCCGTGGTTCGGAAGGCAAGTTGGTGGTTCCTGGTGCTGTCGAAAGATATCAGTCGTTCCCGAGGAGGATTAGTGTCAGTGTGTAAAAATGTAATGCCAAATCCTTAAGCAGTATTGTCGATATCAAGGCATACTCCACCGACCTCAAATAATTTGGGAGCAAAGAAGAAATTTGAACTTAAAGAAAACTATTATTTTCACTATTACACAGAATTCGAACCGACTCCTTTACTACTTTTCGCGTCACAGCATAGTGAAAATAGTCAATTACGCATCATTAGTTAAGCGTCCTAATTAGAAGACCCTATTTTGAAAGGCATTGCTCAATAAAACATCGTTTTCTGTACTTTGTGAGGTAAATCGACTTCCAGCCCACAAAGCAATACTGCTTGTCGTTAAATTAAAACAATTCGACGTAAAAAACGGACAAGATCGCAAAACTTTATAGTCGACCCGGTTCTTAGTTAAACGATCGGAGGAAAACTGAATTAAATCGACAGCTAAGGGTTCGTTCGGATTCTTTAAGGACCAGTCATTTATTTATTTAATGGTTTATTGTTTAATGACAAAAGAAAAGCTGGAAGAACTTTCCTCCGTAAGGAAAAAGGAAAAGAAAGATAACCTAACTTTATTTAACCGAAATAAAGATCTACCCAAGGCCATATTACTACTAAAGGTCGTAGTACACTTATCAGATCGGAAATGAAACGCCTCGTTTTAACCGACTTCAAAAAAGGAGGAGGTTCTCAATTCGACTGTACTTTTTATGTTTGTTACCTCATAACTCTTTACTGGGTGTACTGATTTTGAAGATTCTTTCACACTTTGGAAGCTGGTGCTTGTCATGTGGTTCCATTTAAATTTGATTGACATCTGAAGAGTAGTTTCTGAGTTATCTCTAATAATGCCTATTTAACTGACGTCGATGATATCGTAATATTTCTATTCCTTGTTAGTCTAAAGATCTCGAGATAGTTCCTTAAAATTTCTATACTTAAAACACTAAAAAGCAAAAAATAAATTATTAAAAAAAAAAACGCCTTCAAAGCTGAAAACGGATAAATAAATATTTTTTTTATAAAAATCTAAATGTTTGTTTGAGGTCGGTGCCAACCTCAATATTTGGAATAAACGTTGTCACTTGTATTTGGGACGGACCTCAAAAAATACTACATATACGGAAAGTAAAAATATATTAACAACCATGACCAGTGATTGATGTTCATCACACAAACGTTTGCCACCAGCAGCATTCGAAACCGGACCGCTCGACGTGTGAACAGTGTTACTGAACAATCGACCACGAAGGCGTTATATAGCTTTACCGGTACTCTCAACCACATAGGGACTGGCAATCTTATCACTAACTGTATGGAATACAATATTAGCTGTTTAAACTATTATTATTATAAAAAACACACTGGCTGACCGTGCCCACTACGCTGGGCGTCAAATATTTTTCTTTCTTATTTTATTCTATTGGTCGTAGCTATGTTATAATTAAAGCCTTCTTCGACAGATGGACTATCCGACACAAAAATAATTCTTCAATCAAAATCAGTAGTTATAAGATTAGCGCGTTCAACCAACCAACCAAACAAACTCTTCACCTTTCATTATAAAGGTGAAGAGTTTGTATGTTTGGTGTTGATAAAGAAGCTTTACCACCGAACAAATTAAGCCCAAAACTGTACCATCTACCACAGCGGTAGATTATATTTTTATTTCTGTTAGTATAACAATATTTTTACAATATAAAACTTGATAAAAGCTTAAAGCGCCTATTGTGTTTTACTGGCAATAAAACTAGAGTTACAGCGGCAATAACACGTGGAGTATAATTTATAAAATTTGAATAGGTACAACGAGATAAGACGGCTGTTTAAAATTCCTGCGCTTTTAATGGTTGGTTAGTCAAAACGCTGTTTACTGTTTCTTATACAAAGTAGCTCGTAACTGTGTTATTAATTTACACTGGTAACCTTCGTTTTATTGGCACCAATTTACCTATAACCTTTCAGGGTGGAAACGGCATTGACCTTAAGGGCTAGTAGAAGCTGTGGGGGCTTGGAGAGGCTATAAATGAGCGGGTGGGGCTGGTATTAATTGCGAATCACGGTCGTGGCGTGCCCGCGTCGCCTCACTGTCGCGTGACACGCACAATCGCGCCGTTGCAACTGTTTGCTAATCCAAACGGCCAGGCGTTAATCATTCTAAATCTGTTTCAATGTTCCACGTTATCATCTATCGACACGTTCTATGTACGATTTATTATTAAACATTGTTGAAGTTTTATTACAGTGTGATCAATTAATAATTTGAATTGATCATTATTGTTAGTTAATAATCCCAAAGTGTTAGTTTATTTTTTTTCATTCAATAATAATAATAATCTCACAAAGATAAATCTAAGTACCTATAAGTATATTTTTTATAGTTTTGTATACCTACTACGCCCTTAAAGGCTACTTGCAAGCGGAATAGGAATCCAAATGCGAGATATCTAGTGCACGAGAGAGTAGATAGTACCTATCTACTTAAAGATATGCGGTTCATTATTACCTACGCTTGCCTTAGCGACCTGAAATGAAATCTTGATACTTGATAGTGCAACGTAGACATGGTTAGCCAAATTTGTCTGTCCGCGATAAACTTTGTTGGTGACAATTTCGCGAGTGGCCCAATGTATCTAAGGCAACATTTGATAGTGAAAACCTCAAGAAAGTCATGATAATTCTTCCTACGTACATAGTTGAGGGATAAAGGACTGCGACGTTGGAGCCCTTCTGACTCCAACGTTTTGAGACTCTGATCGGTAGAGACTCTCTCGCGGAAGATGCTCACCGACAAGAAATTCTCTAGGGAGTTCAGCTCCGGTGATTATGCGAAGACCAACTGCAGCCGCCAGCATTAGCTGATCAAAAACTTGGACTATTTTGCAAGGCAAAAGATGGCGTTTTTTTTTTGTATAAACGGACTCCATTCCTGATGATAAGCAGAGATGGAGTCCAAATGCGAAGATAGCTGGTGCGAGAGATAAACCGCCGCGCTAGCCACCCTCGCCTTGCCGAACTGCAAGGTGCTTATTCACGCCTCTTTTGAATGACCCAGGATTGCAAGAAGGGGGGAAGTGGAAGGGATTGTATGCTGGCAGTGAATTTCATTTATTTATTGTGCGACAAAGAAACGAGTTGCCAAATTTCTTAGTTCGCGTTGGAATGGTAGCCACAGTTTGTTGGTCAGCACCCGTTGTTGTTTTAAGGACTACGCAGATTGTGAGAAAAATTTAATATCGTAGGTGTGTTGGTATTGATGTAAGCAACCGACCAATATAAAAAGGCAAGTATTTAAATCGATATCTGTACAATTCCCTTTTTTTCAAACAAAATATTTCAAAGTTACACCAAAAATACCGAATTGCACACTAAATAAATCTAATTTAGGAAAACCATCACATAATTTACTTTTAGAAACATCGTTTATTCTAAATAAAACAGATTTAATCAGTCATCTTTATATAATTAACACTCTCCCAAAGAAAATTGCACTCCGCCTGGTAATAAAAAAATAACCCTAATATAACCTACCCATCACTCAGCCATATAGCATAAAACACCTAAATTTAGAGTGCAAGTTAATATTTTTGATAAGCAATTCGTATTTTTGTATTATATTCGATGGACCAACCATATTTTTGTGTGAATGCGATAAAAAAGGTCATCTTGTTTTGTGTGATTTTTTTTGTGAGACATGTTAAGTTACTCAATTGTTTTTTTGCAAAGCAGTCATTTATCTGGTATCCATTCAGTTAATTAGTAGACCTATTGAAAAAATATTCAGATGTCGCATTTAAAAATATTCCATATTCAATATAAATTCTCACAGTTTTTACTTCTCACTCAAGTGCGACTTAGTACCCTCACTCCATGTTCATAGCGCGAAGGTCGCGTGTAATCGGAGAAGCAGAGGTACTCATGTATAACGGACATTTGCTATCAAATGAGTAAGATATCAATGCGTTGCGATGCTAATTACATGTCTGTGATACACTCGTTCTAAGGCGTTACTTACTTCTTGGTAATAGGTAGTTGTTCATAAAAAACATAGAATTCGAAAATATGTAAGTACTTTTAAAAGTTAAAGGATTGTTGCATAGTCTGTGGAAAAAGAAATGTAATGTCAAATTGTATCCCGCCTTTTTACCTCTTTGATTTTCTGCCATTGTGTCCACGATAGATTTATAATAATACGTTTTCGACTAATAAAGCCTACATTTTGTAAACCGAAATATATTGTTTTTATTACTTGAATCTTGTAAATTGACTAGGTCCTATTCAGACAGACTTGCGAAATAAACTATCTCTGCAAAAGAATACTTACTTAATAAAAAATCTTGATAATGTTAATTTTAATTACTAAACTAACACTATTAATCCTTATTTTAAAATCTCTGTATATGTATTTTTTTTGTTTTTATTATAAAATCAATAAACTTGTCTTTTATATTACTTACTTTAATATTTATTCTCACTGAACGTATCGGTGTCGCCTATATTTAAAAAAATATATTCGTATTGGTATCATTTCGATGCATTTTCACTTTATTCACATTTTTGCCATCTTTATCAGCAGTACATGTAATTATGCTGCTAAGCAGAAATGAGCCATACATTGGTTGTAAAAATTCAGTAAACGCTATTTGAAATGCCTAGAAAACTACTGAAGAAACTTTATAGTTAAAAATAGTTTTAATTTATATAATTCATTAAAACTTTAGGTACTAAATATATTAAAAAATTATCAATGCTTATCTATAAGCCAAAGTATTGGGTAAGTACCTGCTTAAAGAGTGAACATTATAGGCAAACGTAAAGTAAAATTAAACGAAGTAAAAAAATTACGCAAACGCTACTTTAAGTGCCTTGAAATAGAATTAACCATACAACACGAAACTATGTATCAAGTATGTCAAGTGTTAAGTGTCATATTTCATTAAAGAAACGAAATAATGAAAGTACACGCGAGACTGTTACGGACGCCCGATAAATTAGGAGGTCGCCCACAGCGTTCGAATAGGCTTCCACTGATAACAATGAGCTATAACATTACCAACTTGCCTTTAATCGAATGCGTATCAGACCTAGCTTAGCATAAATAACCCTTATACAGACCACCTTAAAGTCCACTTGCGAATATTCGCAAACTACACCACGTAAATTTAAAACACATGGAACTGTGGACTCTATGGCCTTCAAAATTAGCAACAGTATACTTAGTTCTGTTATCTGATAGATATTAAGTATGGCTTGTATAATGCTTAATCGCTACGGTTGCTATGAATACTAGTAGTCTAATAAAACTATATGGAGTGTAAACAATGCCTGCGGGTTCGCGAATTTGTGTGATTAAATGTTGGTAATTAGAATGAGTGCTAACGTAGCACTTTATATGCTCATTCGAGCGCGGCTTCCGTTTTATTGTTAGTTTTCACTTTGCGAATAGCGTCCTGAGTAGGGAGTGTACGAGTATCAGAGAGTTATAACATAATTACTCTGCAAACGTTCTGCCAGATACCATAGTCTATAATGGAAGTCTTAACTGTGCAGATACTATACCTAAATTATATATTTGTCTTTTTAGAAGTTATCTACTTTAGGATCCATTCTCATACCTACCAAATATACACAAAAAATCATAAGTACGTACTGTATTTATTTATTTGTTTAATTGCAATAAAAATATAAATATTGTAGCCCTGAATTCTGAGATAGGGTAACGTGTTACAAAACCCAGTACCTTCCTAACTATGTACAATACTATTGAGATTTGTTATGGTTAAGTGAAAGACAACAATAACAATAAACAAACTAGGTACGATGATAGTATTGCCAATATTTGAGACAGCTAATGTGTTTGTATGTATGTATTTGATGCGACAAGAGAGAGTCAGTGCGTGGAAGTGAATGTGTGTTTGTCTGTTAAACGAGCAATCTTAAAGCACATTTATTTCAATTAAGCATACCAAAGCTACATGTTAGAAACTTAAAGGGTCTCAGTTGCTTCACGGTCGTAATCTTTGAGCCAGTTGTGACTGGCTCAAAGATATATATAAAGATATTTTATTTTTAATTTGATCTTAAGAGTATTTTTTTGCTTTCACAAAACTTCTCAAATGTATAAAATAAAAGTTGTGATATAAAGTAAAAATGTCTTCCAGCAAAAGCACTGCGTGTTTTAGGAATTATATATCTATCTGATTTGTTCTGCCTTTTCAGTATTGGCGTTTCTAGTAGATATTTCGTAGAGTTTCTACGATACCGCCTAACACATTGGTACCTATATAAATAGTTTTCGGACACTAAGAACAATTAAAGGTTCATCATAATTTCTTACGAAACTAAATTCAAATTATTCATTCAATTAATAGTCATTAATAATAAATTGTGTCCGACAGACTGCTAGTCATCATTCCTGCTTCTCTTTAATATTATTTATTTATTTGTTATAATATTTAATTTTCTAACCCAAACAGAAAGTTCCCCCCACAAATGCCTCGAGAAAATCCATAAACGTTCTTAAAATATTTTTCCTCTATAATACCCTCATAACTTACGCCCAAGCCATGAGAGTAACTTACACGTCAAAATGTCAAACGTAAATCACGTGGACAGAGTAAAGAAATCGAGTACCTATTCAATACTCTATAAGAAATCGCTGTTCAATCTTCATCCATTTTTAAAAAGGGTTCAAACTTGTGAGGGGTCATTTAATAGACTATTACATTTAGGGCATGTTTAGTCAATACAAAAAACTCAATTTAGCTACCGGATGTTTCTTTCTTAAGAGGCACCCACTGTTGAACTTAGATCTCCCCTAAGGATCTCCAACGTAATTGATCCTGCGCTGTACGCAGCAGCTTCCCGCGACCTTTAGATACTTATTGTCGGTCCACCTTGTGAGAGGACTACCAATGCAGTGTCTCCCGGTACACGGTGGTTACTCAAGGACCGTTACCGGACCAACGGCCATCAGTCCTCTTCGCAATGTGCCATGCGCCCACTGCCACTTAACCTAGATCTAACCATTCGTAAAAATGACGGCGTGTACTTTCTGCATTTTGTGTTTCATCAAGATCCTACCCTCCGCCACCCTGCCTAGTTCTAGTACCTTGCTAATTCGCATCATTAGTGACCTGCAATTACTCATTGCGGGTGCACGCTTATTAGTTCAGGAAAATTATATCGTGTGATTGTCGTAAAAATTACGAAAGGCATTTTACAAATAATTATTATAAAACATATCATTTTTATGTTAGTATAGTGCGTAATAATAGTTCCTCTACTTTATTTACAAAGCAACAGATTTTATGTCATTTGGCTATTTATTACTTTTTTAGTTTTATGTATGACCTGACCACGTTAGTATGACCACGACCTTCTGCAAAGGATGCAGAAAAGCATTTTGTAGGGAGCATGTTCTTTCGATGTGTAACCATTGTTCAGAGTAGGTTATTTCTTAAACTATTTAAGCATACATATAAATTCATGCAGAGGAAACTAAGAGTGTTAAATAATAATGTCCTTTTGTGTCTCATATAAAGTTCAAATATAAATACTGATGTTTTAATTCTTCGTAAAAAATACGAATGGTTAGTGATTTCGTTACTCCAAATAAAGCTAGGTTTAAGGGTCTCAATTCTTTGAGCTATGTCGGTTAACTTATTTCTTCATAAATGATGAGATCTGGAGAAAAACTAAGGTAATATTGTTGACTACATCATCTACTAGATCATATTATTTCTCTCTATAATTAATCTTTATAGGCAAGGGTTGGCAGATATCACTACTATCAATTTGCTACAATTATTTCTTATTGCTTCACCTAAACTCATAGTAATCTTGGCGATTGCTACTACTTTTGATTAGAGTCCATAATCTAAGTATTTTAATGTAATAAAATACATTAAAATACTTAGACTAAGGTCTCTGGTCAATAATATTATAAGCTCAATTAGTATAGGAAATGTGATTTGCGCTTCTTTCCGCTAGAGATGCTAATCACGATGTTTCCGCGCAAAGGTGTGTGTATTATTATTATTATTCTTAAGTAAGGGGCGGAGGCTGTATCTCAGAGCACTTATGGGATCTTTTGTACTTCCCCTTTCTTTATCACCCATCCCCGCCAACATCGAAAACGTTATGTATGAGTTTCACGATGTTGGCGGGAATAAGGTCTATAAAGTCCTCTTCGCCTGTTGGCTAGTGCATCTCAGTCACATAGTATGTGCTCCATGCTTTCTTCCTCCTCATCACATATTCTACAGACGGGGTCATCAGCTTTGCCTATTGTGCACAGGTGTCTTTTAGTGGCAAAGTGGCCAATGAGAGCACCTATGAGGCAGCGGATTTGGGTTCTGCTGATACTTCCCATTCTTTTAAGGTAGCCTATGTGTGAGGATCCTAAAATTTATTTGAGTGTGTCAGTCGGGGAGTGGACAACCGTGTATGTAAGGTTTTCGTGTATAAGCCCTGCCTTTCGTAGGGTGAGTCCCACATAACGTGCATGCCACCCCAGGCGTGGCTTATGTGTAACGAATTTCCCAACGTAAAAAAGGTGTCACATTCGCATTCAAATTTCTTTAAAAAATATTTTCGATTTGGTCTTTGAACCATCGCCTTCTAACTTCCATTAATTCCACTTGCTTCCAATTTAGTAGGTATCTCCTTTTACTCATTTTGAAGTTCTCATCTCAATGATTCTTAATAACGTCGCCTCTAAATATGCTAATATAATACAAAGTCAGTGAAAAGTAATTATAAATATACGGATACGGCATATTAATCAAAAAATCTGTGTTGGATGTCAAAGGAATATTTTAGTAACATTATTTGACACATTCTGTTTGTTTAAAATGTACTTTGATACTGTCTTGAAAATGTATTACTTCGTCCGTGAGCATGGCACATGCCACTGCGCCATGATATCGGGTTATTCACAAAGCCGCCGTGGTGGAGTGGTCAGTAACGCTGCCTACACATCGGGCGGTCCGGGTTCGAGTTCTGGTAGTGGCAAATGTTAGGGTGATGAACACGAGCATTTGTTCATGAGTCATGGTTGTTTATATATTTATTTAAGTTTATTTATAAAAATATCTAGATTATTAAGTATATTTGTCCGTTATCTAGTATCCATAACACAAGTTCTTAAAGATACTTAATTTGGGCTAGATAATTGGTGTGAGCGTAGAAATATATCATTATTATTAAATTATTATTTTTATAACGTTTTCTCACATTTAAACGGTTTCTTAAAAGTTAACTTGTAAGTATGTTAACTTTTTAGAAAAATGAAACTGTAATTTATAGAAATACAAAATAAGATTAAACTCTTTGTAAGCGACAGGCTGGCAGGCTCAAATTCACTATTTTGAGACACTCCATTGCCTATACTGCCAAATGAGGGTTTGTGTTAACTTACAAATCTTAATATTATTCATCTTATTAAGTTAATTGTTTTCTTTTAGAGAAACAAATATTAAAACAGCAAACTTTACTGTAATAACTAAAATGAGTCTGAAAACTTTATTAATCAAAAGAAACATTGTTTAGGCTTAGTAGGACCCATTACTTTGCCAAAGTAGTAACTTCAAATTTATAATTATAACAAAGCAACCATAGGAATATTAATATTTCATCACTTCTTCAAATGTTTTTTTTTTTCGGAATTCATATGTATGTTGTTCTGATTTTAATCATCTGTTATATTTATTGCAACTGAAAAAATATTAAAAATAAAATAAATAATATGTAGTTTGCAAGGGCATACAATATTCCTAAAAGAGTACTCTTCCAGTCAACCCACGAATGTTCGTAATAACTTAGTTGTAGTGTAGGTGATAGTCAAAAGGTAAATAACAGTGAAAAACTACATAATTATAATCAAATAAATGTTACTTAACCCTAGAGAGCCAACCTCCGTCGTATCGACGGGTAGCGTATAGTAATATACTTGTATCTTTTTACCGATGCGTCCGAATGCCGTGGTTTGGCTAGTCAACTCAGCTGCTGGTGAGGTCGTTACCGTGGCATGCACCGATAAGGTAAGTGTTATGGTTTTTGAGATACGTAGCTGTTGCCCGTCGTTTCGACGGATGGTTAGCTTTACCGTCAGTTTTAGTGCCATTATATATTTTTTACTGGCGCTAAAAAAGTAGGTTAATTTATATTGTAATCAGATTTTTGTATTTTAATATGCCATGTAAAAATACTGAATATTATGTCTTTTTTATGTGATTTCCCACGAAAAAATATTTTATGAAAAAATGTTCCTTTTTTTTGGAGGTCTAAGTAAAGTTACCATAATTTTATAAGGTAATAAGTAAAGTGGATTTTTAAAAGGTATTTTTATTGGTAAGCTTTTTAAATAACTATAATAGACATCAAAAGCCATCAATGTAGATTGATAATATTTTAAGAAGTTCAGCAACTGTTTCTTGTAAAAACATACATATTCCATATTCAGTATTAGTAAATGATGTCTTTTTGTAGTCAAGTTAATGTTTATTTTTAATTATATTACGACTGTTATCACATTATAATGTAATATGATAACAATACATTATAATGTGGTTTGCCTGAGTTTCACCCAGGCAAACCACCACACAGCAAGACCTAATGACACCGTGAGCTCCGTTTGCGTGAAACGGAACACTCCAAATTAATAGTTAAAGTGACGGTAGATTTAACTATTTCATAAAGTTTGACAACCTACATCTTTAGTCATCCCGTGACCACGAACGCTGAAAAGTGTTACGAAACGTCGGGCAATAATATCATCATGTAAAATCTAATTACACGCGAGTTAAATCCGTAAAAGTTGTTTTATTTATAATGTGTAGTGCTCGCGCAAATCTAAGAGAACAACAATAAAATAATTAATAGTGTAATAATTACTATTGGAATAAATAAGACAAGAAAATATACTATTTGTCTTTTTATTTTTACCACTCCGAATGGAGAATTTTCTAAATAAAATAAGTGAGAATTAGAAAAATGCACTTTTTTTCAGTGCATTTTTCTAGTATTAATATTTACGCGTTTGTATACGCAAAAATAAAATTATTCCATAAGTGAGAATTGATTGGTTCCTTGTACTGTGAGTAGATGTCAAAAAAGTAAAGTTGGATGGAATCACTTTTCTGATTGGCCAACTTTACTTTTTTGACATCCACTCACAACACAATCAACTAACTAGGTGATTAGCCAATGAATCTAATAGATCTAATTTTCGCAATTTTGTGGAGTTTTAGGAATTATAATTTGGGAACCTCAGATTCTAGACCGATCCAACAATGGGTAATTTTATCCACGAGGGCATTTTATAATAAAAGATTTATATTAAAGTGTTTTGTGTTGCTTTGTATATGATTTAGTTATTACAACTAACCGTAGTAATTAAGATTGAGGCAAGGCCTTTCAATGAGAAATCTCAGATCATTAATAACAGAAAGCCTTCTAATAGCATTCAGGATTCCTACACTCGGTAGCTTTGATAAAATTTCAGATTTAATTCTGCGGCCGTCAAAATGATATATTTTCAGTTGGAGATTCAGGGCATAGCCGTATTTTCCATTTAAATTAGAAAGCGGCTGACTGGTGAAGCACGCCCATATTACAAAAGGCCATAGCGAAAATTGAATACCTATCTAAGTTTATTTGTAAGTGAATTTACTATGATCCCTATATCTTTAATTATTCGTGAGGGTTGTAGAAGGATTTTGTTAGACGATTATCCTATGTGCTTTATGTCTGTTAAAAATGCATTAATTATGTTATAATTATAACAAGCTTTCCCTTTTCCCGCTTCTTAGATCTAGTTTTTTGTTACCTATCCACTATTCCATTTTGAATTTCTCATGTTAAAATGAAACTTAATTGATTTGAATAAATTAACAATTATTTTACTAAGTTCAACAAACAGTTACTTACTAACATTATAATATAGGCATGTAAAACCACACACCATATCATGTCAATCATTTCTTATAATTTGACCCACTGGCCTGACACAAGGCCTCTCCTTGTCATCGAAGGCGGTTTAGAAGTCCACCATACCACTCATACCAACTCAAGTCCTTTACTTTTTACTTTCCCATTAAAAAAATATTTCTTCAAATTCCGTCACCTCAACAAAACAAATACTTTCAACAAGCGTTATAAGACTACAATTACATAATATCAAATCTAGTTAAAAACAATTTTGGTAATCTATCCGAGTACCAACTACGCTTAGTACTAGGTACGTGTAGTTCAAATTTAACGATTGATACGTAGAACCATGGCCACGACGCCATACGAGTATGAGGACAAAAAAGTTTTGTTTAATGAATAAAAGTATGAGCTTCTTTATCTAATAGAACGTAATTAAAAATTTGAGTGTTCTAAAATTGTAGTTTTTTACGAAAATAAAACGCATCCAGACTTTCCTGTTGTTTTCAGAAGTAGGTAATAATAGTTCCAGTTGCTAAACAGAATCTTGTAATTGAAGTTTATTAGTACAATGTGAAGCAGTTGGCATCAATCACAAGGCCTCAACCTGTTCGTGAGCTTCATGCGCAATAATAAAAATGAAGTCTATAATTGCAAGTGTATTATATAACATAGTTTCTATTTAAAACAGGCATAATATCATTATAAGTATACACGTTAGATAGATAGAATATTCGTTATTGTACACCATTAAATAAAAGTTTAAAATACAAAAGACTAAAATCAACATATTTAATGACAATCTAAAATAATAACACTTTAAGTGGGAAAAAAGCAAAGCCGCTTGTAAGTTGTGTCACCTGCCTTCAGAAAAATAAATATAAATAATATCCATTCCTTTGACCTGGCCGAAATAGTTGTTAGCTAATAAATGTACCCATGTGGGAAGTTACTAAAAAAATAAATTTGTATTTATTGATGATGGATGAATGTAATAGCGTAAGTATTTCAAATAGTTAAGCATTTGGCAAATCTCTTTGCCGTAATGTTGATTAGACGTGCGTCTTGCCGAATTAATTAGTAATGTGGCTTACGCACTGAGATCTAGACATCTAATGAATTTGGGAATTACGGAAGCTGACTATACTTTTGTATAAAGTAAGACCTATTCAAGTAGAAGAAGGAATTAGAAGAAATACCTGTGGGACTAAGTGCATTAAAAGATAAGTTAACAAAGCCCTCAATTTAAATAAAGAAAAATACAAAAATATTTCTATATGAAACTTAAAAATTATTGCGTAACCCCATGAAAAAACTGGAATTTCTAGAATATTCTCATATAAACTATTGCACTTTAATATAACTCGTATATCCTAATGCGTATATTATAAATGCGAAAGTGATTTTGTTTGTTTCTTACGCCTTCACGATTCACTACTACACCGATTTAAAAAATTCTTTCACCACAAGGAAGCCACATTATCAGGCAGTAAAATAGGCTGTATATATTTATTTTTAATTAGATATGCTTACGGAAATTACAACATTTCAGTCATTATTTCACATGAGCGCTGTCATTTGTTATTTGTTAAATAATTTAAGATCCCTTTGATACTTTATTAATCGTGAGCTGCATTCGCAAATCTTAAAAGTAACGCTTTTTGCCAATGTCAAGTGAAAATTTAATCATAGTTACAAAAAATTGTACGGTGGATTTTGGTTAAAAATGGAGTCTTTCAACACGTGTTTCTACAACAAGAACTCGGGAGAAACTCCTTATTATTATGGAGATTCCTTTGAAACTTGACATTTAACTATTCTATTCTTAATTAATGGCGTCGCGACGCATTAAACGTACGCATTTTGCCAATGTCAAGTGAAAATTTAACTAAAATAAAAAACATTGTACGGTGATTTGGGTTAAAAATGGAGTCTCTCAACTCGGGAGAAACTCAACATTTAACTATGTTTAAGTGTGAATAATTAAGGTGAAATTAGGGTAAAACAAAGTTCAAATAAGTAACCAGTGAATAATAAATAAGGAATATTAAACATAATAAATAATTATTATTTTTAAATTCTTAAATCCCCTATGAAATCTCGCACACCTGCTGGCGTCAAATCGTCAGAATCTGAAAGAACCCCGGAAATCCTAGACGAATTCGGATGATGTCATCAAATTCGGCGCGGGGGATGCGGTTGACTCGACTGGTGCGCTTCAGCAGTTATTTAAAGACATCATCGCGATCGAAGCCGCGGGTAAAAGCTAGTAATAAATAATTCCTCAAGTAGATTTAAAGACAAAACATTATACGTACTTCAAAATCTCCAAATGGTGTAAATACAAAAATTTGTTTTAATTTCAAATAATTATTATATACCTTTTCAATAGTAACACTAGTATGTAAATATCTTTAGTTTTCAATAAGCAATATGCAATATAGTGCTCCAGATGCCTGTGACGGATTCAGTACTATAATGCCTCTGATGTTTTGTGCATGAAAATGCAAATTAAAACGAACACAAAATATGCATAAAGCCGCAAAGTGCCTAACTGATAGATAACGGCAACTTCCTAACTGATGTCTCTGATAACTGGAACATAAAATTACAAAGATAAAGTGCTTCATATTAATCAGATAACATGATGTCACCAATTAAGATACACATGCGAGGCTTACCGTGGCAGTTTTTTGGTAAACCAATGTACCGAACAGTTTATTTGTAATATCTATACTTATATTATTAAGCTGAAGAGTTTGTTTGTTTGGTTGAACGCGCTTGTCTTGGGAGTTACTGATTCAAATTGAAAAAATATATTTTTGTATTAAATAGTTCATTTACCGAGGAAAGCTTTAAGCTATTTGTTTAAAAAAATCGCCGCGCGGTCGAAGTCGCGGCGCACGAGTAATACTTTACAAGCATTTATCACCGACTTCGTTAGGGTAATTGTAGATTTTGCCAACAAGTTATCAATCTAACCGTCGCAAAAAGTTCTTTTCTTGGATGAATGGTATGTCCTTTTCTGTAGGTATCCCTGACAAAGCGCGTGCGAAATTTCACATTGCCTTTTTATTCACGGTTATTTATACTAATAAGAGGAAAGATTTGTGTGTATGTTTGTAATATAGGCTCAAAAACTACTGGATCAAAATTCAAAATTATTTCGACGTTAGAATGTTACTTTTTCACTGAGTAACATAGGCTACATTTTATCGCAAAAAAATATACGAGGATAAAATCGCGGACGGAGAGCTGTATATTAATGTAATTATTATTTTTTGGGTTCTATGTATACAAAAAATATGTGATGCAAAGGCTTTCAAAATGCAAAAATAATTATCTGATCTGACTAACTCTAAGATTTCCGTGAACACCACACTATAATCTCCACTCAGTAATTGTACGATTATCTCAGCATCTTCATTTCAGTATCTAATCATGTTTAATTATAAATTTGTTATTTTATTTATATATGTATATTATATATGTAGATAAATACCTAATACGTGTGCATATTCATTTTTCTATGTATATACTTCTGCTTTCTATGTTCATAAAAAGTATTTGACAATTTTTGCATTTACGAGGCCTGGCCTTTCGACCATTCTAACAAATATTCATGGGTTGACTGGAAGAGATCTCTTCTAGAGATAAGTTCGCGATTGTTAACTATGTTTTAGACAGCCGTATTATGTATTTTATATGCAATAAAGAGTATAATAAAATAAAACAACTTTATCACCACTTTTATTAAAAAATGTCTTGCAGTGACAAAAAAAAATACCGAAAAATTTTACAAAACATCGAGCCAAAATATCAAAACCTGAAACCTTGATATATGCGAGTCCAGAAAAATAGTTTTAATTTGATAATCCATTGATCTGTCCGCACGCTAAATATCATTTCATGACTATCTCTCACGCACGACCCGCTCCTGTTAAATGTGGTGATAAATTTGCCCACTGACCTAATTGAGTTACCAAGGTTTAATTTAATGGATACTCTTCAGAACTTTGAAAAAAATGTTGCGGTTAAATCTTTGAATATCTGTTCTTATTCGTCATTTCACGGGATACTCGGAAAGTTTTTTAAACAAGTAAAAGCAAAAACACAAAAGCTTTCAACGTTTGTTAATGAATTTACTCAGCCATTTGTGTAAACCTGTTACAGCTTGCTGCTTGCTATTACAACGCTAATTATATTTTGGGTACCTACTGTGGCTAAAATGGCAACACTGGAACTCTCAGCTTCGAACTAAGTTTTTAGGTAATTATTATTTTTAATCACAAGCTCTCATATTTATATGACCCAGTCTAGATGAAATTAAAATAGACTCAAAAGGTGATCAAATTCTGTCACTTGTAACTTATTGCATTGTTCTCTGATAATAATCCTAACTTTATTGAGTATATGATTATAGAAGATTGAAAACAATTTTTACGAATTTATAGGGAAAAAAATATTTAATAAATTAATGATAAATAGAGAACAAGGAAATAATAAAAATAGTCAAACCCAATTTTATAAAAAAATATCTGTATTTAAAAAGTGGTGTATTTGGAACAAGCGGTGATAGGAACAATCAATAACTAGCTTCAAAAAGCGAAAACAAAAATAGGCATAAAGGAAAAATAATTAAAATTAATAATGTATGTACCAACTGTTATAAAAAGATGTTACGACCATTTTCAACTTTTCTCCTTCCATTATAATGAACACGCTATCTAACAAATAATAAAAAATATAGAAAGAAAAAAGCTTAACTTTACGACCCTCGTAGACGCAATATGTCGCATTTATGGCGAGCCGCAAACATACTTATAGAGAAGACATCTTAGGGACCAGCTTTTCGTGCTAGGGATTATGAGCCGTACTTTATTAAGAAATAACCGGTTTAAAGGATACTAAGTGCTTCGGGGATACTTTTTCAATGTAAAGACATTAGTCTTCGGCGATTGCAATTTTCTCATTTTGCAACTCAGTGGTTTACTACATTGAATCTTTTTCCTACTCTGCTCTCCATTTGCCGATTTTTATTTCCATAATTCAAAAATTGTTTCAGAGTGGATTTTGTGAAGTGTAACTGGCGTTATTTTTATGCACTAGTATTCGTGTCCGTGTAACGGATGATTCATGAGAATTATTCAACTAAAATATTTGTGGTGTGTGAGCTTGAGAATTTTGTAGTTGTTTTCACTACCTCACCAGTCGCCATCATGAAGTCTGTTGCTAATATTTACATTTTTGGGGTGAAGTAATTTAATAAAAGTTTTAGTTTTTGGAAATTGTTGTCACAGGAACTGGTCTTTGGTTTGTTCTATGGCAGCTTTAAGACTATGACAAAGAAACATCTTTTTAAAAGAGGTGGTCTAATGATCTTTTTTATTAATGTAAGTTCTAATAATGTAAGTTAGGTAAAACCAAAATTCCCGCGTTATGATACAAGACGAGTGGATTTTGGACGAATATAAAAATTTTAGTCTTAGCTACTTCCTAAAGTAGTAGGTATCTCGTAGTCTTAATTTGGGTTGATTAGGTCATTATAGATACTTATTTCCTACTTAAAAATAAAGTTTTCGTATAATTTTCAAAGATAAGAAAACAGAAATCGAATTTCATTTGGAATTCTCGTAAGTGATTAAAATTCGTCATATGTGTGTTTAACGTAAGTGTAGAGCAAGGTCCTTCGTCTACGAGTGGTGACGGTCAAATTGACGTCAATATCTTGAATTGAATAATGGGATAGACGGAAACCTTGGACTTGAGTAGGCTGTCCATAGGCTGTATTTAATACACATTCATCTGGAATAAAGCGGCGTCTACGTTGAAGACATTATGCTGGCGTTTTTTCAACACGAATGCCCTAGAGTTCGATAAAGAGATTCCTCGGGGATTTATGCTCGCCGACTAAATATCCTCTAGGTAGTAGCCACCAAGGTTCTCGCTTTTTAAAAAAAACCCATCACACTGAGAAGGCCAGCTCTAGCCACCAGCATTAGTTAGTCAACACAAATGCTCTAAGCTTCAAATATAATATACAAATGCACAACAACCACCGTTTTAGAGCGCGATGGAAATCCTTGTTCATAGAAAACCTTACAATTATCGTATCACTGTTGAGCATAAGTAAAATGCTTGAATCGCGCTCATTCGAGACTCTAACACCTTTGTCGTAATCGCTTCACCTTTCGTAGGCACAGCTTTAGATTGCTTTAAAATAATATTGAAAATTCATTTACTATTTCAATATGTTATTTCAAAAAGTTTACTCAAACGTGAATCAACTTGGAGCCAACCTTCTTCACTAAGCTTTGTATATTTAACCAGTTCACGCACTAAATAAATCCACAACTCGTACTGTTCAACGTTGGCTTCTATTACATTTGATCTCTTCTATTTACTTCGACGTTTTTATTTTCGTCCATTTAATGGTGTCTAATGAGTTTGCTTGGTTCTGTTTTTCCTAGGTGGGTGACGAACAGTCCAATCACAAAATGCTATTCGCATAAAAATTTCAGTGCATAAAGCGAGATCAACCGTCACGATGTAACGTCTCTGGCTAACTCTGACGCCCTCTGTCATGACGCATTAGAAGGGTATCGGTTTCAATTTATTACTGTAGTGAGATTTCCATTTGTCTATCATGACATGTGATACGTTCTATTGTGTCGCATCCATGATCAGAAGCGATCCGATCCACGTCAGAGGTCAGAGGATGGGAGAGGCGGGGAAATTGTAGTGTCAGACACACATACCTATGCAAGAATATCGTCAAAATGTGACATATTCATTAGGGATCATCACAACACAACACGTCGTACGTTCGGCTTGAGACAATAGTTTTTACAGCCCATAGTTATTATGATGTGCTAACGGAACAGCCTCATTAGAGTATCGATAACAACCCAAATAGCACTTTTCACCCCATGCTAATAATTTGGCTGATTTGATTTCTATTTAACGACGCACATGATATCACGTCCTAGGCAGTGGCTGGTGACGTCAGCTTTCGCACGTTATTGACACCACCAATCCCTCGTTTAATTTTATTACGTCTGGGTTGGACTCTCCTTGCGTACCTACTTTGTAATTTGGGCTTGGTTACGCAAAATAGAACCAAACCGCAATTTTTATTTAAAACTAGCTGTACCCTGCCACGCTTCGCAGTGGCACATTGTGATTGAATGGTTGAGAAATGAGAAACAAAACAAAGAATACATTTCATATATTTATTTTGCAATACTTGTGGATATACAATATTTTTTGTTTTTCCACTGTCTGCGTAGATATAAAGACTATCTGGTTTGCCGACTCGGGAACACGCAACATACACTCTAGCTATACCCTGTACCCCTCAAAAATAAAAACAATCCTTGATGCGGATTTTACATGTTGGCGACTGGCCACCACATTGTCTATAGTTTTTTGATTGACGTTGATAGCGGTTGCCTAGTTACGGTTGTTATTTTTTCATTACTATTGCGGTTGTCAGCGAGTGTTTTCCTCGCTTCTGGCAGATGGCGCGGTCACTGGTACACAGCTGATCGTTAAAAAAACTGTTTTCTCGCGGTCGCAGATATGTGACTGATGCAAAAAATAGATAAAAACAATCCTTGATGCGGATTTTATATCATATTAAAATTTCAACTCAATCGGTGCAGAACTTTTTGAGTTTTTGAAGCATACACAAACCAACATAACATTTTTATATATATAAGATGTTAATGAAACGTTGCAAAATTACAAGCAATTACATTAAAAAAATTCAATAAGGCCGATTATGTTAAATTTGCGAGGCATAATATTATCATCTATGTAATGAGTAGTGAATTGGGAAAGTGATGTTACGGTGGGGCGATGCACGCTGTATCCATCACTGGTCGCATATCACAGAGATGCGCGTTTCGCTCTTTTTAGATTTGTTAAAAAATCCAAATGAATTTTTGAGAATTATGTTCACTAAGTATTGATATCTACCATAAAATACATCAACTACTAAACAGAGGTTTATGGAACTAGTTTCCTTAACCGATCGAGAAAACTAACGATATCTACTAACAAATATAATAATCAAATATTATAATATACATACTTGTATAAAAGAATTGATTGTTAGCAATTGATTGCTAAGACTGGTTCTGTTTTACGTAGCTGCGTTCGTTTGTATACCCGACTATTACCGACATTTTTATTGTACTTTTATTGCCATATACAAAATTACAGCTATCGAGAATATCTTTGTCACATTTGGGTGAAGGTTCACGAAATGTGTTATTACAAATTTTGGTAAAAGTTCAGATATTAGGTAAGTTTCGATTTAGAGCTTAAAATCTTAAAAGTCACCTTTTATTATATAGGTACTTATTTATAGTGAACTGTTGGATTAAATTAAATCAGTTTCTATAATTTGTTAATATCTACATGTTATTTGATGCATATCCATACACTACAGTTTAGGCGAAAACAAAGTCTTTTTTTGTTATCAATAAAGGTCTTTCAACACCCATGGATCCATGGGTGACATGTTATTCCTTTGAGCTGTTGCCATTTCATTATTAATATTTGTTATTTCTACAACACGGATGACAAAACATAAAGTAAAAATGGTCTCGTATGCTAAGCGGCGTTGCTATAAACTTTTGCTACACCAATATGCCAGCTGCTAGCTCTGAAAACTTTTCTTAATGACAGAAACACAAAGACACCAAAAGGTAGTGCTATTTGACTCCATTCTACTGTAAGGTTTCCACTGGGATAAAACTACGATAGTATTATTATCTCAACAACTCGGGTGAGCCATAACGGTTTGTGAAGATATACACCAACATTGTCTCCGTGTCGCACTTATCGCACCAGCACTAATGCACACAGAGACTATATGCACGTATATCTATAGTCATACACAGAGATAAAAATACCCAGTGAAAAATATAATAAAGAATATTTTTCAATATTTTGATTTTTGGCTTAGAACAAGTTTTCAAACATACCGTAGATATAAACGTCACCATAATTACAGCTCGAACACAATGCGTGCGATAGCAAAAACAAACGGCTCATTTAATTGAGACCACGTATTTCACTGGCGAGTCCATTGTAAGTGGGGCTCGGCAGCTGTGACGTCATTACGTTTTTTTATTACCCAGTAACGGAGACGAGCACCACAAAATAATGAGAGTACAGAAGGTAAACATCATCTCGCGGTCTAGGCCCCTGCCGTTTCGGTACATAATCTGTACCGTATGGATACATGTTCTTTACTGTGTGCATTTAGATGAGAGCTTATTAACCTTCTCCATGGTCTCATGGTTCGTTCACCGGATTTAGGCGGAACGTGACAATGAGTCATGCTTTTTCGTGCGTGCAACTTTACGAACGTGAGTGCCAAGCACCGGGCTTACGTAAGTCAGACAGTACAACCTTAGCACTTTGGGCTAAAAAAAATCGCTAAACTCTTGATTTGGTATACTTGTTAATTGATTATCAACTAACGTAAGTTTTGGCCTTGTTTTGGCATAGTTTTATGGTCAGCTGTCTGTCTGACATCAATCCTCCTTGGAAAGCAGCTGTGGCTGGTTTGCTGACACGGTGCGAGTGACTGCCTGGTGAGATCGATCCACAGGTTCAGAAACTTCCTCAGTCATAATTTACGACACCAACGGGATAAGTCCTATATTCATGAACGGCAACTGCACCGGTATCTTGTATCAATCGTCATTTGCCTGCCCTGCTCCCAATATTATTTGGGGTGGCGTAATACGTAATCGATATCTTGTATCAATATCCCGACTAATATTATAAATGCAAAAGTAGCTCTGTCTGTCTGATACGCTTTCACGCCTAAACCACTTAACCGTTTATGATAAAATTTGGTGTAAAGATAGTTTGAGACCCTGGAAAGGACATAGAATACTTTTCGGCACGACAACCAACATTGACGCTTGCGAAGCCTCAGGCGAACACTAGCACAATATAAAAGTTAAACAATTTTCTACAATTTCAATTCTAGAGCTTGCCTTTGGTTCTCTGTTTGATTTGTGTCAACGTGTAGCGCACCCAAAATGACTGCAAAACAAAATTGAGTTTTATTGAGTTGTAAACCGTATTGTAATCAAAGATGTATTCATGGGAGCGTGCTCTTTACGCCGCGTAAATAAATATGTCAGTGATTGCCACATGTTGAATGCAATCAATACCCACGTTATAAAAAATAGAAAAAAAGAACAGCTATGCTATCTATCAACACTAAATATGAATTATGTATTAGATTATGTATTCGCTTATACATATATTATTTATTTATCGTTTATTGACCTATTATCACCCATTATATATTTAGCTTCGTTATTATACTTAAATTAATAATACTAGAATCAATGAATATCAATCATATATAAAGCCGTCTTTTCTATGTCGGAACTCGTATTGATGTCCGCGATACAGGCTTGTCTGTATGAAATGGATTGTGTATTTTTTGTGTTCTGGAAATTACGCATTTTTCATTTTAATTTTTTTCATACACCGTATTCCCTAGGCATATGCATTAATTTATCAAAATTGCATTAGCTTTTTCATCTATTAATTCTTAAATTAAAAAGCTTAGTTATTCATTTATAATTTAAGTGTATTCAATTTCATTTTAGTTGTACAGCGTGCCTTTATCTGTTCTATATGCTGTTGGAGTGCAATCAAATAATATAAACAATGTATTGCATTTGGGTATGAGGTAAAGATTAATACTTAGTTATATTTCATCACATCATCACATCAACAGCTCATTTAATGTCCCCACCGAGGGGCTCGAGCCTACCCCACATTAGGGGCGATTAGGCCCTAGTCAACCACGCTGGCCAAGTGCGGGTTGGTCGACTTCACACACAACCTATTCTTCATAGGTGTGTGCAGGTTTCCTCACGATGTTTCCCTTCACCGTAAAAGCGTCGATTAAACGTACATATGAATTCAAACTTTGAAAACACATTGGTACGTGGCGCGGATCGAACCAGTGTCTCCCGGGTGGGCGACGACGCTCTTACGCACTACGCCACCGACGCTTCCTCCAGTTACATTTACTATTATGTGATTTACATTTAAGGATTTGTATACACTCTTTATTTAAGGTTGTCTAGAAGAGGTCGTTCGCACAGCGATAAGACCGACTATTGTGTTTGTTATTGTTTTCTTTTTGTATTAAACGCATTTTATTGGCGCCTCCGTAAAGCATATTCTATTTTGTCTCGTTAGTCAGGTGAAAAATTTTCTACGTTCTAAATTCAAAATACGACATCGACAGGCGAGATGTCGTCGCTGTCTCTGACAAAATAATTGGCCAAAATATTCGCTATAACAATTTTGATGCCTCTCGTTATGTGTAAATAGCACCTATTATCGACAGGCTCGTCAGCACATCAAAAATATTACAAGCTTCACTTCAAATATCGCCTCTACTACTAGAGAATACAGTCCACACCGAAGACATTTTACGCATCAAGAGATGATACAGTATTTTACGTTTATTACATTATAAACTGAATAAATACGTATTTCTGTACATTTAACGCGTAAACGGGTACAATTTATGTGACATAAAATTATTTGCAACATTAATATTATCTTGACATTGTAAGGAACTGTCAGGAGTTCGTAGATATTTTACTGAATGCGAAATAATATTTGCCATTGGTCTGTCAGCGTTATGCATTTATTCCATACTATTTCGGGAGAACATTCTGGAGATGCAACAGAAATCGTAAATATTTTAGCAGTAGTGTGTTGAATTTTAAGTGGTTCGGATAAATTTCAATTGTTGGCAACTGATGGTGATGCAGGTCTTCCAGCCAAAATGCACCATATGTCATTGATTCAAGAACGTTCTTATTTCAATAAACTGTTACAGAATATTAATTTGCTTTTATTGAAATTATTCTCGACATTATCTTTCGAATAAGTTAGGGTAACTTAGTCATAGTGAAATAATATCAAAGTAATAAGTTCTAAATGTACAAATTATTCCATAATAAGTTCTAAATGTACATTGTAACCAATGTTACAATGGACAATAATTTTTCACACAGAACAAAATAAAATTTAAACTTGCTAAAAATTCGTGATCTTCACAAAGTATTTCCGAGCGCGCTAGCGAACTTTGCAACTAGTGTAGTATAATATTGTATGTGATAGTAATACGAGTAGATATTATAAGTACCTACTCACAATAAGCAAAGTTCGTTATCAAACAAAGAGAGCAGGAACAAATGCATGCCATTAATACCTACTATACTTACATTCTACGTTTCATGTAGATTTGTATACCATTTTTACTTTCTCGTACGTAGTATAGAGGAAGTCTTGTAATCGTAAAAAAAATTACACGTTTTGGACCTCCCTAAGTCCAGAAATATTTTTTTTGGAATTATGTCTGTGTGTGTGTCTGTGTGTCTGTGCGTTAGCACGATAACTCGAGCACGCTTTAACTTATTGCAACCAAATTTAACATGCGTGTATAACATCAAAATATAAAGTTTCTATCAAATTTTGAGCCGTCGATCACGAAAGTTAAGCAACCAAGTGCGCGGTCGGTACTCGGATGGGTGACCAAAATTTAACACGCATGTATGATATCAAAATATAAGGTTTCTGTCAACCTTTGAGTCGTTTCCGGTATACGAGAAAGTCAAGTGGAGACCCCTCCCGATTTTTATTTATATGTATAACAAACTTTGGTACTTAACTATGGCATTATTACTTAAAAAATGGCAAACAAGTAATAAAACAATTACGATATCATTGACGTGAATTAAATAGGCATTATTATGGATAACTCAAAAACTACTCGTCAGATGTCGATCCCATACGACAAGTGGTACTTGCAAAAGTTAAAAGAATCTTCGAAATGTAAAGAGTTATGAGCTAACGCACATAAAAGAAATACAGTCGATTTGAGAACCTCCTCCTTTTTTAAGTCGGTTAAAAACATCTCTAAAGTATGAGTGTGTCTTTAGTAAAACAATAAAAATTATCGTGTGCTACGCATTATTTTGCAAAATCTTAAAACATTAACAATAATATTACGAAACGTTTTGCTCTGTCTTCGAACACGTTTTAATGACTCTCGTCATGCGATACTAAATAATTATGTCGACGTCACACACAATACAACGGTAATGAGGAAAACTACGTTGTGAAGCAGGAATTCCTTTTCAGTCAGTCATCAGTGAAGGCGAACGAAACGCGAGCATGAGAAACTACCATGGGAAAATGAACATATTTTATGTTGCTTTTAGCACTAAAATATTAAAATAGCGACTTGGCCAAACATTCCTATTCCACGGTTTTCGACCGTATTCAACTGTATTTAACGCTCTTCAAAGAAAGAGGAGCTTCGCAATTCGACTATATATTTTTTTATGAGTGTTACCTCTTATCTCTTTACTGGGTGTACCGATTTTGAAGATTCTTTTAAGGTTTGGAAGCTGGTGCTCGTTATGTGGTCCCATTTAAATAAAATCGACATCTGACGCGTACTTTTTGAGTTATATATTTTTTATTTATTATCCTTAATAATGCATATTTAATTGACGTCGATGATATCGTAATCTTATTATATGCTGATATTTTTATACTTAAAACACTAAAAGCAAACAAAACATAAATAAAAAAAACCGCCGTCAAAACTAAAAGCGGAGAAAAAATATTTTTTTTTAAAAATTCTAAATATTTTTTCGAGGTCAGTGCCAACCCCAATAAGTATTTGCAATAAACGTTATCACTTATATTTGGGACCGACCTAAAAAAAATAACATTTAAATAGATTTTTTATACAAAATTTAAATTTCTACGCTTTTAGTGTTGAAAGAATTTTTATTTTTAAATTTTTTTACTTGCTAGATTTCTTATTAAACTTTTAATTTATTAAATAAAATAGTAAAACTTCTAGGATAATGTATGGTGGTCTGAAAGTGGAACATATTAAAAAGAAATCACAATCATATTGTCCATTGAATAACCGGTGGAGTTATTGATCACAAATAGGAGTAAGTACGCCGCCTCCTCGGGACAGGCAACCTGACTATTTTGAAGCACTGCAATGCACATACTGCCAGATATGGCTTTATATGTAACCGAATATTACCTAAAGCTCTTTACAACCTTTTTGGGATTAGGAGCGTTAAAGCACAGTGTGACAGTATGTATTGTACATATTATGTATATTGGTCTTGTCAAAACTTAATAGCTTTTGTAATTATTGTTGCCGAAATAAACTCTATTTCAACCAAATAGGGTCTTCCAAAATCGATATCCTATCTAACTACAGCTCACGTTTACTTAGATTCATTCCATACATTTCCCCCACAATTATACACGAAGAAAACAATATTATGATGATTTCGCGAATCAGAATAACAATTTTGTTGTTCCATTTTTCAAATTAATTCTATTGGATGCTCCTAAAACAACGGAGTCTCTTTGTTTTCACCAAGATGTTTTGAACACAATACCTAACATTACCCAGAGAATTCTCAAAGGTCAATCACATACTAACAAAGACGGCAGAGAAACATTTTTGTAGAAAAAGGGCTAAGGACTGTGGTTTAATTACGTCTAAGTAAATAACAAGGTTTATTTAGCATACGACCTTATAGACGCTGATCTAAACTTTATATTAATTTCCATGACAGTGGATCAACTTTAGTGATTTTAATAAACAAGTATTTATCAATTTTTATTTGAACAAAGGCAGCGAATAACTTTAATTTTTGCACTATGGGTATGCATAAAATGATAATATTATGTCTACAAGTAGGTAGACAGACGACTACATAAAAAACAGAAAATTCAAAATATTTAAATCTGCTAAAATTTTTATGTAAAACGATAAAATAATGTTTGATTTAACAGACACTTATGTAAAATTTACATAACAAGGATTTCAACCAAAGTATAGTAAGAACGAATGCGACTATGAATGTGAAAATATAAACATGTCAATTTTAACTTTACTGTTTTATACAGAACTTCCACAGAATCTAAGTAGTCAAACGGTATTGATGTACCTATTTCTTAATATTTTTATGTTTGTCTTCCTCTGCCACTACCCATGACAACCTTGACACAAGACACAAGTAAGATATCCAGATTTATATCAATGACTAGCTGTGCCCGCAACTTCAATCGCGTGGATTTTCCGTTTTTGCAAAATTTTGCAAGAGGTCTCTGATGACCTTCTGAGTTTTTGGTGAAGGCGAGGACCTAGGTAGGTCCTCTAGCCAGTAAGTCGAATCACCCCAGAGAGGATTCCTAGCCAGTGAGCATCTTCCTCGGGAGAGTCTGTACCTATTAGTGTCTGTAAGGCGTTCGAGTCGGATGTTTAGTAGTTCCTAAGATAAGCGCATTCAACCAAACAAACAAACAATTTCTTCAGCTTAATAACATTATAGAGGCGTGATTAGCACTTGACCATTATTTTGTTATGGAGTTATTTTAAAACTTGATATCTCTTAAGATATTCATTAAAATCTAAAGATATCAAGAACAATTTTGTTCAAAATTAAATACTTGTGATAAATAATGTATCGATTTTGATAAGGAATGAATCATGTTTACAATAAAACCTTCCCAGATAGTGCATTACTTTAGAACAAAATTGAGCAGCAAAAAAGGTCAACTTTAACAGATAAATATTCTGTCACGGAGTTATTTAGGACTTTATAACGTGGTTGCAATCATTGAATAAAGGTATAAATAGCACATTCTTGTTAGGCATATACCGTCGTAGCCATGTCTTTGCTTTAAGTCCGTGAGAAAGTTGATAAATGCCTAATAATAATAAAAAATATAAGTCAAACTGAGACGCAAGTAGTATAAATTGATAGGTTCGTCATTAATAACTAGTTACCCTCTTAAATCCTACTATCATCATTTATTATCTTGTCAAAGCCCTGATATTATAAATGAATGTAATAAATCATTGCGTTGTCACATTTTTGATCAGATAAATTTACGGAATTTCTAACTTAAGCATCACTTAACCCTCCCTGTACCAGGTAGGGTGTGACATACCCCAGTCCGACGATAAACGCAATAATTTTAAAACTGTGAAAGCGCTGATCTTGGATTTCTCAGTAGCTGGTATCACAATGTTGCTACTCCTATCAGTGTTGCTAAGTCAGTTTGGGGGCCAAGAGAGCAGTAGGACCCTAAAGCGCTCGTGGGCATCACATATACCACCTCGAACGGCGCATTCGTAAAATTTTCCGATTGATATTTGAAGTTTTTTTTTAATTTTTGTGTGGCAAGCATCTTTAATGGAACAAACCTCATTACCATTAATATTTTATGTCAATAAAGTCTCAAATGAAGAAATGTGTAATAATGCACGCATACGCAACAAATCGTTGGTTCTTTGTTTTTAAATAATAACATATTTTCATTTCAAAATTTAACTTAAACTTAATTATTACTGTGTATTTATAATCACTAAATACTTAATTTCATCTAAAAAAGATAATTTGCCATTTTTGTTACTTTCATATTTTGGAGTATGTCACACCCCACCTAGTACGGGGCGTGACGTGCGGACTTTTAATCACCTGGTACAGGGAGGGTTAAAACGAACGTTACTATTATGACCTTGGAACATATCGTTACACATCTCAGTTTCCCCGTCCAAAATACAAAGTGACGAACAACGGGACAGTTGCCACGCAACATATAACTCATATCTCTCGCGGTCTCGACGGCTTATTGCTTTAACGCTTCCATAACTTTTTTCCGTGAAATTCGAAACATTTCGCGATTTAGACGTGTCATCTGTTGACATCACATAAATCAAGTTTTTTATTATTATTTTACTGTGGCTCGGCTCGTCAGTACTTTACGTGCAGGGCAGATGCTACCGAGCGTATATGAATTATTGCTTTTGGGATTTATCTGCTAGGGGCCAGGTGGTTGTTTAACTGGGAAACTCTTGGCCTTTATGTAATTACAAGGTGAGAAGCCAAAGCAAGCTTTATCTAGAATCGTGAACCGAAGAGGGAATGGTTATCGTATCTCTGATTATCGGACCACAACAGTATTGTGGACATTATTATTTTTGACAGATTTTGATAAAATGGTGGTCCTGGCTATGAACTTGATTTGGCAGTCCATTTTTTATATAAAAAGGTTAACAAATGACTTCATTTCACCTGATTGTCAGCAGATGTGGAGTGTAAATGCGAAGATAGCTGGTGCAAAAGGTAGCCGCCCTCGCCTTGCTGACCTGCAAGGTGCTTCTTCATGGTTCTTTTAAATGACATAAGATTACAGGTAGGAGGGAATGTGGTAGAAGTGAATATAGTTTCTTGATTGTAAGTCATAGAAATGAGTTGCCAAGTGTCTTAGTTTTTAAGCGACTCCAAAAAAAGGAGGAGATTCTCAATTTAACATTATCTTTTATGTGTGTTACCTCATAACTCTTTACTGGGTGTACCGAATTTGAAGATTCTTTTAATGTTTGGGAGCTGGTGCCATGTTATGTGGTCCCATTTAAGTTTGATCGACATCTAACGAGTAGCTTTTGCGTTAACCCTAATAATACATATTTAATTGACATCGATTATATCGTAATTATTTTATTACTTGTTTGTCTAAAAGGTTTCGAGATAGTTTCTTAAAAAATTCTGTACTTAAAACACTAACAAGCAAAAAATAAATAATTTTAAATAAAAACAACTAAAAACGGAGGAATAAAAATTTTGTTAAAAAAATCTAAATGTTTTTTTGAGGTTGGAGCCAACCTCAAAATTTGGAATATACGTTTTAACTTGTATTTGGGACTGTTCTCAAAAAACATTTAGATTTTTTTAAAACAATAGTTTTGAATGCGGCTTTTTTATTTAAAAATAATTTATTGTCGGAATAGTAGACACCTTTCATCGGTGACAATGTAAGCAAGCATTCATAAATACTCCTTGCAACTTGAGGAGAGTTCTAAAACATTGGTCGAAGCGAAGAGGGGGTTAATGAGATGCGGTATTTCCTAGTGCAATAAAAGAGCTAATTTATGATGGGTAAAATGGGGTTTTATTTGTGTATTTATAGAAAAGCACCTCGAAAAGTTTATGCGTTCTACTTCTCCCCAAACAGTTGTCAATACAGATGGAACCTTAATATCCTCACAATAAAATTACTTTTCTAATATTTAGCTTCTCCCCTTCTTACTTGAGTTGATATTTGGCTACTGAGTGTTGGGTGCCTCGACAGTCGTAAAAGTTTATTTATTTTATTAAAATCAAGATACCTGTTTACCGCGTTCCAAGTTATTGACCTGCCCAATACGAAATAGTATTAAATCATTGCCGATTTTATTAGTACTGGTTACGAGGATATAAAAATGAAACTGTGTTTAATACTAAGACATTTACTGAGCGCATTTTCTAATCACCACCTTATCCACAGCGATATTATCTTGAAATACTCAAATATGTCTTCAAAACTCTTCAAACTAGTTTTATTAAAAAATAGTTAATGAGTGTAATATTTTAAACTTTTGCGTTGCATTTAAAATGAACAATACACAATATTTTCTCACTATGTTTAGACCTGACACAATTTCTATTATTATGTAATCATAATAAAAAAAATCTAATTTTTCAAAGTAATATTTTTAAAGTAATATGTGTTTTCAGCGGGACTCTTTATGGAAGCAAAAAGCAGACGCAGTCTAAAATTGCCTCAGCCTTCTTGGACATGGGGGCAATTTGCAAAGTAATTGATTCAATATAATCCCAAACAAACATTTGCTTTCATTTTGGATAAACATTCGATACATACACGTTCGTTAAAATGTTAACATATTCATAGAATAAATTTAGAATGTGCTTACTCAATGTTGCTTTTGCTAAAATAATATTAACTTATTGTTAGAAAATTACACTTGTGTACCTCAAAGTTGCCTTAAAAACATTTCAGTACGAATGTTATGGAGGGTTTTAGAATGTTAAATTTTACGAGGATACGCCGCAATTAATATTGGATTTTGGAGGAAATTCAACTTTATTACGAATATATAAAAATCACGGTCAGGGAATTTATTTTAATCAGAAAGAATATATGTATATATACATACAATCACGCTTGTCATCCCAAAAGAGGTTGAGCAGAGCTTCACATAACATTCGGTTACACACAAAGGCACATCTTGCAGTATGTGACACACAGTACCCCATAATTCTGGCAGGTTATAGAATAATTTTTGCGTTTCCAAACGCGTAAATATTTTTAAAACTAGAAAAAATACACTTTTGACTGTGAAAGCAGTACCTCAGTAGCATAGTGGTTAACGCAGCCGCCCGGATTGCGGAGAATGTGGGTTCGATTCCCGCCTGGGGCAGGTCGATTTTTTCAGTATACTTTTTTCTAATTTTCTGGCAGGTTGCCAGCCTACACTAAAGGGGCACCAAACCCAAACATTAAAAATTGTTCAGTAAATAAACCAACTAAAGACAACGACCAGGATAAAATTATTTTACACTCAAAATCATTTCCGTAGTCCAGGTAAAGAAAATTATAAATATTAATTAGGTATACGTAAATTATGCTTTTTTATGATGACTTAATTTTGGTAATTATTGTGAGGTTCAGCCGAGTCGTTCCTTGTCATCTTCAGAGAGGAAAGTTGAAAATCAGCGGTTTCTTTCTATTGCAAGTCATAAGCAGAGCTGACACCTTTATGTATCCGTGTGCCACACTTGCTGTCACAGAAAATAAATTTTATTTAATTTACCTTTTTTGGCTGATTAGTATAAAGTTTGTATTTCTACGAATTTTAGTTTAGTTTAATCATATGTGTGTGTATGCAAATAAATCTATCTTTCTAACATAAGCATGAAAACAATAATTATTGCCTTATATCTTATGTGTGTGTATAATGTGATGCAAATAAATCTATCTATCTAACTTAAACATGAAAACCAATTATTGCCGGCCTTGTATTCCATGACCTAGATGAATCATAAATTCCTACTATAGAGATTATTATAATAAGCATTAACATTACGTGAATATTACAATAATATACCTAGGTACAGATTTTAATTATATAGCGCTTAGTAATATAGTTAAACACAACTAAAACCTGTGAGTGTGTGCAGTGAATATTCGTAATAAAAATATATTTTATATTTCTGAATAATTTTTACAAATAATAATATTAATTTATGTCAACGCTCACACCAATTGCCTAGCCCAAAGAAATTTGTGTTATAGATACTAGACAACGGACGTTTTCATAAACGTAATAATTTTAGATATTTTTATAAAAAATCACAAATAAATCTATGCAAGTGTTATTTTATTTTCTTCTTTTTTGAGCATGAAAGCTTGTTTTTATAAAAGTTTAACTAAATTTTTATTTTTTAGTCAGGATATTCATATTCTTCTCAGCAAACCCTTTCATTTGATGACTTCACTTAGATTTAGAATGCCGTCACTTAGCTAAGCATGCATTTTCATCCAAACTGTGTATGTTAAATTTCAGCTCAATCTAATACCAACAAATGGTCGAAAAATAGCGTGCAAATTTTGACAGACAACATACATACAAACACATAAAAGTTTGTAACAAAAGTGTCGCGCGTAGTATGGTTACGGCCTAGCCTTTAAGGTCACAGCACATATATCAAATTAGAAAACGATCGTAACCGTATCGCCTCTTTTCCCGAGGCTAGGCGATGTTGTCATGCTGACTAGTGTACGTTACAATATGTAGTTTCATACAACGAATACTAAGCAGCTCGAGTTGAGGCGATGCTGATCCGTTTCCAAGTTGACATGTGTGCTGTGACCTATAGGTAAAATTATGGTAACCAGACTTAGCACAAATTATTCGATTAATTATTAAATTAATTATCTCATTTCTGTATCACAAAAACAAGGAATTGAATTCTCTGCTACCAATCTACAATCCTATGTCACTCAAAAGTGACATGACAAAGCACCTTGCAGGTTGGCAAAGCGAGGATGGCCGTGTCGGCACATTTACTCATAACATCTTTCATACTATCTAACTTTTTATATGGTCTCAACTTTCGCTTACACTATTCGGTAGGATGAAATCATTACGATGAGGGCACTACTTTGAACCACGAATGAAGCGAAGGATTCTAGATTTTTTCTAATAGTTAGCAGTAATTCATACAATTTGCGTTCGATTTCATACAATTTGCGTTCGAATGATAATGTTCCAAATTCAAATATCATTTCCGCCCGCTAAAAAGTTCCTATCGGAAAAGAGCTATTTTGTTCCCACTTATTTAAGAACAATGCGACACTTTTCAAATAGAATGGATGGAAAAAGATTAGCGGTTTCAAGGCCCGTGTTAAGACAATGATCATGATTCTTTTTTTATAATTTAATAAAGTTCAATAAGCTATTTAGTAAGTACGTTTTAACCAGAAAAACAAACCGCGTTTAGCAACATTGCTTCATTTTTCGTAACCAAAAACACTAGTTAGCATGATACGTAGTTGTGTTGCCAGATTTTATGTGTTTTACGAAGTTTTTAGGGTTGCCCTTTTGTCAAACATATGACAGTAACGCGCCGCCGAAAACAAATATGGCCCGAGTTTAATGAGATTCCCGTCGCGGGTCGTAAAGTTGCAAACGTGCTGCTTTATAACGATACCTAACGTTTTGAAATTAGAACCGGAAAATGTTGAATATGTAAATAAAAAGTAAGTAAACCACACACAGTATTCAAGTGTTCACAACTTAATTTCGAGCTTACGAAAGAATCCACTCCTCTTGGTCCTAAAAAATAACCTGACCAATCTTACCATCTAATAAATAATGTCCATACGATTATTTAGAATAATATTGATAGAACCAACTGAACGGCTGAAATGCAAATGAAAAGACAATACACTACCGTGCGTTATGGCCCGGAAATACTTAGGGCCACTAAAGCCAGGAGTCAGAAGGAAACTATAGCCAGGAGCCAGAAGAAAGAGGAAGAAGATTGATAGAACCGACTATCAATGTTTTTTTTATACTACGAGATGGCAAACAAGCTTGCGGCCCAGCTGGTGTTAAGTAGTTACCGTCACCTATGGACACTTGCAATATTAATCACGTAATACTGCAAGTGCATTGCCATCCTGGGAACTAAGATGATATGCCTTCCATGCCCAGTAATTACCCTGGCTACCTTTCCCTTCAATCCGAAACACAGCGAAGTGTTTCACTAAAATAAGAAAGGCGGTGGTACCTACCCAGACGACCCTATTATATGGGTCTGCCACCTAGTATATTACGGTAATTCGGAGAACCATTCGACGCTGCTTAGTTTCGATCAAAACTGTAGGTATTGATTTTAATACTGAAATCTCGAACAAATTTAATGATACCTACCATGAAATAGGAATTAAGGAAATACACAAACAGTGATGTAACTTTTACCTATGATATCGTTTAAATAGGACAGCCAATTCAATATATGACCAATTGGGATATCCTGAGGAAAAATTGGATAGGTATTTGAAATATTATTAATAAATACTATAAGTAAAATAGCGAAGTGTATTTATGACCAGTACGTTATCCCCATATCATTATAAAGAGTTTTTTCAAAATATCATATTTCTTTTAAGCCTGCTTCCGTTTTAAAAATGGAACGCTGAACACATAGCGTGGTTAAGCCATTCAGGCAAAGCTGTCTATGTATTTAATTAATTTTTCAATCTTCAACCATACTTAAACTATACATACCTAAAATATTACGATAAAACTTTAATGAAAAAATATATTTTATCAAGTCAAGATTCCAAATTCTATAACCTGCTCTATGATAGGAGTAGCTAGATAGGAATTAGCATGCACTTAAAATGATAGGGAGAGCATACCATGCGCTTGCATTGCACGCTATTTTCCATTGATGTTATAAAAATCTCTGGAACTATAAAATATCTACGAGTAACAATCTAAAACAATAACAATCGAAAAAAACTTGTTGTGACATGAACATAATCAGCTATTGTACCTTTAAAAATCTTTATTAACATATCTAAATTATAAGTTTGTGTACCACTAGTAGTTAGTACCACTAATATCTTAGGGCGTTTAAATATAAAAAGCTAGTTGCCAGCGTTGATCCACTATCGCCTATCGATGCTTATTTGTTATGATAACCGCTACATAAAAAAGCTGATTTAGGCAGGGGCTGTCTGTCTATAGTAGACTGGAAAAACAGCGCTAAACGGAGCAGGTCGGCACTTTCCAGCGGCATTTGGAACTTATAGGCGTTTTCTCCATAAAAACTTTGAGACGGATCTGCACGATATCAGTTGGATGCACTTTATCTGCTGAAACACCAAGCGAGGAGACTCTTTGGTAGTGAGGCACTCGCTGAGGCTAATCTCTGGAGCCTTGAACACCGAAGGCGTGTAACTTGTCTCTCGGTCTTTTATCGGTTACATTTCGGAGAGTGTGCGGAGGTTCTTTATAATTTGATCCCCAGCCCTCACGACCAGGCGCAGCGAAGGCTTTCACCCTAACATTGTGGTGGAGTGGTCAGTATAGCTGGCTTCACATCAAGCGGTCCGGGTTCGAATCCTGGTAGCGGCAAATGTTTGTGTGACGAACACGAATGTTTGTTTGCGAGTCATGGTTGTTTATACATTTATTTAAGTTTATTTATAAAAATATCTAAAATTATTATGTATATTAAAAAAAAAAAAAAAAAAAAAAAATGTCCGTTATCTAGTATCCGTAACACAAGTTCTTAATGATACTTACTTCGGGCTAGATAATTGGTGTGAGCGTGGAAATATATTATTATTATATTATTATACCTCCCATCCACACGAAATGCTACGCTTCCTCTTTCATTATGCGAATAGCTAAGGAGTGGAGCTCGTTGCCAAGACCTGTTTTCGAGGATCAATATGATCTGGACATCTTTAAGGCCAGAGTGAACAAGCATCTTCTAGGCGAGCGTGTACCATCTTAGGCCTCATTATGTGAGATTGTGGTCTAACGCTCACCCTATTATACATAAAAAGAACACAGAACACAAGCGCTGATCTGCGCCGACTACCAGCGCGAACCGGTACCGAAACGCGTTAGTAGAACGGCTCTGGTAACCAGCATTCTTTATGTACACACCCTTATAAAAGAGTAAGAACACTCGATAAGCAGCTCTGTCCGAAGATAAGTCATTGAAACTCGGCGTGTGTCTGTCAAGTCATTTGCATAATCCAATCTGACTGTAGAGCTCTTTTAAAGTGAGTTAGTAGCTAAAGAGATTAGTTTAAGCAAGAAAGATCTTTGCACTAAGTTCCGACAAAGCTAATAACAAAACTCTTCAACAAATTTCAAATATTTCTAACTACTATGAAAAGGTCGTGCGAACTGTTTAAAGCTAAGTGTAAATTTTTCAGTTCTTTTACTGGATTTTTACATAAAAACATGTTCGTCTTTCATTTACAGTTCCACGGCATACAAGGGAAGGAAGTCATTAGACAGACATTAAGGAAGTCTTGTAATCGTCAAAAAATTCGACCTCGAGATTTTGACGGATTTACACGTTTTGGACCTCCCCGAGTCCAAAAATACCGTTTTTGGAATTATGTCTCTGTGTGTGTCTGTGTGTCTGTACCTACGTTAGCACAATAACTCGAGTATGCTTTAACTTATTGCAACCAAACTTAAACATTAAAATATAAGGTTGCTATCAACTTTTGAGTCGTCGATCACGAAAGGATTTTTTTAAAGAAATGGCTATAATAAACTTTAAAAACAAAAGAAATCCTTTTTCTTTGAATTATAAAATTAAAAGTGTAGTACTTAGTTTTGTAGGCCAGTGTAGTTTGCTAGCACTAGGATAAAAGGAAAATCAATAAACAGGACGATAAGCGAGCACTTCACTGCATGTTTTAAATACAAAGAAGTGCGTATAGTGGAGTTTATTGGTTTTATTGACTAAATAACGTCTTATCCATCGTCACAACTATCTGCAGCATACAAAGGTGCAACATCACAAATATTACAAACACATGCTTGAGGACAAATAAGATAACGATCGCGTTTGTTGCGACGACAAATATAGTTTACTTATGGCAATATAAACATAGTGACAACCGATAAGCAACCAGGGAACATTTCCATGATATTTTACAAACAAACAGGAGCTAGCAGTAACAACTTAGAATAACCTTTAAGTACTGACGTGGTTTAGTCATATCATAAACGGTGACTGACGTATCTCAGACGGCGTGATTAATAATGAAAATGGATTATTTCTATTTACTGATTTGCACATTATTTACTTGTATTAGGATTCGTTTATTAGTAATTTACGTTCAAAAACAACAAAATTTTCATATGAGAGCAATATTTATTTGGTACAAACTAAAGGTACCCTATATTTTGCGCACCTAGAAAAGTCGTGGCCGCAATAAAATTAATTTTAAATTTTTTTGTCAAATTTCTAATATTTTGAACATCAATCTAAATTATAGTATTGCTGTAGTGATTACTTTTGAAATCACATAAATATTTTGGAATAAATCACTTGTGTCAATTGACACTGCACAGCTCCACAGCCGCATGTCTTGTCACACCGCTAGTGAGTACTCGACTAATTAATCGACGTGTTTGATCCCGAAGCTACAGAGAAGGCCGCGGGTGTGTCTTCAAAGGCTTCGAAATAAGATTCATAAAATTGTTAACTCTGCGTCTGTGAGACACCCACGTCAGTACTTAAAGGATAAAACAAGCAATCATCAAGTTTAGAGATATCTGTGAGAAGAATTTAATGAATTTATACTGCGAATTTCCTAGTGGCGTATTAAGAAACTTAAGATATTTACGACCAAACAAAAATAAACATTGTTAATATCAAATATTAGATATTAATTTAAGTCTGTTATTTTGGTTTATTCAAAAACATTAACTAATACAAACATGATCGTAACTCTAAAAGAAACATGATTATATTAAACATATGCTTATTATGGTATCCCATACTTTCGACTTATATTTTCAAACATCGTTCTTCAAAGAATCAAACAATACAAAAAAAAAATCATTGTAAGATTTGAAATGACAGATATTTAAATAATTCATTTTATTATTGATTATTAAATATTGTTAATTTTTGGGTTTGGTGCCCCTTTCGTTTAGGCGACAGGCTGGCAACCTGTCATCATCACGGAGTAATGTATAGCCCATACTGCCAGATGTGGCTTTGTGTGTAACCGAATGTTACCTAAAGCTCTGCTCGACCCCTTTTGGGATTGTGAGCTTGAATAAAAATGTATGTATGTATAAAATAACTTATAAAATAGTTTATCTTTATTTATCAGAAGCAACTATGATTTAACAGCATTAGACATCCAGCGACTAGTACATACAACAATTAAAGTTAGAAGGTTGTTCATTAAGTGTTGAAATCATTCTATAGAAAGTTAGTTACCTGTCTACGCTATAAATCTCAAATTGAAATACAGCTTAATTATTTCATTAGCTTAATACAAACCTTTAGTGAGATTCGAATGAATGAGGAATAAAATACATTTGAGAGCCCAAACCGCACTCAACTTCTATTTTATTCACGTAGACAGACATGAACGAAATTGATTCGACAGATGGAACCCTTTCATATAATTCTCCTAAACTTTACTAAATCTAGTCTTGTTACGAATTGAATGCATTGAATTGCAAATTGAAATTTTATTCTGTTAACTTGGCAGAGAAGATCCTTTAAAAGGACTTTGTGTAATGGAATCGATGTTTCAGCAGTATTGTTAGATATTTTGATAGTTAGTGACAAAGGCTCTGAAACATTTCTCAAGCTTGAAGTAAAAGTTTAATTTGAATTGAGACTTTCTGTTATCACAACAAGATAGATATTTCATAGTAATGTCGGAGCAGAAATTGAAATGTAACAATATTGGAAAACATATCATTATTTATTGTTGATCTAGAGATCGACAGGTCGGGAAATCAATCAATTGCTTTGGCGTGGGATAATTGACTGATAGTAGTATGCACCTACTAGTAATCCTAAAGTATGTAGGTACCTAATCTGAAACTTGCATCGTTACTTGTTAGCATAAATTTAATCTCATAATTGTATTTGTCAGAGGCGTTACTACTACATTAATAAACCAATAAATTCCAGGATGTTAAAAAATCTGTCTATATTTAACGTTAAATATTTGGTATCTTTGAGCTACAATAATAATTAAGTTTTTAAGCTATCAAAATTCAACATAAAGATTAATAGTTTAAAATAATTTTCATATAACTTATTTGAGTGTGCTGAGAGTTTTGACAGACAAATTACCGATATACTCGTTGTAACATCACTTCCATTTAATTAATGGCTAGTCTTTAAAACAGCTCCTTACTAACATAACCAACATAAAATGATAAATGCTTGGAAAAAAGTGAAAGACATTTTGATGAAGAAGGCAATAAATTATGGAACCCATTAAAGTTTGAAGTCGAATACTTTTTATATTAATTTAGGTAGAGAATGTACACATAAGAATGATTTTATTCTAAAACAATATAACGAATCAAGCATTACAATTTCTCTAATTATTAATGCACGTTTGTAATTATTCACAATATCATTTTTTATACGATGTTACAATGATTGTAACCATACAAATTTCAGTACACTCCATACCATTTTGCTAAGTCAATACTGACGTAATTTGTGATTGAGTTCCCGCCAAAATAAATAAAACATGGAATGCATATTTATGATACTCGCATTTCAGTAGTAGAGTTTTTTGATATAATGGCTGATTGTTTTTCAATTTATTTCAATGCTAAATTCACGAATATCAGCAGAGATTTAAAAGTGAATCAATTCAGATATTACCTATGCACGACCTTCGGTTAGGGCTTATAGATACGTTTTGGAGAGTTTTAAATTTATAATGTTTTTTTTTTCAAATAAAATTTGGTAAGCGATTGTAGCTCGTAGTAAACAATGCTTTAAAGATCGAAGTATGTAATTTTAACTAAAAAATTTTCATTGTGCTTGCCCTTATCTAAATTCAGTGGTTTGATATAAGAGGTAAAGTTCTGATGAGGTTCTGATAGTCAAAAATGTTTTATTAATATAAAATCAATGACAATTACAGTCAACAGCAAACCAGGTTACCACAAAAAAGGCCAATTTTGATATTCGATTTTGCACTTTTTACTTTCTCGTATAAGTACGTAGTAAGTATGGAGGAAGTCTCGTAATCGTAAAAAAATTCGACCTCGAGATTTTGACTGATTTAAATGTTTTGAACCTCCCTGAGTCCAAAAATATTTTTTTTTACAATTATGTCTGTGTGTGTGTCTGTGTGTCAGTGCGTTAGCACGATAACTCGAGTAGGCTTTAACTTATTGCAACCAAATTTAACGTACATGTATGACATCAAAATATAAGGTTTCTATCAACTTTTGAGCCGTCGATCACGAAAGTTAAGCAACCAAGTGCGCGGTCGGTACTCGGATGGGTGACCAAAATTTAACATGTATGACATCAAAATATAAGGTTTCTATCAACTTTGGAGTCGTTTCCGGTAAACAAGAAAGTCAAGGGGAGACCACTCCCGATTTTTACGAAATACATTTAGGTTAAAAATTGTTTTGAGAAATTTTACAGTTTGTATAGGGTAACTGTAAAATTTGTACCTTGAAATATTTATATATATATTTCAAGGTACCTATAAAATTTGTACCTTGAAAATGACTGTACCTTTAATTTTACTTCATCTATTTCACAAATATGAACACACGAGAACAGTAAGTGTCGATAGTTATGAAATGGAACCACTAGGGGTACACGTTTTCCTTATACGTGCCGTAAATCACCAATCCATGCTTCCTTTTCTAAGTACCAATTTAAAGACACCAACTAAAAGAATGAATTCCGTAAAATTATTTTATAGATTTACGTAAGTACTAGCCTTCTTTGAAACAATATTTGACAAGAATGCTTCACGCAACATGAAAGATCTATTATTAGGCAAAGACGACCTATTATTTAGAATTATCCAAGTAATGCATTATAGTAAATTGTTCACGCAACTACTCTGGTAAATATCAATAAGAGACAGAGAGTGCGTGAGAGATGAGATCATTATAATTTGCTCTTGCAACGGATCAAACTTAATATTTAAACAAGCATTTTTTAAATTTCAACATTCACACAATGTAAGTAGATAAGTCAAGAGGAATAGCAACTACTAAGCTCTGAAGTAACATTATCTACTAATGAACACGATTACTATTTGTTAACGACAGCGTCATCCAAGACTGCCCTCCATTACTACAAAGAACTGACGCGAACTTGAAGGTAACGACAGGTAACGACTCAGAGCAGTTTTCGATTTGTTTACAAATATTAAGCCGGCCGGCGCTCGCGCTACACTCATAACCGCAGCAAACATACAAGCAATAATTTCACAAAAGCAAACACTGTCCGTTGCATACCTGTCGACCTGTTTGACGAGCTTGTTCGGATATTAGAAAAACATGGAAATAGTGCAAAGATCAAAGGGACATGTATACTTATAAATACGAATTTATAATTAATTTTATTCGAATTATTTTATTTTTAGACATTAACATTATGACTAGAAAATTAAATTGTTTTTGTAGTATGGTATTGGGCATTCTAACTCACTATCGCTCGGTCGCAGACGCGACTCGCTTGCTCGTTAGACAGTCCAATATCTCGATAAATCCAAATATAATTTGAACAGCTTTGAAAATCTTTAAAATGCTTTAGCGATCAAATTAAAGGTCATTTACTTAAAGCCCACGTATTGGACAGTGAAATAAAATTTATTAAACAAAAGGAATCACTCAAATTAGATATCTACTAATGAATAACAAAATATTACTATCTTGATTTACTGTGTATTTCGGAAGGCATATTCAGCCATTGATTGTCGTTGTAACTGATATCTTTTTGCTACTAATCAATCCATATCAACGCTATGGTAAACCCTAAAATCTATCATTTGTTTTTACCACGTCAAAAGGCCTGATGATGATGGAAATTTGGTACCAATTTAAGTTCTTCATTTTAAATAGTAAAAGTAGATTTTTTTATAAAATGATCAGGAAAATTTCTCCATTCCATTCGATAGTAAGCAGAAGTTATTATCTATATTATATTTATATGCCTACTAAGAGTTTCTCAGCGCTATAAGCAACAACGGAGACAGAAATCTCCATTACGTTACATCAATATAACACTTCGAAATAGCGTTATTCAGAGCTAAATTTGTTCTACCTCGAGTATGAAATTCCTTATTAACTGTAGTAACACAGTTCTCTACCCATGGAATTCAAATATAAATACAGGCAAAACGAGAACAAATTGGATTTCCAAACCTACATTATTGGCTGGTTTTATCGAGTGAAGCCTGCTAAAATTTGCTTACAAATTAGGTTGTGAATAAAGAGATGTCACGAAGTCTAATTCAATATCTGATTCGATGTGGCATGGAGAATTCTTAATAATGGAGGAATCAGGATTGACATCTAATTTTGCAGAAGACGAGTACAGTGCATTACTTAGTTCAGTGACGGCTAACCTTTTAGCAGTCAAGTCAGTCTTGAAATCACATTAGGTATCTAAACCATTAAAACTACCCAATAACTATTTAAAATATGTCAAAAAACCCTCGGGGTACACTGCTTGTGTTTGTTTACTACGCTGTAAACTGATTTCTATTGATCTAGGCATAAAATATATTCTTATTTGTGAGTTGTCAGCTTCTTTCATCATGCGAAGTGATTAATACCCTTTCTAGACTCGTACATTGAGCGAGTTGATCGCCTATTGCGACTGTATCGCATTTGTATTAGTGCTTAAAAATTGCAATGTGTGAAGTCCCTAAATCCAGTTTGTATTTTTACATATCTACAAAAATATAGGTATTACTCGGAAAAAGTAATAGAAATAATATTTTAAGCTTGTTGATATTTTAATAATAGGTACTGTATGAAAAAGTCGATATTATAATGGATCACAGCTAAAATTAGATTAATGTTCTTCATGCCGTGCTTATGAAACGGGCTACCTTTAAAAAAAGTTTGAGCAAAATCCTGTTTAATTTTTATGGGATTGAAGACGAATGTTTAGTTAATACTTAGAGCCGTATGGGTGTCTGCCAACAAATAAAATAATTGAAGTCGGTTGAAAAATGTCATATTTTTTATATTTCCCCTTTACTCCCAAATAATTAGGTAGGTCGCACCAATATTTATTACGAAGTGATGGAGAAGTTTGGCATTCACAGTATTTACACTGTGGTCAAAGTATGTATGTACTTTTTAAAAAAAACTATTTTAGCTCTTTGTAATAAGAGTAAATTTTCAAGGATCGTTTCTAACCTGTCTGAAGTCGTACATGATTAAAATTCATAGACATTATGCATGTGAAATATGGTGAAATAAATCTTGGAGATTGTGTTTATATCCCCGTGGATTTGATAGTCATATTTCGTGTCAGTCTATGAATACATATCTGTTGCTAAAATTTCAAGAGATAAAACCGGTAAACAAAATTTAGGCTATAGGCTGACAACCTGTCAGTAGTTGGATGCACTGCATGGTCCTTACTACTAGATGTGGCTTTATGTGTAACATAACAAAATGTTACTAAATGCTCTTGTCATGTATGTAAAAGAAAGAAAAAGCAGGCATGTCACATTAAATTAAGAACCTAAAAAATCTATTAAAAAATATCAAATTCACAATTTCATTATTATGGGCCACTTTGACCCATCTATTTGGATCTCAATAAATATAATAGATAATTTTAATGTCCACTTTCACCTCAAAAAGCTCATAAAGCATATACTGCGTCATCCAAAAACCAACCTGCTTAATTTTTGTCAGAGACGACAGAAATTGGATAGAACTTCGTATCGTGAATTTATTTTTATTTTCATTTCGTATATAATTGTTACAGCGACTATTCACTTGAATGAAACATATTTCAAAGAAACTTGAATGACTGAGTGATAGGTATAGCTCCTCACTCCTCAATTTTTATGACGCCGTCGTGGTGGAGTGGTCAGTATAGCTGGCTACACATCAAGCGGTCCGGGTTCGAATCCTGGTAGCGGCAAATGTTTGTGTGACGAACACGAATGTTTGTTTGCGAGTCATGGTTGTTTATATATTTATTTAAGTTTATTTATAAAAATATCTAAAATTATTATGTATATTTAAAAAAAAAAAAAAAAAAATGTCCGTTATCTAGTATCCGTAACACAAGTTCTTAATGATACTTACTTCGGGCTAGATAATTGGTGTGAGCGTGGAGATATATTATTATTATTATATATTATTATTATATATTATTATTATGACCAAGCGGACTGTACTGTTTTTGAGAGAGTACCTATAGTGTATTATATACTACACGACTGAGTAATAGGTAAGTTTAGAGTATTCTGCGTATTGATTATTCTATGAATGATAATATGACGAAAAACTTATGTGAAACGAATTTCTATAAAACTATTATCTGTGAAACATCGTACAACCTCTCTAGAGGCACGCAAACTACACATTCGACGTTTTGTTGGAGAATCTACTTTGAATAGTTTCGACATTATTGTGTATCTTTAGTATTCAAGTGTACCCATCTCTGACTTTAACAATGAAACCACGGTGCATGAACATGTTCTTGCAAAAAATACAATAGTAAAGTTAGATAATGAGTCAAGGGCAATGCCCAACCATAGGTGGTTGAACTTGGCTCGCGATACATGCTTGTTGGAGTTAGCAAAAAACGTTAAAAATTACTAGTGGTTATTAAATGTCAAAGGTCTGTTTTTTTACAAGGATTTTACTAAAAGTGTTGTGCTTGCCAGAACGTTTTAAAAATAAAAAGTGTTATTGCAGAGCACGCCCTACGTGGTGACAGGTGTATTATTCTGCTCATAATATATTTTTTTAGTTTTCATTGCATTGAACAAAATTAATACTTTTATTTCTGAATTTGACAGCAAATTATCCATTTCAAATATAGCAACGATAATAATGAGTGTTACAGTTTAAAGTATGAAGTTTCTAATTAACGTAATATATTCTCAAGAACTAAGAGTGACGATTTTATAGGCACCTATCATTTGTGATGACAGGTAGATCAGACAGCATTACGCGAGCGAAATACACGCACACCGAATATTTATATGGGTTCCGATAGCATTTTTATTTGCCTGTATCATAAATTCCATACAATACGATCAAAGATAAACCATTACGATGTACCTGCGATTAAATATTTTTAACTGCAGCCTAATGATTTAGTAGTGAAGTGAATGCTCCGTTTGTTAGCACAGAGCAGTGACTTCAAACAAATGAATAGAATTAGATTATGTAGTATGCATGAAATTTCAATTATGTTTTTGGATCCTCCGTAACAATTTCTGTGGAGCCATGGATAAAACTATAGTATTACAATGCATTAGTGTTTGAGAACACATCAAAATGACATAGCAACCTTTTAATATTGTAATACACTTCACATTCACTAGGAATAAAAAGATATGTTTGGCGCCAAAGTTTCATGTTTCCGATTTCCTGAATTGGTTGATGAGGTCGTAAAATCTTGAGATAAAAGTACCGTGTGCTCTGTAACAACAGTTTTCTAAACATAGCGTACTTGATTTACGCGGTAATTACATTTGACATAAAACTCACACGGGGTTACAAAGCTTAAAACAAAATGTTAATACTAGAAAAAAAAATGGCGTAGTGGTGTAACGCAGCCGCCCGGATTGCGGAAGATGCTGGTTTCGGTTCCCGCCTGAGGCAGGTCGATTTTTTTCAGTGTATTTTTTCTAGTATTAGAAATATTTACGCGTTTGTAAACGCAAACATTATTCCACAAAATGTTAAATTTTTTCTGGACCTTTTTTGTATTACATTAAAAATGAAGATAAAGAAACCAATTTGTCTAAGGACCATTTTGATTACAACAATTCGATAAGGTCGCCGAAACATGCCAGCAATGACTTCATGATTAGCAAGATACAATAAATTTGATTATCTACTACGAATTTAGTTATAAAGTCAAAGTATGTCTGTGGTTTACTGTAATTCAAGAGGTCTGTGCAATGCCTACGTGTGGAGACAATGCTTAAACTTTCGCCATAACTCAACTGGGCTTACGGAGAATTCTGTTTTGCTTTCGATAAATCATGATTTTGCTTTTGAAATTAAACTAACAATAATATGTTTAATAATAAAATAGAATAGTTTGGTGTAAGCGTGGGAAAAAAATAAGATAGATTTTTATTCATCTATACTAATATTATAAAGAGGACATATTTGAGAAGAAAAAGCTCAAAAATCACTAGATCGATTTAAAAAATCTTTCAGCATTTGAATGCTACGTTGGTTTTGAGTGGTTATAATTATGTAATTTAAAAAAAGCTTATGGAATCTTGGACGGCTCTTGGGAAGTCTGTATTTTCTAGTTTTAAAAATATTTACGCGATTATAAACGCAAAAATGGATTCTTATGAAAAATAGAGATCGGATTCTTAGAAGTGCAAATTTCATGAAACAATGTTTACGATAAAAACCTAAGCACCAACCAGTGACAAATTTCGACGCCGAAAGCAGTGTCTAGATAGCGTAGTGGTTGATGCAGCTGCTTGGATTGCGGAAGATGCTGGGTTCGATTGCCGCATGGGGTAGGTCAATTTTTTTCCAGTGTATTTTCTATTTAAAAAAACTCCACGCTGATGAAGTCGCGGGTGGAGCGCTAGTCTACAATATTCTTAAATGTACTACATTAGCTAGCACATTAGCTATACCGTATAAAATAAGTTGATTAGGTAACTTTCTTTTCCCAGATTTGAGTGTTGTTGACAATTTGTAATTAACTTAGGAGCAAATTGAAATAATTTAATGACAAAATTTATTAAAAACTTAAAATTTTACTAGTTCTTGTCAAATAAGCCTTATCCTCATCCTCTATATTTTTGTACCGTCTAGTACACTGTATTTATAAGAAAACTTATTGAAATACTTCTTTGGAATATAAATGAATAACCAACATTTTGTTATAATAACCATTGTCTCGACTTTACTCTCAAGTAATAAAATTATTTCATACATTATTTCTCTCTCTCTTTATACATTACTTGTCATTTACCATCTTTAGAAATTCATGTTTCTTGCAATTCTTGCCGGTAATTTGTCGGAAGTCGATGAAAATATACATATTTAATAGCGTCTGATAAAGTTATATTATCTACATACGAGAACAAAATAAACAATGGATGTTTGTAATTGTTTATCGAATACATGTAAGTGTAGAAGCGTAGATAATATTAGTATTCAGTTATCAATTTCTAATCGGCCCTGTGTAGTAGGTATTGTAGCTATTATAACATAAATACTCAAAGTTTTATAGTTTAAACAATATAGTTTTATTTGTTAAAGTATTTATTAATTACATCAGTGGCGAAATGTGATCATGAGTTTTTTTTTATTGAAGAATAATTAGTTGATCCTCAATTACTCTAATGATAAGAACGAAGGTTGGAGTGAGGTTAGATCTTCTCCTCATCCTAAGAAAATCTAGGTATAGTAAGTAATTCTTTTCCGAAAGTGACAAAATTTAGTTCATCAAAAATTCCATATGTACTACTCGTGCAAAAATGAAATTCTTACTGCGATCCGAAGTTCCGGTAAATTACTTGTATTCAGAACCATCAAGGATGCTATTTCCTAATCAAATTAATTCGTACACTCAAGAACGATTTCTATTGTTTCTAATGAAAGGTCAGAATGCGAAGAAATGTTATTGTGACTTGGTACTTCGCATTTTATTATTACGATCAAGTTCAAACTTAACATTAACATTTTCTCTGCTGTAGAGTGTAGCATTGTTTCTTTTTTTTTTCTTTTTTTTAGTCTTTTATTTGAACGAGGCTTTAGTACACTCTAGGTGACTATGTCAGCCTCATGGGGAAACTCGATTAATCGTAGCTATTTCCTATTCTCACTATTTAGTACTATTTTTTTCTAAAACATAAATCTAAGATCTTAATCTATTGTCAAAATTCCTAAAAGTGGCTATACTATTAGGAATTTTGACAATAGATATAATAGCTGCTTCCAATTTCGATTTTTTACTCTAAAAGATATCTTCGCCTGCGCGGAGTGCACGAAATCGAATATTCTATCTCTCTTTCTACAAAAATTACAAATATTTATGTTATTATAAAAAGAAATTAAGTAAAGAAATAATTGTACCTACTTGATATTTAATTGCAATAAAAATGTGCTTTTTCCTTTGCTAAAACTGTGTTTTATTGTAAATTTATATACCTACCTTATTTATCATTTGAAAATTTGGACATAAGTAGGTATATTTTTGCCCAAAAGTTGTAATTTATATGTGTACGCCTCTGTAACAAATGTTAAGACTTTGTTTACTTCCGTAATAGATTAGGCTTGTAGGGTTAAGATACATAAATATGTAAATAATTTCAGTTCGAGATTACGATTGGTATGCTAGCAATAAATTCTCCGAAAATAAAGTCCTTAATTTTACCAATTCACTCTTTGAAATAGTAGTGTGCAATTATTTGTCATATCCATCTAGTAGTTAAAATTTCAACACAGTTTTGGAATAAATTTCACGAATTTCACGGAAATCTTGTGAAGGATATAAACAAAAATAATTCTAATTACTTAATTTTAACTAAGCACGGTTTCCAGAAATCCTTATTTACAGAAATCTTGTTGTTTTCATTAGTCCAGCTTTAATAAAACTCACGTTAGAATTAGCACAAAATTAGACAAAAGACTAATTGTTCATTTGAAAATTGTAGTATCCTTTGAAATTAAAGCAATAAGTTTCGTGCAAAATTTTGATGAATTAGCAAAATCACTCTGAAAATTTTCAACTGAACTTTATGGACGGGATAATACTTTAAAGGATTGCTGCCTTGGAAACGATATCTTTGTTAAGACTGTCGTTGTGAATATCTGCCTCAATTTAGAATCAAAAGACTTTACACCTATAGGCGATAAACTTGAGTCAAGTAGGCTGGTCTGCTTATGTGCTATTAAATATTTTGTATTTGTTAAGATGTGTCTATATTGGATACTGCAAACTCAATGAGAGAAGAACAAAAACAAGTGAAGATGCTATACCATTCCGAGTCCACACTGGAATCGAATTCCATTTGCTCTCGAGTGATTCGATTATGGCATTCTTATATTCTCAAAAAGATACACTTTTCCGCTAAAGCTGCTTTTACATCGATAACAAGGTCCAAATGCGATGGAATCGTTTCGTAAAACACAAAAGTCGGATGGAAGACCGAGTCACGTATTTCTTGAAAAGTTTCCTCAATACAGTCGCACCCTAAAGCGATCGCGTTTGAAATTATAATTTCGAGGCACCATAACATTCCAATAAGTCTGCATCGTGTATAAAAATTCAATATTACAAAGACGTATTTCGATAAGGTTTATGACGAAAGCATCGAATATGGGACACTGAAAGTAGAACGGATGCGATGTATTAACAAAAGACTGAGGAAAAGTTCATTTGATCTTTAATATTAAAGCATTATTAGGCTATGTAACTTTTCACATATGGCTATGCATAGATATTAGGCTGTAATATTAAATTGGAATATATACTAGACAATGTTGACTTTAATACGAATATTAAGCCTCGGGAACTCTTTTCAAGTGCGTGTTGAGCACGCGCGTGATAATATTGTCGTGTTGACTACGGCACGGTAAAATTCGATTTAATTCGAGCCATTTCGAGAGACCAACTTTTATGTGTCACATAACCGTATTCATAAATCGACAGTTATTTTATAATCCTGTTGCTCTAGTACCATTGCCTGGCCTTTGAACTCATAGTATTACAATTTTAATATCATGCATCAGCCAGATAACTTGATAAATTAATAGAATTAATGTTTCCTTCTTAACTATAAAGTTACATCAAATTTAATATTTGGTTTTGAATAAGATATAACACTTACGGCCAGTTGCACCAAATTTTACGTTTTACAATTTTGCAAAAAGTAACGTAAAAGTCAACTTGATTCATATGAATGGATTGTTCAATTTTTAAAAATATGTTAATATTTTTACGAAATTGTAAAAAGTAAAACTTGGTGCAACCGGTCGTTAACCTTGACTTGTGATCGAATCTATAAAGACTACGACATTGAGAACATAAACAAAGTTTGTAAGTTTGTAAAAATAATATGGTGTGTCATTGACAGGTAGCAACGTGATTGCTAATCCAACAAATTAATTAGATACATATTTGTTTATAAAAAAAAACTTTGTTAAATAACGTATTTTTGGATACTTAATTGTATAACAGTATACTCGTTTGCGTAAACTGGGTTCTAAGTCTGATTTGGCGATTGAGGCAAAATATTGCGATAGTTAATTTACTCATTTAAATTCAGATGTTTCGCATTTTAAGATGGAACTGCATTGTTTCTCCATGGAAAAAATATGTATTCAATTGAGATAATTTAAAAAAATGTGGTTGCGTGATGTGTGTAGAATAGTATCACCCCATATCCTCCATTGGGTGTCGTAGAAGGCGACTAATGAATCAGCAAAGGGATTGATCACCTTATACTCCGTCCGCCCGCATTTTGCAAGCGTGGCGGACTACTGCCTAAACCAGCCTAAACCTCCTTCGATAGCAAGAAGAGGCCTTGTGTCCCAGCACTGGGTCTAATTATAAAGGCCGTTGTCATGATTATCATTACAATAGAAATATTTTCTGAGTTTTGGTTAGCGAACGGTAACGGTCCATCCTCTAAATATGAAGTACAGTTATTTATTTCATATCAAAAAATAATATATTGTGTAAATTACATTATCATCATCAACAGCTCATATAATGTCCCCACAGAGGGGCTCGAGACTACCCACATTAGGGGCGATTAGGCCTTAGTCAACCACGCTGGCCAAGTGCGCGTTGGTCGACTTAACACACAACGAAAGAATTTCTTCACAGGTGTGTGCAGGTTTCCTCACGATGTTTTCCTTCACCGTAAAAGTGTCGATTAAACGTACATATGAATTCAAAATTTGAAAACACATTGGTACGTGGCGGGGCTCGAACCGGTGCCTCCCGGCAACACAACATTATAAAAATCTAGTTTTCTTTAACTGTAGTCTTCTTGAAGATGGTAACTACTCTAATTTCGGCACTCCAAATTCAAGCCTAGTCCGTTGTGCCATACCTCGACCAAATTATTACAATTAAATGACTAAGAAGCGTAGGGTTATTTAAAACATGTACCTACTCTAAAAAGATATGCTTTATTAGAACCACGGTATTGAAGTAAAAATATCCGTCATCTTTATTACATCTTTTATTGGCGCATTAAGGGAACATTAAACAGGTTCTTTTATCGTACTATCCTTGCGATAAAACAAGTAGGTAATAGAAAAAGAATAAAACTGAAGATTATTTAAATAATAACCGCCCTCAAACTAAAAACGGAGAAGTAAAACTTTTGTTTAAAATTTTCTAAATATTTTTCTTAGGTCGGTTCCGAATAAAAGTGACAACGTTTATTCCAAATATTGAAGTTGGCACCAAAAAAAACTCAAAAGAACAATTAGAGTTTTTTTTAAGTTTTTATTTCTGCACTCCAGCACGCCGTTTCATACAACATTGCTGGAGCATTCTAATGTTCAAAATTCAAAAAACGCTCCAGCAATGGCTTTAATTTTCTTTCTCCGTGAATTTGATAATTCGCGTGTTCTTTTTTTCGAAAATAATGACAATATTTCCATGCATGTTTGCGAAAAAAATATTTATTTTTTGTCTTTTAGTGTTTTCAGTATAGAAAATTTCAGAAAACCATCTGGAGATCTTTTAGATAAACAAGTAATAACCTTATTACGATATCATCAACGTCCATTAAATAGGCACTAAGGGATTACTCAAAAACTACTCGTCAGATATCGATCAAATTGAAAAGGGACCACAAGACAAGCATCAGCTTCCAAAAGTTAAAAGAATATTTAAAATCGGTGTACCCACTAAAGAGTTATGAAGTAACATAGACATAAAAAATACAGTTGAATTGAGAACCTCCTTCTTTTTTTGAAGTCAGTTAAAAAGAAATACGTATTTTAAAATAATACCTATACAAAATTCTGTTAACGGAATGGTAGCTATTATTTTGACAGTAACAATGCAAGCCAACACGCGTGGTCCCAAAACTGGAAAAGGGAGGGATTTGGGCAAAAAGCTCCATAGATTAATATATGAAAAGCTCTTTAGAAGATTCGCTGAGGTATAGATGAGAAAATATTCTTTACCTATCTCGTGGATAATTGACGGTATCATCCCGTTGCTCCATAAATATAGCTTTTCAATATTAGAAGTGGGTTTACCACTAATAATAAATAAGCATTTTGAAGTTTTGATTGACAAATGAGAACTAGTCTCCATAAGCTTTCGAACAACGAATCGTATTAGTGATATTCACAACCGAACCGTTTGACATGAAAGTATAAACACCGTTGTGCCTCCAAACGGCTGACAGTCACGGAAACGTGCTGACACAAGCTGACAAAAATATTCTTACCAAGACTGGTTATCTATGAGAATTTAATACAGAGCAATATTCGGAGACCTAGACGATACTGTATTTTTAGGTAGTAGATAAATAACGATAAAAGGTAGTACATAAATTCGTTATAAGGTTACAAAAATACTTTCATAAGTCAACTTCTAACACACTGAGAGAAATTATGGCTAACAAAGCCACAATAAAACCGTTGTCATTATTTTTTTGTGTATGCATCAAAATACATAGTTATCGCATTTAAATTAATTTATCTGCTAGCGCCAAGTTTTTTTGTCAAACTTTTATGTATATATATGTAGACAATTTGAAATTGGTCATTTTACAAAAGTTAAAATTTATTGACATTGTGATAACTTTACAATGCAGGACTTCGTAGATCTATCAAAACATAACTTTGATTCTTTTACAAAAGAAAATTATGGCAAAGTGCCTTTGCGCTGGGATACATTTTTATGTTTTTACTTTGACGTAAGTACAACGTAAGGGGCATGAAGTGACGGCGGGAGGGGACTGAGATTCAACGAACTTTGTCAGTTGAGCGAAGTTTTGTTTCATTTCATTTGTGATCGTGTAGTGCGTAACACGTGTGTAAAAGCTTCAGCAATGGCTCAGGTGTTATTAAAAAACTATGTGTTGATGGACGACGAGCCCCTAAAAATGTTTTTAATTATTGCCGGACTGGCACATACTTCGTGAATCGTACCCCACTTGCCTTGACCCTATGGTGTTTTTTTTTGTACTCACATCACACACACGAACAGCTTCATATATGTTCCCACCGAGGGGCTCGAGCCTACCCCACATTAAGGGCGATTATGCCTTAGTCAACCTCGCTGGCCAAGTGCGGGTTGGTCGACTTTACACACAACCTAAGAATTTCTTCATAGATGTGTACAGGTTTCCTCACGATGTTTTCCTTCACCGTAAAAGCGTCGATAAAACGTGCATATTAATTCAAAATTTGAAAACACATTCGACTTTTAAAACAAAATTAATTAAATTAAATAAAATGACAATTTGTAACGTGAAAAACATTTGAAGTCTATGTAAAGAGATAAATCCAAATATTTACACAAAACTACTTTTATAAAAAATCGGAAGTGGTCTCCCCTTGACTTTCTCGTATACCGGAAACGACTCAAAATTCGATAGAAACTTTATATTTTGATGTCATAAATGCATGTTAAATTTTGGTCAACCATTCGAGTACCGACCGCGCACTGGGTTGCTTAACTTTCTTGATCGACGACTCAAAAGTTTATACATAGTAACATTATATTTTAATGTCATACACCAATGTTAAATTTGGTTGCAATAAGTTAAAGCATACTCGAGTTATCGTGCTAACGCATAGACACACAGACACACACAGACATAATTCCAAAAACGGTATTTTTGGACTCAGGGAGGTCCATAACGTGTAAATCCGTCAAAATCTCGCGGTCGAATTTTTCGACGATTACAAGACTTCCTCTATACTTCGTATACGCGAAGATAAAAAGGTATCATAATCATAATCTTTTTTAACATTTGGAATGTTATTATTCTCTTAACTTTGTCCAGACCACGAATTTAAGCAGATGTTATAACACACGTCATTTTTAAGCACCTTAAACGTGATCGCTGCAATTTAATCTAAGTTGGAAACATACATTAACGTTTACTCCGTAGCCACCTAAGGCAAATCCCTCAAAAATGCTGCTACTACAAAAAGCTGTATCTTCGTTCAGCGATTCTGCTTTCATAAGGTTCAAGTGGAGATTATCGCGGTCGTATATCTTCCAAGTTGGTCCCGAGGGATTACTTATCCCTGTGAAGATGGTTAGAACGAGTCGAGAGTTATTGAACGTTTCGAAACAACTACGTCAATCATGTGTATTGACAAAAGGGCTAAACGCTCAAGCGCTGTCAAATACAAATTGGCTTTTTTAAGTAAATTACGCAAAACAAATTTTACTTCAAAAACAGAAGCAGACCTTCAAATGTTTTATGTAGATTATTAAACGAGTGTGAGTTTTATGTCAATCATATTACGATTTGATTTGAAATTGACTCCACTTTGTTGTGAAGAAAAGGGTACCCTGAATAATAATATGGTATGGAAATTATTAACGCGGAGTGCTTTTCTTGATAACGCGGGTTAACGCGGCGATAACCATTTATATGTTTGTTTACTGAGCTAGTTTTTCTCATGGCATATATATACCTATTAATATCTAATCTAAAAACAAAAAAAAAAACTTAGAAAGCAGTAAGTAGGTATTACTTATTGTAAATTACATAAAAAAATCATTGTCAAAGTCATAAAAATTGTTCTAAGAGCAATTATTTTTACACAAATAAGTACTTTTACTGGTCAATTTAATATGAGTGTTATAGCGGATCATAATTTCGCAAATTATTTTTCTGGCATACGAGAAATTAAAAGTCTTTCTATCCCGGAAAAATATACGATTCCAGTGGCATAGATTTGGCACATTATAGTTACCACGGAACAAAGTCTTAGGCAACAGCTAGCTTATGAAATTGTAAATATACCTGCAGCCCTTAACCAATTAACCTCTTTCAATTCTGTACAAATTAAATAATATTCCACTTTTCACGTTACTTGATACCATCGATATTTGACAATATTTATGGTCAAATGATCGAACGAGTACCTAACTCAATATTGACGTCTCCGTAACACACAAATTCACACTTTAACACATTACATTAGGGGAGACTTTGAAGAGGGTCACTGGTCGTCTTTCAATACTACCAATCTTCCGAAACAGATTTATGAATATCGAAAACATTTCATCCACTATCATCATACCCGATCATTACGTCCAACCAAATCAAACACTATATGTACAGGCTGTACACTTCTAAATGTAATAATTTACAATTAAATTGTCATTAATACTAACTTTACAGCGAACTACCCCCACCTTACAGAAGACCACACCCAAATAACATACATTTTTGTGGTGTTGTGTTTCTGTGGGTGAATAAGGTCGCCAGAGCTGGGAAGGGGTTGAGTAAGTTGATTAAGGTTGATAGGCGTTGAAGGCGCGCGATTTTCACGCCAATTTTGCATGCGTATAAAGGTTATGGTGGCTGGTAGACTATAATTATGCTTGTCTACCAAGTAAATAACATAATTACCTAATAACTATTCCCACCGTCCCACCACCCCGTCGTACGCGGGACGAGGCGGGGATGGTTGCACCTCGTCGGTATCCAAGTCTTCTGAGCAAGCCAACTCCACGCACACGGCGTGGAGCCCACACACCAACCAATCGTGCTTTAAGACTTTTGGGTGACATGCTTGCTCAGCACGACGATATAGATATGTTTGCTGATAGTTTGTGTTACTCTATGACAGAATATACGCATTTGCAAACCACATGCTAATGTAAATCATAATTATTTTATTGACATTTATTTATCTCTTGACATGTTTAATTTTTAATCCTATCTTTATTAACTTATTATGTATTTAATAAATGCTCTTTGATCATTCATCAATCATTGGCACGAATTGTTTAGATATTTATATTTTATGACATTTGTATTCCTGTGTAATTATCATAATTGTGTAAATTTAATTTAATATAATTATAATATATTATTGTTTGACTAGACTTGTGGGCGCTTTGGAGCATTCTGTAAGCCTGCATGTTTATTTGTAGATAAATAAATGAATGACTATATAAACACTATTTCGTGCTCTCTTAAATTAAATTGTGATAATAATAATTGTCTTGTTTCCTAAATCGAGAACGTGCGACACACTACGTCTATAACAAAATATCACTTCTAATATTCTTAGATACATCCAACAACACATCACATAAATAAGCGCGAGCTATACAATAAATTGCCAAAAACATTATCCCATATTGGGATTGCTACAGTTCCAGCACTTCCAGATTGCATATCGTTAAGTAGCTGAACATTAAAACGGTCTCGGCAAAAAGTTTGACTGATCGTAAATTGTCTACATTAAACAGACGTGTATCTGGGCGGGGATCTGTACCATAAAAATGGACGGAGAAAGTAGATGGCTTACTGTACCCGGACTATTTAATTCCATAATCCTCATCAAACGACGCTCGGAAAGGACATTGTTCTTTAATATGCTTTTAGAGGAAAATGATTCATACATACGAGCACAATCACGCTCATAATTCCAAAATGGGTTGAGAGCTTAGTTACAGAGCCTTATGTAAGATTAAGTTGCACATAAAGCTGTCTAGAGGCTTTATTGACATTTGGCAGTATGGGCCAGTCAGTGTCTGAACAGGTGTCAAACCCACTAAGTAACACATTTACACCCGTGTTCACAAACATTACTATGAGATCTCTATACTCTTGGATAAGAACCGTTAGTTTTAGTTTAGTTTCTTATCCAAGAGTCAAGAGATCTCATAGTAATGTTTGTGAATACGGGTGTCAGTGAATTAACAAACAAAAGCCAACTAATCAATGTTCACTCTAACGGCCGCTTTCAATATTCTACGCGCTAGTAAAAGGCTTACTGAAGTTTGTTTGCCTAGCAATTATTGTTGAATTGATAAAAATTACAGCCGTCTCGTAGCAACCTAACTTTGGCAGGGCGATCAGAAGTGCGGGAATATTAAATTAAGTAGGTAATATAAGCTGTGTTATTATTTTTATGCCAATTAAAAACGGTGGTAAGATTTTTGACGATATAAAATTACTTAGCAAAATCAATCAATAAAAATAAATATCAATCAATAAAGAACTTTTCGATATACGATTGTGCGACGACTTAATCTCGCGTATTAGATTAAAGTTAAATAAAAAGGCAAACAATAATTAAGGTCGATTAAATTACAGAAGAAAATTACAAAGTATACCAAATCAATTATTAAACCTCCTTTAAAATAAATAACGTTTTAACTTAGCATGGAATAAACTTTTCTCACTTTTTCCCTTAAAAAATTACTGAAGCAGTAAACTTTTCTCATCAAAGATAGCTCGAAATAAATTAATTTCAGCGACAAAGTTCAAACGACAGCGAAGAAATGTAAAAATCAAATCATTTTGTTATTCGCCGTCATGTCGTCTTGTTTTTTTTAAATATTACTTATGTATTGATGTAGACAAACTAAGCAACTGTTCGAATTATAGGAACCAGTACTATACATATAGTATACACACTATATAGTGTCTTTAATTTCATTAATGTTGGCAAACAAAGATGTTTGATAGTAAGCGACGACAGTGGTCAATAGAAGCTGGCTAGTCAAGCGCCCTATTTCTCTCTCCGGAGTTCAGGAAATCTTAGGGTCAAGATATATTGGCGCAAAATCGAATCAATTTAAAGATTTACATAAAAAAATGAATTTTATCTATAAAGCGGCCATCTGAAGGCTAAAAATATAAAAATACAAAGTGATCTACACAAAAAGTTGAGTGGTATTCACAACTTACTTTAATTAAAATAAATGCGAACAGCCCATCTACTTATAAAAACCGCATAGAAACTCTTTTCGGCGTGTTTCTATTATTTTAATCTCTAAAACAATCTGGCCAGCAGCAAATTAGCAGCTATTTTCAACTTTAGAACGTGATTCGATAGGATTAATTTGAATAACGTCACAGAAGCTGAGTTTAAAACCTATAACGGTACTTCGTGTATTTGCTTCAAAATGAATATCACACATTATTGTTGAAGAATTCTGTTTTGGTTAAAATATAATAATAATTAAATTTATAAGTTTGGTTTTTAAAAGTTTGAGTTTTTTTACTCAAGTAGTTACGTTAAAATTCAAATTTTTTGCGCGCTTTTCCTAATTTCTATATTGGAGAAACCGATAGATACTAATAATATAATAAGCTAAAATCTTTTAAACTTATACTAGAAAGCCTGACATATTATAGCCTAAAAAGTATAATTTTTTCTCCTATGGGCCTAGCCATAGGTGTGTGTGTGTGTGTGTTTACGTTGCAATCTAAACTAATATTAAAAAGCTGAAAACTTTGTTTGTTCGGTTGAACGTGCTAATCTCAGGAACTACTGATTCAAATAAAAAAATCTATACGTATTGGGTACTCCATTTATTAAAAAAAAACTGCACGCGTTCAAAGTCACGGGCGGAGTGCTAGTTCAGTATAATATCACAGGTTTGTATTGTACTACAAAAGCTTCTCAGTGTCGTCATTATTTAAAATGATAACTACCATTTAGTTAACATGTTTTTTTCATTCATATAGATACTGTTTTATAGTAATATGTTCAAGTCGTACGTGGCATTATAAATGTAACTTAACGAACCCGAAAGAGTATGACACGACACTATGTTGACACATACTGAATCTTGCACGATTACCTTTCAAGTAAAATGTAGGATTGAAAGAAGGCGAAGATTACTTAGACTGAACGTCTTGAGAGGGACAGTTTTTATCTTGCAAGTGTGAAAGTTTAAACTTAACGTACCGCTTTGAAATCTAGAATACAGATTTGAGCAAGCAGTTTTGAGATCCCTTACATGATAATGTTTGGTAACTTCTTGAAAATGTGAGACATATCATCATTGTGAGAAACTAACCAGCGTCTTGTTTGTCAGACGTTAACAGAATAGTAGTGTAATTACAAAATGGTTTTATGAAATAACAAGGCTAATTATATCCTACATTATCAGAATGAGTATTTACCAATTTTAATCATGTAGCAATTTATATAGGTATTATGAGGTGATTAAAAATTCGAAATCATAAAATAAAATAATGGCCATTAATATGTAGTTTTGTGTGTAAAAGAATGTTACCTGAAACTCTGCTCGACCCCTTTCAGGATTATGAGCGTGATTATATGTATGTATGTACGAAATAAATTTAAAATTATAGTGAGATTAGGTATGAAGAAAACAAGGAAAATTTCTAAATTAACTAAACAGTTTGAACGAAATTGTCTTATAGAATCACCATTCGTGATTTGAAAAGGTATTTACGCATTACACTATACCTATAGGGTACCTAATCGTAACTTCCTATAGTTAACTGTAATCAAAGACATTATTTACTTACTGCAAGCTCTGTAATGACGAGATGATGACCAGCAAAAAAAATAAACCCAGCTTCCAGAAAAAGAGTAACATTAAATATACGTTAGATTCCGCGGGAATTCTTTTTTTGGCATTACGACGGTGGTCACTTCTTTGAGGGATTGTGTAGTTAGGAAATAATAGGTTCCTACATAGCATTTAACCATGATTGGAAAATATTAAGAACGCTTTTCACACTGCGATTTTTTCATTGGTTTTGGCGCGCTTATCAAGGTCAATGACCTGTGTCATGTCGAAGTGGCATTATAACTTCAACATCGAATTAACCAAAAATCAATTTTGATGAGAGCAAGGTTGACTGTGCGTGCAACTTTCGCATCTTTCTTCGTGTGTTACCTAAAATTTCGTATATGCATGATATTAACTGAAAAATTGAATAGGCTCTCATATCAACAAAAAATCACCATGTTGGTGTATACCACGACGACTTTAGCTATATTATTATGGCTAAGTTACGAACGAGTCTTCTCGTTTATAACGATGACTAGATGCTGAATGATGTTGTAGTGCTTATTGCGCTTATTGTTAAGGAATCAGGATAAATAAGAAAGAGGAGCTACAAAAGAAACTTCCGAGTCCGTACTGGCGTACATCATCATTTGCCTGTCCTGCTCCTGTTTTTATATGAGATCGGCGTAATACAATTTTCCCTTCCACTCATCCTTGTCAGTCATTTCAGCATTAACTCCTTTCTTTTCCATATCATCTCTCACACAATCTATCCATCTTTTCTTCGGTCTTCCTCTCCCTCTATACCCGTCCACATTCATTTTCATCACCTATCTCATGATGGCCATCCTTTCTCATTACATGCCCAATGTCAGTCGTTTACCTCTCAATTTTTCTGCTACTGGCGTTACTTTCAGACTGCCTCTAATGTACTCATTTATCATTAATATAATCTAGTCCGTAATAGCATTATGGCTATAATTTATTTTATTTATAAAGGAAAACTTATATTATGTTGTAACTTCTCGGTGCACGATGCCATTCACGCCACCGAAGATAGAGTGAACTAGCGTAAGATAGTCCAGGACGTTATTCAAAGAGGTCACGACCCTCAGCATTGAGGATAAACGACGCAAAGAGGAGGAAGATGAAAGCCAAGAGCTTCCCTGTCAAATGATAAACAAACCTTATAATGGTTCTGTCTGCCTAATAAGGAGTAGAAAGTCTTCACTGATACAAATAACAAATACCACATTCTTTCACAGCTGCTCTTCTGGACAATAATCCTGAATGTGATGGTTAATGGATTGGTAAAAATAATAGTCAGAATCAGAATATTTGAAATACTACGAGAAGATTTTATGACTATGTTAAAAAAATTGTGATTGTTTTAATTAATGCAGTTGTTATAATTTATGGAACTAAATGATATAAAGCTCTAACAATCTTAAACAACGAATTTAAGTAAAACAGTATAAAGCGAAATTTTTATCCGATATTGAACATTCTAGAAATAAATGACGATAATATGATTTGCCTCGACTCACGCCACGATAAACTATGAAAATTCCAATAGATTCTGGTGAAGCTACATTCAAATAATATCATAGGGCCTGTAATATGAATCTGTTAGTATACGGGACCCTAATAAATATTCTTGGAATGGAAACTCTTCGAGAGATATCAATATATTCGAATGGCAAATATTTCTTTTGAATATTCTATTAGTTTGTCGCGGTCAAGAAAAAAAGTTTGCGATATTGTGTTGTGATCTAGTGAAATACTTTATATATTCTCCTTATTACAATCATTACTAGAAGGGGTATTATGAATAGTTCTGTATAAATCTTGCGAAAGAGTAGACTGTATTTAAACAGGGTAAAAAAAAACTGATGAAATGCATTAACTTTACGACATGTTTCTACAGCTTTTAATACATATTTCAATCAGAAAGTAAAACTTTATAAAGATTAGTCTTTAAGTCAGGTATTTGTTAAAGTTATTCAATCCAATATGATGCTACGTGACACTACAGTGTAAAAGTGGCTTTATCTGTGATATGTTGCCTTTGCCGCTGCGTTCACTCAATTATGGACTCATTCAAACTGACTATTGCATTTAAGTATTTAATTTGTAAAGAACATAAAACTGTATTGTCAAAGTGTTTATGAAAATCGTAATTTTTATCAGTTTTAATTGTTCAGCAACGACATTTTACAGTTTACGCAGTATCTCAATACAATTTACTGTATACATATTATAATAACTTATCCCTCTTATAATGATTATCGATAATAGAATATTCAAATTCATTTTAAGGTAATTTTTCTTCGTCTTTTGTTCAAAATAATCGTAGGGAGCCCTTGTTTGTTTTACGGTAAGACATTTATGAAATGTAATAATTTTTTCATGTACCCATTTTATTGTGTTTTCTACGGATATTGCGTTGTTCAACATCTAAAAGTGGGCGGCATTGTATACAGAGCCGTAAAGAATCATAATATTAAAGATTACAGCTAACAATATTTCTACTGAAACATTTTATAATACACTAGCGACCCGCCCTGGCTTCGCACGGGTGCAATGCTTATGTAAATATGCATGTATTATAATTATAAACCTTCCTTAAGAATCACTCTATCTATTAAAAAAAAAACCGCATCAAAATCCGTTGCGTAGTTTTAAAGATCTAAGCATACATAGGGACAGACAGACGGCGGATAGCGACTTTATTTTATACTATGTAGTGACTAGCGACTCGCCCCGGCTTCGCAAGGATAGCAATTAGAGTACTTACTTTAACCTTACGAATTATACTTCTAAGCTTTCGTCTTGAATCACTCTGAGGCCTTAGTATGAGTTTTGATAGTTTTCGAGCTCGATGAAACGTGCTCTTTTCATACATTGCTCACTGTTTCTGATAGTTTACGCTAGAGGCGCTAGTGGGCAATGTATGAAAAGAGGCGATACGTTTGATCGAGCTCGAAAACTAACAAACTCCTACTAGGGGTACTGTCCTATTTATGACAACCGCGTTGAATTACGTTGCATAGCTTATAAAGCTCTAGAACAGACAGAAAGAGTGACTTTGTTTTATACAATGTACACTTAGATACATTTTTGGACTTATCAAGCGTTAAGGTGTAAGTTCGAAGACGATTACCAGGCAGCAGTAGCAGGTGAAATGTCGCTGCGAAACTACTGGCTTTTGGTCTATTTATAAAAAAAATACATAAATCGTATAGTTCCTGTGACTCTCAAAATAAAGAAAAAATATCAGGAGTGGTCTCCCCTTGACTTTCTCGTATATCCTTAACGTGCCGACAAAACACGGAGTAAAATCGATTTTGAAAAAAATTCGGTCACTCATCCGAGTACCGACCGCGCACTTGGTTGGTTCACTTTGGTGACCGACGACTCAAAAGTTAGAAACTTTATATTTTGATGTCATATATATATGCATGTTAAATTTCGTTGCAATAAGTTAAAGCATACTCGTGCTAACGCACAGACATAATTCCAAAAAAGATATTTAAGGACTCAGGGAAGTCCAAAACGTGTCAAAATCTCGAGGTCAAATTGTTTGACTATTACAAGACTTCGTCTATACTACGTATACTACCACGTACACGTGTTTGAAACAGAATCATCATCATCATCAACAGCTCATAATATAATGTCCCCATCGAGGGGCTCGAGCCTACCCCACATTAGGGGCGATTAGGCCTTAGTCAACCACGCTGGCCAAGTGCGGGTTGGCTTCACACACAAACCTAAGAATTTCTTCATAGGTGAGTGTGCAGGTTTCCTCACGATGTTTTCCTTCATCGTAAAAGCGTCAATTGAACGTACATATGATTTCAAAATTCGAAAACACATTGGTACGTGGCGGGGATCGAACCAGTGCCTCCCGGGTGGGAGACGACGCTCTTACGCACTACGCCACCGACGCTTTGAAACAGAGTAAGAACTAAATTATATTCTCTTTGCCTAAAATTATATGAAAAAGGCCGATAGTTATCTAACCTTCTCTAAAAATAATAACATAACAATTTTAGCAACATAAGATGACCTTTACATTATTCGCAGCGGTAAAAATATAGATACGCATCTATTCTAATTAATCCAGAAATATAATGCGTTGGCTTACAATGTTGCCAGTGTTATCGAGTTATCGCTCATAATTGTTATGAAAATTAACTAACAGGAAACACGTGTATATAATTGCACTATTTAGGTTCCCAAACACAATTTCCTGTTCTATTCCTCGATTACATTAACGCTAGGTACAGTCGTGATAAAAACGGTTTGAATCTTAGGAGTCCTAAGTTATCTAATATATAAAATTCTCGTGTGGCGGTGTTTGTGGTTAAACTCCTCCGAAACGGCTTTCCCGATTCTCATGAAATTTTGTGTGCATATTGGGTAGGTCTGAGAATCGGACAACATCTATTTTTTATTTCCCTAAATGTTAAGGGATTACCCTTAACATTTAGGGAAATAAAAAATAGATGTTAACCGACCCCTAATTTTTTTTTCAATTTTAGATATTTTTTTTTTTTATGATACAGCATTAGTAAATATATACAACCCAAAATGTTTACTTTTTTTTCACCGACCCCTTTTTTAAAGCCATTTTATTAATTAAATCATTTTGGTAAGGCAAAATAACGTTTGCCGGGTCAGCTAGTCTTATATATAAAATTTCCATGTCACAATGTTAGTTACCGTACTCCTCCGAAACGGCTTGACCGATTTTCATGAAACTTTGTATGCGTATTCAGTAGGTCTGCGAATCGGCTACTATTTATTTTCCATACCCCTAAGTGATAAAGGTTGTTCACCCTTAATTTTTTTTTTTTCGACGAATTTTTTTTTTTTAATTTTTTATTATGTGGCATTAAAAATACATACAACCCTAAATTTTTACTTTTTTATAACCAACCCTTATTTTTTTATAGCCATTTTAGTAATTTGATCATTTTTGTAAGGCAAAATAACGTTTGCCGCGTCAGCTAGTAATATGTATGTATGCAAGCTGTCCTGACCTCGCGTTGTTCTGGTAATTTTATACTACTGTCATATAAATTGAGGACTACCTATCAACTATCCTACAATCTTAGGACCTATTTCAATAACATAACTACCAGAAAAAATACACTGAAAAAAGTCGACCTGCCTCATGCGGGAAACGAACCCAGCATCTTCCGCAATCCGGGCGGCTGCGTTATCCAGTACGCCACCAAGGCACTGCTTTTCGGTGTCGAAATTTGTCAGTGCTTGGTGCTTATGTTTTTATGGTAAACATTGTTTCATCAAATATTTGAAATTTGCTAAGATCCGAACGAAATATTTTTGCTAATATTTGTGCCCAGTTAAGATGAAACTACCTTACATTTTGAAATATTTTTTTTATAACGCAAAAAAATTTTCATAACTACCAAAGTTTCTCTTTGTAGAATTTTGACATAATTATGCATGGGATAACAAAAGTGTGGACCATACACAAGTTATTGATGCCGAGCATAAGTTAGACCAAGCAAAACATTTATATACAAATTTCGTTGAAGTCAGTTCAGTAGTTTCGGAGATTAGCGTCGACGAATATCGTGACACGAGATTTACACAGGGTTACTCGTAAAGCATCAGCAACCTTCAAGCCATTTGAATATCTCATTAATACAAACAACCTTCAAAAAAATCTACCATTCCATACATTTCACAAGAGAACGCTTGTAAACTTGTATGCTAAGCTAATTATTTTTTCGGGATTTCAGAGTTGCTTCTATAGTAAAAGTTGTGTGTTAAACAAAATATAACTTAAAACCTTCCCCGATGAATGGGCTATCCAACACAAAAATATTTTTTCCATTTGAATCAGTAGCTCCTGAGATCAGCGCGTTCAACCAACCAAACAAACTCTTCAGCTTTATAATATAAGTATAGAATACTTATCAAAAACAAATCTAAAGATGTCATATCAGGCGATTAATGTTATTTAAAAGATGACTATGAATTTGAGAACCCGTTTTTGAAGTCGGTTAAAAATAAAGAGAAGTACCTTATTATTAGTGTTATCGCAACATTTATTATTATAAATAACAAACATAACATTATTTACCTTGTCCTTAAAAATAAATAATCGATCTCTATTTTTTTATTTATGTTATGAGATGGCAAACAAGCTTGCGGTCCACCTGATGTTAAGTGGTCGCCGCCGCCTATAGACACTTGCAATATTAAGTGTAAATCACTTAACACCGCAAGTGCGTTTGCTATCCTGGGGACTAAGATGATATGCCCTCCATGCCCAGTAATAAACTCTTTTCGTTTTCTATTTGTATTAGCAACGTAAAGTATAATTAAGTAGGTAGGTACATAATAATCAAGTACCTATGTTTATTCAAAAATAGCTTTTTATTGTTATCTACGTGCAATGTAAAAACGTTAATTATACTAATTAATTTCCTTAGTATTTATCTGCAATTGACTATCCTATACGCAACGGTGTTTACCAATCGATAAAAAGCAAACTGAACAATGTCCAATAACTTTTCTTTGAATACATTTTGTTAATACAACTAGATGACAAACAAACTGACGGTGCACCTGGTGGTGAGTGGATACTGTCGCCTTTAAACACCTTCAATTACAAGGAAAACATCACTTGATATTGCAGATGCGTTGTCATTCTGAGGCCTAAAATGCCACCCATACCGAGTAATTACACTGGCTACTCTTCCCCTCAATCAAAAAACACAGCAAACTCTTTCACGGCTGAAATACAGGCCTAGTAATACATGTTTGAAGAAGACTATTTTAAGGTTCTTCTGTAATTTGCCGTCTAACTTTCGAGCCCAGTTATTGCAATGTATATTTTAATGGGCAATAAAACAGTTTACAATGTAAACAATCTAGTACTATGTCGGTTACGTCAAGTTGAATATTTATTAAGTACGTCAAAGTAGTTTTTGTCATTGGCACCGATCCCAGTTAAGCCATCTGTTTGTATCCTTTTGCCAACAAACTTACAGAAGCAAGAAGGACTAACTTGTAATTTCAAACTTATTTTTATAACACCATGATTTTCTTTTTCGTCAAAAATTTTAAGTATTTTAATTCCTAGTTAAATAGTCAAGTATAATGTATCTTACCGCCAAGGTCGCTGACGGATCCGTAAACAAAAACCGGATTGAAGACACTCGAAATCATTTATGAATAATCAGCACATTAGAACCGCACGTAACACAAACGCATCGATGCATTTAATTCTTATTTCCTGCTTTACACGCGAACTAGAAACACGCGGTTGATAAAAACACAACATCAACGACACATTCCAAATTTGGGGCACTTACATAGAAACTTCACTAGAAATATCGCCGTGCACTGAAAGTGCTATTTGGCGGTAAACGTTTGTATGTTATCGGCCGATGTGGGTATGTCATATCTTTGGCACAGCCCTGCTACGGTTTGAGGCAGCCGCAGCAGGCGCGCTCACCCGCGGTTTGGAGAGGACTGTAGGTTTCAAGCGAATCGCTCGCCTCGCTCGGGTCGACGCGAGTGGAACGGAGCGGAGATCGCCGCTGTGGAGAAATGGTACGTACGATTGACGTGTCATGTTAGACTGGACAACCATGTCAGGTAACTTAGCGTACAATGCCCGTGTCATTAAGTTAATATGGTAACAAGCGATATAATAATAATTTTCATAATTACGCAAGTTGAAAACATCAAAGAAAATTCCATAGTGTTCGTTGATGTGACTTTGTTTCTATTTAAAACTCTTCCTTATTTTAATTAGCGTATTACTTTTTCATGAAAAATAATAGTAAAATGATTGACAAAATATATCAAAACATAAATTGTAATTCTGGTTGTTCCTTTTAATAGAATATCGTTTATATACTCATCTATATACTATCTTAATAATTTAAATTGATTTATACATATATTTTACATAAATACACCGTGATTTTTTAACCATAACAAATATTTAAAAGTGTGAATGTGCAGGTTTGAAAATGTAGACAATACAAATAACTTGCAATGGGACCACCATCGATATCTCGAAAAAAAAATAGCTATTCCATACATACAAGTATGAACCAGCTGATATTTTTTTCGTGAATCCAAAACATAATGACTTAGAAATTAAATGTAATGATATACTTATCACGATAATTTTAAAAATACAATTACCTACATACTCGTATTAGGTATTTATTATTTTCCTATGAATTTTCCTCTGGGAAATTATTAACTACTGGCGCTTCGCCCGCGACTTCGTCCGCGTGGATTAAGATTGGAGTTTTTTTAAATCAAATAAAGCCTATGTCAATCAGGAGTTTATTCATTTAATCAGGTACCTACCAACACAAAAAACGTAAAAAAAAACACAATGGCAGACTGCATCTCCACAGAAATCCAATGATGCAGTTTTTGTTTTCATCAAAATCGGGCTCGCGACTCCGTTGAGCATTTTTCAATATTCCTTATAGTTTAATATTTGGTCCTGAAGGCCCACTTGAAAAATTCACCCTGTATAGTTACTTCACAATTTTATACACAACGAATTGCCATTTACACAGGGATGAGTTTTCAAATATCCGGCACACCGTCTCTTTTATTCAATAATGCATTGAATTCACGACTCATTCTAAATATAGGTTAGTGGGAAGATACATTATTATTAAAAACCGGAACACTAAAGGGTCGATCAAACCTGGGTGTCCTCGTGGGGACTCTTAAGGTGTACGTACACTATAAATAAGTGTACCTACCTAGTGGATAGTATAATAGAATAGGATAGCATTATAGAGTAATGTAGCATGCTAATGGTGAACGAATTTTTGAAATCAGTCTTGTACTTATTAAATTATTTCGTTACAAAGATAAAAATGGTTTCTCTTTTAATATAAGTATGAACATAGATAGTATAGATATTTTACTTTAATTTAGTTAATTTTGTAAGTAACTTATGACGTAATTAGAAACGAAAGAAATAAATTCATAGTGATCGTACAGTCCTGTTCTGCTCAGTTAGAAGAGTAGTTGACCGGATAGCGAAAGGCCGTAGGTTCGAGCCCCATCTCAGCACTTGGCCATAACAAGTTTTTTCTTGTTTTCTCATTTATATTTAAACATTTGTTAATTATGAATAGACGTAGGTATTATTATCAAATAACAGCATTTATCGATTGTACTTTGCGTAGACAAAGCGCAGCCCTTGAAGCTCCGTGGTTGAGGGTGAAGCAATAATTACTACAAATTCTTTTGAAGACTCGTAATTGCCATTTTTCAATTTTATTCCCCAATGACCCCGCACAATGGATGTCTTTTAATCGATGTGTTTCGAATCGGCTCATTGACAATAGTAATATAACTCACAAAAGATACATTTCGAATATTCTGTAGTAGGAAATCGAGATTGGGAAAAGGATTCGAGATGAGAAATGTTTAGAAAATTTAATAATAGAAATTTCATAAATTTCAAATTTTTTCTCGTTAAAGCTCGTGGTTATGTAATAAGAATGTATGAACGATAAAAATGAAAAGTCGTGACCTGTTTTTTCGTCTTTCATTTTCTATTTGATTTGTTTTAAATAGCAAACATTTTAAATCATGCCATTTTTTTTTCCACGCTCACAGCAATTATCTAGCCCAAATCAAGTATCATTAAGATGGATACTTTATAACGGGCAAATTTACTATACATAATAATTAAATTAAATATAAATATATTATTTTTCTAAATAAACTGAAATAAATATATTAACAACCATGAGTCAAGAAAAAAATGTTCGTGTTCATCACACAAACATTTGCTCCTACCAGGACTCGAACCTGGGCCGCTTGATATGTAGGCAGCGTTACTGATCCACCACGATGGCGACTCATAAAATTAAATACAAAAAAAAATAAAGAATACAAATTAATTCTTAAAATGAGATAGTGCGTTAATTTTTTTCGCTCTCACCTTTCTGACACTTAAGAAAGAGATATATTTTATTCTAAAGATAGATGAAATTCTAGAGGCTATTATACTATAGTAGGTATTTTTGCGAAATTACAGCGAACGAAGCCGCGGGCACAAGTTAGTGTTTATTTTGTACTAAATCATTGAAGCACACATAAAAGATAAATAAAAATAAGAGTGTACAGGTGAGTTTGTCTCTAAGAGAAATTTCCGCCAGACAACTTGACAAACTTCAAAAAATTGTACCAAAAGGCTTGCTTTATTTATATTCAACCTAAACAAATATTTTTATTCAATCTTGTTATTAAAAAAATATTTATATTGTTAACAACACCAATCACAAATAACAAATCAAGGAAGATACTGGATCTGAACCGAGACATCTCGCTATACTTACCAAATGAGTATACTCAATTTCTTATACTTTGATATCCGTATTCGCTTTGCAACCTTACATTTTTTTTTAAAGTAATGTTTCTTCTTGTCATGAAACTCGCTTCCGCCCGCGACTTCGTCCGCATGGACATTTTACTCCTTAATTTAAAAAAATCCTTTCTTAGTGGATGCCTACGCTGTATAAGGTATCTATGTGCAAAATTTCCAAGTCTCTGGGTTAAGCGGTTTGGGCTGTGCGTTGATATCTTAGTCACGACTTTGAATTTTATATACATAGGTGTAAAGATAAATTTTGAAAACAAAAAACAGAATAAGCGAAAATTGTATATTTGATGTTGTAATTTATAACATCAATTATTTAGAACGTTTTTATAAACCATCTGACATCTTTATACGTCTTTATCGCTATACGCAAAAAAAAAACAGACAATTAGTTGAGTACTTATTGAAAGTAAATAAGAAATTAATTCAAGACGTAATTTGTCTGTCTTGTCTACTGTCAATAATTAATTATTTTGATTTATAGGGTTGAACAAAGTCTGATTAAATATCCTATCCTAAATGAACTGTAAATTTTTCCGAGTTAAAAGGCCACCTATACGTTATTTTAGACTATAATCCAGCTCTGTAACATATTTAAGTCCGTTCCGTCGTTCCGGCGTGATGGAGTAACAAACCTACATGCATCTAAAGTATCGCATTTATAATTGTATTAGTTCCGACTCTCGTAGAATCTTATTAAAGACGGCTAGACAGAGAGAAAATCCGGGGTAGTGGAGGTGAGCGTTGATGCGATATAAAAAGGGCTCCCATAAATAATTGTGTGATTGTAATTGTAATTTTAAACGAAAATAATTTTAATTTTTCACTAGGGTTGGTTGTATTTTTTTTATTTTTAAATAATGAGTTTTTTCCTTGATTCATTCTTTTCAGATGAGAGACGCCCACTGTTGAATATAGGCCTCCCCCAAGGATCTCCAAACCGGTCGGTCCTGCGCTACCCGCATCCAGCGACTTCCCGCGACCTTTACTAGATCGTCAGTCCACCTTGTGGGGGGCCTATCAACGCTGCGTTTCCAGGTACGTGGTCGCCACTCGAGGATCTTTCCACCCCAACGGCTGTTAGTCCTTCTCGCAATGTGCCCTGCCCACTGCCACTTTTAGGTTCGCAATTCTTTGGCCTATGTCGGTGACCTTGGTTCTCCTGCGGATCTCATCATTTCTGATATGATCACGCAGAGAAACTCCGAGCATAGCCCTCTCCATTGCCCTTTGGGTGACCTTGAGCCTTCTTATGAGGCTCATTGTAAGCGGCCACGTTTCGGTTCCATTCATTACTGGCAACACACGAATTAAAGACTTTCGTCTTGAGACACTGCGGTAGATGGGCCGAGAATATGCCGCGTAGCTTCCCGAACGCTGCCCAGCCGAGTTGGATTCGCCGATTGAGATGAGTTTTTTTTATATATATGTATAAATATCACTTCGATGATAAGTCCCAGTCACTGCTCTTTGCTCCCGTCTCTGCAACAGTATGTATTCAGCACCCTCAGCTGAATTATACATACATACGATCACGTTCATAAGCCCAAGAGGGGTTGACTAGATCTTTAGGTAACATTTCCTTACAAATAAATCCACATTTGGCAGTATGGGTGGTGTAGTGTCTCCAAACATTGACAGGTTCTCAGTTTGTCATCTACATAAAAGAAGTGCTAAATCCAAAAGTAACAACGCTTCAGTAAATAAATGTCAACAACAGATGTTACACTCAAAATCATCTCAACATTTGCTGCTAAATAAACGCATCCTCAAAGATTTTCTATAACAAAATTGTTTTGACAAAATTATTTATAATCCACCTCAAAAGATGTTACATTTTCACGCAACATGTTATGAGAGTTTCAGCATATTTATGAAAGATGTTACAAAATATTTATATTTGTAACGCAATAAAATCGTTACATCACTAGACAGTTGTCCTAGTGAAACCCACGTGAATACTGTGAAAATAGTCAGGCATATTTATTTAAATAAATTTAATAATCATATAATTTATTCTCTGCTCCTCTCATCATGTAAGTGTCCAGAATTTAAATAGTCAAACAAGAGACGAGGAAGCCAAAGGGGTTAAATAAATTTCAATCTTATCAAAAAAGTTTAAGTCTCATTTTTATCTCGGAATGGCCCTTTAAAAGACAAATGAGTCCCCTCTCAGAAACACTATGGACCCATACGGTAAATCCATAGAATTTACTAGGTGGTAGACCCATATATAGCATCGTCTGGGTAGGCCACCGCACCGCCTTTCTTATTTCTGCCGTGAAGAAGTTGTCTGTGTTCCGGATTGAAGGTAAAAGTAGCTAGTGTAATTACCGGGCATGGAAGGCATATCATGTTAGTCCCCAGGATGGCAACGCACTTGCAGTGTCAAGGTATTTACCACAGATTTAATAATACAAGGAAATAGGCCAAGCCGGCGTTTAACTTGTGACAAGTGTATGCCCAGTGAGCATACACAGCCGCCAGTTCGCCATCCGCGTCACTCGGACTTCCTATGAACTTGGCGATTTGACCGATCTCCTTTGCGGCTGTGCTTAACTTTCATTGATTCGCAGTCCTTATGACGCGCGCAATGAATAGTGTATATTACGGCATGCTCAACTAGAACAATGTTATATAGTGCGGCCGGTGATCGCAACACTCGGTCTTCCTCTGAACTCGGTGATTCGACCGATCTCCTTAGATTGATATATCTGTGGTATTTACCCTTAATTTTGCAAGTGTCTATAGGCGACGGTAACCACTTTACACCAGGTGGGTCGGAAGCTTGTTTAGCATTTCGTAATATAAAAACAAAAGCTTACCCTCTTATTACAAAACATGTGGATGGACATCCACATGGAAAAACTTGCATGCTGAACACTAGTTACAACTTTAGATTTAAAATTAGCCAGTTTTAAGATTAAAGATTATTGCTTCGAGATCGATCTGACTACTGTACAGTTTGAGTAGGAATAAGCGCAATCGATAGACGACAAAAACGATCACCCTACCTTATTCCAACTTTTTCACTCGTTGCTCGACTTTTTTGATTTCATTAAAAATACAAATTTGACCACGTTTTTCATTTCCTATGTCATTAGGCATTAGACTCCAGCTGGTTGTTCGTCTAGACGTCTCGACTGTGTCAATTTATTAGGCAAGCTACCAATATTATGGGTAATATAATGTTACTATCCATTACGATGAGATCAGCCTTACCAACGCCTCTTCAATACCTATTGATCGAATGTGAGTGTTTATAAATATAATCTGGAGTGACACACTTAGATTATCTAAGTGTTATGGAAAAATTTGCGAGAAGGAGCACGTAAGAGAAGGCATTTCTTTGCCAAAAGATAATGCCAATATGGATAAAAGGGACATGTGCCCCGTTTTTTGAGGATATGCATGTAATTAGGAATATTATTAAAATCATTATATTGACAGAAATAACAAAGTTATTTTCATCCCACCACCTCGGAAAGTGTCATTTTGCGCTTCGAAATCTGGCTGGAAAATTCTATTTTATTCGCTTGAGCGGCAAAGTAGATTTGAATTTAGAACATCACATATAATGAGTACTCAATATAATTGTAAATTCAAAACGTCATTAAACCTATTTAATGTAACCTCTATGGTGCCAAATTTATGATTAGAATGAAGATTATTTTGTCATTTCCTCGCTGAGGTGGGATGAAAAGTTACGTATTGCACTCGAGTGGAAAGATTTTTCACCTTGTGCTCGTTTGTTTCCCTCGCTGACGCTCAGGATTCTAATTTAGAATCACTCGCTGCGCTCGTGATTCAACTTTAGAATCCTTCGCTTGCTCGGTCATCCAAATCGAGCACGCGGTTAAAAAGGAACTTTCCACTCTTGTATAATAAATAACTATTGTTCAACAAGTTTTAAATGATTTATTGCTACGAGTGTGGACTTTAAATCACGAACTAGCAAAGTCATCATAACAGCCTTTATAATTCGACCCACTGCTGGGACACAACAAGGCCTCACCTTGCCATTGAAGAAGGTTGAGGCAGTAATCCACCACGCTTGCCCAATGCGGATTTTGGATGGAGTATGAGGTGATCAATACCCCTTTGCTGATCCATTAGTCGCCTTTTACGACACCCTTTGGAGGATATGGGGTGTTGCTATTCTACTCTGACGGAATCACCAGCGAAGTAGTGCGAGTGATTCATAAATAGAACACTGTTTTATAGGTAAAATATAAGCTCCTTGGAGCACAGTGAGTGATTTAAAAAGATAAGACAAAACAAATTGCTCTCGTGCGAAGTTTATAACTTTTTAACCTCTCCAGCTAGAAAATTGGTAAAGGTGTGAAAAACTAGACTCCTCAAGATAGTGACAGGTTACTCGACTGTCGCATACATAAAAAGATGCCCCTTTTATGTTAGCGACGGTCAAAGACAACAACCAAGACAGATGTAACACTCTTAGGGTCATAGTACACTTATCAGTTCGGAACCGTATCGCCTCTTTTCAGCCAACTTCAAAAAGCTGGAGGTTATCAATTCTTTCGTCCTTTGTAAGCTAGTGCTTGTCATTTGATCACATTTAAATTTAATCGACATCTGACGAGTAGTTTATGGGTTATCCCTAATAATGCCTATTTAATTGACATCGATGATATCGAAATCTTTTCACTTGTGTCTAAAAGATCTCGAGGTAGTTTTCTGAAAGTGTATATTATATACTTAAAACACTAAAAAGAAAAATAAATTCTTTTTAATTAAAAAAACCCGGCTTCAGAAGTAAAGACGGAGAAATAAAAATTCTGTTTATAAAAATCTAAATGTTTTTGAGGTCGATGCCAAACTCAATATTTGGAATAAACGTTGTCACTTGTATTTGGGACTGACCTCAAGAAAACATTTAGATTTTTATAAACAGAATTTTTATTTCTCCGATTTTAGTTTTTATATATACTTAGGCGGTTTTATTTTATTTCAAAAATATTTTTTTAGAGTAAAAAATAGGCGATGCGCTACGGTTCATAATCGTTTCGTAGCCGCGGTTCCGTAGCATTCATTGTAAGAAAAGAGGCGTTCCCTTTCTGAGCTGACAAGTGTGCAACGACCTTAAGTCATCTCAGCAGTCTGTGTATTAAATTATAATCAAATTATTATTTTTAGACTCGCAATAAAATAATAATTGTTATTTGTTTAGTTACAAATTACAATTAATAATTATTATTACTGTCCTTTAATACTTGTTACGTTTCTAGGTAATGTAGTATTAACCAGTCAATGTATTATGTCCAGTTGGTCACACAGACTGACTGATGCGGTGGGGATAGGTTTAGTGAAAACTTATGAGCGCGGCGAAAGGGTTCACGGGTTAACCTAATACAAATTACTATGTTCCGAACTAGACAAATATTTCGATGTTAATGGAGTTTTGTAAGTATAAAATGTAGCAGCTACACTGAAAAAAAAACTTGATAGCATAAATTAAAAAAAATATTTATGGGTATCAAGTAACTTGTTTATATACGAGCGTACAAAGTTTTGTGATCGCGGAAATCAAGTCATCTTGATTGAAAAACTGAACAAGAAACAATGTAGATTCAAATAAGTAATTGTCGGCATAATCAAGCCTGGTCATTATTATTATCAAATGCACCTTGTAAATTTTACTAAGACTTTAAAATCTTAATGAAGTTTTGTGTTGACTATAATAAAGTCACTTATTTATTTATATAATGTAAAGTCAGGTCTAAATGAGTAGCTTGATTCACCTTATTATGTTATAATGATAATGTGAAACAAATAATTATCGACACAATTAAGTTATGTCATTAATATTATCAACTGGATTTTGTGCATGTTACTTAGACTAGGTAATCTTAATAAAGTTTTCTGATGGCTGTAATATAGTCACTTATTTTTCTTTATCAATTAGAGTTTAGTCTAAACAAGTAGCTTGATTGATCTTATTAGGTTATAATGATCTATATATCTATACTATATAGGCTAATAAATACAATAATTCGCTCATGTTTATTTTAACTGCATAGAGGACTGTAAATAAAAGACATTTATTTGATATTTATACGTCTGTCTGTATTATTATAATTTTCAAATACATAGTAAATACTAAAAAAAGCTTTTCTATTTCAAGAGTAAGTATGGCTATAACATACACAACATATTATAAATATACAAACAATCTACAGCATAAAACTCTTCATATTTTGAAACATTATTACAAACTAAAATAATAAAAAATAACAATACAAATTCAAAACTTTCTTACATTCTACATTACTGTTTCAGAAACGTTTTTTCGTCGAAGAATTTTCGTTTTCTTAAGTTTTTCCTTTATACCTCAATAACCCAGAAGTCTCGAAATTATTTTTCAATAATTCAGAAAGGACCTGTAACAAATCATTTTCCAATTTTATTATGTTATTATAGCAGGCAGAGTATTTAATCGTGCTGTATAATATACAAATGACTTTACGGTACAAAAGATACATCCCTTATGTTATGACACACAGACTGACAGGGGAGCAGGCATCTACTCTAAGGGGGAGTACTAGCAATAGTGTCACTTGGCATTTACTAGTTTTATTAAAGTTCAATGTCTTTTGAGAATTGAACCTTAATATAACTTATAAAATCGAGTAAGTTAAGTGGGTAATTACTCTATCTATTCTCTAAATCGATATTGTCTTAAGGAGATGAAAACATTGAGCTGTGTCAAGTTAAAGATACCAGATATAGTGTAGAGTGAACCCATGTTTAGGTAATCTACGTAACTATTAGTATCGGGAGTCGAAACCAATCGGTTAATTATTGCACCAAATCCTCACACTGCACAGCATAATAGACTTGTGAGCATGTGTGGAAAATAGGAAATTAGGAAGCAGTAACAAGGTAGGTACTTACTTGCGAAAAGTGGCCCCAACTCCGGGAGCCCCCAGGCTTTGAGTAAATCCATCACTTCATCCATCTTACGGTGATACTGAATACTTCAATTTAATCGCAAACACCTAACTTTTATATTATTTGTAATATTTTAGGCACAAACACGAATTTACAAGAAGATGCACACTCCAACGGCTCGGAGATCAAAATGAACTGAAACACGTTTGATTGAAATTGCAAGATATAAAGAAGGAAGATAGTTATTTGAACTGTCAACGTACATCTTTCAAACAAAAAAGCGCGCGTTCATTGTTATAAAGTTGAGTGATCGAATGAATTATGAAACTTTATTCTTTCAATAATAAAATTATTTGAAACCAATAGGCTATATTGTTTAAAATAATAATATTCTTTTTAAAATAAACTAGTGATTTGTAGTATTAATATAGCAACTTGACAAATATAAATAAGTTGATGATAAAATTTTACCATGTCTCGACATCAATAAAGTAAACTTAATAAATTCAACACATTTGACTTGATACACGTTCAAACATTTCAGCTTTATTGCGACAAAATACCGTGATAATTTGTTTTGTGATATTTTCTTGAATGACCCAATCAAATTTTTTCCAATCAAGCAAGATTGTAACTTGTTTAACCATTATTTTTTTCAGTGTACTTACATTGGATCGACTTGAACATTGACGGACGGAGGGAAAGGGGAAGGTGCAGAAGAATTGAATGGAATGTGTGAGAAATTATATGAAAGGATAGAAATAGACGATAATATAATATACATATTATTTTACACTTACTTATAGATGATAAACAAGCTGACGTGAGTGGTAAGTGGATACCTTTGCCTATAAACACTTGCAATAACAAGGGAAAAAACAGTTGGTATTGCAGGTGCGTTGTCATCATGAGGCCTAAGATAAAATGCCTTTCATGCCCGGTTATTACACTGGCTACCTTTCCCTTCAATCCGAAACACAGCAAACTGTTTCTCGGCTGAAATAGGAAGGGCGGTGGTACCTACCTATACGATCCTACATATAGGGCTACCACAATCACGCTTTAACCCCATGCATGCATGCATCCATGGGTGGAGCAGAGCCATTAGTAATATTTATTTACACATTCCACAAAAAAAACCCAGCCAATATGGGCCATTTAATGCCTCAAAGCGGTAGTAGTAGTAGTAGGCTTCAAGGCTACCTATACAATGTAAATCCTGAAAGTTGTTCGTAATATGCAAATTAATCAATATCAGTCATTTGTCCGTGCAGACTTTTGTTTATATCGTACCGTTTTGTAAAATTAACGTTTTTTATCTAACATTACATAGAACACAATTTTTATTTTAAAATTATTTAATGTGATATTTAATTATTTATGCGGGTAAATTTTTTGTTTTTTTTTGCATTGTAATGGTTCAGAAGCCTATTCCAAATAAACTACTTTCAGCGTGTATGTCATTTCTGTTATATGTTGTTTAATAGGAGGCAATAAACATTATAACTCATCTCAACGATCCAGGAAAATGATAAGAAAAAAGAAATAGATTAAGGAAAAGGTAAGGTACTTTTAAAATAATGTTTGTCATAAAGGTCGTCTGTTAACAAATAATTCTTTACAAGGATTTAGCCACACTTTTAAGTTTTGTTTTGAATTTATATATCGTACTGTTTTTATAATAATAAGTTTACCAAAAGTAAATGTATCAATTAGGTAGTTGTACAATACTGGATAAGTAAGCGACAGAAACAGCGGAACTGCCTGCCACAAGTGTAATTATTATGCTTACTAGGCAGTTCCAACAATGTGTACCACTGTAGTGTTGTACGTTTTAAAGAAAATAAAAAAAAATCATTTTCATTTTTCAAAAGACATACCGCAGCGACCGACTGTTGTAAGAAGAATTCTCAATATAAGCATTTAATACAATAATGAGGCAAAAACTAATCAAAATTTGAGATTTTGTTTTTTATTATAATAGTCAACTTTCAGCAGATTGTTATCGTAACGTATGTACAAGAATATATTATAAAAAAATATCAAAGGCTTGCTTTGGATAGCCGCCAATATTTTTATCTTGTATACATTCGTGAGAGATGTATGAAATAGTAAGTACTTAAAATATTTGTTATATTTCTCTTTTAGTAAAGTAATAAAAGATAATTTAAGATAACCCTTTTTATTTTATGACCTAGAATATTTATTACGCTTATAGTTGGTTCCCAGTTACGCTTTTATAAAAAAAATAAACAAAAAAATTTAAAGCACTCCTTTATGTTTTTTCTGAATTTGTTTGGATGTCTAAATGTGTATTCGTATAACTCTGTAGTATAAGTCTTTCATTTCAAAAACTACTGAATGGATTTTAATAAAACTTTACAATATTAAAACACATACATTAGAATAATATATACGGTATAATTAATACTGATACTGCGCAGACAAAGTCACGGGCAGAAGCTAGTTCATAATAATTTTATTAACATTAGATTACATAGAAAGACTCAATTAAATTCTACAATCATATCTGTCTGCTGTCGATGCGGCGATCCTAGACTATCAAAACATGTTTTTTATGGAAAAGGGGACAAACAAGCTGGCGGCTCACGTGATGGTAAGTTTACCGCCCATGGACATGTCCATGGACAACATCAGCACGCCTAGCATGACCACCAAAACACGGTATGATATAGCCATTTATCGCTTTGAACTGTCAAAAACCATTGGATATAACCGCAATCTTGAAATTTTATTGATACTGCGAACATGGTGTAAGCCATATACATGTCCACAATTTCGATAAAATTTCAAGTTTCAGGGGAATTGCAAATGCGTCGCCGGTAGAATACGCTCTTTTTTGATGACGAAGATCACCGTTATATCGGTTCGGGAACACCACTCGCGAAAATTGGTTCCACAGTCTTGTGGTCCGAGGAAACCGTGCGCAAAAAACGCACGGTTTTGAACAACGAGGCAAGAAGACTGTAGAGAGATGGATTTGACGTCAGTTTTTATAATACTTCCACACGCTGACACACATTATCTGGCCCAAATTCAGTATCATTAAGAACTTGTGTTATTGAAACTGGAACGGACACATAAATACATATACATAATGATTTGTAATATTTTTATATATAAATTTAAATAAATATATAAACAACCATGACTCGTGAACAAATGTCCATGTTCATCACATAAACATATGCCACTACCGGAACTCGAACCCAGACCTGTCGATGTGTATGCAGAGTCTATTACTAACTGACAAACCACTCTGTCCACCTGGTTGGTATTTATTTATATTTTAAAAAAATCGCTTTCAACATATGTAAACTGACGAACTAGGTTGTCAGATATAAAAAAAAATCTCAATGAACCAACCAGGTTATCGTTTAAGAAAAATAAATCTCAACCAACTATGTAGCTAGGTTGCTGGTTAAGAAAAAGAATTACTAACCGTCCAACAAGGTGGACAGAGTGGTTTGTCGGTTAGTAATAGACCGTATGCAGCGTTACTAATCACTCCACCACGATGGCGTCATAAAAGAATAGACACTGAAAATAAATACAGAAAGGTGTAACTGAAAGTCTATTTATAAGTGGTCATAATATAATTTTCTACGCTGTAACCTCTCGAGTAGAATGCGAGAATCGCCGACCTGGATTGTCATCGTCCGTTAATAACTCAGTTAATACTTTTATCTCGCCGCGTTTTTAGATGTTAACTGGAAAGCATTTAAACTTCACCTTGCCTGGTGGTAAGCGATAAAGAGACGCAAGGTCGAAGTGAGTCTTGTTCGGAACCCTCATTCAACGAGGGACTGACTTCAAGTATTCTTGTTGCAAAAACACGTGTTGAGAGACTCCATTTTAACCTCAATCTACCGTACAATTGTCAGTTACTTTTTTTTCACTTGATATTGGCGCAATGCATAATCTTTATTTGTCTAATCATAATCTTAATTTGTCTGTTTAAACAAGTGGCGATCGCCACTTGTTTAAAAGAAGAATGAGTATTTCATCATAGGATATAGATAGGCGACAGACTGGCAACTTATCACTATTTTTACTCACTGCTTGGCCCATACTGCCAGAAATATAGCTCTGCTTAACCTTGTTGAACGATTTTCAAACGATCACCACGCATTAAAAATAAGAGCGTTTTTGAAAAATTATATGTGTGAAATTTGACTATTAACATAATTATAATTGGTGCATTTTAGTGTATTAAAAAATATCTTCAAAAGGGGTCTTATGAAATTAAAAAAAAAATATAAAGGTAACTCTGAAACGTTTGGAGCTATTATCGTAAAATTCTATGTGCCTTGGAAATAAATTCATTGTTTAAATATTCAAAATGAGAACAAGCACAAAAATGTAAGACTGTGTAACCCGACTACGGAAAAAAGAATAGAAAGAAATCGGTCAAAGTCGGTGTTTAGAAGGTAATATCGTCTCCTCCGATAGTTAAAGTCGGGAATCGAAAACAGCATCTGCGCGCGCAGATGCTGTTTACGCGTTTGTAAATGAATTAACTATTCCATAATAACTAATGTTTCTAGGAATTAAAATACAAGCACAAAATAATAACAATAGCTTATGGTGTATTATTCCAGACGAAACCTGTAAATCGTTGATCAGTACACGTAATAGAATTGTGAATTTCAAACTTTTCGAAGGTCGAAACGGAAACTACGAACAATGTCTTAATCCTTCAAGGACTTAACTTAATTTTCTACTTGTCCTATTTCCGATGAAAATGTCATTTACTTAGAATAATTGAACTCGTTTAAAACATTTTATTTAAATAAATCAAACCTTGATACAAAAGTACCTTTTTAAAACAGAAGGATATAAATTTACTTTGCAAGAGGAGTGGAAATAATTTGAGATATAAAGAGTTCGGTGTACACGCTTAGACGGCTAGCAAAAAGGTGCAAAAAGAATTTAAGCTGTTATTTTAAAATATAGTTCACTATTTTGAAAAAAAATTTTCTTTATCAAGCCACACAACTTAGCTATAGCTTGAAGAAATTGTAAATGTAAAATAATAAGTCACAATATACTATAATGTGAAATTTAAAATACTTACATTAACTTGTCATTTTTTTCTTGATTATGAATAATTGCTTTCTTGACAATGTTATCCTAATATTGTATGTATTTCTATTGAATGATTTTAAGTTATTTGTCATTTAATTTGAAATTAAGCTAATAATTAAAATCACTAAAATAAAATTTTGCACGTCGTAGATCAACAGAATATGTTGGAGTGCACATGTCACCATAACCAACAAACAAATGATTTTATTTATTATTTTTATTATGAACAAAATATTTTAATATTAGATTATCTCCTTAATTAAAGAACGTGTTATAAAGATGTTCTTATCTTATTCTCAATTAATAGCTTCGCTTATTCATTTAACCACTGTCAAGTGAAATTGTATTTACAGTAACAATAAACTGTACAGTAGATTAAGATAAAAATAGAGTCGCACAACGGGTGAATCTAAATTTTGTATAAACTTAATTAATTAAGGAAACTACAAGTATCACAGTTAGTCTCTTAATCTTAATAAATAAAAAAAATACATGTTAACCGAGAGCACGTGTTCGTCATACAAACAATAATTTCTGATATCAGACCCTAGGACCTTTAAATGTGTAGGCAGAGTAACTCATCTTCAGAACGTACAAGTAACTCATCTCCAAAACGTACAAGTAAATAATCACCAAAACGTATTCCTACTACGTATTATAACCATAACAATGAGGAAAAACTTGGAGATCTTAATTATTATTTCTGCTTTCTTTTTATTGAGTCTTGACGTGTAAATTCAGTAACAACGTTTATTATCAGTACTAAACACATAAAGTCTACCGAAAAATGTTCAGACCCTATACTAAACAACAGCTTTATTTTAATGGAAAAATAAAGTATAAGAAAATCGCAAATCTGGCATTTTCCGCGTCTGGCATTTGCATTTGCCGAATCCGACATTCGTTTCAAGACCATCTAAGTAATGTTCATACCAACATTTTTGTACTCAAATTGCAAATTAGGCAGGCCTATTTCCCTCGCTGTTTGCGCCTAGCTTGCGATACGGCACGCTTCCGCTCCCAAAGCTTACATCTATGTAAGCTCTTACATATTTAATCCCAGACTGCATCGCAAAAACTGATACTATATCTAGGCGTCACACATAAAGATTAGTCTTAACTTTAGTCTACTAAAATCTTAGCTCACTTTACCATATTATACTATGGCCGTAACCGTACTGACATTATAATGTCTATTCTTGTATGAATTATTATGAAACAACGTCCAGTAGAGAAGTCCGTTAACGAACATGTACAAGTATGTTCGTACCATGCACGGAGCGTCAACAATAGTCGGCGAGAATATTTTGAAGGTGCCGATAGCGTCCGTGCATGGTTGGTGACGGAACGGCTTACTCGATATTGTTTCGGTTACAGTGTGACTCGTTGGGAACAAGCGCATTTGTTTGCATCTACCGGTACTTACGGTCATGGTATGGCACGGTGTCGATACCTTCTAATGGGCGAACTAAGATGCTAGTATCGTATTATGATACCGTCGTGGTGGAGTGGTTCACGGGTCATAGTTTTTTATATATTTATTAAAGGTTATAAATACAATATCTAGATTATTATGTATCTTTGTTCGTTATCTATACCTATAACTCAAGTTCTTAATGATACTTAATTTGGTCAACATTAATTGTCGTGAGCGTAAAATATATTGTTAATATACTGCTAATAAATATGCTTACCTCCCGAGCCGAACACGTTCCTATTTCGACCGTGGTAAGATACGTTTTAGGGAGCAGACACCTTAATGTGCCACCACTCACACTGCGAGAGAAATTGTTCAGAAAACAAGAGACGTGAAGTTGCATGAAAGTTCGCGATTTAACGTAACTCAACTTCCACTAGATGCAACAAGGAGACCTATTTTTGAAGCATAAAGTTTATTTTCCATTGAAGAGAATTGCATGAATAATTGTATGCAAATAATGATCATCAGTGATGTAGTTTCACGTATGTTATAGAAGCAAAATCTTGTTTATAATTATTCAATATTATACTGTTGTTAATTTAGCCTATTTTAATCGTATTCGGTGTAGTAATCCGAAAATTACAGAAAGTTTTATAAATAAGAATGATATAAATATTATAAAAACATCTAAATAAAATTATTAAATATTTAAAGAGGTTCACCTAAGTCATGAGCACAGAATAATAGCCATCGTCGCCCGAGTAGCCAAATGTAAGTTCTTCGGTCTCATGTCATGACAAGATAAATATTGTTTAGTTGTAAGGTTTCTTACTTTCTTAATTGAATAAATGAATTTTTGCTTTTTTTTTAAGCATCTGCATAATATGAACGTCGCTTAAAATAGTTTTAATGTTCTGTTATTTATTTATTTTTTTGAAAATTAATATTAAATCACTATATTATAGGCCGACGAATACATCTTGCTAAAATAGAAAAAAATGTTAAAGTCAGGCTTGTGTTGTATGATAAATTTATGGTAGCGTTATGCTAAAAAATATCCATAGATAAGTTATTGAAACCAGGCAGGAGTGTACTGAACGCCCTTGGTCGATTTTTTTGTTTTAACATTCCTTATGAATATGTTACGAGCGATGGTTTGATACGAGGTTAAACGCGAGCTGTCATTGTAATGTTGACATGGGTTTGCGTATTACAATATTTATTAGACACAATGTCTTTAAATAGAGTTGCGCTTATGAATATGAAAGGATCCTGAGGAAGTATATTCATCTTGTAGTAAGGCGCCTTGCTCACTGGCTCGGTGCGTTTTAATTTCTGTACCGAATCTTCAGTAATTACAGGCACTCGGTAAATAATTTGTAAATAAATAGTAAAACTACTAAAGTCGTCACTCTAACTGGATATGAAATTAAGATGCAGACTGCGATATTACATGCTTACCTGCAAGTAGCCCATCTAGTCTCGCTTAGAAGGCAGGGAACACATCAGCAGGCAACAAAGTCCACTCCTTAGCTGTTCGCGTTATAAAAGAGTTATAAAATCGTTTTCCGTGTATGATTGGAATATGAACAATAAAAGGGTGGTAATTTAACCTGCGTCTCGTGACCCGGTAATGAAATCGAGCTGGTGGAATGAATTCGTATAATTAGGCGCACACTATCCAAAGTGTATCCTATCAGTGTTCGAGAATTGACAGTGTGGCGTGTGTAAGTATGGGGTTGCCAATAAGTCGCTTAACTCATTTTTTACCGAATCTAAAGCTGCGAGCTGGTACTTCACTGTTCTGTCCAAAAGATGGTAGCAATTCTCCATAACTGCGTTGTTTTGTATTTCATACAGAAGCAGCAGTTGCTATGGTGTGAAGTTACGCGTTGCATCCGAGAGGACTATAAGGCGAGAGAATACAACAACTAAAATCTTTTGCTAGTCCGTGTAAGCTGTTTATCTCTTAAAATATCTCACTAAAGTAATGAGGACGTTAGGAAAAGCTATGATTTTGAAAATCCAACATTATACTGAATCAAAAAATGTGTAAATACGGCTGAACAGGCTAATACAAAAGAGAATGACGAAGCAAAATTGGTCAGAGACAAGCAAGACAAATTGATCAGCGCGACGTGGGTGGTTCAGGAAGTAATAATGTTGTGAACGTTGGCTCCAAGTCAAACAGTATTGCGCTTCAACAGTTAGTTGCAAGTTGGCAGCCGCTAGCCGTCGCGATACTGTACGGGATAACTTGACTTGCTAAGTTCTAAAAGAGTTGGTAAAACTTTGGAGTTTTGGAATTTTTTAAACTTTCTCGTAATCTCTTTGTCGGAGATGTGTTCGACTCAGAGCAAGATCTTTAAAATTCCTGTCCATTGTCTCTTTTTTGACACGGAAACTTTGACTTACATCTCACCCAAGGTGAAGTAAGGGACTGGCCATCATATCACCAATAGCGGACACTATTGTTGTGGTAAAATGTTGGTGGTTAGCTTATTAAAAGAAGGCACCACCCTAACCGAGTACAAATTCATACATTGTTTTTCTTTCAAGGCCTGAACCTCTGGATTTAATTCCAATGGGTACGCTACACACGGAGGCTGCAATATTATGTTGAATGATGGAAAAGAAGGTTCGCTCCATCCAGAGCTTCTTGCGGTGTCAGTGCCAGTCTGCCAATGCTTTTTGGTGCTGGTCCGCGCTGGTAGTCGGTACAGGTCAGCGCTGGTGTCCTGTATACTTTGTGGAAAACATGCCAATAAGTTCCGAATGCCACTGGAACATGCCAAACTGCGGCGACCAGCGCTGTTATTTCAGGCTGCTAATACAAGTAGCCCCTGCCTATATCAGCTTGCTTGCTGTAGTGGTTATTTTATTTCTATTCTATTCTACAGTGACGGAGTTGGCTGAGGTATTAGTCGCCAGCCAGACGGACAAGTAACAAGAACTACTACCAACAAAACTGAAAATAAATTACTACTCCTACGCTACGGACTCATAACCTAGTGATCTAAGGTGGTTAGAATTGTCAACAAAATCACAATCAGCTTGGAAAGACAACGCCTCTTTTTACAAGAGAGTTCATGCGCTAGGTTTCGTACCCTCTCTCCTGAGGGGCTGCTTCAGATAGCCTAAAAGCCACAAAATTGGCAAGGGGGGGGGGGGGGGGGGGTGTTTAGTCGGTAGGACTTCGACATAACCCTGCTGCCGAAGCCATGTTATCCATGTAGGATTCACCTCCTCCTTCCCTCGCATTATGTCCGTAAGGTTCTTCTGACTTTTTCTCGCTGCTTTGTCTTTCACTCCTCTCTATGGGGGAGGGAAGGGGAAAGCTGCGGGGGGGAGTTAGAGGCGAAAAATAAACTACGTTTCGTAATTCCGATGATAATGATAAGTGTGCTACGAGCTTACCAATATGTACATTTTATAATTATTATGTTATGTATGAAAATGAGTTGATGATCAAATTTGAGTGGTCTGATCTGTAGCGATTTATAAAAATTTAAGAAAAACCTGAAGCGTTACAATAAATCACGTTCATTATTTTTCTCATAGGCAGGAAATTTAATTAAAAACTTACATTGATTTGGAATTCCATAATTGCTATTGTTACGATAGCAAATAATGTTATCATAACAATAGGATGTGGATGGCTATAATAATTATATTACATTCAAAAACAAAAGGTGAACGTCATCAATCGGTACTTCAAGGGATGCGGCAAAACAATCCAATACCTATCTGCTGTTGAATAAACTAAGGAAAATGGTTTAGATATTCAACAATAGACAATTACAACATACCTATTTCAGTGCTAATAAGAGTGTTTTTTTCTTCTAGCATTCAATGGAACATTTTGCTGTGTTACTCCGATTCTATTCTTTAGTCAGGAGGTAAAGGGATATTTAGAGAATGCCAAAACTGTACAGACTCTTCGAGCTTATGTATATAGTTAGGCTGATGGCCTACATATTCAAGGGGCGGTAGAAGTAATAAAGAAATTGGTGACGCAAAATACACGGTTAAGCTAAAATGTACCGTGAGACAGCTCACGGTCCCGGTGTTGGTAAGATGTAGCTTGAAATGGTATAGCCAGTACAGAGAACGCTTTTCTTTAGAGTATGCAAAGTTGGTAGCTATTAAGTAAACTACGATATTGCCGATATATTAATGAAGATGTGTGGTGTTAGAACACGTGTGGTGGGTCAGTCGTAATATTTGTCTATTGTAATTTAAAATATCAGCTACCTTAATAATGCGCACTGAAGAGTGCAGATTACGTACTACATTCTATGGTATGTTTACTATATTTTACCTAAAACACCGTAAGTTGGAATACCTAATAAACAGTATTTTATCATAGTTATCCTTCTTATCGTCTTTTCAACTGCATTTTTCTTTTTTTTTTAGTTCAATCTTTATAAACCATTCGAGGTCACCAGTTTAATTTAAACAATTTTCTCAAGAATGGGCTATCGTGTTAACTTAAATTAAATTGTACTCAAGTCAGTTTACGAAAATAATATACATTGTCCATACGATACGTTGTAAGACAAGTTTTAAGAAGGTGTAGAAAAAGGCCTGCCGTGATTTATGTTAGCGCAATATAAATGGTCTTGTTCATTAATACGTGACACATAAAAGAAACATCTTAGATGGCTCTTGGACTTTTTATTGCAAAAAGTTTTGTAGAGAAGTCATTTGTGCCAGCAAAGTAGGTATGTTATACCGAAATTTGGTTTAGTTTACAAAAAAATTGTTCGATGATTAACAGTTCGCCAAAAAGTCCTTAATAGATATTAAATTGTTTTTCTTCCTGAGAATCCTAGTCTTTTTATAATATCTTTAAGTACATATGTACAAACGTGTATAATAGACGCCGTCTTGGTGGAGTGGTCAGTATAGCTGCCTACACATCAAGCGGTCCGGGTTCGAATCCTGGTAGCGGCAAATGTTTGTGTGACGAACACGAATATTTGTTTGCGAGTCATGGTTGTTTATATATTTATTTAAGTTTATTAATAAAAATATCTAAAAAAAAATAAAAAAATATGTATATACAAAAAAAAAAGTCCGTTAACTAGTATCCGTAACACAAGTTCTTAATGATACTTACTTCGGGCTAGATAATTCGTGTGAGCGTGAAAAATATATTATTATTATTATTATTATTATTATATGTATTGTAACGCTCACAATTCTAAAAGCTGTTGAGCAGAGCTTTAGATAACATACGAGTTAAACTACATCTGGCAGTATTGGCCATGCAGTGCCTCAAAGTAGTGACAGGTTACGAGTGTGTCGCTTACATAAAAGGGACATAAAACATAAAAAGTAACTGAACCTTCAGTGAACCAACATTCAAAACCTGAAAACTATGACTATATTACACTCTTAGGATGGAATTTAGTGACTATTTTTGACATTTTATCGCATAGAATTGTCAAAAACTATAATGGTTTTAAACAATAACTTCTTTTACGTGTTGGTGAACTCAGTACGATATTTCTACTGTAATAAAAGGAAGTACGTACATTACAACACTAAAGTAAATTAAACTAAAACAAGTCGTGTTCAGTAATGAAAACTATAGTGAAATCTTTGAAACTTTAGGTACATTGATTGTAGATTTGCAGAACACAGGTACGATTTTTATTTTCTTAACTCTAAATTACCTAAATCAGGAATAGAACATAACAATATACTTCCTTGAAGATTTCCCTCGGCAATAGAATAATAATTTTCTTGGAAGTTAGAAGAAGGTCGTAAGGTTCCGGAAACTGGGATTAATCTACGTAAGTTATTTGATAGGCTTTAATTATTTAGTTATAGATAGCAGCGGATCTTGATTTGAAAAAGTACTATTAATATAGGTTTTGATAAATATAATAGTACGTAGCTTAAGTCTATTGACCTGAAGAGATCTATGGATCTTTGGGGACTATGAGTCAAAACAATCTTATCCATTATAATTATAACAGCTCCTTATACTGGGTGTAAAAGACATGAACAGTCAAACGAGAACCATGTATTCTATACATCAAAATAAGACATATTTAAAAAAAAAAATTGCTGGGAAATGATTTTAATTTTTTGGTGTTAAAAAAAATTGCAAATTGTACCGCGCAATGTAAACGGCTCAACTCGCACGCAACTCGCAAAACCGCGATAATTTTGCTTGACGGCGGCCCCGTTCGTTAGTGTCCGTGCGCATCGAGTGAGCTACATTGAACGCTATCGATTTGAAGCCATTTTTTGTTATGAAATACAAAAAAGAATATATAATGTTTCTTTGGATAATAATTAAGAAATAACGTATAGAATACGTTTTTATATAAAAATTAAAAAAAAATTATGACTTTGACCTTTAATAAAATCGTAACAATCAATTTCCCAGGTATAGTCTAAAGGAAAAAAAATGTTATGATGATGAGTAGAATACATGGTTTTCGTTTGACTGTTCATGTCTTTTACACCCTGTATAGTAGTCGTATTTAACAACTGTATTGGGTCTGTGTATCCTGACCTGATGAAAAACCACAGATTTAATAATACAAAGAGATTGGCCAAGCCGGCTTTTTTACTTGCGACAAGTGTATGCCCTGTGGGCATACATTTCCGCCACTTCGCCTTCTGATAAAGTCAAGTGAATACATAACTCAGCGATTTGGCCGATCTCCTTTGTGTCTGTGCTTAACTTTCATCGCTTCGCAGTCCTTAAGACGCGCGCAATGAATTGTGTATATTACGGCATGCTCCACTAGAACATTGTTATGTAGTACGGCCGCTGATTGCGACACTCTGTCTTCCTATGAACTCGGCGATTCGACCGATCTCCTTAGATTGATATATCTGTGTGAAAAACAGTAAAATAATACCGTTACTCAAATTTAAAGAAACCTCAGATCCTACTAATTTTCGGCCTGTTTCTATTCTGCCAAATTTAAGTAAGATCTTTGACAGACTAATGCTTTTTAAAACCTGGCTCTCTACTAAATCCGTTGAAATTTTTCTAAATACCCTTTTTGCTACACCGTAGGACTGTCTACGGAAATACGTAAGCGCATGGACGGCTCGCCGTGAGCGTAAAGCTCTGCTCAAGACGTTTTGGGATTATGAGCAGGCTAGTTTTTTTATATTCTTCTTTATTTAAATAAGAATTAATATTGTTTATTTGTGCTTATGATTTTCAAAGCTTTTTCCCAGAAAATTACGTTTCGCTAATTTTCTAACACCCTTTATTATTTAACTGCTAAACTAAATAAACGTCTCTCCTGTTGCTTGTGTAAAATAGGTTTAATTGAATTCGTTCTTCATTTCCTGTAGCTGCTTTCGCGTTGCGTGTTACTTAATTACAAGTTAGAAGCCGAGGCAGGAGTTATGTACAGAAAAGCTAAGAGACGAGGTATTTTAAAATGAACTAGTCGATTAGACGGCAAAATGTTTTGACTCTTTTATTCAATCATATTTATATGTAACAGATATTATAAATAAAATTTTATTTTTCTGCATTTCGTCTGTAAAAGAACTTCAATTATGGCAAATTTAACACTCCTCCACAATATGTTTGAAAAGGGGTATAAAAATTTAGGGCGGTTATAGACCAGCGTTTTATACGCGCGTACCTATAGGCGCGCCTTTTGCCAAACGCGCAACTTGTACGAGCACCGAGCACTGACGCGCGTTCGTATAATCCCTGTTGATACTGATTCACGTCTACCGGAATAAGCCCGTGTACGTAAATCTGGTTTTTCGAAGCGCGAAATGAAGCGCGCCAGTGTGTGCGGGAACGATCCGCGAACGAAGATTAGCGAAAAAACGCTAATCTGTAACAGCCCAGAGCACACAGGGCTAGTGTGCATTGTGCATTATATCTACACCAACAGACATGGCTCCCAACAAGAATGCTATAGTCAGATTTTGTATTTATATTATAGGTATCTATGTGTTTTAAATTATTTTATTGTAATAGATACATTATTTCAAAGTCTTAGTTATAAATCCAATTATATATAGATGTGATTTTTAAATTTGTCTTATCAGATCTAAAGTCAAGAATCTGTAGGCGCTATTGCAATGGTATTCAACTAGAATACCAATATTGTAGAAGAATATACGAAAATAATTGCAATAATATTTTTTATTGAGTAAGATCGTAATAAGTGAAATATTATTGTGAATGTAAATCATTATAAGTATAAAAAATCGGAATCTAACTGTTTCTTAACTTACTAGAACGCTAAGGTAATAAGTTTTGTCTAAGTAAATATTTAACTAAAATAGAACCAAAACACAAAAAAATATCACTCCTGAAGTACACAGTACAGTGTTTATTTCATTTTATCATGTTACATTTATGGCAATGTCTGCGTCAGCTCCTAGACTATAAAGTGGTGTTCATTAACTAATACGTTTAAAATACTTACAGTAAAGCTGCTTCTCGTACACCGGCGCTTAGAATTCACTTACCTGAAAACAGAGAAAAATATTTATTAATTAATTTACGAGTAATAAAAGCATTGTAGTGTGTTGTAGGTATTCCATCTTACGAAGTCCATCTGGCTGTGAGTGTTGTCAAACGTGAATGTACATTAATTTAGTGTACCTTTAGTGTGTTACTTTAACCTAGTGTATTACTTTAGGGTGACCTTAGAAGCACTCATTCAAGACCGCAACACATGCAAACGCGCTTATCAATACACGCCACTACTACAAATGGAACCAAGCGGACTTCGTGGAATGGAATACCACGAGGGGCTCGAGCCCACCCCACATTAGGGGCGATTAAGACCTTAGTCAACCAGGATGGCCAAGTGCGGGATGGTCGACTTCACACACAACCTAAGAATTTCATTATAGGTGTGTGCAGATTTCCTCACGATTTTTTCCTTCACCGTAAAAGCGTCGAGTAAACGTACACCCACCAAAAACATGCTGTAAAAAACTAGCCAAGTCTCGATAGAGCAGCTGGTTTATCTCTAAAAAGTAATGAAATCTACACAAAGTCGTGCCAAGTCTAAGGTTCCTTATTGCGATTTCTTTATTATTATATTTAATGTTAAATAATAATAAATAATGTTCAACGGCCAATTCACACGACTTGGCCGTTGAACATTATTTATACGTTAGTGGGTACAAGTAAATTTTGTTTACAGTAATGTTGAATTGTGTACCCTTCAACGGCCAATATTGATTTATTTTATTAGATTTTCTTATTTGACACAGTTTTTTTCTTTTTAGGAGTATTTTTTTTTATTATTACAGAATCTTCGATTATCCTAGTTTTTATAGTTTTCCCTTTATGTGGCCATTAAACCCTAACTCTGTACCAAATTTCAGCTCTCTGAGTTTATGGGAAGTACTTGTTCTATTCTGATGATCATGAGTGAGTGAGTGAGTGTCATAATAGCGAATCTTTGCTTTCGCTTAACTTCGGAACTAAATGACCTACAGACTTGAAATTTTGGATTTTAAGTATGTGATTATAGCTTACTGGATGACGAAAATTTCTGCGTTCTGGTCTTATCTAGAGGTTCTCAAATAGGGGCCTGAAAATGCGGCGAAATGGTTCCAGTAAAGGATGGTACGGCAGTGTTTGCTTCGCGCTAGACTTGGCGAGGGCACTGCCGTGCCCCCAGATATGAATTCAAAATTTGAAAACACATTGGTACGTGGCGGGGTTCATGTTCGTAACGGTGCCTTCTCGGTGGAAGACAACGCGCTTACGCACTACGCCACCGACGCTTTTTTATCCCGGGAGTATGATAAGAAACAATATTAAATAAAAAATTGAGAAACAAGAAACATGTAAACTCTAAAAAAATATATGTAAACTGAATAATTAATAAACCGTCGCAGAGAAATTTCATCCAATCCAACCCGCAAAACAGTAGAATATCATAAGAATGATAGTGCATTATCACTACATAGTATAAAACAAAGTCGCTATCCGCCGTCTGTCTGTCTCTATGTATGCTTAGATCTTTAAAACTACGCAACGGATTTTGATGCGGTTTTTTTATTAGATAGAGTGATTCTTAAGGAAGGTTTATATGAATAATACATGCATATTTATATAAGCATTGCACCCGTGCGAAGCCGGGGCGGGTCGCTAGTAATATTATAATAAACAAAAAGTAGCGAATAACAACCAAATCAGATAGGTGATGAATGTAAGAAAGAACTAGTAGGTATGTGGCATGAAAGCACAAGCTTTAACAAAAGAGAGAAAGCTGGAATGAAAGGGAAGTAATAATAATGATCCTACACCGAAAAAAAAAATGTTTATATTTTAAATTGTAAATAAAGATTACATTGTCATTTTGTTATTTCCGTGACACATTTCTACCTTTAGAAGACTATATAATACATATCTGTAGTTAGTATAAAATGATATCAAGCGAGCGTACGTATCCGAGCAAACCAAGCAGCGAATATAATAAACGTCATAGAAAATACAATTTGTTACTTCGGCATAGTCAATATTAGGTGATTTAAAGTATCTGGTATTTATTAACCATTTATTCAGTATCTTTTACGATAGACGCTTGGCTGTGGCTAGGAATGGGCGCAAGAACATTAACTTTTTAAAAGTTATATTCAGTAGGTATGTAGATTTAGTATATTGACTTTAGTGGAAGCGTTGCTTTGTCTATCGAGTGATGACGTAATCGCGCCTGGAATCTTGTGGATTCGTGTTTGACAGTACCAAAGCACTAGAGTCTAGGTAAACATTGGCAGTAGTTAGCGACGGGAAATTAATCAAGGCTTTGTAAAGTTATTCAAATAATATTGTTAGCAACTTGCTTTATTGTATGCGGAGGCGGACTGCATCCGAGTAATCAGAACTTGGTACATGACGTTGAGCAATCAGTGTTATAACATTTCTAAGCACTTGGTATTTAAATAATAAATATAATTTATACTTACACCAATGTTTATATAAATCCTTTATTGCACATATAAAATCAGTAATAGCAAAACATAACGAAATACATGTATCTTTATCCCAAACTAAATCGCGATGTTATTCCTAATTTATCTTTATATTATATCACCCAAGAAGCGTCGGTGGCGTAGTGAGAAGCGTCGGTGGCGTAGTGCGTAAGAGCGTCGTCTCCCACCCGGGAGGCACTGGTTCGATCCCCGCCACGTACCAATGTGTTTTCAAATTTTGAATTTATTCATATGTACGTTTAATCGACGCTGCTATGGTGAAGGAAAACATCGTGAGGAAACCTGCACATACCTATGAAGAAATTCTTAGGTTATGAGTGAAGTCGACCAACCCGCACTTGGCCAGCGTGGTTGACTAAGGCCTAATCGCCCCTAATGTGGGGTAGGCTCGAGCCCCTCGGTGGGGACATTATATGAGCTGTTGATGATATCACCCAGTGTTCATAAAATATAATAAAAAATATTTGAACTGAGTGTGTGGTCATTTGAAGACGAATAAAGAAAAATTGCAATCAATTTTTGTTTTTGTTCTTATGCTAAAGTAACTCTGTCTATCCATCTGTTACCTTTTTTTGCATAACCGCCTATGTAGATAATCTGAAACCATAATGTTGGGATAGTTTTTATAGTATAAGTATGATTAGGTAAGACCTAGACCCTAAAAACTAGCAAATTGTCGTATTCCTTCGTTCTATAAAATAAATATCGGAAAAAAGTTGATGTATTGACTTTCCAATGGAAAAGGAAAATTATACGCATTTTTGGTTAAACTTATAATAGCCACAGTTAAACTTAATTATTTTAAATATGATAATAAGTATTATATTATGTTTGTGCCGCGCTTTCATTGTTATACTTTTTTATGGGAAAGGAGACAAACGAGCCTACGCAACGGTTCACCTGATGGTGAGTGATCACTCACTGCCGCCCATAGACATGTACAACACCAGACGAATCACAGTTGCCAGCCTTTGAGAGAACAATATTATGTTCTTTTTTGAAGATTTTGATGTCCTATCGGCTCGGAGTTAGCGATGGTGACAGTTGGTTCCACGGTCTTGCAATTCGCTGCAGAAAATTGCGCGAAAAACACACTGTTGTGGACAACATAGATTAATATAAGGAGGACAACTAGATCGCCTAGACAAGTGGCAATCGATAAAAATCGTTTGTATGAGTAACAACGTCAACTCTAACATTTGACATGATGGACGCCATGGATTTTTCCTTAAACAAATGATCCAAGATTTTTCTCAGTAAGATGTCAGTGTCATACATAATTATTCTTTTCGTTAAGCGTTCAACGCAATCGATTGGCCACTTGTCTAGACCTCTCAAATTGTGATGATAGATTAATTTGACGTCATGAGGTACGACAGCGGAATACAGTGGCTGGTATAAGTCCGAACAACTCCTTATAACACTCCCCGTGATACAAGCAATAGAAGATGGAAGAAGAAAAAGTTGGTACTGGGATGCACCTCCATATATATTTTTTTAAAGTATCATATTAATGCTATGCCTTCGTGCATACGACGACACACCGACGCTTTAAGTGACGCTAGGATGAGAGCAGTATTCCATGTATAATAAATAAACTTTTATGACACTCACTGCTCTCATTCAAGCAAGCTAATTGACTCTCATTCCCATATAAGCTATCATTAGAATACTCCTAACATTTCGCCGGGATGAGGATCTATAAATCGGCCATTTGTATACAAAAGACGTCACCGACCCACACAATGGTGTAACCGAGTGAAAAAGAAAAACGGAGGTCCGCCATTCTAATACATTTACGAGCAGAAGGAAAACTATATGTCATGAATATCGCGTAGAAAAGGACGCTGGGACATAATAGTAGGGGAGCCCAGAGTGCTAAATTTGTAGTGTCTCCAGCGGTTAGAAGATCTATTGGATTGCAAAGATTAGATGCTAAATAATAAAAAAGCTCCTATGAAGTTAACCATTTTAGTGGTGGGGAGAGCGTGTATGAATTTTCAAAAATGTAAAAAAAAGTGATGAAAAAAAAATGTTCGAGCGCGTCAGATTTTGGAAGTGTAGATAGCCCACAAACTTGTGTCCACGGAGAAATATTAATCTGCCGGATCGCTCGTAACGAATAGCGATATAAGCAAAAAGAAAATAAAAAAAAAATGTATTTTCTCCAGCGTGTCAGTAATTATAGGGACTTATTATTTAAGCCGTCACAAGTGTCCTCTTACTTAATCTGACGATTTGGACGTGACTAAAAGTCCCTAATCAATTTTTGCAAATGCAAAAAAAAATTGTGACTTTGCAATACTCGCGCGTGTCAGATTTTCATACAGATGGTTCAACTCGACAAACTAGTAGTACCCAGCCTTAATCTGACTATTTTGTGAAGGGATTTGTTAAATCTGACAATTTGAAAGAATTAAAAAAAAGTTCATAGCACAGGCCATTGCTGTAATTTTCTGCAAATTCCGAACGCTCTAAATTTTGCTTATTACACTATTATTGAACTTTTTAAAGCTCAAGCTTAAGCTTAAGCTTTTTTAAGTTCTTATAGTAACTGTAGAATCTTCTTCAAGTTGACATGTGAAAAATACAATTTTTGTATCCGCTTCTTCGTGGTCTTGACAAGTCAAATCGTAATTAACTGTTCGCGTCACTTCATTATTAGTAGCAGTATACACATAACATAAATCGTGATTGAGATATATTGTCTTGTTACCTATAATCGTAGCCATCTCACGGTCAGTCCAATGTTCTATCAGAAATTTTACAAAAGCTTCTTTAAACTTAATATTTTTGAGCTCTTTTGCAAAATCAGCAGTTCTCTTTTGTTGAGGACCTGAGATGTAAACATCTTTGTCCTCTGTATAACCCCGAAGAGTATGCTCATAATCTTTAATTGAGGGGGTGAAATATCGGTCAAATATAATAGCCACGTAACTAACGTAATTGAGGAGACTATGAAGATTTTTTTGTAAACATAATATTATTCCTTATCAAAATTAATACGTTATTCATCACAAGTATTTAATTTTGTACAAAATTGTTCTTTACGTCATTAGATTTTAATGAATATCTTCAGAGATAGGTAGTTTTAACATAACGCCGCAGCTACATAATGATCAAGTACTACGCACCATCTATACTGAGTTGTTTTTTTGTTTGGTTGAACGCGCTTATCTATCTTAGGAACTACTGATCAAAAAAGAGAAAGACAATAAAAAAGAGTGAGAAAGAATGAGAGTCGTAGAGCGGGAAATACATGATGCATAGACAACACTTTATTTATTATTTTCGATGTTTCGGCTTGTCGAAATCGTCAGATTTTAATATTTTTATAATTTTTAAGTAATTTCCTTTGGAGAAAAAAAAAAAGAACCGCGCTCGAACATTTCAAGGTTACGATTTTTTTTGCAACTTTGAAATTCTCTCGATCACTTCCGTCACGGTCAAATCGTCAGATTTTTATAATAATATCATTTTCTGTATATTATAAACCTAAATTGTTTTAATCTGACGCGCTCGAGCAGTTCTGAGGTTCAATTTTTTTTTACTAATCTGATCAATGGCTCAGAACATACGACACTATATTGAGGGCTCATACCTGCTGAAAGTACCTAACAAGGTACAAGGATTCTCCCTTACTATTAAACTGCCACGCTTGAACCAATCCCAAAATCCCCTCTTGGGCCCCCCTACTATAAGTGATTTAAGTGAGAATTCCATTGCAGAGGCAGCAAAAAAAACTGCACCTATCTGATAATTAACACGGGAGAATTAGTAAAATTAGTCAACAAAAACAGACATCAATTTTATGAGTTAATAAATATGAAATACGGGTATGTTTTTTATTACTTTCTCGTAACGTAGTATAACGGAAGTATTTTAATCGTTAAAAAATTCGATCTCGAGATTTTGACGGACTTACACGTTTTGGACCACCCTGAGTCCAAAAATACCGTTTTTGGAACTATGTTTGTGTGTGTGTGTCTGTGCGTTAGCACGATAACTCGAGCATGCTTTAACTTATTGCAACACTTATTGCAAAATTTAATGACATCAAAATATAAGGTTTCTATCAAATTTTGAGCCGACAATCACGAAAGTTAAGCAACCAAGTGCGCGGTCGGTACTCGGATGGGTGACCAAAAATTTAACATGCATGTATGACATCAAAATATAAGGTTTCTATCAACCTTTGAGTCGTGAGAAAGTCAAGGGGACACCACTCCCGATTTTTCATTGATTCTATTTTTATCATACCACTGAATAAAATATTCAAATAAAGGGTTATGTTATTGTACCTACAGCAATTACAAAAAGTTACTGTGAGACCAGGTTTTAGTATATTCTGTAGTAGTGTATTCTGAAGTAGCTTTATCTTATTTTTTCCAAGCAACATTCTTGTCGACAGTACTCGTAGAAGAAAGGAATATTTTTATTTTAGTGACTACTAATGTGTGATGCGAGATAGTCTGCAACAGATTACATTTCATAAAGCACACAACTTAAGTGAAATATAATTTTCCTTACTACTTTAGTTTTTGAGTAATGTAAACAAATTTCATGCACAGTAATATTATAATATTAAAGTATTAAGGGGCGTGTTATATCTACAGGACAATGAAAATGGATGAGCGATTATAGTGAAGAGTTCTTTAAGGTTGATCGAGTATAGGACGACGTAGTATGAGTAAAATCCTTTGGTAACGATTTTCTAACTGTCGCTGGCAGCACCTGGAAGTTGGGTTGCCAGGCGTTTGACTTTAGAGCATTTCCACTTTATCCAATCCTATATCAGTATCGAAAGCAATAGAAAGAAAATATATAAAATTAAACCATGGAAGAAAATATGTAAAATTGCATGTTTATGGTAGATATTGCAAAAAGTAAACGAGAAACATCGACGTTTATTCAAAAATATGCAATTAATATTTTATAATTCAATTTTAAAAATCGTTTTTTTTGTCTGTCCCTAAAATCTTTAAAACGCCGTTTGCCATATTGGAATGCGACGTGACGTTACTTCGTTAATAAACAAAGTAGATTTGTATCGTGCTTTGTGTTGATTTTGAACTTTTTGTTTACTAACGAAGTGACGCCACGTGCCAAAAAAGCGTTTCCGCGCGAAAATTCAAAATCAAAAATAAAACCAATCTTTAAAGGTATTTTTGGTTCCATAAAATTGAAATAAAAAAAATACTGGTTAATTACGACCTCAGGATTGATTTAAAACAGTTTTAAAAAAATGGTGTAATACCATATTACGATATTGGGGCAAATATGAAATATATACTTGCCTTACATATAGTAGGTATATCGGACTGGAAATATTTCATACATTTTACTTGCCCCTATACCGTTTCGGCTTCCGATAGTGATAGGGCTCTCAGTCTCGTACGTCTGCTTTCGGATTTTGCTTTTGAGAGTCGTATTCGATAAGTCCGATTTTTTCCGAATTTCCCATTTTTTGTTAGTATATTTCACGGTTTACCCTTGTTTGGTATAACAACGTTTGCTCGAAAATCGTTTCGTCTAATTTCAGTTGCAATAAAGTCATTTCGCATAATTATTCATTTGACCGAATATTCAATTGGTAGAATTTTATTTAGCATAATTATTTATTTGACATAATGTCATTTCACCGAATTTTCATTTGCACTAATTTTATTTAACCTAATGTTTAATTGGTAGAATTTTATTTAGCATAATTATTTATTTGACATAATGTCAGTTCACCGAATTTTCATTTGCACTAATTTTATTTAACCTAATGTTTAACTAGACTAATAATGATTTGGTCGAAAGATCGAATCGAATATAGTTCAGTTCAGTAATAATTCAGTGAAAACGCCCTAAAGTCGCTTCTGGCGCTTTGTTCATGTCGACCTAACTCGCTCGTCGCTTCGCTCCTCGCTAACCTATTGTTCAATTGAACATTCGATGAAATGAAAATTATACCACCTGAATAATACATCAAATGAACATTATACTTTTTGATCAATAGCGCAAATGTTGTTATCGCAAATGAACATTCGATGAAATGAAAATTATACCACCTGAACAATACATCAAATGAACATTATACTTTTTGATCAATAGCGCAAACGTTGTTATCGCAAATGAACATTCGATGAAATGAAAATTATGTCAATCGATATTATACAAAGTGATTATTTTCTTAAACGTTGTTCGAAGAAATGATTTTCGACTAAACGTTGTTATACGAAACAAGGGTGAACCATATTTCACGCAGAGATACTTACTTTATGCTTTGTAGGAAGTCCAAAGTGTAGAACTTTCGCTAGGCAATGTGTTGCATGCCCGGGGACCGCAATCCAACAGAGATACAGTATGTGATGATGGCAGAGTAGAATAGCATCATATCCTATCCTCCAATGGGTTTCGTAGAACGCGACTAATTGATCAGCAATGGAGTTATTGATCACATTGTACTCCGTCCACCAATCCGCATTGGGCAAGCGTGGTGGACTACTACCTAAGCCTCTTTCGACGACATGAAGAGGCCTTATGTCCCAGTGGGTTGAATTATAAAGTTTGTTATCCTATTATGATGATAGCATGTGCTACCGAATGTCACTTTATGTTGGGGATTATGAGCGTGATTTTATGTATGTATCTGTGTCGAAAAGTTCCGTTACATATAGGCGAGAATTATATTTATCATCACTCTTAAAGTATACAAATATATTTATTGCCTAGAATCCTACTTAAAATTCGGCCCGCGATGCTTGTCTATGCCATTCTTAATTTTGTCTCAGACAGAAAATGATCAACATAAAATTTGCGCCGAAAAGTAGTTGCTTTACATAAGTACAATGAACTTTGCAAATTCGTTTAGCTTCCTCTTAATAAAATATAAAACTAGAATAAAAATATTTCGATATTATTGGAACCACCGCGATGTGATAGAGTATGAAACTATGAAATTCTGTACTCAAGATAAGCACGAAGGGGCGAATGATTTATCACCGTAATATTGTACATGCCTTAAATGATAAGGTAGGTATGTTATTTAACTTCAACATGTCTATTGCTGGTTTTAGGCAGCTTAGTTACCAATTATACCATGACTAGCTGTCCCTGCTACGCTTCGCTGTGGTAATTTCATACTACTGACCTATAACATTGTATCTGCAGTAAAAAAAAATATAACTACTTATCAAGATAAAAACTATCCTATCTCTCAAGTTGGATCAAACTGCACACGGTGTACAAATTTAATTAAAATCGTTCAAGTAGTTTAGGAGTTCATCGCGTACAAACAACGTGACACGTAATTTATACATATTAGGATTATATTATTTCAAGATATTCACGTTTCTAAACATATCTCGTATCGTAGACATTATAGAAATAAGCTACACAATTTCTACTCCTTTTAATCCATCTTTTAGTATGTTTGTAAAGTAAATTATTAGTTAAACACATTTGGCAATAGTTTTCCTATACGTTTTCACGACAATATTGCAAATGAATTAGTATTCATAACGTACCAGAGCCGCAAGGGAACGGAAACAGAGACATATGCGAGGGTAAGATTTCTCTTTCAACCGATACTATGTGATATCCTAGTAAAAATGGATGAGGCGTCGTCTATTTCTTCTATTAGAAGGCGGATGAGAAGCTTTAGAAAATAAATCATCTTGTGCTTTACTATCTACCACATAAAGTATTAAGTGAGTAAGCATTATCATTAAGTAAACATTAAGTGAGTAAGCAGTGATCGTATTCCAGAGCGCCAACGCTTCTTAAATTATTCGAAGTTCTCATTCAATAAATCGCTCTCATTATGTAATCCATCTTAAATCCAGACACCTTATTTGTAAGCAAAGGGAGCTTCAATCGAATACGTGTAAATAAAATCGAAGTTATAAAATTAAATCGATTGGCGGCGCCAATTGTCTCGTCTTACTCCCCTAAATCGAAATATTTTACAAAAACCTTCGAGTGAAATTCCACTCAAATCTTCAGACATTTCAGTCCACGCGACCCTAAATGCAAGCTTAAACCCGGCCCGACCTCGGTGATATTGACCCGCATCCACTGTGACGTAACAGGCCTGCGAAACGGCAAGGAAATGGTGTAACCAATGATGGGGCATGAATTATCTCGGGAACAATTAACAGAAGAACGGTTTACGAGTTTCCTATGTTATTGTTGCGTCAGCCTTAGTAGGATTGGCGTGTGGTGGAGCTTAATTACTTAATATGCTCTTTTATTATAATGGGCTTACGCTTTTCTAAAGAGACATATGAAAAGAGGACTCTTTTCATATGTATCTTTATTTTGATAGATTTCTTTATCTTTTACTTGTCAGTCTCTCTTATACGTTTACCTTGGTTACGAAATGTTGTTTATTATACTTTTATAAAATACTAGCTGCAAAAACACCATCTTAAGACGAAAGTCTTTAATTCGTGTGTGTTGCCAGTGATGACCTATGGAACCGAAACGTGGCCGCTTACAATGGGTCTCATAAGAAGGCTCAAGGTCACCCAAAGGGCAATTGACCTCTCAATTGCCCTTTGGGTGACCTTGAGCCTTATATGCCTCCTGCTTCCTGCCTGCCTCCTGCCTGCCAGCCTCCTATGCTCGGAGTTTCTCTGCGTGATCATATCAGAAATGATGAGATCCGGAAGAGAACCAAGGTCACCGACATAAGCCAAAGAATTGCGAACCTTAAGTGGCAGTGGGCAGGGCACATTGCGAGGAGGACTGACGGCCGCTGGGGCGGAAAGGTCTTTGAGTGGCAACCACGTACCGGGAAACGCAGCGTTGATAGGCCCCCACAAGGGACTGAATCAGTGACTAATGGAATGTTTTTAAAATAAAGCGATGCTTTTTGTCTGTTTTTAATAAGTTTGGAAGTTCGTACTTTGTTCTTGTAAAAATATTTGTTTGATTTTCGCTTCATATTCCAATATAGGTGCTAATTTATTTGCACACGCCAGCATTGGAATCAGGTGCCCTAAGTGTTTGCATCCACTGGCACAGCGTAAATTAGCGACCGTCATTAGTATCTCGGTCACTGACTTAATTTGAAAATAGGAATATGCATCGTATTGCACAACATTATACTAAATCGTCTAGTGCTATTATTATAATTTTATACTATTTCGCAGGTATTATTTGATGGCGTCACAATACAAAAGCTTAAACAACTGTAAAAACCCTAGATTAAAGCAAAAAAGAACACATATGAAATTCCGAGGAAATTCCCGCTCCAAAAACGTCATAAAATTTTACATAGAACGCGCGACCGTGGCACCATCGACCTCGTCATGGAATAGATCGCATAGATATCGTTCATATAAAAGTGGATAAACCAATTTTGCATCGTACCCCTGTGAGAAAGTCGTGTCTATACCTTTTTTCAACGTTGGGAAATGCGTTATGCATTTCACTCCTAGGGTGGCGTGAGCGCTACGTGGGACTCTCCCTAGGGAAGCCAGGGCCCACCTACTAAAACCCAACTATGTTCTTCATATTGATGTTACGCACCTTGGTGCGAAAACATCAGCGAACCACCACTTCCTCTTCTCATCGATTGAGGAACCCTTGCGGAACCTTCCAGGGCCCAGGCGGTACTTACTCGCCTTTGGCGAGCCCTTCTCACCTCACCAAAGGTTGGGGGAGGCCAATGATGCCCCATGATATCCTGGACAGCGAAGATCGGTGGTGACCTGTTTAATGCAAGGTTTGGGCTTCCCCGGCCCAGGCCCGCTGGTCACCGACAGGAGAAAGGAGGTGGGCAAAGCGCCGCTTCTTCATCCAGCCTTTCTGCGGTGGCATGGATCCGCCTAGGGATCATCCTACCTAGCCTGCTCCACCGTTCCGTCTGATTCATGACTTCGACGCAGAAGGTGTTCGCTGCGTCCCGGAACTTCTCGTTTTCCAGCACAGTACAAATCACTACCTGGAGTGAGAGATGTCATCTGCGCCGATTGCGGCGAATAATGCGCTGCGCTGTACGGAGAACGTGGGACATACCTCAAGGGTGTGCTGGGCGGTGTTCTGGTCAGCACCACAGTCGTGTCTATACCTACTAGGGTTGCACCTGTTTATCAGAACATCAGGCCCTCCACAGTGAAACTCAATTATGATATATTATCATATATTCCAATCGCAATAACGTAATGTCACTGCATTCACCAACATTAAAATAATACATAATAATAAAATAAAACTTCATAAGTACAATCAATTACAATAAAGGCCGCGCAAATCTTATGAAATTTAATGTAATGAAAAAGCTCTTTATTTAAATGGACATTGATAAGTACTTTTAAATCGTCAAAAGCCCTACAACATATTTCGGAACTAGGTAATTATTTTATCGGGAAGAAATGGCGAAAGAAACTCCAGATATATACCTCTTCTATGGCTTTTCCCAGGGGGATTTGGGGGGTGTAATCAGAATCATTATGACCCGATAGCCTGTGATTATGTAGCCAATACCTGGTTATTTTCATTCATTACTTATGACTCAAGCGAGAAGCTTTATCCTTCAAGTTATAACAAAAATATACGAAGAATTTAAGATCGAAGCACCACCTTGCTGTCTCAATGAGGATTTGTGGGTAGAAACAGTTGCGTAACAGCTGGGATCAAAGGCTTAATCGGCCCTGCGAAGCACGGAGGAGCTTTAGGTAATATTTTTCGTGTCCTTGGACCAACTAAGACGAAGTGATTTGTTTCCGTAATTGAAACCAGAGTCACATATTGCGTAATCGAACACCTCTATGCTCTTCAAACTTACAAAACGATGGTATTTTACGGTAGAAATGAAATATGTAATTGCTGGTTAGTGGTTGTATAAGTATGTTAATCCCATAGATATAGGAAACTGTAGATCGGCAATGTAAAAGAGAAAGAGCATACTAACGCGTATATTAGAGCGAGATAGATAGACGAGACCATTTCACGTACACGCAGGGGGCCTAAGAAGGCCTGTCAGTCACGTAGAACAGACAGCAACTGTCAGACTGCAGTACTATTTTTCATGTACACATGCGCATTACGCACACATCGGCATCGGTGTATTTTTTTGGTCTCACCCTATAGTCGATTCATTGCCAATCTGTAAACGTCAGTAATAATCATCTGTAACGTCCCATTGGTCTGAGGTAACGTCAGTAATAATAATAAATCTATGGTTAATCCTATTTCACATTTTTTTGACATATTGCTGCCATTATTTTAAACCATGAATAATATATTCACATAGTACTTTTTACTAGCACATATTTTTACTAGTATAGATTTATCTCGTCCTAGTATTTTCATTTCTAGTCTTTGTTCTTTCGCCTACCCTGCTCCCATTTATTTGAGGTCGGTGCAGTATGTCCTATCGACATACTGCTATAAGTTCTTTCGATAGCACCCGGGACCACCAGCTTGATGTGTCTTCTGAATCATGAAAGAATATAGAGTTAAAAATTTTTGGTCACCCATCCGAGCACTAACCGTGCATTTGGTAGCTTAGCTTCCGTGATCGTTATGAAGAGTGCACGACTTTATTCATGTGGCTAGACCGTGGTGCCATCGACCTTCTCGTCAGTTCCATTTGTAGTTTTTATCGATTAAATTGTGAGATGAACTTCTGGATCTAACATCGATGGGCCAATCTAGACTATTGAGCTGTCTATCAGGTCAGGTAGCAGATCCTATGTCGGCCATATAGTGATATTCTATGTGAAGACGTGGCCGATTAATTCAGCAAAATCTCTTTTGGTTGTTTTTATTCCATCAATCACAGAATGACCAGTTGTTTTATCGGCTTTTTTATATGTATATAATAATGAATTTATCAAATCTAAGATCTGACTACGTTACATTATTTAAAATTGCTATGCAAAAAGAAAAAGACATATTGCTTATAACATTAGTATAATCGGAAAGCCCGTAGCATTAATTTAGTAAGAAAGCAAACAGTTCGGACCCGTCGCCCTATATTTTGCTTCGTAGTGACAGATATCTGTCGGTTATCGCCTTTCCCTTTTTAAATTAGGGCGCGTGACGTCAGCAATATTGGGAAGAAGGCCTCTTGCTGCCTGAAAATAACTTTCCATGACCTTACCCAAATTTTTCGCGTTCATTGGAGAGATGGATAAAAAAAAACATAATACCTTTTAGTCCTTGTTAGGTTAGGTTGTGCGTTGTCATCGTTTACGAGGACTTACGCTGTTATATCATTTTTCCACAAGTTTGCATTAAATATTTTTATCAGATTAACGCTTACGCTCGTTATGTTGTGTAACCGTGAAATTCTGTAAATGTTACCGAAACTTAACTACATTACCTAGTATATATTTCAATCATATCTAAAAATGGCACATAAAAATTAGCAACAAGATCAATATTACATTACCAAAGCTAGTGCCGTGGATAAAGCTCTGCTAAGTTTAACTGACGGAAACACAAAACAAAGAAGTAGAATTGTTTGAGTACGCTCTCCCCTCGATTTCAATCTGCTGGGCATTTTAAAGACCGCTTCCTTCTATCGTTCTTTTAATTACATAAGGGAAATCGAATGCGTAGAGCACAATACTCCCAATCTTGTCAGCTGTTTATGTTGACCTGGTACTACAGCGCTGCCTTTGGTTGCCATCTAGCCGTGGTCCTGGCATCTATTGACGACTGGGTCATCTGAACAAAGAGCTAACGCTCACCTTCAGAAAATGTTATTAATCATGTGGCAACGCGGTGAGTGATAAACCCTATCACGGTTAATAGGGTTTATTACTAAACCTGGGCCTTGAAGGTTGCGAAGCTCGAACGTACAACTCAAAATGCTCTCCCCGCTTTTCTATTCAGTTATCAGTGGCGACTCTTATTAACAAGGGGCATTGGACTGTTTGACAAGTGTGCGATGTTCTTCCACAGAAAAGACATCAACAAGCACTTGGTCAAAGTGTTGGAAACCATCATGACGAATAATCAAGCAAGATAAATGATTCTATATCTTATCTTAGGATGGGGCCGTGTGTTTCTTCACGATGCACTTCGGTCAAACGGGATCTTTTGTGTCTCCCCTTTCCCTTTAATGTTGTCGCTCCTTGAATATATCATCCGCCTAACTATGTCCACTGGCTTAAAACGCCTATAGTGCTCTGGCCTATAATGATTCCAGAAAGCGATAATCACCCTTGGAGATCGTCTCACTCTACGCACCAAAGAATTAATCGGCGAGAAATACATTGAAACATTGTATATGCACCCTAACATATTGTAATAATAGTCAATTTATTCTGATGTGACGGATTTAGCTAGAATGTGCCTTCACAGTATTTTCTACCAAACCGCGTTGATCCGTCAGCATCAAAAGAGCATTAACATCAAAGAAAAAGCTTTTTATTATTGGCTTCCTATATAAAGTATCCTTGGCTTTCCCCAAAATGTTATCTTATTTATATTATTACCATTCGTATAAAAAAGGCGTTCGGGTAATCGCACGAGTTTGGCAGAATAAACCAAAGCTGGCACTTATTGAGGATATACGAGTACATTAAATAAATTGCGAATACAAAACATTGAATGACAAATTACCGAACGAATGTATCGTGTCGCCCGGACTGCTGAAATGATGTAAGGTCGTGGTATACTTATCAACTCGAAAAGGGACTGTAACCATATTCCCTTTCGCCTCGCCGCCAGGCGTCAACTTAACGTTACCAAATTGGCTCAGCCGCGACTAGGCTACGGTGAGATGACGTGGCCGTAAGCGCGGCGTAGCATTTCCATCAGTTTCAAACCAACGAATTCAATAAAACACACGCACAACACGGCTCTAAGATGCCTTTATGATCGGCTACACGGCTACAGTAATGTGCTGCAAACAGGCCCTTCCGATTCGGACGCCCAGGAATCCCCTAAGAACGTTTGACCTATAGGCTTGAGGTCCCCCCAAGGTCTTCGCCTTCAAACCTGGTGACGCAGGAAATCACAGAATGTCACCAGCGACAACCTGCATTAGTCAATAAATAGAATAAATTGCTGCAACCACGCCGCGGGAGGGGTGACAGGGGCAAGCGTGGACGAAAAGACGTAAGCTTGCGTACACTGAGACGTAAGCGCGTGGACGAATAGCCGTAAGCGTGAGAACTACAAATTGACCACTCACTACACCGCCGTTCGTGAGCTTATCCCGAGGCGGCACGGTGTCGTTGCGTTACTGATCCATGTGTCCATGTCCATGTGATGCCGGCAAAGTAGAATAGCATCACCTCTGAACCTCCAACGCGTGTCGTAGAAGGCGACTAATAGATCTGCAAACGCGTATTAATCACCTTATACTCCGTTCACCAATCCTCATCAGGCAAGCGTGGTGGTAGACTAGTGCCTAAACCTCCTTATAAAAATAGTAAACTGCTTGAGTTGAAGCCTTTAAAGTGTAACATATGTTGTTGTTGGTTCACTGAACGTTTGCTACATTTCAGGCTTAGTAACCATTTTTTGAAGGCAACTGGCATCTTGTCACTTTTTTGAGGTACTGCATGGTCTATACTGAAAAAAGTGGCTTTGTGTATTACCAAAATTTTTCCTAAGATTCTGCTTAACCCCTTTGGGGATACTGAGCGTGTAAGGCGTGGATCAGAAAACCATAAAGGTTATGCAGAGGACAAATCAGGACGGTGACCGGGTTTGATGGATTTGATAAAAAATATAAAAACTAAGTGAGTTTATATTAAAACACTAACGTTTATTATCTGTAACATGGAGGTATATATTATTATCTGTAAAAGAAACATAAGGTTTTATTATATTAATTTTGTAGTCTGTTTATAATAAAAATAAGACGACATTTAATCTTACGTTTCAGATCCAGATAATATTTCAATAGGGTATCAATCAACCCACCGGTTATGATTAATTACATTGCTATTAATAATTTTGTTAATCTTCTGAAAACCTTCAGACTACGTATCACATAAATTTGCAAAGTAAATATTGAAATGATAAATTAGCTGTAACCTTGAAATTTACTAGATAAATCCAAATGGATAGACAGAAATAATAATAAAGAGGATAGAAGTGCATTAGTCGCGTGACCTTGGTACCACACTTGTGTCTCGTAGTACACAAGCGCGCGACTTGTGGTTCAGTGCTGCTCGAACCGTCGGCGTGAGATAAATGCCTTAAAATGGTGTTTTGCAGCATTGGTGGTTGCGAAAACTCATCCAGTGTGAAATTACACTAATAAGGGAATCACATTCGTTTTCATATTTCATTTCCAAAAAAATGCTGTCTTCATTAAAATGCACCTTGAGAAAAGCTTTCATTATGAATTATCGATTTATACGTTATTAACATAAAACGTCATATCCATTGCTGATCATGCCTTTAAAAACACATACCGTTTTAAAGTATACGCAGCAATGTAATGTAATTTTCGATATCCCGTCTCTCTCGCTCAAAAGTTCATGGTACGGAGTACAAACATGATACGGACGGACATGATAAGTTGCCTTAGACTTGCACAACACAATCATAATGCCGACGCTTATTTGCTTATACAAAATATGAGTTTAAAAAACCGTAACACGCGGTGCTGACAACATTTGCACAAAGTATTTTTGCGTAAAAGATAATATTTTACCAGGTCTTTTTCTGTTGAAATTATATCAGGAAATATTTTTTTTAGTATATCAAAATATTCTTAGTAACACACAAAATCTAAAGAATCTATCACACAGAAAGAGGTCACGCGGCTAGCGTTCAAGCGGTCAGTTTTGCGTTCGGGTTACTTAAACATACCCACACAATACGCATTCTGTCCACGTCGGTCAACCAGAACGAACGAGTTCGCGTGCTCCCTACTATCGTCAAAAACATGGTGTCAGTAGTGATAACGCGGTAGTAAAAGGAACGCCTCGACCTCTGCTGGCTAATTTTGTATGCATGTATACGGAGCATCACACACCGAACGCGGCGGGGCGCAGGCGGTTGTCACCCACACCGCGCCGCGTCGGTACTACTAACGTCGACACGAAGCGCCAGCAAGCATTGCCGATGAACTGCGTCCCTGCAGACAAGCGACAAGTGTATGCCCTGTGGGCATACATTTCCGCCACTTCGCCTCCCGATAAAGTCAAGTGAATACGTAACTCAGCGATTTGACCGATCTCCTTTGCGGCTGTGCTTAACTTTCATCGCTTCGCAGTCCTTAAGACGTGCGCAATGAATAGTGTATATTACGGCATGCTCCACTAGAACAGTACGGCCGCTGATTGCGACACTCGGTCTTCCTATGAACTCGGCGATTCGACCGATCTCCTTAGATTGATATATCTGTGGTTCGTGAGCAACTGGAGACATTAACGTAGTTTGTCTTGTGTCTGATAGATCCCTAAGGAAGAAATACTCCTTGACAGCTAATAAAAATGTAACTATAACAACTGACTTAAAAGACTCTTGCAGTAGCGTCGAAGAGATCAACGGACTAGCGTAGCCTTCGAAGCAAGGAGGAGCCAGTGATTGTAATTTTTCGCTGACCCATCTCGGATCGGCCAAGGTGAAAGTTGCTTTGTTATCGAAATCCAAACCAGAGCGTCCAAAACACTTCGACAACGTACTTCAGTATGTAAATTTATTCCAAAAAAACTAGACGCTGCCTAATTTTCAGAGTACAATCGACAAATATTTACATGCAAACAATTCAGACAAAAACGTATTCAGACCCGTTAGAGATAATTTACAAAATGGTTGAACAAGAATCAACCAACCAATGCTCATGTCAAATTCAGCTTAAGCTTCACCTATTAAGGCTGTCATTTGCTATTAGTATTGTTACTGTCACGTACATTTGAATTTAAATACATTTGTCTATTACTCACTACGCTATACACAATTACAAATGTCCAAAGGAATTTTTCAGCCCGAAGTGCACATGAATGGAGTTGTTCTCGAAATGTCTAGAAGAAACGCATTATCTATTGTAAAATTACAAAGAAAATAAATTAGTAACTTATCAATCACGTTCAACTCGATAGTTTCTTAACAGTTTTAATTAAAGTTTATTGAATGCTTTTTTAAATTAGTTTCCTTTTATTTAAATCCTTTTCATAAAAAAGAAGCGGATTCCTAATGCAAAGATAGCTAGTTAGAGAGAAATAAACATGATTATTTTTATTAGATATTATTATAAAGTTCACTTCACGCATCTTTTGAACCAGGGTTGTAAGAAAAATTCTTTTAAAAAGCGAGGTTTTTCTGATGAAAAATGTTTAAATAAAATATAATAACAGAATTTTTAGTTCTTTGCGTAATAAAAGAGTTTTCACCTCGTTTTAAAAAACCGGAAAAATAATACTCGGTCCATCACTAATAATAATGAACCTTCAAATCATACGATTACACAAAATTCACACAATATAGCCAATGCTTGTACAAATATTGAATGAAGTTCACTTTTCTCACAGGGTCAGAAAGAACATTTAACATGTTCGCCAACTAACTACCCTGTTAAATTCTCACGGAAAAAAGTGCAAGTAACGAGAGCAATTTGGTGCCGCCGGGGACGGCTGCGGCTCCGCGATTTAATTGGTTTGGCCCTCTTCCACGTCCCGCGAGGCTATAAACTTATCTGGAAGGCACAAATATAAATTTCAATGAATATCCTACTACCAGACATCGCACACAATCGTTTTCCCTTTACACTATGCAATTTTAGGATGAATGGGCATTTCTGCGAGGTTGTTCATAAATCAACATACGATGCCCGAGAAAGATAGGTATCAAATTTATCATAATAATATTTTGATTGTAGTTTATCCATAAAAGCACAATAAACTTAATGTTATTGTTGATTCTAACTTTTATAAACTGATTAAAAGCAAGATTTTCCTTTTTTATGTAAGATATTGTTTGACTTCTATAAAGTTGTGCTTTCTTCTCATCGTTGGTGATGTGTCTGATTTCTGTAAATAATATTTCCATTACATTGTATTCGCTCTCTTGTTTCTGTAAGAAAATACCACTTATCCACTTGCTCTTCGTTTTAGAAGTTATTAAAAATGTTATAAAATAATTAATATTAAAACAAATAATAAATATGCGAGAAGGATTTCATTTTTAATGTGGAACTCTTTGAACAGATTAATATGTTTGTCTTAAAATAATGAGTAGATGAATTTTTAGATAAACTCATTAATCTAAATCAATAAGATAATCTAAATGATATTAGGTACCAAATTGACCACGGATATAATGTTATGTAAAGTTCTAACCTAACATTAACAAATATCTAAAAGATTTTTCTTTGATCTTTAACATATCAAAGTACAATTAATTTCGCGAGAAGAGAACGAACGCGAGAAATTAATTTTGCGGCAGTGTTCTGTTTTATAATTGTAATAACATTCTTCACAGCGAAATTAAACCTAACTCGCTATTTCAAGCTAAACCTAGTTTGATAGACTAAAGCTTACCTAAACACAACTAAAGAAAGTACTTTAGCTGAATATTTATAAGCTGAAAGTTGGTAGGATTAATTTTCAAATAATTATTAATTTCACTCCAACGAAATTCGGAATCTACCTACTTGTCCTGGAATAGTGAAATACAGTGTACTAGGATTAATTAATAGATCCTATGGACGAAACTCAAGTTTAGTAAGGTATCTGTGGAAATAAAATTTATATCTTCGAAACTGAATCCGTTTGGGACTTTCCATTAAATACCTTCCACGATCTTCGCATTGCAGTTCAAAAGTCGGACAAGTATCGAATTGCAAACAACAATGAGAGTTTTAGATAACTTTGCCTTTAAAGTTGGATCGGAAATACAATGTACAAGAAAGAACAGCTTGCTAAATACTTTTCGTCTAATGCGAAATGGTCACTGATTTCTTAACAAAAATGTCTTCTATTCTCCAACAAATTGCACGTCTAGTGGGTATATTTGTAATTGTAATTTCTTAAAGTATAGAAGTCAGATTTTGTATTTTCGGTTTGAATTAATAATTTTTGTAGCGTTTACCAACAAACAGGCTATATATACATATATTTAACACACCATTCTTTAGTAAAACTATATTTCAGAATATCTTATTAGCTACGAATTTTTAGGCTGTTGAACGTTTGATTACTAATAACTATTTGGTATGGTGGCTAAATTTTTCTTTCCAATATTACTAAACGACAAAGTAAGATCTATCAAAACATATGATACTGAAATCAAGTGATATGTTTTATCTTCCTTTACATTCGCAAACGTATAACTTAAATTGGAGATAACACGCTCAATCTGTATTTTAATAAGCACTTTAATGTTCTAATTAAACCTTCATCAAGGGAATGTATCATAGGCAATTGGTTACCAGCTTCCACTCGAAGAACCACGGCTGGCAGGTCTTTAATTAAATAATCTGTGACCTCATTTTAGAAGCTCTGAGTTTAGAAGCATCTATTAAGGATAATAACGGTACCAACGGTTTTAACAATATTATTTGTGAGACAGAGATGTTCTGATATGATAAGAGTGTGAAAAGAACTTGTGTATAATAAATAGGATCTATTGTTATTGGAGAAAATAATTTAAATGAAATCTCTGTCTTTTAATTTGAAAGCCTAGCAAATAAGTTCATACTACCTGATGATAAATGAAGGTGTAATCCAAATACGAAAACAGCTTTATTGCAAGATAGAGCAAGCATGCCCACTGCCCACCCTCGTCTTTGCTCCTTACTGCCTATTTTTAATTCAAAATAGACACTAAGAAGCACCTGGGTAATTACCCAGGGTAGTAAAAAGATTCTGAGGATTGCCCTAAATACCCTAGGTTAATCTCCCTCAGGCGCTGCCCGGCCTGCTGTTGGGTCGGGCAGTTCGGTGACGAGGCGTACACTATGCGCCGTTCTCGAAACTTCTCCATAAAGGGCTGCGAGAGATCGGTACCCTCATCGGTTTATAGCGGTTATTCCCGGAAATTCCCGGGTGTGTCCAACACGCCGCACTGTCGAGCAGTGCAGTACGGTCCGTAAATAGGATTTTCCATCGGAAAAAGGGTAGAGAGAAGGTGGGAGTATATATACTGGCAATGAGTTCCGTAAATCTTGATTGTATGATGAACACCACGAGTTTTAATAATTTCAAGGTGTGAAAGGCCAAGTCAATGCAAACAACTCTTGCGGCAAAAAAACGGCTGCTCCATACATTTTGGTTGCGTAGGTATTGCACTTTTGTATGGACTAGCAAATTTTGTTTTACTATATCACTAACAATAGCCTGCCCAAGGAGCTAAAGAGGATTAACATTTGGTAAGTGATAGGTCGGGCAAACATTCACCAAATCTTTACCACGGTAATATTATCTATGCAGTATTGTGACTCGGCCCTGTCCTTGAAATAACTGGCTACGGCCGAGCGGGGCGTCAACATGCGGTAGGGCTACCCGCCTACAGTATTTTTATTTCATCTACATACCTAATTGAGTTTCTTTCTAGTTTTGTGATTATATATATTGTATTTTATATGTAAAAAAAATTGTTGTGAATGAAATAGGAAGTGTTCAATAAAATACATGATATTTTTAGGTAATATTTAGTAAAAAAAATTATAGAAATGAGACAAAAATATTCACGCCTCGACTGAGACGTACTATATTGTCACTGAAACACTTTTATTTTCAGGAAATTACATATTATTATCAACAAACAAAATACTGTTTTTTAAACTCCGCACAAATCTCCCTATTTTATAATTTTCCATTTATCAATTCCTGTCAACAATCCGTCTCTTTTCCAAATTATCTAATAACCTGCCAGTATACACCAAAAGATCCGATTACTACAATACCTACCATTTATTACTCTCATAAATTATTTCATAATGATATTTCATCTAATTCAATAATGTAAGTTATATATGTTGGTTGTTGGTACATATATAACTTAACTACATTAACAGTAAGTAGACAGCCTAGTCTAGGAAACTACCTACCAACTATTATGTAGTTTTGTTTTTAACGCGAGCGTAGGTAGGTTACTTGTTTGTGTCTTTTTTCACCCTATCCACTTATTTATATATTATTCCCGATTTTGCCCAATGGAAAAATTGAAATACCTAAATATTAAAAACAAATTACGTTCTAGTAGATAGGTATGTACATAATAAACAACTTTTAAAAAAAAAAGTCCAACCGACTTCAAAAAGTATAAAAATAACATATTATTAAAATGTGTGCTAGGTACCTGCTGTACTGTTTGAACCCGGTGCCAAGCCATGCCAATCGTTCAGCACCACGAGCCTCTCATGATCTCATCACCTAAGCTGGCGCGTTCGGTCGGTCGCAATCGCGGGATGGTGTGATCAATGAATGTGATGTGGCAGGCGGACCTATAGAATACCTAGTTGGCTTGGCACCGACTTCAAACAGTACAGCAGGTACCTAGCACACATTTTAATAATATGTTATTTTTATACTTTTTGAAGTCGGTTGGACTTTTTTTTTTAAAAGTTGTTTATTTTTCTATTTTTAGTGTTTTATGTGGAATAATTGTTGTTTTTTTATATAATATTACGAGATGGCCAACAAACTTGCGGGCCACTCGGTGTTAAGTGGTTCCGTCGCTTATAGAAACTTGCAAAATTAACCATAAATCACTTAACATTAGAAGTGATTTTTGGATTTTGTGCCCCTTTTATGTAGGCGACAGGCTGGCAACCTCTCACTATTTGGAGGCGGAGACTGCATGGTCCATAGTGCCAGAGGTGGTTTTATGTGTGAGAAAATGTTACAGTTTTGTACAAGTTTAATATCCAAATACTAACTATTACGGTGCTTTGCCTTCCATCATCAGCTCACCTAACAAGCTGAAAGAATACAACTTTCAGTCTTTAGGTACTCCTACGTTTAATATTTAAAGAATTATCATTCAACTCTTAATCGTTATGGAGTTTCTACTTCCATCATCAGCTCACCTGAATAGCCTGAAAGAATACAACTATCGCTCTTTAGGTACCTTTAATATTTAAAGAATTATCGTCCAACTCCTAACCATTAAGGAGTTTTACCTTCTATCATCAGCTCACCTGAATAACCTAAGAGTATACAACTATCGTTTTTTATGTACCTTTTATATTTAAATAATCATCAACCAACTCCTAAAAGTTAAGGAGTTATTCCTTCCATCATCGGCTCACCTGATTAACTTAAAAAAATACAACTAGCGGTCTTTACGTGCCTATAATCTTTAAAGAATTATCATCCAACTCCTAACCGTTAAGGAGTTTTTCCTTTCATGATCAGCTCACCTGAATAACTTGAAAGAATACAACTATCGCTCTTTGGGTACCTTTAATATTTAAAGAATTATCATCCAACTCCTAACCATTAAGGAGTTTTTTGTTTCATCATCAGCTCACCTAAATTACCTGAAAGTACACAACTATCGGTCTTTAGGTACCTTCAATATTTAAATAATCAACAACCAACTCCTAACAATTAAGGAGTTTTACCATCCATCATCAGCTCTTCAACATGAGTTGACTACCACACGCAATCATACTAGAATTGCTTTATAAAAAATATGAATAACCCTCCCTTTCCATTGTTTTTCGAGGGTTGCTCTCGATTTTCCTAGCTTTGCATCATCAGATCCTGACTTGGTGACATTGGGACCACCTCAGGAGTATACACTATCGAATAAAAAAAGAATTTTGAAAATCGGTCCACAAATGACAGAGATATCGGTGAACATACATTTACCTTCCATCATCAGCTCATCAACATGAGATGGTAACTACCAGACGCAAATGCTAGTATAGCTTTAGAAAAAATATGAAAAACGTTGTACATGCCTATAAAATTTGAGGGTTGCCCTCGATTTCCCTGGCTTCCCATCATCAGATCCTGACTTGGTGACAATGGGACCACCTCAGGAGTAAACACTATCGAATAGAAAAAGAATTTTGAAAATCGGTCCAGAAATGACGGAGATATCGGTGAACATACATAAAAAAAAAAATACATACAGACGAATACAGAACCTCCTCCTGTTGGGAAGTCGGTTAAAAAATATTGCTCTTTGCCATTTTGAATTATGTAGGTATCTACTTAATTCAATCAAATATCCACAATACAAATCGCACGTTTATGCACGGCTAACTGCATAAAAAACAATTCACACCGTTCGGTAGTCGCTGCGGCGCATTCGCGACTGGATGCCCACCGGGTGCCCCGCGAACTCGAGGCGCGTAGCATGACGCGCTTTCCGACCGTTTGTATGAAGATAGAATACTGTATAGATAATATTACCGTGTCTTTACTTATGTTTATAAAAAAACAGAAAAGATGGATAGACTACAAAGATGACAAGGAAAAACTTTTTCTGATCAGCCAGCACTTTTTTTGATCAGCCGTTGTCCCAACCCACCCTGGGTTGGGACAACGGCTGATCAAAAAAAGTGAAAGAAGAAAATGTAATTATAATGACGAATCCAAATACAAATGGGAGCAACACAAAAAATACTTTAAGTCTTATTAAACAATGAAACTGGGTACAAGGCGTGGGGTTCATCAAAATGCGAGTTTAATAAGCAATGCAAGCAAGTTAAGGGTGACGCCCACCCTTTCAATACCCTCATTAGTACGATGTAGCAGAACAGGCCTACACGATGTGAAGTCAAACTAAATTACATGCTCGCCTTTACTATAGTAATTTTCATAACAAGGATTCTGACTTAACAAGTAGAAAACAAGGTCAAAATTGAGGACCAAATTAGGTAATGTTAATCATATTTCTGGCAACCCCTATATCTGTTAACAAAGATATGTTGACTAGAGACAGGGGCTTGTAAAATGGTACATTAGCAAAACACTACGTCTTACACACTAATTGTAACATAATAGTTAACTATAATTTTCTTTGAAAAAAAAAAGCGATCACCAAAGCTAAAATACTCATATAATTATGTAGTGTGGTATTATCAAAAAATCTAAATATATAGAAAATTCATTTTTATTTTCCATGTTTAGTTTTACTGACGAAACTTGTAGCATGGAGAAATTTTCAAATTTGTTACAGTTTTGATTGTGTACCAATGTACAAAACATCCAGTACTTATATAAAATTATTTCCGTAAATTTTAGACTTAGAAGCGGTCCGTTTCATATTATGTTTATTGTGATGAACAAGAACATTGGTTAACAAGTCGGGGTTGTATTTATATATTTAAATTGTTTAAATCTTTATGTATGTTAACACTATAATTAGTTGGGGTTAGATGAAATAGGTGTGCGCCTTAAATAAACTAGATTACACGAAAAGTCAAAGTCAAAGTCAAAAGTTCTTTATTTAAATAGACTCAATTACTAAGTACTTTTAAATCGTCATAACGGGGAATATGTATGAGAGAAAAAAAAAATATATTAAAGTAGGTAAGATATCAGTAACAATGATCACTTTAAGTGGTTGTCAAACGGGTATTTGTAAATTATCCCCTGTTTTAAAATCAGAATTTCGTAAGTATTAAATTAATTATTTTAAAATTAAAACTAGCACTAATATGCATATTCCCAATTTGCCCTACCACCGCTTCGACGAATTAGTAGCAGGAGAGAAGAAACGGCGCAAGAAACTCCCAGCTTTTAACAATTGTAATGACATTTACAAATTAGCTATGTCATCTTGTGTTAGTAGGTATTACAAACAGTATTTTTGTTTAACAGTTCGTTAAATTATACAAAGGTATGTATCGTCATTTCTATAATTAAAATTACAGTTTAAGTTTAAATAGCATGTTTAAATGGTCCACGCATTCTTATCATCTAAATATTCCTGTACTTTGTAGTAGCCTTTTTTCATTAAATTTTGTTTAATATAAACTTTAAATTTGTGAGTAGGCAATTCAGTTATATTTCGTGGAACTTTGTTGTAAATCTGTATACTTTTTCCCATAAATGAATGACTTGTTTTATGAAGTCTATAGTTTGGAACAGCAAGTTTATATTTATGTCTAGTATTTAAGCTATGAGAATCACTACGTTTTGAAAAAGTATGCAAATATTTATGAACATACAATATATTATCACATATGTATTGAGAAGCTACAGTTAAAATATTAATTTCTTTAAATAAATCCCTGAGTGATTCACGTGGCTTGAGTCCATAGATGGCACGGACAGCCCTTTTTTGTAAAATAAAAATATCTTGAATGTCAGCAGCAGTGCCCCACAATATCAAGCCATATGACATAACACTGTGGAAATAACTAAAGTATACAAGTCTTGCTGTTTCAACATCACATAAAGACCTGATTTTCTTAACAGCATAAGCAGCTGAACTTAGTCTTCCGGAGAGAGATGAAATTTGTGGATACCATTGCAGGCGTGAGTCTAGTTTTATTCCCAGGAATACAGTACTTTCAACACATTCAAGTTTTTCTTCATTAATTTTAATATGTGAGTCAACCTGTCGTACATTTGGTAAAGAAAATTTGATGCACTTAGTTTTCTTTGCATTAAGCAATAGATTATTACTTTCGAACCAGCGCACCACGCTTGAAATGGCATTGTTTACGTCCTCATAGTCATTTTTATATCTGTCAATTTTGAAAATTAATGAGGTGTCATCTGCAAACAAAACCGTTTCACACAAATTCTTTGTAAAGTAAGGGAGGTCATTTATGTAAATTAAGAAAAGTAATGGCCCTAATATGGATCCCTGAGGTACACCCATATTCATAGATGCACCCGGAGACTCAGCATTATTTATAACTACTTTTTGAATCCGATTACTCAAGTATGATTCAACAAGTTTTAAAGAATTTATTGATACACCATAATGTTTTAATTTACACAGTAAAGTTTGGTGGTCAACACAGTCAAACGCCTTAGACAAGTCGCAGAAAATACCCAGTGCATCCTGTCGATGCTCCCAAGCATCGAATATATTCCTCATCAGCGCAATCCCTGCATCGGTAGTGTTACTACCTTTTGTAAATCCAAACTGTTTATTATGGAACAATTGATTTCTTGTAAAGTGAGACAGCAACTGATTCACAATTATTTTTTCAAATATTTTACTGAGAGCTGGTAAAATAGAAATAGGGCGGAAATTAGAAGGATCGCTGCTATCTCCTGATTTATACAAAGGTATTATTTTACTAATTTTCATGTGATCGGGGAATGCACCATCCTTAATGCAATTATTAAATATAAGAGCTAACTGGGGAGAAATAACATTTATTATAGTTTTTATGACGGTAACAGACATACCCCATAAATCTTCAGTTCTTTTCATATTCAAAGATTTAAAGGCTTCCAAGATCGTGTAAATATTTATTTCATGAAAATCGAATGGAGTATTGCACTTTTGAACATTCGTCTCCAAAAGATCAAGGGCGCGTTTAGTACAGGAATTTAACTCTTTAGTGAGTTTAATAGATATTTCTGAGAAAAAGGACTCAAAAGTATTGGCCACTCCGTCGTCTTTTACTATAATATTGCCATTGAAATTAATTTGAAAAGATCTATCGGTTACTTTAGATTTACCCGTTTCTTGATTTATCATTTTCCAAGTGGCTTTTATTTTATTCTCAGAATTCTTAATTGTATTACTTAAAGAATTCGCTTTGGCAACGTTGCATACTTTTTTAAAGATCTTTGAGTACATTCTGACATACTCGATGAAAAGAGGATCATTGGAAACAGCCTTTTTATGGTATAAATCAAATAGATTCCTTCGGCTAATGTAGATACCTGGAGTCGCCCAGTCACTAAACTTTTTTTTAGTATTGACTGTAATAGTTTTTTGTTTGAAAATGTGTTGAAATTCATGATTTATTTGATTAAATAAATTGTTATACAATATATTAGGGCTATCAGATTCATCATAAGAATTAATAAGTCTATTTAAAATATTGTTTTCAAATTTCTTAAAGCGACTATTTGAAACCGGCCTGTAAGTGACCTTTTTCGTTTTATAAACATGATGGTGTTCAATAGTAATTTGCTGTCCACTATGATCTGAATTAATACAATTTATAATTGATTTACTAAGTACATTGCAATTACAAAAGATATTATCCAAGCAAGTAGCTGATGTAGGTGTAATTCTAGTAGGTTCAAAGAATGTATGGATAAGATTGAAAGATTTAAATAAGTTTATGAACCTATCTGTAGAAGGACATGGTATTAAAATATTAATGTTAAAATCACCACATACAACTATCTTCTTGTTTTTTTTACATAATATATTCAGTACGTTTTCCATTGAAGATTCAAATAGATCATAGTTTCCCGATGGGGGTCTGTATATACATAAAATAATAAACTGATCGAGTTCTACACATGAAACCTCAATTACACGCTCAACAGAATGACACACAATATCAGGTCGTAATTTATATGCTATATTATTTAATAAAATTATTAAAGATCCACCTCTGATAGCAGATTCTCTTGAGTATGAACTTACAATATTATAATTATCAATGCAAGTCAGTATTTCATATTTATTTAACCAGTGCTCTGTCAGACACAATACATGTATGTTCATGCTGTTCAAAAACAGACTAATTTCTAAATCTTTGCCAGAAAAGCCTTGAACATTTTGATGAACTAAATTTAAACAATTAGACTTTTTTGTTGTCAGGGTTTTGCCAGAAAAAAGTGTGTAAGATCGTAGGAAGTGGATAGAAGTGACTCCTATAAGAGAAAGTCATAACTATTGTATGTGAGAATACATAGTACAGGGTGGCCAACTTGGAGGTATATAACTGTTTTGCCGCCATTTTGTTTTGGCGGTAGATATGACAGTTGTTGCATTTGATTCTGAAAACATTTCACATATTAAAAACTTATCACATGCTGAATGCTGATACATGTGACCTATGGTTATTCCGATAGAGTGACGATATCGTTAGGATTATAAAATAAGATCTCAATTTGAACGGGCAAGATATGATGATGTAAAGAAACAGTGTAGTTTTACCAGTAGTGTTGAGTTTGCGATTATGGAAATCAATGCTATAAACTTATCAATCAATCAATAACCTGTGTCCGTCTACTTCTGCAGGTAGGCCTCTCTCGTGTTATGCCACATATTCTCGATATGTGATAGATTGAATAACTGATTTTATGTGCCGAGCTTTATCTAGGTGGTAGACCCATATGTAGGGTCGTCTGGGTAGGTACCACCGCCTTTCTTATTTATGCCGTGAAGCAGTTCGCTGTGTTTCGGATTGAAGGGAAAGGTAGCCAGTGTAATTACTGGGCATGGAGGGCATTATCATCTTAGTCCCCAGGATGGCAAACGCACTAGCGGTGTTAAGTGATTTACACTTAATATTGCAAGTGTCTATAGACGGCGGTGACCACTTAACATCAGGTGGGCCGCAAGCTTTGAGCAGCACTCGTTTCCATCTCGTAACATAAAAAAAAATATCTCAAACCGCTAGCAGCTTTGTTACAAGTCAATGGGCGTTTCTTCATTGGTCGGCACCGAGGCACGGACTCTACCAAAGCGGAGACGAGTCGAGAAGAAAGGAGCTGTGTTTTCAACAACCAATAGAAATTTGTTATTCACACATCTCTTGTCCGCTCAGTTTCAGTGGATACCACCGAGTTGAGATGTTTTATATTTGTATGACGCGATCGAGCTAGCGGAGGTGTGAGCTGTGCCTCGCAAGCTGGCGCCGGCCGACGTGAGCGGCGTGGAGTGAGCGGTGCCGCTAGTGGCTTTCGTGTCAGATCGAACTAAATTGCAATCTTAACAAACATCGCACACATCTCCGCTACAGTCTAGTCAGTACACATCTCCACTCAGCTTTGGTGGATACACATTTGTTAAAAAACATCTCTTCTCGTCTCCACTTCGAATATCTCCACACATCTCTGCTTTGGTGGAGTCCGGACCTGTCTCCAGTGGGAGACCCGGCCGACAATGAGACAGGTCGTACCAAACAATTTCAAAGCATTATGTGTCCACTGATGCTGGTAACGGTGTTGTTTCCGGGTCGGATCAGCCAATAAAGAAACGCTAGTAGCAAATGTTAGAAAATAACCGTCAAAATTGAGAACAAGTGTGGACACAAACAGAAGCATGACTGATGCGTCCGTTGTGAAGAAAAAAACCATGCAGCAGAATCTTGGTGCCAATTTTTAGAAAACTTCGCACCTGACACGTCACATGAAATAATGTTGGCTGTGAATATTAGGGAAGAAAAGACTAAATTGGCATCAAGTCTTAACAAAATCATGCTACGTACTACTTCGAGTATTATGCATCAGAATTTACTTGCCTATAGAAAACTTCACGCCCTGATGGGCCACGTGAAAACGTAGCGTACTGCGATCACTTGTATGTCGTGGAGTGGTTATCGACCGCCAGTTACGTAATCGTTGCACAATCGTGGATGAGCTTTTGCGCTGCCGGGTGCAGCTACACAGCTACATTTGCATCGCGTTGTAACAAGCACCCGAGCAATTCTGTTACACTGATAATCTGGAATCCTAGGATCGAGAAGCGCGAGAGGTTAAAATATCAATTTTAATCAGTTATATTGACACAGAAGCATGAGAGTTGAACAGGTAACAGGAGTAGTAAAAACTAACGGTGTTGCGACTTGTGGCTTGTTCCTGAAACTCACTTTTAAATTTCAAAGAGATGATTTTATTATTTTTTTAAATTAAATCTATCCTTGAATAAAATTCTAACATAAGCACAGAAAATATAAGCCGACTTCAAAGCAGAGATTCAGAAATTGGTATCTAACCATAGGATGATCAAATTCAGAAAACAATTCCAGAAGTTTTATAAAAGAGATGACAATTTTACTTAAACAAAAGTTATTCGCTGCCGCCGTATTTGCATGATATCTAACGAAAGCTGGACGTTTATATCTAGGAATAAACCACTTTTCAGATTGGATTGTCTACTTAATTCCTGACAACTACTACATACTTTAATAGCTCAGCGGTCTTTTTAAAATTATCTTCTAAGTAGACATCAAATAAATTATTAACTTTAAATAAAATAAAATATGATATCTTGACAAATAAATCGTTGTTATATAGATTTTTTGTCACTATGCATTAATTGTCATTAGTGGCCACGGAGATTTAAACGGATTATCTGACCAACCCATTTGGTTAATTGCGTATTTGCAAATGGGTTCATTCCTTCAACATTTGCATAGTCATTAGCAGCATGGCAGCCTAGAAACTATACACAGCAGCTGAAGGATTTCGTATTCATGTGACGCTTTAGCTGTCTGTGCATAATGCTTAGACCCGCGTAAAGAGACGAAACGAATTTCAAAGAGAACCTTTGCTCTCCACCAAATTAAATATTCCTGCCCATGTTTATAATCCTAAGTTACATTGCTAATGAAGCTGTCGTACATTTTAAGATGAAGGTGGTAGGGAAAATGTTGAGAAATATTGTAGTACCTACCTGTATAGGACAGTCGTTATGATATTTCTTTAGTAAAAAGGTTTTGCCTAAACATGACTAATCTTTAGTGGAGATAGGGAACAGCGGACTAGCCGCTTACCTGACCTTACAGAAGACCACAGTCAAATAACACAACATTTTTTTGGTGTTGTGTTTCTGTTGGTGATTAAGGTCGTAAGAGCTTCACGAGGTAGTGAAGAGGACTAGCGTTGGCTGCGCGCGAGTGTCACTAATGCAAGCATCTATAAGCTGAAGTGGCTGCTTACCCGTAGGCCGTATGCTTGTCTGATAACTACATGACATTTAAAAAATCGTAAGCAGAAATGGAGTCCAAATGGTATAGTGCAATGTTTTCCAAACTTGATGTTATTACGCCCCCCTTAAAAATATTTAATCATTTGGCGCCCCCAGGGCCTGATCTAGCCATTTCGCCGCTCTGGACAAAAGCCAAAAACTCATTTTTGCCGCTCTGGACAAAAGCCAAAAACTCATTTTTGCCGCTCTGGACATATGTCCGACATTATTTCTCACTTTTTAGTTTTTTATTTAACATAAAAGCGTGTTTTTTAGTGTTTTTACTTTCTCGTACGTAGTTTATATATTAACATGCATGTATGACATCAAAATATAAGGTTTCTATCAACCTTTGAGTCGTTTCCGGTATACGAGAAAGTCAAGGGGAGACCACTACCGATTTTTTAAACTATTATTTTATGAAGTTGAATTCATTGCAGGTAAGTTACAGCGGAATAAACGGTCGAATCTCTTTATCAACGTATAAAAACTATCATAGGCAGTAGCATATCAGTTCGTTCCATCACACAAAATTTTAAAATATGCAAGATCACATAGACAGACTGAGAGAGATTTTTTAGCTAAGTATTGATTTAGGGGCGGGCAGGAGCATAGAATGGATAGACGTCGTTATCCTTGTGGGAAGCTTATGTTTAGAAGTGGACGGCTTTTGGATGAAAATGATGATGAATGGAGACGATAAGTTGCGGAAAGAGTGAGGTGCGGAAAATATGGGTAACGTTAAGTAAATATTTTTATATGATAAGGATAGCACTGGCACATGACTGAGATTAGTGGAGAGGTTTGAAAAAAGCCTTTTCCCAGCCCAATGGCATGTTATAGGCTAACAAAAAAAGGATGGCAAAAATATTACCCGGTTTATGATAAGCAGGTGCCTAAGTATTGGCTAGAGATGCTTGCAACAAAAGAGTCACCTAACGTTATTCCTGAGAACTACTTGAACTGTTAGTTGTTGGTTGGTACATATTATTAATCGTGAATACAATAATAATAATAATAATATATTTCCACGCTCACACCAATTATCTAGCCCAAAGTAAGTATCATTAAGAACTCGTCAATAATAATCAACATTTGATAGATGAAAAACCAGACATTATGAATTACGATATGTGCTCCAAATCTTAAGCTTTTACTTAACATAATTTGCATCTTCCCAAGTACATAATACATTTGCCTGTAGGTACTAATTCAGTTTTTGTCCTTGAATATGTATTGATCCTGAGCGTAAAATCACCAAACTATAACCTCTGTAAATTCTTCACTCTTGCGTAAGAAACATATTACGAGAAGGAGTTGTTTTCGCATCAATGGATAATGCGGATCGACGTTTATTAATGGCGGGAAACTTGCGATAAAACCGCAAATCGTCCAGAACTATGAATAAATGAAGAGTATCATAGCTTCTTACCTTTTTACTTATAAATTTTCTTACCTCTTTGCCAAATCTTTTCTAAGCCAGTATAAAGTCGGAAAGGAAGAACATAATACAACTTCAATATGCTTATAATTAAATAATGAGTAGCGAATAAAATTTTACTTTTCTTAAGAGCGTGCACTCGATTTCTGTCAAAATTGTTACATTTTGTGGATTTGAGACCTGATTTTGTAGCAATGTGAATAGACTTTGCAAAGAAATTATATATTATAGAGAGATTAATTCTTGATTGAAACCACTATAGAGCGATATTTTAATTTACACTTTTAGTTTTGTAAAGCGAGAAGAATTTTATGGCGCATTTTTATGAAAATGCAGTTTGGAACTATCTTTCAGATGAAAGACAAACATTATAACGGCAAGCAATACTTTGCGAAAAATCTTTTTCCATTAGAAAATATACTATTATAAACCACTATAGAGCCTGAATAAGTAAAAAAAATGAGATAACATATTAAAAAGGGATACCAAAAAATATAAATTGGTTAATTTTAATGAGGATTATTACAATATGTTTGAAATTATAATAATTTTACGACGTTTAATCAACTGCTAATTCATTGGTAAGGATTAATCACATGCCTGTTTTGCTTCCAGTTTTATTTTAGGTCGGCGTAATACGTTTTTCTCTTTCACACATCTCTATCAGCCGTCATCTCATCATTAACTCCTTTCTTTTCCGTATCATCTCGCACACACTCACTCTCTTTTCTTTGGTCTTCCTCTTCTTCTATACCCGTCCACATTCATGTCTTCATTATCACATGATTATTATCATCTCTTCTCATTACATGTCCATACCAAGCTAGTCGCTTAGCTCTCAATTTTTCTACCACTGGCGCTTTTCTCTGACTTCCTATAATAATACTCAGAAGAATGAGTCTTGTCCTTGCTTGTTACGCCACACATCCATCTTAGCATACGAACTTCGAAGAAGAGAAGCGTCGGTGGCGGAGTGCGTAAGAGCGTCGTCTCCTACCCGGGAGGCACTGGTTCGATCCCCGCCACGTACCAATGTGTTTTCAAATTTTGAATTCATATGTCCGTTTAATCGACGCTTTTACAGTGATGGTAAACATCGTGAGGAAACCTGCACAGTTTGGAATAATTTTTATTTTTGCGTTTACAAACGCGTAAATATAATACTAGAAAAATGCACTGAAAAAAATCGACTTGCCTCAGGCGGGACTCGAACCCGCACCTTCCACAATCCGGGTGGACGCGTTGACCAATTTCGCCACCGAGGCACTGCTTTTCGCTGTCGAAATTTGTCAGTGCTTGGTGCTTATGTTTTTATGGTAAACATCGTTTCATCAAATCTTTGAAATTTGCACTTCCAAGACCCGAACGAAATATTTTTGCAAATATTTGACGCCCAGCTAAGATGAAACTACCTTACATTATGGAATAATTTTTATTTTTGCGTTTACAAACGCGTAAATATAATACTAGAAAAATGCACTGAAAAAAAAATCGACTTGCCTCAGGCGGGACTCGAACCCGCACCTTCCACAATCCGGGTGGACGCGTTGACCAATTTCGCCACCGAGGCACTGCTTTTCGCTGTCGAAATTTGTCAGTGCTTGGTGCTTATGTTTTTATGGTAAACATCGTTACATCAAATCTTTGAAATTTGCACTTCCAAGACCCGACAGAAATATTTTTGCAAATATTTGACGCCCAGCTAAGATGAAACTACCTTACATTATGGAATAATTTTTATTTTTGCGTTTACAAACGCGTAAATATAATACTAGAAAAATGCACTGAAAAAAAATCGACTTGCCTCAGGCGGGACTCGAACCCGCACCTTCCACAATCCGGGTGGACGCGTTGACCAATTTCGCCACCGAGGCACTGCTTTTCGCTGTCGAAATTTGTCAGTGCTTGGTGCTTATGTTTTTATGGTAAACATCGTTTCATCAAATCTTTGAAATTTGCACTTCCAAGACCCGAACGAAATATTTTTGCAAATATTTGACGCCCATCTAAGATGAAACTACCTTACATTATGGAATAATTTTTATTTTTGCGTTTACAAACGCGTAAATATAATACTAGAAAAATGCACTGAAAAAAATCGACTTGCCTCAGGCGGGACTCGAACCCGCACCTTCCACAATCCGGGTGGACGCGTTGACCAATTTCGCCACCGAGGCACTGCTTTTCGCTGTCGAAATTTGTCAGTGCTTGGTGCTTATGTTTTTATGGTAAACATGGAAGTGCAAATTTCAAAGATTTGATGAAACGATGTTTACCATAAAAACATAAGCACCAAGCACTGACAAATTTCGACAGCGAAAAGCAGTGCCTCGGTGGCGAAATTGGTCAACGCGTCCACCCGGATTGTGGAAGGTGCGGGTTCGAGTCCCGCCTGAGGCAAGTCGATTTTTTTCAGTGCATTTTTCTAGTATTATAACCTGCACAGTGCACACACCTATGAAAAAATTCTTAGGTTGTGTGTAAAGTCGAACAACCCGCACTTGGCTAGCATGGTTGACTAAGGCCTAATCGCCCCTAATGTGGGGTAGGCTCGAGCCTACCTCGGTGGGGACATTATATGAGCTGTTGATGGGATACGAATCTCGGTCACTGCAACCGACGCTCATCCATCCGCTTTACCGCCCAACTTTCTGATCCGTACTATAAGGACATGCGCCCTCCAAAGGGGCGGCACGGCATGGCAAGGGATTTTTTCGTGGGTAAATGATTTTCGACCTTAATTAAATGATATTAGCATTGACATTCTTTAATTTTACACGAATACGTCGAAATATACTCAGCGCTACCAACCCTAGTTGCTTTCCTTACCTCGTGGAGCTCAGGCAACCTTACTAGCCAACAGAAACACCACAATGTAGTGTTATTTGCCTGTGCTCTTCGGTAAGGTACCTACCTTACGGAGTGCCCATACCTGGGCACTCCGCTGTACCCTGCCTCGACTAATGGATCTGGCACAGTTTTATGACTAGTCGTCTGCCTGACAACAACTCTCTAGGAATGGTGTTGTGGGTGTTTCTGAACCCTGTGAGGACCATTGCATCAAGAGTGACCCCTTGATGCAATGATCCGCACGGGGTTCAGAAACTCCTTCAGTTGGCTTTTACGACACCCACGGGATGAGGATGCCATGTGATGCCAGTAGAGTAGAATAGCATCACCCAATATCATCTATTGGGTGTCGTAGAAGGCGAATATGGATCAGCAAAGAGGTATTGATCACCTTATACTTCGTCCACTAATCCGCATTGGACTACTGCCTAAGCCTCCTTCGATCACAAGGAGAGGCCCTGTGTCCCAGCAGTGGGTCAAATGATAAAGGCTGTTATGATGATGATGATGGTTAAGTTACATATCCGAGGTGATAAGTATGCTGCAATCTTAATTAGCCATAAGAAAATAAAATAGTAGGTTTCAGTCGATTTTAGGAAAGTGGATTACCAGTGCCAAATCGGTGCAACTTTCCTGGGGAAGTACCCCTTTTCTTATGGATGAGGGTAATCCAGTTTTCCAAGCGTATAGATGATAGAACATGTTTACCTAACGACGCAACATCACGACGTAATTTTATATGCTCAAGATTGTTGGTTACCTCTACATCGCTAATAATGCAGGTTGCGCGTCATAGTAACCTACCCAAAGCATCAAATACATTAAACACATCCGAGTTCTGAATAGAAAATGTTCTGCTTCTGAAACATTTTTGCGTCCGACGAAAACTGAAAGAGAAATAAATTTCGACCGTGTTGCCAAAAGTTTATTGTAACTTGCCTCTGAATAAGAATGGGAGGTATTTCGCTAAACCGCTTCGGGCGAGCCCGAAATGACAGACTTCCCATTTTTAATTACAACAAACGCAACTAAAGATTAAACTCAACTGCTGCGATTGTTGAAATAAACGACCGTTATTTACCACACAATGGGTTGCTCTTGTTTGCATGGCATGTGGACGTCGACTCTATTGCCGAAGACATAAAGATGACAAAGGTGTATAAAATGAAATGTGTTCGAGGGGAAACGCTTCATAAACCCTTAATCGATGTATGTAGCCAACACGAGCGTTGTAAAGTCAGTTTATGATGTGAAATGACGATGCTTGCAAACTCTGTAACTGTTATATAAGGTGTGGTCATAATTTTCAAATCAGTAGACGATACCGCTCGATAAATATTATTTGGTTTTATCATGTGACTTTTTATACGTATGTTTAATCGACGCTTTTACGGTGAAAGAAAACATCGTGAGGAAACCTGCACACACCTAGGAAGATATTCTTAGGTTGTGTGTGAAGTCGACCAACCCGCACTTGGCCATCGTGGTTGACTAAGGCCTAATCGCCCCTAATGTGGGGTGGGCTCGAGCCCCTCGGTTCGGACATTATATGAGCTGTTGATGATGATAATGATGAAACGTACATATGAATTCAAAATTTTTAAAACACATTTTTACGTGGTTTGATCCAGTGCCTCCCCGGCGGAAGACGACCCACTTACGCACTACGCCACCGACGCTTTTTAGGTTAGTTTAGTCTTTATTTCTGGATGCTGTATTCACCTACAATGATTGTTATAATATTTAGTATAATTATTAACACTTAATTTACATAACTTTATGTTTCTATATATACACTCGCTGGTGAATCTATTTAAATAAATAAATATAGCTCATACATCAGAATAACATATAACGAAGTCGCGGGCAGAAGATAGTAAACAATAAAAAGATGTATATGATTACAGTATGATAATATTTTTTGACAAAATTTCTACTGTTTCAAACATAACTCCCCACTGTCGGTCTCAGTTAATGTCCGTGTTAAACGTTCCGGAACCGAGTAATCGAAATGGGACAAAGTGTAGCATAACTTCGTCCCCGCAGATCTACATTTACACTGTATTTACATCTCTCGGTTGAGATGACTGGTGGACCATTTTTATAACGCTAACATTTCAGTACCCGTAGTGTAAGTTTTTAGCAACGAATTGTAGTTGCATTAAGAGCTTTATTTGTATGGGAAACACGATTCACGTTTTCTTCCGCTAGGGGTGCTATTCACATTTACTATACAAATCGAGAACTTAACGAAAAAAATGTATGAAGATTACGTAAGTAGAAACTTTTTTGAATTTTCGTTTTCCTTTTAGGGTTGCATTGAGATACAATTTGATATTTTTGTTTTACTTATAAAATAAATAGTGTATTTCCCTACAAGTCTGGAAAGTATGTCATTTCTTCATGAGTCCCGGTTTGTTATTCAACAATGGGTACGAGTGTAAATAAAAAATTTTCACGTACATCGAACGACGTTTTCCTAGTCCGATGGTGGGAACTAGCTTGTTACACCCAATTCACAGGTCCAATAAACTCTACTTCCCGAGTTTGAACAATTGAGGGTGAAATAAAACATTTTGGAGGCTAAATTCAAAATAATTTTATTTTTAAATAAACCTTAGTAAAAATATTTTAAATTCAATTGATGTATCAATAGTAACTGAGTATTTACGCTGTATAATAGGCACACAGAACTTTTTGATAAAAACCTCCTTTATGCATTTGGATGTTACCTTATATGCAGGAGGAAAACAAAAATCACTAGTGAGGAAAATAGTAACTTTCCGCAGACTATACACAAATGGAAAATTCTTCTTTTTGAGAATGGAATACAATAAAAATCGTCATAAAAATGTATATTTTTATGTTATTTTAAGTGTATTTGCATAAGGGTATTGAGAAATGAGCAAATGTATTAAACATTTCATTTAAAAACAACCGCGGCGAATATTTAATCAAATTAATGATCAATGATTAAATTACTGATCGATGATTAAATTACTGATCGATGATTACCATTTCCGACCGACGATGCATGAAGAATGCGACAAGATGGAGCGACAGAAGTAGATAGAAGTGATCTCTGCCTACCTATGGGCCAAAGGCGTGCCTTTATGTATAAGTATATGTAATAATATTGACCATCAAATAATCTTCTGAGGTTTTCATTTAAAATCCATTGTAACTCCCCCGGTCTTGCCTTACGAAACAAAAGCTTTCTCTTACACATTTTGATCGAGGAGAAAAGAAATAGATTGCTTCGCAGTAATATTGCCGGCTATTGTGTTGTTAATTAGTTACACTGTCAATATCTCGTCTGTTATGAAACAATACATTTATGTTGTATTGTCGTCAATATCATTACAAACAAAATGTCTACTTTGAGAGGAAACTAGATAAATTATCAATATTTATTTATAATTTTTTGGCCAAATTGTTCGAAAACGTTCTGTTATAATTGAGAATTCGAAGGTCTTTTTTAAAAAAAGAAATTTAATTGAGACAAAAAAGAACAGTTTAAGTATTAATTATTTTTTATAATTAAATTGGAATTGGTTAATGTGGATTATCACAGAAGCAACTACGTAGACCGGAGTACTGGGGTAGACTGACTAGACAGACGCAGTCTGGGAACCTCTCATGTATAATAATGCTGATTCAGCATAAAACACACTTCAGCATTTTAGGCAACAGTTTCCACATATAACTGTTCGTAGTAGCATTAAAAATTTCAGGTAACATACGATTACATGCTTCCCACCCATTTTTAATGTTAATAATAATAATAAGTTTATTTGTTTCAAAAAAATAAGGTTACAGAATAAGCACTGTTAAAATATATAGCTTAAGTTACTCAGTCAAATATTTTTTCTCGAGGACATACAGATCTTGTTATAATAAGTAGTTTTTAGTTTTATACTTTCTACTATAGATTTGCTTTCAGTCATATAATAAAGAATAATTGTTAAATCAATTAATAAAAAATTTAATTGAAATTCTTTCAATTATAATTTTTAATTGAAATGCTTTCAATTGCCCGTGACAGGCCTTGTTATGCTTCTTCTTCTTGCTTTGTCTTCCCTTTTCACTTCTACTCGGCTTTTATATATTATCTACCTTCTAGTACCCGTAGTTTTTGAGCATTTTCATTTACAAACATATTTACATACGTGTTTTCTTTTTATAATATTACAGTCTACACAGGCATGTGATAATTGTCTTCTTTGTCATAATTGATTCATGTTATGATTTGTCCAAACGATCGCTTCTGCAGTTCCAATTTCCTTTGCAAATAATGATTCATTTGGGGAATTTACTACAACTGTCCTGACCTTTTTAGGGCCACACGCGCTGGCTTGCGTTGTCACTGATAAATTGTGGCTACCGTTTCAACGCGAACCAAGAAATTAGGCAACTCATTTCTATCTCGCGAAATCAAAAAATAGAATTCTCAGTAAGAATACGTTACTTCTTACAACAAATTTCTGCTTAGAATTATTTGACTTTTCATTTAAAAGTTAGAATGTGAAACTCTCAATGTCCTCAACTTATTTATTTATTTCTTTGCTACGTGACGTTATGGTTGAGTAATTATGAGAGCTTCTAGCAGCTAATATGCATGCACCTAGCAAAATAATTCACAGCGTATCCGCATTAACAAAAAGTTTGTACAGCGTCTATTCATTTCGTACCCTTTCATCTAGACTTGCATTTTCCAAGAGGCTTCTAAAAGGAGGCAAGTATACACGGCTGCCTGGAAGCAATTTCTCTTAAGCTTTAATTTGAATTCTGAAACACAAAACCTCAGCCGAAATTCGATATGACTATATATATTTTTGTAATTCAGTCCTCGGACGTAGCGTTACACAGAATTTTGATTAGAATATTTTATTTATTGGCATCAGATTATTCTGTTTGATCCTCCAACCTCGTTCCAAAGAAGGTCCTTTCCCAGGAGAGGTGCACGATACTCCATAAATGTGTTTCAAAAGTAACATTAGCCGTTTGCAAATTAATCGTAAAAAGTCCTTAATAATTTATAAAACGTCCGTGCTTTGAATTTCCAATCTAACTAGCAAAGGGCACTCGCTTGTGGATCGCATATTAGATTTATCTTTTAAAATATTCATGTTTTTATTTATACAACATAGATGAAAAGGCGGGAATACAAGTCACAAACGGTCGCATCACGAATTTTAAGCATTTCTGTATAAGTCAAAAGCTAGCTAGGTAATACTTGTTACTTTCAATTTTACTATCCTAAATACTATTAGGAGTATTTTTGTACCAGTTTTATGCAACTTACTTAACATTCATGAGGACAGTAATAAACAATTCATTAAAGTTTTCACTCGATTCATCGTAATACCTATGTAATAAAAAAATACCCGGACTACTGAGATGATACAGAGTGTAACATGTCCTAATTGTTGGGTTTTGTTCATTTGTTTACTGAAGCATTGTGTTTTTTGGGTTTGGTATTCATCGTAATACCTATACAATAAAAAAAATACCCGGACTACTACTGAGATGATATAGAGTGTAACATCTGTCCTGGTTGTTTGATTGTTTACTGTTCATTTGTTTACTGAAAGATTGTACTTTTTGGGATTGGGGTCCCTTTTGTAATGAATGATTTTCTTTGATGGATTCCACTTTGAATTAGCCAATGTCCAAGTTAGGAAGATAAGGTGTCCCTTTTTGTAGGCTTCAGTTTGGCAACCTGCCACTGTTTTGGGGGTACTGCATGGCCCATACTGCCAGGCTTTATGTGTAACCAAATGTTACATAAAGCTCTGCTCAAACCCTTTTGGGATTATGAGAGTGAATTACATTGTAATAAATAATAATCATATAAAAAACATTACGTTTCTCTTTAATTTGGTATCAATTTCAATCATAATCAAACTTGCCAAACAAAAAAAAAGTAAAATTTCAAAAAAAGTAAAAATGTCTAACGTATTTGTAAAAATATCTCATCGGGTGTTAAAGATATAAATCTGCAACATTGTTAGGCATACGTCAGCTTGATGACGTAATCAAAAACGAAAGACATGGCTAAATTCGTCGTGGTCAAACATTCCTGTGTAGCTCAGTTGGAAGAGCAGTCGCCCGGATAGCGAAAGGTGTTCATGTTTTTCGTTTTCTATTTAATTTGGTATCAATTTCAATCATAAAAAAACATTTAGTTGATGTAGGGCACAGCGGTATAAGCACTCGAATTTGGAGCAACCCGATCTGGGGTAGTACCTCCACCATACCACAGTCAAATAACACTATATTTGTGGTGTTGAGTTTCTGTTGGTGACTAAGGTCGCAGGAGCTCCATGGGATAAGGTAGGGGACTAATGTTGGCATCGTGCGAGTGTTACGTCATTGTTTCAAGCGTCTATAGGCTACGGTGGCTGCTTACCACCAGGCAGGTCGTATAGACTGTGGCATTACCAAAACTGAGAGATATTTCATAAACGTGATAAAAGCCATGCTGTCTACCAAAATATGTATAATTTGTACATTGCCAACTCTAAAGGGCGTCACTAATGGCGAAGATACTATGATATTTTATGTTAAGAATCTGGGTATAAAATCAGACTATAGTTCTGTCTGATTTCCAGTTTGATATGCAAGATATCTGTCTGACATAGAGCTTAATATCTCTAGATACTGTTTTATGAAAATATTATTAGTATTTTTGGCATTTTTGATAGTTTAAGGTCGAAGCAGTGTGCTTTGACATAACGGATGTAAAAAGACATATGATTAAGCCAGGAACTACGTATTTCGCTTATCATTAGGACCATTTTCTTCTTCTAGACTGTAGCTGGGAAATTAATAGTTATTAAAGATCAAAGTAAGATTTTTTTTTTAATTTAAAGAAAACGTATTGGAAACATGATTTCTTATTTTTTGTCCAATGAAACGTTATCAAAATTTTCAACGTCAGCGCTCAATGTAACCACTCGATATCGGGTCCATTCAACTCAGCCGACCGAACGTCGCGCACGTCTCTATGTTGGTAAACGCCACGCGATTTGCGCGCTGTATGCATTGCACGGGAATTTTAGTAGTATTTTTTTAACATCAAAAAACAAAAATCGTTTCCCAGCAATATTTTTTATACGTTTCTTGTTTTGATATATAGAATACGTAGACTTCGGCTTTAGGTATTTTTACACCCTGTATATAAAAACTTTATAGCAAGCTATATTTAATCCAAGGATAAAATATTAAAGAATCTTTGTCTTTGTGACGCGCTTAAAAGACTTGAAACCTTATTGCCATCCGCGCCCTTTGACTGGTCACCTTTGCCCTCAGTTCTAAATGGAGCGAATTGCTTTCTCTTAATTGGAAAGGCCACTCAACAATAAGTAATTAGGGTATTGAAATCATCGTTGCGACCACTCGGGATTTGCGTAGAATATAGGTAACTAATATTGTATTTTTTGACAAATTAGGTCAACTTTAAATATTGCCTAAATCTAGATATGGATCTGGTGTAGTTCCCGCTCACGAATACCCCTATCCTGTGGGATTCCTAAAGACTAGCTAACCATCGCAACAATAGCGGCCTTTCGAAAGCGATTTGCTCTTTCACGCGTGATAAAGTGGCGGCTGTCGAGTAAACCATCCACTACAAGGATGGTTGGTATCATGCAGGCGGACAACTATACCTAAACCTATACAACGAACCCCTTTCCTACATTCATCGCGAAAAAATCGTCTGTCAGTTGCGTAGATATTGTAGTTTTTTAAACAGTTGTTTTTTTCGCTATTTCGATGTCGCTCCCATAAAGTTGTTTGTATGTAATGTAGGAAGCGTCACTTAAATTAGCCGGGGGATGAAAAGTAACCGTTGTATATTTTATTAATACAACTCAAATCACTCGATATTGCAAGTGCGTTGTCATCCTGAGGCCTCAGATGAAATGCCTTCCATGCCCGGTAATTACACCGGCAACCTTTCCCTTCAATTCCAAAAAAAGCAAACTGTTTGTTGTGTGTGTTGTTGTATAGAATAGAATGATAACAGTGTACACAGCTTCAGTCAATTTTAACATGAATGGTTGTATGTATATATAGCAGTATGTTGACATATTGCCCCGACCCCAAATAAATTGAGATTAGGGTAGAAAAAATAAGAAGAAATGTAGCCAACCTGACGATAGCTAAGTTACGTCAAATCAGTAAAGTGAACCATCTATTTTGTAAAGTTCTGTTTGAGTTTTTGACAAAATATCACAAAGTGCTATCGCGGAAAGCGCTAAACATGCAAATCTCAAATTAATTTCCATATTGACGAGCAACAATGCTTTTTTGTCATCCAATAAATAACGGGTCGAGTTGGAATTTGCATATTGTTCAGCTATTCCGCCGAATGGTCATTTGTCATCAATTCTATCTGCCACTCTGTAAAGCATTTTGGATTAAATTGCAATTTGTTTATGAATGTTAATTGCTTAATTATTGTGTTCTCTACGAATTATAATAGAGAATGGAACTCAATTAAGCCCAGGCTTCTTGTAACTAGCGGCGCTGAAACTGTAAATCAACGTTAACATTTTGTTTGAATTAATAACTCGTCGGGACGTTTGTAAATTAATTATTGATTTAAATCTTATTTGACCAAACTGTTTGGTGTTCTAAAGTCACAGTAAGAGAATTCAAGCGTCTCTGACTGGTAAGATTTTTTTGACAGACACCATATAATTCTCTTTTGAGGACTGTCGGATAAATAGGTATAGCAAAATGTATAAACTCAAAGACACACACTTATAATCACTCTTGTAATCCGAAAAAAAGAGTTTCAGGTTTGGTTACACATAGTCACAGTTGGCAGTATGGGCCATATAGTACCCCAAAATAGTGACAGTTTGTCAGCCTGTCGCCCACACCAAAAGTGCACCAAACCCAAAAAGTAACAATCATCAGTAAGCAAACAAACAAAAAACAACGACCAGAACAGATGTTTCACTCAAATACATTCTTGTTAAATCTGAAAAAGTTGTTTTTTAAATTATGAGACAAATCATTGTAAACGTTTAATGCCTCATCGTATTCTCTCCCATCCCTTGCAGAATATGACCTCAAGAATAATAAGCTCAAAAACCATAGAACACTTTAATAAGAGCATCTAAAGCCTGACCTGTTGTAACTATTCTTCAAAACAATTGTCCTCAACATTACGCTGACGTAAACGGTTACCAGGTTTCACCCTTAATTATAAGTAAATAGAAACCACATTTCCATACCACCTTATCCAATGATAATAAAGTTTAACCCAACGCGGAACGTTCCGACGTGTTTGCTAATTCGCCAAGTTTCCCACGTTTGCGTAGCCAGCAATAATATTTGAAATTCATGCAGTCTTCTTCGCGGGAAAATTTCTCCCGGCGCGACGCTTATTTTGTGCAGCGGGGAAAGTAATTGAAAAAACCACGAGAAAGTTCACGGAAAAGGCGAAGGCTTTTCTCACTATGTAGTACTTTTGAATGTTTTGAGGTAGTGTGGCTAGCATTGGCTATTTTACCAGAGATAGCATGTTTGAGTTCGGCAATGTTTTGAGGTAGTGTGGCTAGCATTGGCTATTTTACCAGAGATAGCATGTTTGACTTCGGCACACGACAAAGTGTTGTGTTGGCTCGGTTCATATATATTTAGGTATTTGCCCATGAAATGAGTAATTATTTTCTTAAGCAATTTTATATTAGATAAATCCATGATATCATAATGATTTAAGACTACATTATTTGAAGTTTAGTAAACATTCATCATCATCAACAGCTCATATAATATCCCCATTGAGGGGCTCGAGCCTACCCCACATTAGGGGCGATTAGGCCTTATACAGTCAACCAAGCTGGTCAAGTGCGGGTTGGTCGTGGTACGTGGCGGGGATCGAACCAGGGTGGGGTGGGAGACGTCGCTCTTACGCACTACGCCACCGACGCTTTTAGTAAACATTAATATCAAACATATTTCATATACTACACCTCGGAAACAGTAACTATTATTCCCTCAAATTGAAAAGAGAAAGTTGATCTTTTCTACGACCTAAATATGCGGGAGGAAAAGTTGTATGAAAATCTATTTCTACGTGGCGTCCGCGTTCCTCAGACGGCAGAAATGATGACTTGTAAAATAACTAACACTAGGATATAAAGTTACCAAGTTTAATCACACGATAAAAAAATAAGAATACCTATTACGTGTTTTTAACCTCTTAAATACCGAGGGCGCGATTACATGCCATCCAGTAAAATAAATAGAAAAAAAAATACAAAATAAAAATATAAAAATAAAGAGGTAAGAGGTCTTCTTATTTACCGGGACATAAGGGATTTATATAAAGTATTCAAATTTATTTATTTGTATTTAACTTAACGGAGCAAACTGGAAGGCATCTAAAGGTGCCCTCGGTATTTAAGAGGAGAAAAAAAATATTCAGCATACATATCAGCTTTCTATTGTTTGACGGGTTGATAAGAGACGGTTCCCTATTTTTTATTATTGTGTCTTATTTTTCCCTATTTTTAACAACTGTACTAATATCCAAAAATATACAGAGTCACAATCACGAACCAAATGAACTGAGGAAGAAGTAAGTTTTGGAAATTTTGTCCACCTCCGCCGCCCACTATAACACTATGCCTAATAACTATTAGACGAATAAACAATATTATGCCTTATAAATTTAAGCAAATCAAAATTAGGACAGAAACCATTAGCCTAAAGTCTTTCTATGTTTATGCTTACTGAAATAGAATGCCAAAAAACAATTATATCAAAATATTATTAAGACAAAAATATTATGCCTAACTAAGTATGCCAAATTATATTAGGACAAAAAAATGACGAATTAAGGGAATCCCTAACAGAATGGTACGAGTTGTGCGCTTTGACTGGACTTCTGGGTGAAGATCCATTAGATTATCAATGAAAATACAAATCCATAACAAACGTTTTAGCTTAGTTGAAGCTGCATTACATTAATGTTGTGCTTGGCCGTATAAAACGACAGATTGGTAGAATACAACAAATTCATGTCAGTTAAATCTCTTCTATATACATAGGTTCTTTTATGGACGCTTTGATGTCCTCGTTTTATGACTCTTTGTATTTTGATAGATTTCCATATTGCCTATTTAATTGACACTTGTTACAAATCGTTGCTATTTTACTTTTATTTAATACATTATTTGGTTTCTACTTTTACGCGGCTTTCATCCATTAGAATGAAAAACTCCTCTGCATATTGCACACGGTTACAGGTGTCGACAACGTCGGATTAGGCTACCACTAACTGCCTTGTTCTGTTTTATTATTGTTGTTAGTTTTTTCGGTGAGAATGATCTTTCTTGCCGCAGGAACATTCTACAAAGTATTTATATAGCTGTGATCTTCTGTAAGATGTATATCTTTGTGTTTGCTCAAAATACTAGTAAAATATGCATACAGTTTTACAAAACGTTAAATTAGACGCTATAAATTTACGATTAAAAGCGTTTCTTAACATTTAAACTTTCTTGCTAAAATATTCCTCATATATGCGACCTTATTTCGTCGCAGCAACAGCGGTTTTTGTGATGCCAGTGTTATCCGTGGAAGCACATTTTCAAAGGAATGTAAGTGACATGTAATTTACAATTATATCCAGTTTTGTGTAATGTCTAATTATTAGTCGTGAAACACAGACGTCTGGTACTGAACACATTTTCAAGAAATACTAGAATTCATACCAGCTTTAAATACGTTGCCTGTGGCTACATAAAATATAATTAGAGTTAAGTTGTGTGTGATCAAAATTATTTATTTAACCTATTCTTTAAAAATACGAAGTCTTAATATGAAGATTAGTAGTTAATGCAATGTGCAAGAGAGACTTTATGCACTACACTAGGACATCTCTACGCATGTTCCCATGACGGTTGTACGAAAGACTAATTGTGCGAAAATCTTTGGGCGAAAGCAAGAATTTCCAATCGATCAGGTAATCAAATGTATGATTGAACAGAGCATTTGTACTTTATATGTATCGTTGATCACCAAAAGACTCTACCTTAATGGTAATTTCCTTAAAAACTTAAATTATTCATCATTAAAATTATGTAACACAACTTCTAACAAAAAATTAAGCTTGTCTAAAATTGTATTGTAAGCTTAATTTTATTAGATAAGTTTGTAAGGAAAATACCATTGAGGTAAAGGCTTTTGGTGAATAAACTAATGAACAACGAATTAGTAGGGAACGAGTTGCTAGGGAGAGTTTATGTAGACAACTTAACTAACATTTATATATGATCGTTTGGTTCAGGGCTATTATTTATGACCAAGCGTAATCCACTTTGAGTTATGCATTATAGTGTTTGCAACATCCATATTTTCTTCTAAGTAACCAAAAGTATGTAAAATCGGAAAAAAATGACAACGAGGAAGTTATTTTGCTACACAATTTTGTTTGAATGTACTTTCAGTATTTGGAGTAAAAAAAAACCGTAGTTATATAGGACTAAGACACAATCGCAGTGATGAAGCTTTTGAGGAGCTCTTTTTGTGAGAGGCTCGTTTCTGCAACTGATGACGTAAGCACCCTTACTCCACAAAACTCAGGCAGGTTAGGCGACTCGATTGTAGCTTTCAGTACAAAATTTACTGAATTTGTTGAACATAGTACCTCATTATTTTATTGGGCTGCTTGTTGCCTATTTTCCGCTTATTACACTAAATATAGTGAACCTATATTACCCTTTTATTTAACCCTAGATAGCTAACCTCCGTCGTATTGACGGGTAGCGTAAAGAAATATAGCTGTATCTTTTTAACGATGCGTCCGAATGCCGTGGTTCGGCTAGTCAACTCAGTTGCTGGAGAGGTCTTTGCTGTGGCGTATGAACCAAAAAGGTAAGTGTTATGATTTTTGAGATACGTAGCTGTTGCCCGTCGTTTTGACGAATGGTTAGCTTTACCGTCAGTTTTAGTGCCAGTACATAGTTTGTACTGGCGCTAAAAGAAGTGGGGTAATTTATATTGAATTACATTTTTGTATTTTTAAATGCCATGTAACGTCGAAATAATGAATATTATGTCTTTATTTTGATTGCTTTTGCACGAAAAAATATTTTAAGAAAAAAATATCCTTTTTTTGTAGGTTTAAGTAAAAATGCCATGATTTTATAAGGTAATAAATAAAGTGGATTTATAAAATGTATTTTTATTGGTAAGCCTTTTAAATAACTATAATAAACATCAAAAGCTCTATCAAGTATATATCTTATAAAAAATAACCTTTTTTCTATTACCCGTCGTTTCGGCGGATGGTTAGCTTAAATAGGGCAAGCCAGAAGGTTAGCTATCTAGGGTTAAGTAGAATATGTTCATATGATGCTTTAGGCGCTTGATAAAAGACGGGGCGGGCCGGAATGGGCCGTGCAATTTTGCCGCGTACGATGAAACAAGATACTGTTCACGGCGGCGTCATTTGACGAAAGCACGTCGGCAGTCGTATCTGTATATTTATTATGTCCAGGTAATCGTCATTACGCTACAAAACGTTTCAGTTTGGTACCAGAATCATGTATTTGGGTCTCGGAAGTCACTTAGAAGTGACATGATGCCGCGCGAACGGCAAGACAAACGCATGACGATAGGCAAACGCAACGTTGTCGCTGCGTGGACACATCTTATTGGTTTGTACCCAAGATGTAAACAATGGTCAGTTGACGATAACATTTGCATGGCGAATAGTTTACGTGGACTGTAGTAGGCTGAAGAGGAAAGAACGGCGGGCATCGTCTCCATACAAAATCACACAAATGAAGAAAAACATTAAACCACCTGTAATAAAGATTAAACCATAAAATCGAATAACAAAATCGAATACAGTATGTCAATGAAAACATACTGCACGGACTAATCATCATTACGCTACAAAACGTTTCAGTTTGGTAACAAAAACATGTATTTGGGTCTCGGAAGTCACTTGAGAAGTGACATGCTGCCGCGCGAAACGCATGACAATAGGCAAACGCAACGTTGGATCGCTCCGTAGACACGTCTTATTTGTTTGTACCCAAGATGTAAACAATGGTCTATTGACGATAACATGTGCATGGCGTATAGTTAACGCGGACTGTAGTAGGCTGAAGAGGATAGTACGAGAATAGGTACGGCGAGCAAAATACCACAAATGAAGAAAAAGATTAAACCACCTGCAATATCATTGCCAAGGAGCATTGAAGGCAGACAGTCGAACCATAAAATCGAATAACAAAATCTACTACACTACGCCAGTGAAAATATACTGCACCGACTTCAAATAAATCGTAAGCAGGTTAGTAGGAAGAAAACACGATACATAAAATTAAGACGCAATCCTTTAATAAGCAACCCAAGAAACGCAATAAATGAAATGTCATAAATATCTAATTTAAATCAGAAAGCTATCTCACACGTGACCTGCTTACTGTAACACTCGCGTTCCAATTTTTTCGCAACAAAATTTTCTTGGTCTGCGTCAAGTGACGAAAAATGAACGTCATAAGTTTTCATTTACGATAGAGAGGCTCGCAGAAATTGACTGTGCCGAAACAATTTCTGAGGATATGCTTCTTTGCGTTTTGCGCTATATTGTTTCAATAGAGATAAAATTTCTATTCAACTAAGGAGAGGGAGTATAGTGGATTTGGTGATCGAATTTTGAACATACCATTATAGGCAAGTCCAATATCTTGACTGTTGAGATAATTTTCAGTGTAATATCCATAGATTTATAATTACTAACCATTTTTCACGCACAAATGTGCATTACTCACACATTGGTGATTTTTTTTGGTCTCGCCTTAGTTGATTCACTGCTAATCTATAAGATTAGCAGTGAATCAACTAAGGCGAGACCAAAAAAAATCACCAATGTGTGAGTAATGCACATTTGTGCGTGAAAAATAGTATTGCAATCTGACAGTTGCTGTCTTTCTTAAATGACTGACAGGCTGACCTAGGCCGTCTGCGTGTACGTAAAATGGTCTCTAGATAGACGAGACTAATATACGCGTTACTACGCTCTTTCTCTTTCACATTACCGATCTACAGTTTCCTATATCTATGGTAATATCTGTCCTGTTGGCTTTTGTTTTGGCTTTTGTTTGTTTGTAATTTATTGGGTTTGGTGCCCCAAACGTGGTTTTGTGTAACTAAATGTTACATAAGGCTCTGCTCAACCCCTCTTAGGATTACGAGTGTTCTTATATGTATGTGTATATGTTTTTTTAGTGCGAGATATAAACCGCTGCACTAGCCACCCTCGCCTCTTCTGAAAAACCCAGGATTGTAAGCAGAAGGGAACACGTGTGTTGGCAGTGAATTACATTTCTTGATTGTGGGACAACAAAAAGAGTTGTCAAATTTCTTAGTTCGCGTTGGAATGGTAGCTACAGTTTGTCAGTGACGCCGTAAACCAGCACGCGTAGTCAATAAAAGGAAGGGAGATGATGGGATTAGGAAAAAATACTCCTCAGAGCACTCGCCGTGGTACAGACGGTAGAATTCGGAAAATGACGCGACATCGCATAGACGAACACTGATTTTATTAATCTTTGACATAGGAGACTGCTCGTCTTTATCTCGCCTGATCCAGATAAACTGACTGTCTATGGCCTCTTTCTCTCATTCGATCTCGGTCCCGGTCTGTGCTTTGTAAAAGTGTTCTATCTGTAAAAACACCGTGTAAAACCAGATAAAAATAAAAGGCAAGTAATACTACTAATTTGTTTATTTTCCACAACATTTCACTGCTGCAAATAATAACTTCCGAAATCATTAACTTTAATTGTCATGGTGACAGACTTTGATAACATGGTGGTATCTGCCCTGGAAGATTTTAAACTAGCCCTTCAACAACCAAGCTGAGCACAAGTTAGTACTTGGCTAGGGATCAAAACCAGGACCTCTAGGATCCATGTTCGAACCACTTCACATCGGAGGCGTTAACATAACATAGGTACAATTACCTCATTTTTACTTTGTCGTATATGTAGTTATATAGGAAGTCTTGTAATCGTTATAAAATACGACCTCGAGATTTTGACGGATTTACACGTTTTGGCCCTCCGAGTCCAAAAATATTGTTTTGGAATTATGTCTGTGTGTGTCTGTGCGTTAGCACGATAACTCGAGTATTTTTTAACTTATTGCAACCATATTTAACATGCATGTGTATAACATTAAAATATAAGGTTTCTATCAACTGTTGTGACTTCGATCACGAAAGTTAAGCAACCAAGTGCGCGGTTGGTTTTCGGATGGGTGACCAAAATTTAACATGCATGTATGACATCAAAATATAAGGTTTCTATCTACTTTTGAGTCGTTTCCGGTATACGAGAAAGTCAAGAGAAGACCACTCCCGATTTTTTTCATTGTCATTTTGTTTGTAGCTCTATAGAAAGCATGCTGTTAAAATCGGGAGCGTGCGTGTAAAACCTTGTTCTTAATTTCGATTGCAGCTTACACTAACTTAATATTTGCTAGCCACCTTTTCATACACAAAGACATCGTTTTGGGGAGGAGGAGAGGAGAAGAAAATTTCTTCTCCTCTCAAAATACTCAAATATTTAATATTTGAGTATTTTTAAGTTAAAAATAAATGCTTGACAAAAAAGACAACAAAGTCTATAAGTGTCTATTCTGGTTAGTAACTGGAGCCTACATAAACAATAACCTCCTCATTTCTGATATTAGTATGATCTGAAAAGGGGGAAAAATGGCAACCGAATAAATTATTATTATTACCTAATTATCTAACGAACAAACATAATGATAATATTTGTCTGTTACAAATTACAAAAACCATTTACAAAACGTAAAGTAATAAAAAAATTATATTCGTTTTATACTGCTATATTATAAAGCCATAATTATTATTTTTAATTTATACATTCTAAATAAACAAATGAATTCTTTGCAATTAATTAACAATGGAACTAAGAAAAAAGATTGTCTTGAAACAACTGAAAGTAGCACAGCGACATCTAACGTCAACCTTCGCAAGTAAAACTGTAGCAGGCCTTGCTACGAGACTACGGTGGAAAATTGCGCTATCATGAAGGGAAACACAGTGAAACCTACCGCTACTTGGTTCATTGTGAAACACATAGATGGCGTTGTTTTCAGGTAAAAAAAGAAAAGTTTGCCATAAAATTGTAATTTTCGAGTAACCACAGATGTATTATTCATCTGAAGGCTTTATTATGTTTTAATTTTTAATGCCTACTACAAACACCGTAATACACAGACATTCAATCTTTCTATACCTACAATTAAAAACACTAAAAACGGAGGAACAAAAATTTTGTTTTAAAATCTAAATGTTTTTTTTTGAGGTCAGTACCAAATACAAGTGACAACTTCAAAATTTCTTCCAATATTGAGGTTGGCACCGACCTCAAAAAAACATTTAGATTTTTAGAAACAAAATTTTATTTCTTAATTTTTAGTTTTGACCGTTGTTTTTAATATTAAAAATAATTGATTTTTTCGTTTTATAGCATTTTAAGCAACTATCCCGCATCGAACAAATATATAGAAAATAATACATAGAAAAAAACATACCAACCGAATTGAGAACCTCCTCCTTTTTGAAGTCGGTTAAATACATAAACAATTAAATAAATTAACTAAACCCAAGCCCATTCAAGTTCCAGAATGAGCGACTAAAAATCCTTAATGAACGACTAACCGCCTATTAGTCGCCCAATTACTATTTTTAGTCGCTCATTCTGGAAATTTTAGTTGCTTGGTTTATTGTTTACTTTATTTTATTAGGAGTCCAAACCGCAATATGTTAATATTGTTGAATTACGTCCCTTAAAATTTTAATGCATAACAGTTTAATAAATAAAAACAAGACACTACACATAGTACTATACATAGAATGTCATCTTTGTATAGTATTATGTGTAGTGCCATCGTCGTAACTAAGACAATGTGTTGGCAATTTAGATTTAGACTTTAGATTTAGTTTTTTTCCACGCTCACATCAATTATCTAGCCCAAATTAAGTATCATTAAGAACTTGTGATAAGGATACTAGATAACAAACTTTAATACACATAATAGTTTAAGATATTTTTATAAATAAACTTAATTAAATACATAAACAGCCATGCCTCGTCAACTAATATTTGCTCCTACCAGGACTCGAACCCGGACCGCTTGATGTGTAGGCAGCGTCACTGACCACTCCACCGCGACGGCGTCAATGGAACTTCTTTACAATAAATTTAACATTTAAAAACTAAAACAGTGGAAGGCACTAATTGGTTCGATGTATTTCAGATTTAGGTTGGCCGTGGGAGCATGTTCGATCAAAATTGGCGGTTGGCTAAAACAGCATCGTCTGTTGTTAATATTTCATGTAGAAAGAAATAGAAAAGCTTACCTTTATTTCACATCTGTACTGAGCTACAAGCACATGGAAGAAACATGCGAAGAAGCTCAGACCATCGACGATTTTTCGAAAATCAATTTCGACAAAAAATTGGTTTGATTATTTCCCAGATTTTATCATCAATCTTGTGACTCAACTAAGAAGTGCACGTGGCCACTGCCTGTGAAAAGTGTATGCGCTGACCAAACGTTTAAATTTCACCGACAATCAGATCCATTTCACTTTCGATCAATTTTCGTTTAAAATACCATGTTTCATTTTCACAGACCAACAAATTATGACTGTTTACGGGCACGTTAAAGGTTGTTTTATAGCAGCGACGTGAGACGAGAATATACCCGGCGGTAATTGAAATACCGAATGAATACTAACAATATTTTTGCACCGAGAAACCAAAGCGATACGCGCAGCCATGCGTCTTTTCAGAACACTTGTGATATAACACCATACTGATAACGTTGAGTTTTTGCATTCGTTAGGTAATCCAAGTAATCCAACATTCTTTTCCAAAGTCTATAAAAAAGCCTAGCTTACCCTTGCCTTTCAAAAGTAGTATATTTTAATAATGTTCTCTTAAAATAAATAATAAAACAACTTTTACGTTAAATCCGTAAAAGTTGTTTTATTTATAATAGCATATTTTAAACTCTATTAAAGTAGAAATTAGAATTATTAAATGTTTTCGCGTACCTAAACCTGCTCCCACGCCATGTCGGTCGAAAGGGACCCATATACGATCCGATTTTTCTTAACAATTCGTAGTTTCAGACCGATCGAAACGATGAATCGCTAGATTTACTTAATCGAAGACGTTCGGAAATCACAACAATTTTATACAATCATGAATATCGTAACTATGAATCGACAGTGTATGGGTCATTGAGATCGATAGTTACGATTTTCGTCAGTTTGATCTAATCGCACCATATATGGGGCCCTTGTGAACACTTTTTTTTTTCATTTTCTGAGTCTTATTCCGATTTAGATATGAAAGTCGCTTATCATCAATTTAATACATTAATAAATCTAGAACTCTACAGGAGAATTTTAATATAATTCCCAAGCATTGCGTGTAAACTTCTTCATCTTATTATAACTTGTTGCGGCGCCAGTGCCAATTTTTATTTCAGTATTTTTATGACAGCACCGTATTAATATAAGCTAGAATTTTTTTGATTACACAAGCGCAAAGAACGTAGGTAAAATAATGTCTTTGGTTTTGCGTCAATCGGATTAAGAGGACGCGATAAAACACATGTTTATTTTGACAATGTGTAATAAAAAATATTTTTATTTGTAAATCTTAGTGTCTTCGTATTCTTTAGTCTTTTAGAAATATATTTGGTCTTAACTTAATGTATTGTGATATTAGATCACGTAGTCAGTTCAAAGTGATTGCTTACAATTTTAAATACATTAAATGAAGTATTAAGAATCAGAATATTATTAATCATTTGTAGCTAATTGCAAAATGGAAGGAAATCGTCTTCCTGCTTTAAAGGTCTGTCCAGACCACTACGCACCTCGAACGGCTATTGGACGCATCCAATTCAGCACGAGCGTGTTCCACACGTGCGGTTCACATGCAAAGAACCAGCATTTTTTTTGCGTATGCGTTCATTATTACACATTAAAATTTGTTCATTTGACACATTATTCACCTTTTTTTTGTTGTGACGATGGGAAATCCATTTACGGACCATACCGCACGCCGGCTGGGCGTACGGCGTGTGCGGGTCTCACCAGCGTGGAACCGCGCCGGTCCTACTCCGGTAAAATCCCACCGGTACCCTCCTAAGCCCTTATGGGGGCGTTTTGGGATTGGCGCACCTAGTGTGCGCCATTTCACCAAAACGACACATTAATCACCTAAAATATTAATGGTAATGAATTTTATTTCATTTATAATCCTGGACACCCGTAAATTAAAATAAATAACTCTAATGTGTTGTTTCTTAAGGTACATATATTAGGGAATAATTTTATTTTTGCGTTTACAAACGCGTAAATATTTTTAATACTAGAAAAAATGCACTGAAAAAAATTGACTTGCCTCAGGCGGGAATCGAACTCGCATCTTCCGCAATCCGGGCGGCTGCGTTGACCATTACATTACATTGGTCTCGGTGTCGTAATGGTCAACGCAGCCGCCCGGATTGCGGAAGATGCGGGTTCGATTCTCGCCTGAGGCAAGAAGATTTTTTTCAGTGCATTTTCTCTAGTATTACATATATATTAGTTTATGTGTCGTTTATAAGTAGGTGTGTGCTATAGGTATAAAATTATTATAAAAATATGTTTTACTGTATCGTTTATTTAAGGAGATGTGCAATTATTCTTTGATAGTACTTACAGGACGTTCCTTCGAAACTGTCATTTGTTCACCGCTGTTTGGACTTACCTGAAAAAGGAAACCTGATTTTAGTAATGATTCTTAATTCTTTAGTCAAACACTCTTTTTTCAAACTAAATACAATCTATTTTTGAATATTAAATATTTTATCCTTTCTTATTTATTCTTATATATATTATAATAGATTTAAATCATGATGTCAATTCAAGGATACTTGGCTTAATCATAAGCTAAGGGCACAATATCTATAGGTATTGAAACTGGCCCGTCATATTTTTTGACGACAACCTTATACCATACTATACGAGTAGGCAATTATCGCTCGCGCGGGGTCTGTTTTACAGGTTCTGAATATACGCTTCTATTATATTCTTAATGTCATTCGCGACACTTAAAGATGACGCCTTTTACTAATGTCAAGTGAAAATGTTATTATAGTTACAAAAAAATGTAGTAGAATTTAGTTAAAATGGAGTCTCCCAACACGTTTTTATAACAAGAAGATATCTGACAGATAAACTTATAGGTCAACTGACAGTTTTTTAAGGACTATCTTTCAGATAATGGGAACTTTTCTAAAACCTATGAAACAGGCCCAAAGCACGCTTAGGACGATCACAGACTAGCTTTTCTGCGCGTAAACGGTTATATCGTATCCACGCATAAACGCGCGCTACATTTTACGCTTAAATAAGTCTGACCCACGTACACGGGCTTATCCTGGCGCGTAGTAGTGCGTGTGGCACCACTAACCGCGCTTCCAAAGACGAGCCTACAAAATGCTGTTCTGAAACCGCCCTTAATGATTAGTCGACAGCGTTACTTACATTCTTTATAACGATGGTAAGCCTTATCGCATTATTTACGATCTTAGGAACTAAAACCAAACCGTCGAATGATTTATCTAACGTAACATTATATTGTATGGTAAAATAAGTTAAAAATGGAGTATGAGGTTCTCCCGAGTTTATGTTGTAATCCATTTTGAATTTAATCTATCGTAAAATTTTACTTAATGTTCTATTAGATTTGCGTGAGCACTACACGTTATAAATAAAACAACTTTTACGGATTTAACTCGCGTGTAATTAGATTTTACATGTTGTTATTGTTGCCCGACGTTTCGTAACACTTTTCAGCGTTCGTGGTCACGGGATGACACGTGTCTAATTACACGCGAGTTGAATCCGTAAAAGTTGTTTTATTTTTAAAATTTTACTTTTTTAACTTTTAACACATTTTCACTTGACTTTGTCAAAATGCGTAACCTTTATGTGTCACGACATAATGGTGTCATTGAGCAATGGTTTAAGAATATAATAGGAGTTTCTCCCGAGTTCTTGTCGTAAAAACACGTGTTGAGAGACTCCATTTTTAACCTCAATCAACCGAACAATTATTTTTGTTACTTTAGTTACATTTTCACTTGACATTGGCAAAATGCGTACGCTTAATGCGACGCGAGGCCATTAATTAAGAATAGAATAGAAGAATATAATAGAATAGCGTATTGGATTAGATTAATACTTGAAAAATAGTGTGATAAGGCCCCAAGTAAGCTTATCGTCAAATTTTGGGTACAAGAAATGAATAAGGGAATTACTGGTAAACATTAAGAAAAAAGGGCTGTTCTCGAGGGATACAAAAACATTTTCAGTAAATTTGCATAACGCGAGCGAACCCGAAGGCTAAATGTTATTTAAATAAACCTAAAGTATAATCAAGTTCTCATTTTAAAGATTACCTACTAAAACAAATTTAATTTAAAGTATTCTTGAAAAAATCTTGAACGCAACTTTTTCGTTAGATTTAAATTGAATTTTAATTTTATAGTAACTTTCCCAAACGAGATTTTAATTGCCCTAACAAAGTTACAGTGGTAAATGAAGATTAAATTGGGGAAAAGCATATTTTTTAATAACATTGTCTTAATTCTAGCTTTTTTACGTCGGCAAAAGACGGACAAGGTTATCAAGCTTACCGAAAATTAATAACTAAAGTGAGTTTACTAGGTTTTGCCCGTGGTTTCCCTCGCGTGAATAAGTAGATTAAAAAGTTATAAATTTGCGAGAGTACGTTATAATCTTCTACCACAATTCATTAAAATCTGGTATTTATTGATTTAGGTAAGCTTACGGCCAAGTAAGTATAAGCAAGTTACATAACATTTAGTATTTTAATCGTAGGTTTTAATGGGCTTACACAGAATTATCAATAAATAGTCTAGGTATCTATATTAATTTGATACTACAAACCTATTTGATCTGGTGGCTACAAATTTTAGATAATTTGTCGATATTCTTGCTGTCTTCTTTAACATTAATACTAGAAAAATGCACTGAAAAAAATCGACTTGTCTCAGGCGGGACTCGAACCCGCATCTTCCACAATCTGGGCGGATTGTGGAAGATGCGGGTTCGAGTCCCGCCTGAGACAAGTCGATTTTTTTCAGTGCATTTTTCTAGTATTAATATTTACGCGTTTGTAAACGCAAAAACAAAATTATTCCATTCTTTAATATTGTTGTTGTGGACTGGCTGGACAATTTTATTTATCTTTTATATTTTTAATATTTTGAATTGGATACTTATTATTTTTTATTTTTTAAGTTGATTATAAGCCCTAGCAGCCGCTGTGCCTTTTTATTCCCTACAATTGTACAAAAGCAAAATATTAGATTCTTCTTTATGTTCCTCTTTAACGGCTTGAATGAAACGGCTGTGCGTATTAGACTTAAAAGTTAAAAACTTATTTTAGTTTTAAATCCATATTTTTGAAAGAAAAGCTCAAATTACTATTTTTCGCACAATAAACGGACTCCCAGTCTATCTAAATGAACGTTAACATTTTTGATTCGCGTGTATAAATTGTAAAGAATATTAATTTCAATTACCTAATTTATTTGTTTTAATTTCAAACAATATTTTTCAAACACTCCACGTTAAATTATAAATTACCTCTAGTATGAAGTCTGTTTATACGTTAAATTGAAAATATAATAACAAACCCTCACCCACGTTTAATAACAGCGACCGCACCGAAATTTAGTATCGCAAAGAATTTCTGTTATGGATAACAAATACAAGACAGAGTTAACATTTTTTTTTTTAATCTTTATTTCCATGGATTATTAGCTGTACCTATGTCCTAAAAAAAAGAATAACCGTCTCCAATTCGTCGGCCAGTTGTTAATAAATAGACGAACTGCATGATAATAGATGTATTAAATGGGTTACATGTAACAACATATCTCCTTGCATATTTTAGCTCTATAAGGCGGTACTTACAATTCATTAAAAAAAATTCAACCTCGCCTACACTGAATATCGGCAAACTTTCTCATACAACATTTGTAATATGTGTTAAGAATTATTAAATACTATTTATGGAGTCACTTTTTCAAAAAGACGTCGGTTATTATTTGTGCTTGTCCTTGCCTTTAAATCAGAAGAAACGAAAAATACTGAAAGATGAAGAATTCGAAGTGCGGAATGGGTTATTTATAGAAGAACGATAGGAGTTACCTATAAAATATAATAATAATAATAAAGTTTATTTCACATACTTAAATAAAACTTCAGTTTCAATATCCTAAAATAAACTAAAAATGGTAGGCACTTAACAAATGAATATTGAAAATGGTGACTACTGTTGCCTGTTTTAGGATGACCTGTGTTACAGGCAACAGGCCCCTCTCATATGATGATATATGAAACTGGGATGACTTCTGTGGTATACAGTATCAATATAAAAGACATTGTGTTTACAACAATTAGTGCCTTGTCGTAATAATTGTTGATACATAATGGTGGCAATTGTTTCTCGAAGTCAACCATACCATCATTATTTAAAGGATCAGACCAGTCAATATGCCACTTTGAAGTCGGTACGAAACTTTTATTATACGTCTTTCCTTTGGCGTTTTCTCGACGAAAACATTCGATTCATATCCGTTTTCAGATTTAACAACAGCGTTTTTGCAAAGGAATTTCTTTGGGTCGGCATCGCAGGAATACTTACACCTCCATCGCAAGCCGTTCATCCTAAAGAAATGCCAACAATGAATTGCGTATTTATCTGACCACGATGGGTCAGTTGTTGCGTTTTGGTAACTCTTTGAATTTAATTAAAACTGAAGCCACGATAATATTCATGTAGAAGTATGAATCAGATTTAATTCTAAGGACCGACACACATGGCGAATAACAGCGCAACGTATTTTTCAATGTTAAGCCCTTATCAACTTGCTTGCGGTGAAATAAAGTTGAAAATTGCTTACCACATCGTTGCTAATCCACACGCAATGTCGCACGGACCTACGCACGTTTTGTAAGGTAAGATTTTTAATGCAATACGCTTTAGAAAACTTCAATGGGATGTTCTGCGCTGCGCTTCGACAAATGTGATGATGATGAAATAAACTCCTTCTGAAATTTACATCTCAAGAGTAAATAAATAGAATTTTATTCAAACCGGCAGCATTTAAGTTAGCTACTTAACCAAAGACCCTACTGAATTGAAAGGAATCCATGGAATGTCATAAATTTTCATCTATGTATAAGCCTTTCTCCGATAACATACATGATGTAATAAATTTATTTTGCTCTGAATCAAACTTTCGCATTCGAATCCCATTAAAGTTTCCGCACAAGTATTTGATTTATATTCGTTGGTGTATTTGTGTATATCCTTTTATTTAACACAAACTTCCGATATTTTTGATAGATCACCTTATCCCATGAAAAATTCATACTTTATACACTTGATGAGGAGGATACACAGGAGCTCGTTGTTTATGTTCTCGGTTGCAATAATGCTGGCAGTAATCTTTAGTCCAAACTTTCACGCGAACCCTATGAAGTGAATGGTCTCCTGCTTTTTATACATGACCACTGGCATTAATTCGTTCAAATTAATTACCGAGAATTCGTAGATTCGCACGAAACATGCGAGTAATGTCAAACTTGACCGTTCTAAAATATTAGCATTTTTAATCCTAATTAAATAAATACATAAAGTTTTATATTTGCTACCAAACGACAGTATTATTCTTTACTGGGTAAACGTGTGGTTCATTTCACAATTATGAGAAATTAAATAGCTTACAATTATAATTTTTATAGAAAGTGCAAAGCGTCAACTAATAAATTTACATAGCAAATTGAGCACTATTCTTATATATCTTCACAGCGTAATGTTTCAATAGAAATTTGTTAAATAATTCAATAGGAATTATGGTGGTTATTTTGGTGGAGATCGCTTTGCTTTGACACTTAAAGCGGTTCTACAATATACGATCCGATATCGGTATCAGGAGCTAATGTTTGAAATTAGACAGGCCGATATCCTTTATCCGGCAATGTGAAAGGTGGCTACATATTTCATACACTTTAATTGTTTTCGATATCATATCGGCTGCTGATACCGATATCGGATCGAATAATGTGGAACCACTCTTAATCTTATAATTGCTGGACCGATTCCAAAAATTCTTTCTTCATAGAATGCTAGATTATTCTTGAGTGATAATTGATTTAAAAAACCTCTACGCGGATGAAGTCACGGGCGGAGCTCTAGTATAGAGTATTTAATGAATGTTGCTGAACCACAGAAACAAATAAAACCAATATTATAGTTGTTGTTGGAATAACATGAGTGGAATCGTCGTCCCTTCCACGTGTGAACGCTGTTGAACTCTGACATTTTTCTTGGCACCGCTCCAGCGTGTCTGGTAGTGTTTTGAACAAACTCAACCGTAAACATAGAGAGAATGTGAATAAAATAAACTCATAATTATTCCACTTTTACATAGACTCCAATTAGGTAAAATTATTGAAACCGGCGAGGATGTGGTCTAAAAGGGTTAAGTCGAGGATAAAAAGATGATTATGGTACATACATACATTTTTTATATTACAAGATGGCAAACAAGCTTGCGGCCCACCTGGTGTTAAGTGGTTACTATCGCTAATAGACACTTGCAATATTAAGGGTAAATCACTTAACACTGCAAGTGATGCGTTGCCATCCTGGGGCCTAAGATGATATGCCTTACCATGCCTAGTAATTACACTGGCTACCTTTTCCTTCAATCCCAAACACAGCGAACTGCTTCACGGCAGAAATAAGAAAGTCGGTGCTACCTACCCAGGCGACCCTACATATGGGTCTTCCACCTAGTGTAATGTAAGTGCGTGAATGAGGTTTTTCCCGACTAGTGGTGGGAATTAACGTGTTCCACCCAATACTAAGATCAAACAAACGCTACTTTCTGAGTGTGAGAAGTTAAAAAGAATTATTATCATTCTGACAAAATCATTCAAACTTTTTGCAAAGCCTCCTACTCAGTTCTAATTCGAAAGCAGTTACTCGAAATTGTTATTGCCGTCATTATCACTCGCCAACCCGTTTACGGTTACGATGCTACGTGTGCTTCTTTCGCCGGAAAAAGTATTATCATTCCTAATAATTGAATTTATTTTCCTGACTACTTGGTTTTGTGTTTTTACGAGTATTTAAATTTATGTGGGTGTCATTGCTCTTAGAAGGTTATCCCGAACGAATTTGTTTCATCACACTAAGATTCGCCGACATTCATAATTCAAGGCGTTCTTTGTATGTTGTAGAAAAGCTCTGTTTCTCTTTGAAAGTTAAATGTGTAAGTTTAATGTTTAATTACGATAGCAATAGAAATTGACACATTTAACGTCCACATCAATAAACCTCCTCTGTGATCCAGTAGTTCGTCCATTGAAATTAGATCCAGAGGTTCAATCCCCAGGGGAATACAAGTCCGGTAGGTTAGCTACCACCGTCACAAAATCTGTCGCTATAATAACAATTTTAACATGTGTTTAGACAATTTATGATGAGATAGCCGATATAGTCCCTTAGTGATGGAAGGATTCAGGTCAAACTCGTCCGACTTTCACACAAAAGGTCATGACATTGAGATACGAGTAGTTAAGAAGTACATATAGCAAATTCCATAGTGTAGTATTCCTTTTTTACTTTCTCGTATACGTAATAAAGAGGAAGTCTTGTAATCGTCAATAAATTCGACCTCGAGATTTTGACGGATTTACACGTTTTGGCCCTCCCTGAGTCCAAAAGTACCGTTTTTGGAATTATATCTATGTGTGTGTCTGTGTATACAGATTCTGTGTGTCTGTGCATTAGCACGATAACTCGAGCATGCTTTAACTTATTTCAACCAAATTTAACATGCATTTAGAAGATCAAAATATAAGGTTTGTATCAACTTTTGAGTCGTCGATCACCAAAGTTAAGCAACCAAATGCGCGGTCGGTACTCGGATGGCTGACCGAAAATTTAACATGCACGTATGACATCAAAATATAAAAGGTTACTATCAACTTTTGAGTCGTTTCCGGTATACGAGAAAGTCAATGGGAGACCACTCCAGATTTTTTGAAAGACAGTTTATATGTTTATCAAACATATAATGCACCATATTTTATTTTATTTATCTTGACAAGGCATCTCTTTGCCTTCATCTCACCTGATTTTGAATTTTGAAATTTAAATAAGATATGTGATCTTAATGGTGTTAATTTGTATCTGGCCTTAAGTTATATTCGACTTACGAATGTGTGTCTGCGTAAGGTATCTAGGATACCGAGTTGTTTATTGTTTACCTTTGATGTCAACTATGCATGAATGAACTGCAAGCTTTACCTGCTATATTCTTTTTTACTCAAGTTGGTAACTGGTGCTGACTCTCAACCCCAACAAATACTTTAAAAAATATTTCAATGTCACCATTTTGTGAAATAAACGAGCCTATCTACCAATTTACAATGTATTTTGGGATTTGTGACGTCACGAGTGTTCATATCGTAATAGGTCGGGCTTATCTCCGGGTGAATGGGTAAGCATTCTTCCGTGAAGCCTTGTGGTATCCTGTCTTACCTGTTAAATTACAATTTAACGTAGGTTTTCCTACACAAAGTAATGTCACGAATTATTATTAGGTATTTTAGTAGCGGCTATTTTGGTAACGATAAATATACTGTTCATTAAGATTTAAGTGAATAGTTATATTGGATAAAACTCACTTTACGGATTTACTCGGACGTATTTGGGCTTAAAATTCACTCAGCGATATGCTGGCTATGTACCGAAAAGTTCCAAAAGACCGGTGCTAAAATTAGTTGATCCGATAACCAAAAATCAAATCAAATAAGTTTTTTATTCAAATGGACTTTGCGAAATATCTTAAATTGAAAATATTGAAACGTGAAGAGGCTAAAAACTTGTCTTAAAAGTAATTTAACACAGCAAAAAAAAGGACTTCAAGGATTACGCCAAGAAGTTAACAGAATACAATCGGGCAATACGCAAAGCACAACGGAAATCGTGGAGAAGGCACTGTCAATCCATAGAATCCGTACCTGAAGGAATGAGAACCTTCAGGGCTTTGTCAACGGTCAAGGCCAATCCACTTTCTTCTGTAAAGGATGAAAATGGACAACTCACGGCAACAGCCAAGGAGACACTGAGCGTTATGTTCAAAACTCACTTCCCTGGGTCAACGCTAATCAATGCATATGAAGGCGAGCCAATCAGTGAAGAGGAACAACTCACACGTACCTCACGAACTGATTGGAAAGTCGCAAAAAAGGTGGTGGATGAAAATAAACTGAGTTGGGCAATTAAAAGTTTCCAACCTTTTAAAACTCCTGGCCCAGATGAAATCTACCCAATAATACTACAGGAGGGAGCGGATATTATTATACCGTACCTTTCAAGGATATTTAAGGCATGTATCGCGTTTGGGTACACACCAAAATTGTGGAGGAAAACAAGGGTGACGTACATACCAAAGGCTGGTAAGAGTGACTACGAGGATGCAAAAGCTTATAGGCCCATTAGCCTGTTATCCTTTTTGCTCAAAACCCTCGAAAAGCTCATTGACCGACATATTAGGGAAGAACCATTGAAAAGAAAACCTCTTCATGGGCTTCAATGTGCATATCAACCAGGTAAGTCGACCGAAACGGCCTTGCACCTGGTGGTAGATAAAATAGAAGGGAGCCTAGAGGCACAAGAAATCTGCATGGCAGCATTTCTAGATGTAGAAGGAGCCTTTGATAAGACCATGCACGAGTCTATTCACAAGGCTGCAATATGTCATGGTATTGATCCAACACTTTGCAAGTGGATCAATAACATGCTGAAAGGGAGAATAATAACAGCTTCACTGATGGGAGACAGTGCGTGTATTAAAACCGCAATGGGTTGCCCCCAAGGTGGTGTACTGTCTCCACTACTGTGGTGCCTAGTCATTGATTCTCTATTGAAAGACTTAAACAATGGACCATTATATACCGTTGGTTACGCGGATGACATAGTGGTTACGATAAGAGGAAAGTTCATGAGCACAGTAACTGTACTTATGCAACAGGCCCTTAAAAGGGTGGAACAATGGTGCAACAACCACCACCTTTCTATCAACCCAAAAAAGGCAGTAGTAATACCATTCACGAGAAAGAGGAAAGTAGAACAGACCAAGTCACTTACACTCTATGGTACGCAACTGCCATGGTCCACGGAAGTAAAATATCTAGGAATAACACTGGATAAAGAACTAAAGTGGAAAACTCATGTAGACAACACAATAAAGAAATGCCAAAGGGTATTCGGATTGTGTCGGGCTACGTACGGCAAAACATGGGGACTAAAGCCCAAAGTAATGCACTGGCTATACACTATGTTAATCAGACCGATTGTTACATATGGCAGCATAGTATGGTGGCCCAGAACCAAGTTATCTTCATGTCAAAGTGACTTGGCAAAGCTTCAGAGAATGGCGTGCCTGGCCATCACTGGAGCATTCCGGACCACACCAACGTCAGCCATAGAAAATATCCTTGGATTAACACCGCTGCACATAGTCATCGAATCCCAAGCAAGAGACACTCTCCATAGGCTACAGGTATGTGGAACATGGAAGGACTCACAGCCGAGGACACGACACACCAAATTTGAAAAGGATCTAAACCTAGATATCGTCACAGCAATGACAAGTGATGTAAACCAACCATCGTTTGTATCTAGGAGATCATTCAGCATCCATATACCCACGCGGGAGGAATGGAAGCGAGGACTCAAAACCCCTAAGGAAAACAGTCTTATATGGTACACTGACGGGTCAAAGATGGAGTCAGGTACAGGGGCAGGTATTTACGCCAACGGGTATGAGTACCAACAAAGCATGGGCAAATATGCAACGGTGTTTCAGGCTGAGACATATGCAATAATTGCCTGTGCTCAGAAGAACCTAGAAATGGGCACCAAAGGAATGACCATTTATATTCTTAGTGACAGCCAAGCGGCACTTAAAGCTTTAACTACCTACAAAGTCACTTCAAAACTTGTTTTGAATGCGATACACTCACTTAACAATCTAGGCAAACACAACCTAGTCAAACTAGTGTGGGTACCGGGACATGTAGGGATTGAAGGCAACGAAAATGCTGACAAACTAGCAAGGAAAGGATCGGCTCAAAACATCAATGGGCCTGAGCCTTAGAATAGAATAGAATAGAATAATCTTTATTGTACACCTTAACAAAGAACATCAGTAAAACAATATTAATATTGTAATGTACAATGGGCGGTCTTATCGCTATATGAGCGATCTCTTCCAGACAACCTTAGGATGGACAGGAAAGATTAAAATTACTAAAAGAAGCTGTTGGTGCGGCAAGACTGGCAAGTAAATAAATGAATATTAAAAATAATGAAAGCAAACTAAATACTCTAATACCTAAGATTATACTAAATACACACATATATAATATATATACTTACATACAATACAATATAATACATAGTACATAGATACAATACAATATATAAATACAATATAGGTATATGAATATAATATATACATACAATATAATAGATAATATAATATAAACAAGGAAAAAACTTCACATTGTAAGATAGTGCTTTTTCACTTTGTCAACAAAAGTATCGCGTGATTGTGATTTTCTTATTATAGTGGGCAATGCATTCCATAACAGTGCTGCTTGAACAGTGAAAGATTTAGCATAAAATTTGGTGGAATGCATTGGGATAGCTAAGCGTAAGTTCTCCGATGATCTTAATGTTCGAGGATGAGTATCGTTGACGAATGTAAAACGCTCTTTGAGGTAAAAAGGAGTAGCTGGGTTGAAAAGGATGCTGTAAAGTAGGGAAAGGATATGAACATTCCGGCGAAGACGAATAGGCAACCAGTTGAGTTTACGGCGGAAATCTGAAACGTGATCATATTTGCGGAGTCCAAATATAAATCTTATACAAAAGTTTTGAAGCCGCTCAAGTTTAGCTAGTTGCTCTTCAGTGACATCAAGGTAAGAGGAATCAGCATAGTCAAGGATAGGCAAGAGGAGTGATTGGGCTAGCGTAACTTTGGTCGCAGTAGGTAGGAAATTGCGGAGTCGTTTCAATGACCCAGCGGACGCGAACATCTTACGACTAACTTCCTGCATCTGAATAACCCAAGATAAGTTTTGATCAATGTGCAGTCCCAAATTTTTTACGTGATCTTGGAAATTCAACGTAACACCTCCAAAGGTAACCCTAGGTACTTCCAACCAGTCAATCTTGCTGCGCATTTTGCTACTACCGACTACAATAATTTGGGTCTTACTGGGATTGACGGTCAAACCATATGATTTTCCCCATTGAAAGATCCTTTCTAAATCGGTATTTATTATATTAATGGCACTGTTCAGTTGGTCTACAGGAGCTTGAGCATAAATTTGTAGATCATCTGCGTAAAGGTGGTAGGTAGAAGTCAGCTGGCAAGTGATAGATTTAATGTATATTGAGAAAAGTAATGGAGATAAAACGCCGCCCTGAGGTACCCCAGCGGAAATGTTGCCCCAAGAGGAATGCAAGTCATCAATACATATCCGCTGTCGGCGTCCAGTCAGGTAACTGAGAAACCAATCAATCGCCGTAGGAGATATGTTAAGTGAGCGGAGGATACCCAGTAAGATGTCGAAGTCTACGGTATTGAACGCATTACTGAAGTCAAGTAATGTTAATACAGTTACATTGCCGTTCTCCATACCGTATCTTATGTCATCTGTAATTTTTACTAACGCAGTGGTGGTGCTGTGTCCTCGACGAAATCCAGACTGGAAAGGATAAAGGAGATGCTGGCTTAGAAGAAATAGGTTGATTTGGTTATAAACCAGTCGCTCAAGCACCTTGGCTAGGAAAGGAAGAATTGAAATAGGTCGGTACTCGGAAAAGGACTTTGGATGGGATTTTTTGGGCAGAGGAATAATTTGAGCGTCTTTCCAGGCAGTTGGAAAAACTCGACTAGAAATGGAATAATTCAGGATATGGGAAACGACAGGGAGAATTTCATCCAGGACAGGAACAACCATCTTACGACTTATGGAGTCACAGCCCACTGCGTTAGAGGTAATCGACATTATGCTTTTCTTAACATCACAGTCGGGGAATTGATTAAACAAAAACGAGGAGTGATCGGGGACGGGAAGAGAAGAAAGATAGTCTAATGTTTTCTTTTTGATAGCACCATCATAATTAGGTACAGTAATAAAATGATTATTTAAAGAATTGATATCTAAAATACTAGAAGGTGGAGTGGAGCGTTGTCTCCCAATCCCCATTGATTTCAGAAACTTCCAGACTTTGGCTGGATCTTCGTTTCCTATAGACCGATGGAAGAAGCGGCGTTGAGCATTCCTACACACCTTGTTGCAGTGATTACGGATGGTAGTGTATTTTTCCCAGTTTGATGGTGTGGGACGACGGTTATATTTCGTTTTAGTAACGGCTTTTTTAAGTAATAAAGATTTAATATCGTCGTTCATCCACGGTGATGGTAGATGTTTAAGCTTAACTGCCCGTATAGGTGCGTGTTTGTCGTAAAGATGTATTATATTATCGTTCAACATAGAAAGTTTCGCATCTATACAAGTAGACGCAAGAACTGAAGACCAGTCGATATTCCGTGCGTCTAAGCGAAGTTCCTCAACGTTCATGCTAGCAAAATTACGCTGTAAAAGGATTTTAGGCTTAATTTTAGGAGGGCGGATTTTATAGGAGAGGTAAATAAGGTCGTGGTACGAGAAAGCATCAGCCGGGAGTTGGCCGTGCTTAGCAACATTGTTGGCTGAGGAAACGAAGATAAGGTCTAACAAAGAGGGAGTACAGTTGGGAAAATGATGGGTGGCATTAAGAGTGGGGACATGCAAGTTATTTGATTGTAAGAGAGAATAGAGCGAGGAAGAACGAGAATCATTTTTAAGAAGGCAGGTATTGAAGTCACCCATAATAATACAGTGATTGTACAAAGGAACTAGATTTTCTAAAATAGAATCGAAAGAGGAAAAGAAGTTAATGTGAGAGGAAGGAGAATAGTATGCACCGAGAAGAACTTTAGTGTGATTCAAAATTAATTCGAGAAAGATGTGCTCGCCAGCGTTGAGTGGAGGTGGTTGTGGTGACATGTCAATGACAGAAAGAGGAATATGCGCTCTAATATATATAGCAACACCACCACCGCCGCGCACACGATCATTTCTAACCAATTTGAATCCAGGTAAAGAATATGACGTAGAAGGGAGACAGGGCTTTAGCCAAGACTCTGAAACAAGTATAGCGTGAATGTTCTTACAATCAAAGCTCGCTAGTAGATCGGAGTAATGAGCCGGAATGCTTTGAGCGTTAATGTGGACAATGTTAAAATTTGAACGAACATCGGAGAAAACGGTATCAAGGCTATCAGCAAGCGAAGGTAGGCTTCTAAAACTATCATCTGAAATTTCACACTCACTATCACTGCTAAGAGAAAAAAAATCATCAATATCAGCATCTAAATCCATAATGTGATTAAAATAAAATATTAGCTAAATAATAAACTAATAAATATATAGATATATGTAAAACGAAAATATAATAAATATTTACAATACAAAAATATTAATAATATAAAAAATATTAAATATTAAAAATCAGATAACTATCTGTATAAAAGGGCAACAAAACTGTCCACCCGCCAGTTTGATATACAAAAAAACACATTAATAGCTAAATGTAAGGCTAAATGGAACATTCCCAAGTCCCCAATTAATTATAGTAGTAACTTAAGATTATGCATAAACAATAATAAAAAAAAAACACTAAAGATATGTCTGTATGGGAAATATCTCTTTGCCTTCCCTTACGAGTGGGAATTAAAAACTACAGAAAAAGTAAAAGTCATAGTGACAGTTGACAAGTGAGTTATAAAAATGGAAAAAGAAATACAAAAATATTTTAGACAGACCAAAGATTAAAACATAATAGACAAAGTGACAAACAAAATTAGATGATAATTATATGTGGGTAACTTTTATGTTAGTTATTTTACTTTTACATATTGAGATTTGGGGTAAATTTGAAAAAAAATTAACAAACGACGGAAAACAAAAACGAGCACGACAATGATTTTGAACAGACAAGAAGGTGAACACGCTGTTATTTTTTGGTGGTAGCTGTACGTTTGGTCTTCGGTGGCACCCTTGAAGAAGCAACCGGTTGGCGGACCTCGGGTTGAATGGCATCAAGATCGCTCATTGCTGAGACCTTATACCTTTTGCTATTGGCACCAACAACAAACACACAACCGCCCCTTGTCCAGCAATTAGACACTCCGAACCGCTCCCGAGCCGTCATGAACACCTCGTGACGCATGCGTGTCAAAAACTCGGACACAGTTATTCCAGTGCCTTTGAGGCATTTTTTGGCGAACCAAACCTTGTCCCGGAGATCGGTGTTAGCAAACTTCACCAGGATCGGTCGGGGCTTCTGGGAGTCAAGAATACGTCCCATCCTATGACATCGCTTTATGTCATCCGTAGTAACACCAACCTTCAAATCATCTGTGATGGTACCAACAATGACTTCACTCAAATCCTCACCTTTCTTCTCTGGGACCCCATGAACGAGCAGCATTTTTCTTCGTCCCTGCATTTCTAATCTATCCACACTGCATGCAAGGAGTTGGAGTTGCCTTTGAAGAGTACTCAGGGATTCCATCATAAACTTCTTGAACATTGCGAAGTCAGCAGCAAGTGATCCGGGCGTTGTGCTTGTGGTAGATGTTTTGTGGAGCTCCGCCTCAAACTGTGTCATGCGGCTATTAAACGTTGACGTCATGTCAGTGAACGACTGCTTGAGTTCTTCCATTTTAGCAGTGTTATGTGGAAAGTGTTTGAAGAGAGGAAATAATACTATCCTTTTGTAGGATTATCTAGAAGCACTATAAAAATGGCACTAAAGGAGTATTGTCAAAAAAGACACCTCAGGGAATGGTTGTCCACTCCCCGACTGACACACTCAAAGAAATTCTTAGGCTCCTCACACATAGGCTACCTCAAAAGAATGGGAAGAATCAGCAGAACCCAAATCCGCTGCCTCATAGGTGCTCTCACTGGCCACTTTGCCACTAGAAAACACCTGTGCACAATAGGCAAAGCTGATGACCCCATCTGTAGAATGTGTGGTGAAGAGGAAGAAAGCATGGAGCACATACTATGTGACTGCGATGCACTAGCCAACAGGCGACTAAGGGTCCTAGGCTTAGCTTACCCTAAACCAGAGGACCTTATAGACCTTATTCCCGCCAATATCGTGAAACTTATACAAAATGTTTTCGATGTTGGCGGGGATGGGTGATAAGGAAAGGGGAAGCACAAAAGATCCCATAGGGTCGAAGTGCTCTGAGATACGGTCTCAGCCCCTTATTTAAGAATAATAAGAATAATAATAATTTAACACAGACACTGTTAGACAGTTAACAGTGAGTTTCAAGAAACCTTAATGCCTATCAAACAACCAAAAGTCACATAAGCCTGAAGAAAGTTTGTAAGATTGTAACTCTTTGTAAAATATTATGACGCCTGTTGCTGATCATCTGACTTTTCAACTTTCGAAGTAGCTCTTTCGAAAAAGACACCATAGAAATTTTATTTTCGTAAATGAGAGCAAATAGATCTACTGCGTTCATTATACAAATTTCAACTGCAAATAACAATGAAAAATTTCAATAACTTTTGTTTTGGATTTAGAGTCATATCTAATGTTTTATATGATAAAGATTGGTGATATAAAGTACACTAATTGTGTGGTATAAGTATGACAATTGACGAAGAAGAAGCTAGTATGGTCTTAAACGTGACAATTAATGAACAAGAAGCTAGTGTGGTCTATGTAATTATCGCTCTGACGTTTACATACAAAATGAGGGTTAGGGTCAGGCAGGGAGCCTGCCATAAAATTATGCCATGATCTATTAATTTATGTAATAATAATTTAAAATACTCACATTTATTAAAATCAGTCCAAGCGAAACATTTAAAGATTGCGCAAAAATTTAATTTCGCAAATAGTAGTAATCACAATAGGATCCGCAGAAAATCAAATACTAAAAAGTATGTAAATATTGTCTTTATTCCGAATTACGCAATATTGTCCCAGTAGATTATTTCAAAACTGTGTCATTGCAGACATAAATCTTGAAATTAGATAGTCAATTTGTGTACAAGTAATCTCTTTAAGCAAACTTCAACAAGCGCAGGCGAAATATAAAATGGATTTGAATTGAATTTCGACCTCAATAAATTCTTGGTGGCAGACGAGTAATCAGATGAGCGGCAACAGCTGGAAATAAGGTGAAGATACGGCAATAAGAGAAAAATGAGTATTCGATGGAGAGCGCTAAGTTTTCAACAACAAATTAAAAATTTCAGTGAAACGAGAAACTTCGTCAGGGGGATGTTTTCTCTATTGAGTAATGTGACCCTGTGAGTCTTGTAAATATTTTTTTTTTTCAATTTCTTAATTATATATCTTTAAAAAAATTATTTCGATTTTTAATAATTGTACGTTTAATTACACGCTGCGTAAACCAACACCAACACTGCTAGAAATCAAATAATTTAGAGCGGCTGAACCAGCTTTGTAATTCCTAAAAACTGGGGTCGGTGCAGTATCTTGATATCGACAATACTGCATTAGGATTGGGCATTACATTTTTACGGTCGGCCGCCTACCTGACACCACTAGGGGCGAAGCACACCAATTTGGCGTCGGGCAAGGACGCGGCGCGGACATCATTCAAATACCGTACTAAACACATGGCAATAAGGTCATTAATTGAACAATTTCAACGGCCCTCATCGGACGCGCTATAGCACGCCATTTCGGCGTTGAATTTGTTCAATTAGGACCTTATTGCCCTGTGTTTGGTACGGTATTTGAATGAAACAGAATGATGTCCGCGCCTGACGTCAGATCGGTGTGCTTCGCGCCCTACTCGGGAGTGACTTTCATCTTTCGACAGCATTACAGCCGGAACCAGCTGTTTAACGTGTTTTCCGTAAGGCAAATTTAAGCTCAAGACTGAATATAATTCAGTCTTATAACTGAATAACTGGCATGAATTGCATTTATACCGTTAAAATATTGTATTTAATACAATTCAGCCTAATGTCTTAAATGATCAGGGACAATAATTATCAACAAGCGAAGACATACCTCGTAGTAGGTACTAACTTTAAATTGTAGATACTGAACATAATTTATTTTCAAATTTGCATATTTATGCGGTTATAAGCTAAGTGCAAACAATTTAATTGCACATTGTGTTTATTGGTTTTTGAGCTACAAAGCTTTAAAGCCGATCGGGTTGAAATGCAACTAGAATTTATTACGGGAGCGCATAATGTGCTACTAAATTCAACACGGGAAATTCGAATGATAAAGGAAAATTGTGGGTACTGGCATTTTAAATAAATTTATTTTATAAGATAAAACAGAAATAGCAATGGGCCGCATAAAAAGCAGACCAGTAAAAATAAACCACAGAACTATCAAAGGATTGAAACTAGCTTTATGAAATATAGATTTTAACGTATTATAAAATAAAAATAAAGTCTTTAAACAATTTAATAGTGCTTTAATATAAAACTTCACTGCTCAAATATTTTAAAAGTTATCGCATTTTTATAACTGAGCCACTTCCATTTCGGTTTAGTGTACGTAGGTATGTACTTTCAATTTTATCTCAGTGTGAATAGATTTCTTAGTTTTTAGTTCAGATTTTGAGTAGGTATCATCCATAAGTTATATAAATCCCTTCGAAAATTTAAGTTTTAGTAAGAACACTAATCCTTTTGCTTACACTTGTTCCAAATTATTTGGGTTAGGTGACATATTGCGCTTACTTCAACCTACCCTACCCTTCTTGTTCTTGAAGAGATCAAATACATTTATTTACGCATCATCCTATGACAGTGACCCAGGATCGCGACATTACTATTTTCACCAGGAAGCCATTTGTGGGCGCACCGTTCAATCGTGTCCTCTGTCTTGCAAACTAGCCCCTTACCGAGGGAGGCTCCCCTGGCCACTGAAAAGGACCTATTACTTGGTCCCCCAGAGTAGTGTCACGGAGGCTTGGATGAGACTCAGCGCATTTTAAGCCATGTGTCTAAGTCATCGGTTCCCTGACGAAGGCTGTAGCCATCGAAATACCATTTCCCATTGAGAGAGGCTCAACGGTTCCGGCCAGCGAGTAGATACCAGGCGCTGGCTTCGATAAGGCGGCGCTGCTCCCCGTGACACGTACGTGGTAAACCAGCACAGAGAGGTCGCAACGACCCAAGTTCGCTCAAGACGGCCCACAAGTCTATCGCCTGGCCAACTCACGACCCAAAGGTCCGCTGGCCCTGAAAAGGGCCTACTATAAAACTATGCCAAAACTGTTATGGTCATCCGCCTACCTTACACCTTGTGCTATAAACCTTTACTCGCCACGGCCCCCACCCGCTAGTGACCTCTCGACGTGGTGGTCTGCTCACGGTTCAAAAAGGCTTTTGAGACACACCCGGGAGGAAGGGGTTGTCGAATACATGACCAAGGACAACACCAGCTTGCCCTAAATTACAGTAAATAACAGTTTACGCTAGTAGCACACCTCCGCTGTGCAATCAAAGCAGCGAATCCGCTACAAGAGTTTCGCCAACATGTCATTTCAGAAGATTAACATGATGAAAAAAGCATATGATTTTTTTCCAAATATCCTAGACACTGCGAAACACAATGGTGGACGAACGCGGCTACAAAATGGCGGAACAAACTCGGAGATATAGTCGGTGTCCGAGTAGGATCAGCGAAATCACGAGAGAAAGATATAGAATCATAGTCAAATATATACGAGACAGTTTTGCATCTGTTTCGCTAGTCAACGGACAAGTCATGGCGAAACTACTGCAGTTTTACTGCTATACTGTTATGTTTTCATGGCGGACGCTACCGGCGTTATAATTACAACGTGTAAAAGAAACAACAAACGCCCTAAAAGTGGTTTGTTTACTAATATGCGAATCTGTCATGTTTGTATTTGAATATTTTTATCACAAATAGCATGGGCGGGCAGGTGTACGCACCACGCCGGATCGATTCCATGGGTTAATTTTCTTCCACGTTGTACGTAAAAATATCTAACTTATTACGTATACCAGACCACTGATGAATATAAATGTTAAGGAATGGAAGGGAAGAGAGAAACCACGGGAGTAATGGACTACAATACGTACAAATTTACGAATTTTGTCCCTGCTTAATCTTGTTAGGGGGGTAAACTTTCTTATTGGCGCCGGAATTGCTTCCTTGTTTTGTGTATTGTTGTTTTTACGGGGAAGCTCTCAGACTTCGTTTCACAGTAAGTGGAGATATGCTGAAGGTGGAAGCACACTTCAGCTGGCCTTATCATTAACTCAGAATAAATAAAAAAGTGTTAACGGAGCTCTTTGGAGAACGCACTGAGGCAGAAAAAATAAAACTACGCCTCCCGTTACCCGTGTTACACCGTTCGTAGTCGTTTCAAAGACGCGTTCATAGTAAAAAAACCGGCCAAGTGCGAGTCGGACTCGCACACCGAGGGTTCCGCCGTACAAACGTAGCGGTTTACAATTTATGACGTATTAAATCAAATTCTGAGTTCACGGGAAGTACCTTGTAGGTTTTGATTCCCTAGCGTGTGACGGAAATTCGTCTAAGGTGTCGGTATAAACTGCTGTATCTTTTGATCGCGTTAACTTAGAAGTTTGATTTTTTCACTGCTTAAAGGGACAATAGACCTAGGTATTTGGTATAAATTTCAATTTTATACCTTTATTCGTTCGTGAGAAATAAGGTAGTAAGTTTTATTTTATTAAAATATTTTTATTATATTATATAACTAAAAAAATGTGATTTTCGCAATTTTTCCTACATTTGCATTATATGACAATGCTTCATGCCAAATTTCAAGATTCTGAGTTTACGGGAAGTATCCTGTAGGTTTTGATTCCTTTGCGAGTGTCGGAAATTTGTTGAAAATATCGACATAATCGGCTGTATCTTTTGATTGGCTTGGCTTAGAAGTTTGATATTTTCACAGCTTAAAGGGACAATAGACCTAGGTATTTGGTATAAATTTCAATTTGATACCTTTATTCGTTCGTGAGAAATAAGGTAGTAAGTTTCATTTTATTAAAATATTTTTATTATATTATATAACTAAAAAAATGTGATTTTCGCAATTTTTCCTATATTTGCATTATATGACAATGCTTCATGCCAAATTTCAAGATTCTGAGTTTACGGGAAGTATCCTGTAGGTTTTGATTCCTTTGCGAGTGTCGGAAATTTGTTGAAAATATCGACATAATCGGCTGTATCTTTTGATTGGCTTGGCTTAGAAGTTTGATATTTTCACAGCTTAAAGGGACAATAGACCTGAGTATTTCATGTGAATTTCAGCTTGATACGTCCACGCGTTCTTGAGATAAAGGGTCTTGACAGACAGACAGACAGACGGACGACAAAGTGATCCTATAAGGGTTCCGTTTTTTCCTTTTGAGGTACGGAACCCTAAAAAGAGGCGTTCCTTTTCCGAGCTGATAAATATGCTATGACCTTGTAACGTGGTACTATAACATTGCCATGTTATAGTACCATCGTCTTCATTATCACTGGCAATATTTTAAAAAATAACAATCAAATTCAAAATCATCATTCATCATGACATTTGGTTCATTTTTGATTCATTCCATTGCTGACCGTGTCCCTGAACACAATATCATTACTAACGTACCTAAGGGTCTCGCTCTGACCTCGGCTTGGGCCTATTACTATAATACGTACTTACATTATATCAAGGCACTAAAATTAGTGTCTTTTATATACCATTCAAAGCTGTTTAATAACTCAATAAAATAGTGACGGAAAACGTGTTTGATTAGTGGACCATACTAGCAGAGTTGGACCATAGGGCTCGACGTTACAACCTTAAGGCTCAACCCCTTTTGTGATTATGAGCGAATGCATTTTATATAATTATGTAATTTATCTCCATCTCAGGTTTGAACTACTAAGACCACGTACACAAAATCGCAGAAATCTGCTAATTTATTACAATTACGAAAGATGATGCCACACTTCGATATAACAGCCATGCAAAGTTTAGCGGTCGTGAGGAGAAACAACATACGTGACCCGACTAGGGCAATCGCTGAGATTAAGAGTAATTTACTATGTGAGCAAACACGAAAACAGCCACACGTACTAAATTGTACGAGCTTATTTATATCTGTCACTGTGTCATGTTACTAACTAGCGGAATTTACGACTCTCTCCAGAATAAATAAAAATATTTTTGAATTAAGATAAATTCTGGGTGGTTTATTCATGTGGGTTATTCCAATGATTAAATCTAGGCACTTGAAATATTCAACCCTCCCCTTGGTTATAAAAAAGCCAGGAACCTACTGAGTATCATCAATAGGTTAATGAAAAAAGTAACTTAAAGTCGGCCGGGGTTTTCATTTTGGGGATTTTTAGAATAAGCTCTCTGGGTTATATGAAAATAAATAATCTTCTTATTAGATAGGGGTGAAGGGAAGCGTCGGTGGCGTAGTGTGCAAGGGCGTTGTCTCCCATCCGGGAAGCACCGGTTCGAACCCCGTCACGTACCAACGTGTTTTCAAATTTCGAGTTCATAGTGTACGTTTAATCGACGATTTTACGGTGAAGGAAAACATCGTGAAACCTTCAACACACCAATGAAGAGATTCTTGAGTTGTGTGTGAAGTCGACCAACCCGCACTTGGCCAGTTTGTGGGGTAGACTCGTGGGGTACTTGTTGGGTAGTCACGGGCATGTGCAAGTTTTGAATAAACTTTAATAATTATTTCTCTAGCATCAAATTGACACAGGAACTCACTTTCTGTACATCAAAAACAAACTGAAAGTTTTGCACTCAATCGTTACAAATAAAAAAATGTATTTCTTAAAATAGGCGGTGGAAATATTTCGCTGGTTCCGACACGATCCTTGCACGTACAAACTCAAACTCAAATTTCCTTATTCATTTAGGTACAATTTGTACACTTATGAAAGTCAAGTTTGATGCCATCGGTTCAAGAGTCTACCGGGAGGCCTTGTTCTGAGAAGAACCGGCAAGAAACTCAACAAGTTTTATCCTCCCTTTACAGTTTTCATAGTATTGGTTTGGAAAGAGTCATAATTCATATTGTCAAGTCTTTAATAATTAATCATGATAATATAACGTCGGTGATGGACCGGTCTAGTGGGCGTTGTTTCATGTTAATCCAGACAAAGAATTGTTTTATGTTAATCCACTTCTTTTTGCTTGCGCCGGTATGGTTACGGTCATGGTATGGTACGGTGTTGATACCTTCTAGTGGGCATAGTAGTTCGTATCGTGTTACCTTACGTGCCAAACACGTTCCTATTACAATCATGAGTTGCAGTGACAGACGCCTTTATCATAACTTAGCATTCTTTCACGGCAAAATGCGATGGAATGAAAAAGGTTTCGGTGATACGAGGTTTTAATACATAATATTCCGAATGTTTTTAGAACAGAAGCGTCTCATTCCACCTTCGTAATTCATGATCGTAGAGAAAAATGACTTACTTTTATTGAGGTCCCAAGCCAGAAAATTCTACGATTTTGACGTCCTGTCGTTGGTGGAGAGGGTAGTTAACGCTGCTTACATATCATGGACCTAGCGGTCGAACACCGGTATTGGAATGTTTCATGTGATGAACGTTCGTTAATTGAGATATAATAAATAATATTTAAATTATATTATGTCCCTAAAAAAATCTTAATGACTTTAGAGCTAGATGCGTGCGCGTGGAAATATTTTATTATTATACTTATGATTATGATAGAATATAAATCTTTAAAAACAAAACACGTTCTTAAAATTTAAAAATTATTAGAATGTAAGCTTCCATATGAACATGATAATATATTTCGTAAGAGAAACTAAATAGAAAATAATAGATGACAAGTCGTCAAAGTAATAACTTTACGAAAATGTAATGTTAATTTGAAATGGGAGTCTGGGAGTTCTATCTGCATGAAATAGGGTCGCTAATGTAAAATGAACCGCCAAAGCTCACGACAGCAAAACGAAGATGCAATGACGAAATGGGACCTTTATTGCGTCCGTTCGGAAGCGCTATTACGGTTCCTAAGAGGAATGCCATCAAGCTTTGTGACATAAAAATGTCATATAGAAATAAGTGTAGTGATACTCTTGTAGTAGACATAATAATCACTTTCACTAATCAAATCACGTTTCCTATACAAATTAAGTCCTTAAGGCAGCTAAAATAGTTGTGTTTTTTACATTCAATAACTTACCTAGAGCATTTTGATTGAGCCATTGTACGGATCCTGTTATAGCCTATTATTTTTAAGGAAACGAGTACCGAAAATTTTGACGGCGTTGATATTGGTCAACGTTATGAACATAAAGTCCGTTTCAAACTAATGCCACAAAAGACCGGCTTGTGTGTTAATTGTGCCATGAACAAATATTGTTAGAACGGTTTATTAATCACGTGTCAGCAGAAAAGTATCGTCGTCACTTTTTAAGATACAAGAATTTCTTAATTATTTTTTGATCTATAACTTCTAGTGCAAAAAATATTAATACTACATCCAACATTGTTTTTAATAAAGGCGTTGGCCCTGCCCCTAACATGACCCATCGCGCTCTGTGAATATCGGAAATATACGAGAGACATACTCAGTACTCGATTGTTAGAAAAAACAGACAATAGTACCTTTTTTTCGATGAAAAATCCTTTACGGGCCGTACCGCACTGTGGCCGAGACAGTGCGGCGTGTGAGGGACTCTACCGGGAGTTCCCGGGAATATACACTAAAAACCATCGGTACCCTAACATTCCTTCGTTGAAATATTTCGAGTGAACGGTGCACAGTGTACTCCTCGTCTCTGAAACGTTTCCGGCTTGTCCGACCCAATAGCAGGGCGGCTTAGTCCTACTATAGTACCTATATCAGCCTGACCAGTTATTTTTTGATAAGTAAGCTTTAATCTTACTGACGAGAAGTGATGGTAAAGCTGAAGATAGTCATTGACTGAGGGATTGTTGAGGAGCTAGTCTGAACTCCACGTAGTGTCTCACATAACTCTACCCTCCACACTGTTATAAAAGACTTTTCAGTCTCCGCAAACATTTCGGAGATTACGATAATCATTAAACGAATGTCTAAAGCCAACAGCTCCTGCACAAAAGCTAACCAAAGGAATGCCATTCCTATCAGTCTTTGCTAAAAGCTACTATTAATTACAATGAAGCTTAGGTAAATCGTTTTAATCTTCCGACAGATCTCATACAAATTCCTAGGGTATTTCCCAATAACAATTTCAATTCTATTACTGTATTCATAATGCTTAATTGAATGCAATTTATACATGGTCTAGAACACGGGCGTAATCTCAAGCTATCAAGGAAGGATTACGAGTAATCTTGTTAGGTAAGCAGCCACGCTGCACGTAGACAGAGAGAAACAATACCTACTGAATCAGGTTTAGTTTTAATTTCCTGTGGACCCTTAAGACGTCAACGTTTGCTTGAAGCCTAGCAAGGATTTACTTTACGTGACTTATTTATAATTAAATTTTATTACAAAAGAATAATCTAGAATGTTTTTGAAATGGAATAAGAAACTCGGGTCTTTTCGCTCACCTGAAATGCTTAGTGATTTACCGATGCTATATTGCCAGTAACAAAATAATTACGATCTATATTTTTGCTTGCTATTATGTCAAAAACTTACAAAATTTTATTTAAGCATTTCTTGTAAAATAATTTTTACACATAGTTGAATGTTTAAGTAATTCTCACTGCTGTCCAATTTTGATTTGATTATTGGCATAGATGTTTTTGTATGTGTCTTTTGATGTCAAATACATCATTCGCCACGCAATAAGAAAATGAACCCTATGGTTTATCACAGACATATCACCAAAAGCTTATGATCTAGAACCTTCGTTAAACAATAAAAGGTCACAATTTTTATTCTGCTCATGCTATATGTTTCTGTAGTGATTAAGCTCATAGACGTATTTTCGGGTTCAGTTGTACTTTGCGGTATAAATGAGTTATGACCTTTAGACATAAGATAGAGTTCCCCAGTCTGCTGAGAAAAAATAAAATCGGCAACCTCTAGCTATTAAGTTACTAGGATACTGCTAGTTACAACTCAAGTCAGAGACTATATTGCTTTTAATATTTCAAGTTTCTTTTCCGTTCCAGTCAAGCTTCGTAACTCGCAGTTTGAGATGCTCTTTCCTGTACTACTTGGCATAAATTTATACAGTCTTGTGCCAAAGTGCGTCAAAACTATCCCACAAGAGCCTTAGCACCCTCCATTTCTTCTTTTTCTTTTATTCAATGGCAATTAGTCGTTTTATTAGGGAAACGACCATTTCTGCCAATCCCAAGTTAGGAAAAACACTACATTTTGATATTTTCCTGCTGTCGCTCAAGTTCTTGAAGTTTGCATTAAAATATGGGCGTTGGGGCTTGGAAACAAATGCACGGCAACAGACCACAAAACCTTTTTTTCAGTGATTCCTCATAACTGATCGTCAACACGGATGCTTATGCAACGAAGCGACACTGCTTTTACTGCACAAACCCCACTCCGAAACCATTTTGAATTATCGAAACAAAGATCGACATCCAGACGCCATGGTTTCCCGCCAAACACTCTACCCTCAATTTCAATAAGTTGTTTAATACCTTTTACAACTTCAGCAGGACTGGTATTTATTTCACTCTATGGGAAGTGATCAACATCAGGGCGTAAACCTCATCATCCAAGTCCTATTTGCAGTCCAAGCGGCGTACTATACTCCTGTTAGCAATGTCATGGACCGCCTACCGAGACCCAGAAATGCCCTGATCAATCAGGATAACTCAGACGCTAATGCGTTATTCCCTAATCCTCATTCTTACATCACAACAGCACACTGTGCGTGAGTGTGCTGTTGTGATGTAAGAATGAGCTACACAGAACACAGCCTCAGCAGACGGGCGCGGATACGCAGTTCACACTCATCGTGCTATTTTTTTAAAAGCACTTCGCTAATCTTTCAGGCAATATACATGTCCAATAGAAATCGTTTTCGGCAAGTTCATCCCACAGGGTAGAGGACACGCCTTTTAAAATATTTCGGTAAACGCTGTAAAGGCATACGGTCAACAAACGTTATATGTATAAAAAAACGAAAATGATTTTTTTCACAATTGACATAAATACTACAATGCTGTTCACAATAATCGTTATTTCTCTTGAGCATTGCGGAATAAAGTTCAGCAAAGTGTTATGGTGAATTATAGTCGTACAAAATGAAGTAAATTGACGGAACCCTAAAATAAAACGTTTCTATTTTCTAACACGTACTCTGAAAAATTGGTCTTCAAAAATAATTCCCCCAAAGGAACACAAAGTTAATGCATCCGACTTTGTCCTTATTCGTCTGTGTTTTACGTAACAGTTTGACCCTAGTAACAGATTTTTTCTCTCTTTCTCTCGCTAACCAGTAATTACGGCTTGTAATGGCGGCTTTCAGTGGAGGTGGCGCCGCTTTAAAATTAACGTGCGGTTAAAGATTAAGTACTAAAGAAATTACCAATTTACTTTGTGGCGAACCCTAGTACATACCTAAGTTGTGTTGTTTGTCTTTTTTATATACTATACTCGCTTCAACCGCGACTACGTCCACTTGCATGGAGTTTTTTAAAATCAAATATAACCTTTTTAAATCAAGAATAATATAGCATTGTAACGGTAAAAGTGTTTTTGAAACTGGTCCAGTATTTTTTGAGTTCATTCGTTACAAATATACAAATCTGTCCTCTTTGTAATCTACACTAATATTATAAAGCTGAAGAGTTTGTTTATTTGAACGCGCTAATCTCGGAAACTACTGATTTAAATTGAAAAATTATTTTTGTGTTGGATAGTCCATTTATCGAGGAAGGCTATAGGCTATATGACATCATAACATGCAAACAAAGTCGCGTGCACAGCCAGTCTATTCTAATATTATAAAGCTAAAGAGTTTGTTTGTTTGTTTGAACTCGCTAATCTTAGGAAGTGCTGCTTCAAATTGAATAATTCTTTTTGTGTTGGATAGTTCATTTATCGAGGAAGGCTATAAAGCATCTTAACACGCGAACAAAGTCGCGGACACAGTAGTAGTATATAAGTATACACATCGCTGAAAGGCAAACAAACATATGACTCACCTAATAATAAGCGGTCGGTCACACTAGCCAAGAAAATACTTTTCTTTTATTTCTTCTGTAGACTTACAAATACACATCAAACTAGAGATACGTTATTAGTCATCATCATTTCAGCCATGTGAAGCCCACTGTTGGACATAGGACTCCCCCAACGATCTCTTACCTGATGGGTCCTGCAAGTTCTTAATACTCTAAACAAAATGAAGGCGATTTTCTCTTATTTATACTAGGTGGTAGACCCATATGTAGGGTCACCTGAGTGTGTTTCAGATTGAAGGGAAAGGTAGCCAGTGTAATTACTAGGCACTGGGCCTGCAAGGCATATCATCTTAGTCCCCAGGATGGCAACGCATTTGCAGTGTTAAGTAATTTACACTTAATATTGCAAGTGTCTATAGGCGACGGTAACTCCTTAACGCCAGCCCGCCTAGCATGACCACCGAAACACGATATGATATAGCCATTTATCGCGTTAAACTGTCAAAAATTATTGGATATAACAACAATCTTGAAAATTTGTCGAAACTGCGAACATGTATAAACCTTATAAATGTTCGAAGTTTCGATAAAATTCCAAGTTGGCGGTTGTATCCAATAATTTTTGACAGTTCAACGCGATAAATGGCTATATCATATCGTGTTTCGGTGGTCATGCTAGGCAGGCTGGTGGGCCGCTAGCTTGTATGCCATCTCGTAGTATAAAAAAGACTACTGCCATCTTGTAATATATAAAAAAAAGTTATTTATCATCATCATTTCAGCCGTGAGACGTCCACTGTTAGACATAGGCCTCCCCCAAAGATATCCAGCTCGATCGGTCTACTCTAACCAAAATTAAGGCGACTTTCTCTTCTTTACTACTTTGTGGCAGAAAAGTATCCCCCTCGAGTTCCTTTTGTATTTACCGAGAATATTTATTACTCAGTTGCTTCTAATTATTACAAAAAGCCGCTTCCCACTTAAGTGAAAAATTCTGCGAAGCCTTGCCTCCTATTAAATCAGCTCAATGCGCTTTTTTCATTTATTTTCTTTAAAGTATGCCGAGACTATAGCCTGGCTCTAGTAATGGAAAAGTAAACTTCGAACAAGTTCACAAAGTTAGTTTTACGTTGAAACCTTGAGGGTGCAATGAGAGCAAAACTATTTTCCACACTTCAATTCACTTTCAATGGTTCTTTTAAATTTTCTAATAAACATACTGCAATACAAAAATAGTCATACAAAGTGAAATTAAAAAGTTTTTATTGTAGAATACCCGGACAGATGGGTGGACAAATGAAATTAAATAAGTAGGTACATTTAATTCAATTTAGGTACAAGGTGAAAACTTATTAAGAACGTCAAACCTTACAATAAAAATAAAATTGTCACTTCAACTTAATTTAAAACATTAATTAATTAAATAAGAATACAATAACTACAATCGCGCAGGATTAGTAAAAGTTATAGCCTATTTGTTATTATATGAGCTTTATTTTTTTAAAGTTTCACTAAAATCCATTCAGCAGTTTTTGCGTGAAGGTGTAATAAACACACATCCATACAAACTTCCGCGTTTATAAAATTAGTAAGATAAAAAAGCTCTTAATGTGTCACTAACTACTGCATCATACGCCTATGATGTTTAAGAATTATTAGGCAGTGTATATTGCAAGGAAGACTGACGAACGTTGGCGCGGGAAGGTCATCGAGCGGCAACCGCGCACCGGGAGACGCAGAGTTGGTAGGCCCCCCACAAGGTGGATCGACGATCTGATAAAGGTCGCGGGAAGCCGCTGGATGTGGGTAGTGCAGGACCGACCGGTTTGGAGATCCTTGGGGGAGGCCTATGTCCAACAGTCAGCGTCTCTCGGCTGAAACGATGATGATGATATCTACGATATTAAAAAGACTGAGACTGATTATATAATTTAAAATATATATTTAGCGAAACACAAAAACTTTGTGAAACAAAAAAAAATGCTATAAGGTTTCAGCTTTTGTTTGTTTATTCATTGTTCAAATGAAAGAAATGATAAATCAAACATTTTAATTTTATCAACGCTTTTTATTCCAATTATTGGACAATACCCTATTCACTGCGTACTTTTTACTTCTCATTGAAACCAAATTCTTACAGGACTATAATGTTACTAGATATATTACCTGTTGTAGAACTTCTTTGTAAACTTTTGGGTCTTCTCTCGATACTAATTTTCAATTGAAAGATCGACCCGAGTTTATAAGGATTTGTAGTATGTCGAAGGCTCTGATTTCATTGCCAAATAAGACAACTTTCGATTAGTTAGATTGGTCGTCAAGTATTTATTACCTGGAATGCTATTGTTATATAAAATCTATAGTAATATTATGAAGCTGCAGAGTTTATTTGTATGGTTGAACGCTCTAATCTCAGGAACTACAGATTCAAATTGCAAAATTTTTATTGTGTTGGATAGTTCATTTATCGACCAAAGCTATAAGATATATTTGTTTAAAAAACTACACGCGGTCCTCGTAGAAAGTCGCGGGCGAAGTGCTAGTATAAAAAAATCCGTGTATCCTAATCATGTATGTACTTAGCCTTTCAGTAACCCATGTGATGGGTTATGGTTTTAAATAATGTATTCTTTAATAAAAGATCAAGCAAATGAGTCCATTCCACCTGATTGTAAACAGAAGTGGAGTCCAAATGCGAAGATAGCTGGTGCGAGAAATAAACCGCCGCGCTAGGCACCCTCGCCTCACCGACCTGCAAGGTGCTTCTTCACGCCTGTTTTGAATGACCCAGGATTGTAGGAAGGAGGGAACACGTGTGCTGGCAGTGAATTACATTTCTTGATTGTGGGACAAAAAAACGAATTGCCAAATTTCTTTGTTCGCGTTGGAATGGTAGTCACAGTCAGCCGGTGACATCGTAATCCAGCACGCATAGTCCTTCAAAGGGAGGGTGGGATTAGGATGAAAAACTCCTCAGCACTCGCCGTGGTACAAACGATAGAACGCGCTCAATGACGTAACATCGCGACGCAATTGGAGAAGCTCAAGATGGTTTGACACCTCTTCGTCGCCGATGATGCGGGTTGCGAAACGCTGCAACCTATCCAAAGCATCGAGTGAGTACTTGGCGGAGCCATCCCACAGGTGCAAGCAATTGTTTATTATATTGTATTTATACAAGAAAGCCGCGGTCGTGCATTCTTCGTTACAACTTACTTCGTTAAAATCCTTTGAATTCACATCGAAAATACTTGGTCCACTGTTTTTGATCCGCACCTAGTCATGATGGTGCAAAATAACAATAAATGAAATTCAAGAATTGGCGACGGAGAAAATAAATAAAATGTTACAACCAACTAAAAACCCAAAATTGTACTTATACATAGAAAATCTAATCTAATAAGAACGTTATTTTGGTGTAGGTCCTTTCAGTATTTTTAGGAAAAAAACAGTATTTCTTAGTTTTTTGTTAGTATTTTATACTGACAAAATATTGAATAAGAAAAGCTCAAAGTCTTCATGACATAAAAGGAAATGTCTATAGGATATAATTCAAAGATTATTTGCAAAATAACTCCACTGCAAAATTCACATCATGTCTGCGAGGGTGGGAAGCCTCTTGCTCTCACTTGGAAATAGTTTTCCAGAAAGTAAACAACGCCTCAGGGCTTTCGTACCTTCGGAAGTGTTAGGAAACTACTTACATTACCTGGCAACCTCGTTGGATATTTGTGAAGAGATTACTTCATTTTCCATTCCGCGCGGTGTTACGAGTATATTATAATATTAAAAGAAGTAGTAAACATAGGTGATCATGTTTGTGTTGTTTTAAATAAGGCATATCCAAACCCGCTCCTTTTATATCTATATAACTTTTATAGGCAATTTTTTAGAAAAATGCACTGAAAAATATCGACTTGCCACAGGCGGGACTCGAATCCGCATCTTCCACAATCCGGGCGGATTCAGGTTCGGGTCTTAGAAGTGCAAATTTTAAAGATTTGATGAAACAATGTTTACCATATAAACATAAGCACCAACAGCGAAAAGCAGTGTCTCGGTGGCGTAATTGGTCAACGCGTCCGCTCGGATTGTGGAAGATGCGGGTTCGAGTCCCGCCTGAGGCAAGTCGATTTTTTTCAGTGCATTTTTCTAGTATTAATATTTACGCGTTTGTAAACGCAAAAATAAAATTATTCCATACGGCATATTTTTTTTCACCTCCTTTAGAGACAGCTAGGTATCTTACACTATAAAATTAAATAGAAGTGGAAAAAAAATTGGCATTTGAGATCCTAATTTCAAATTATCACCCAAATACTAAATAATCCGAAGGTCCAAATTTATATTATTTCAAACACTAAATTGAAATAATGTAAATTTTATGGATCTCGTTTAATTACGAATTCCGCAAATGTCAAGTCATCAACATAATTATGTATTAAGGAAAGTGTTGGTTTAATGTGTTGCTCCTTGTAATTATGTGAAGTATTAAGTGAAAATATTTGTAGCTTTTCACGTAAGTTATTCCCTCGTTTAACACTACATTCGGCTGTTGTCAAGCTGTCATAAAAAGGTGGAGAAGTGTGTATACGTGTCGTTGTTTCGTGTGGCAAACGTCCACAAAACAAATAACTTTCGTCCTATCACATCGTAAGGGCGCAGAAAAGTTGCGTGTGCCAGTAAAATATTTTCATTGTTGCAAATTATTATTTGGACGCGATAAGAATATTTATGATTACTCAAAACGAGTATTTTGCTGTAAGTATATGTTTTTTTATCTAATTTATTCTCTCTTTGATTTCGGTTTTGTGTTTTGATTGCGTTGTTAAGTTTTGATTTTGAAATAAATGCTAATATTTGAAAGGTAAAAGACATGAAATCAAATATTTTATTTAAAAATTAGTAGCCTCATATTTTTTGTCTAAGGTTTGTACTTACTTAGTACGTAAAAAAAAACTTATAACAGAACTCAAATATGGTGTTTTCGAAGTTTGTATCTTTTGGTGTGATTATAAATTATTAAACCAGCCATTTTTAAACTACAAAATATACTAAAAAAGTTGAATAAAAACACGTTTTGTTTGTTTGGTATTGTCAAAGTTGGTAAGTATTTTTTAGTTGGTATTTATTAAACATGGTTACTGTGTTGTAGTATGTTGGTGTGGTCGGTCATGCTTGCTACGTGATGTTGATGATTATCGCTGTGGCTTTAGAGAAAAGACTATTACTAGACTTCACATTCACAACGACACCCCTACTTAGATGAGTATCCGGCTCGAAGGACCATTATGAACGTAACAATTCTTCAAGGGATTCAACATGAGAATTAATAGTTATAACAATTCATTGAATACAGAGATTATTTGAACTGCCAAGACATTGCAGTGTATAAGACATATTTTGTGAGGTGCGTACAGATGGGTTTCAGGCTATCATACGTAAACGAATCGAATCACTTTTAAGGAGCTTAAAAAGATTTACTCGAAGACTTTTTTCAATATCCTTGGATCTCTCAGGAAGCGTTGGACCACACGAAGCTTCACTCAGCAATAGATTGAAATTTAAAAAAAGGAACTTGTGCCTACGTCACTCCTTGTAATCCCTCTTGAGCCTCGTTGAGTAGGGTTTTTATTCACCTGTGGCTTTTACTAACAAGATACCGACACCTAAACTATCTGATATTGAGCTCGGGGCGACCCTACGGAACTTTTTTGCCCTCGGCGAAGTATTCCAATTTCGTTGTAAATTCAACCTTCTATATAGGTCAGATTACTTTGTAAGATTCAAAGCGCAATTTTGGAATAAGTGGAAATTGATAATGTACTTTCATTTTTATGGCGTATTGGGATCGGCGCACCAGTGTGCGCCATTACACCAAAATGACCGTATGGGGGGCCTACCAACGCTGCATTTCCCGGTATGTGGTCGCAGCTTGAAGACCTTTCCGTCCTCTGCCACTTAAGGTTCGCAACTCTTTGGGATATGTCGGTGACTTTAGTTCTCCTGCTGAAACTCAGAGCACAGCCCTCTCCAATGCCTTTTGAGTTACCTTGAGCCTTCTTATGAAGCCCATTGTAAGAAATGATGCCCAAGACGTGAAGTGAATGAAATTGTGCTGAAAGCAGCTCTTGGTAACAGGTTGGGAAAGCGCTAAGCAGAAGGTCTTTTTAAAGGTGGAAGTACTGCCCTAGTCCAGGGTCTCTAAACTCGACGGACCAGCCAACCTTATATAGTTGTAATTATAATCGACATCCTTCTCTCATTTGACTTTTATAAATGAATTCTTCTTTATTGTGCACTAAGAGTAGAAAAATACATAGGTATCTAGTTTTATGAATAGGTGAGGGTCGAAAACAGTGAAATGAATAAAACTCAAAGAAATATCTTTTACAAATTGACATTATGTACTATGTAGTTTTTCAAACAAATTGAATAAATGAAATTGTGAATTATCGGTTTTACTATAAAAAATACAGAAAAGGGGTTGACGGACATCGTGAGCATGGTATTCGTGAATAATAAATGAAATTATAATGAACATTGCTAATTTACTGATAATTCAAACAATTTTGTACGCCAAGCAATTACCTACCCATGATATCAACTTGACTGCTGACAAATAAGTAATAATAACTAAAAAAATATGTCATTGTTTTGTTACTTCCACCGAGTATTAATTGGACCACGATTATAAACAGTTATGAGCAATTTGTTTATAAAGCCAACTTTTTTGTGTATCGAGAGGATTAGCAGAAAAATCTTTCACATTTTAACATGGTCATAAAAATTAATATTTTTTATATATAAATAAATATTTCTTTATTTAGAAAATAAAAATAAAGAAGAAGAATAAGAGAAACCCTACCACCGTTTATTTGCACCCATGTCATGTTATTTGAATTACGATATCAAAGGTGAACATTAAGATGACCTAATTTTTAATATGTGTCATAGTCAAAATGAAAATAAAAAACAACCTGTAACATAATGAGCATTATTACATGCACCGGTTCGACTCATTATTAATTAGAGTTTTTTTCTTAAGAATAACGAACATATTTTGAGAAAAGGGGAAGGCAAAGAGACATACAAAATATTTGTCTCCGCCGGATAATTTGCAAAAGATAACAAATAGTTTATTGAGGTCGCGTTAAGATATCCGGCGCAAGTCTTATTGGTTCGCTGAATAACGCGTCATGGGGTGAGGCACTTCCGATTGGTCAGCTTCTGACGGAGCGCCTGGTGATTGATTCACAAATCTGTTTGAAATACAGCGCGATCAAGCATTTTAAAATAAAAAAAAACATACAGTCGAATAGAGAACCTCCTCATTTTTTGAAGTCGGTTAAAAATGGAGAAAAATCACTTGTTTTGGAGAACGCATTAGCCTAATATTAGTAATATTAGTCTTTTTTGTTAAATTTCAATTTATGTATTAGTGTAGATAAAATAGTGTATATAATTGCACATAACTTGGAATTAAAACACTCGTGGATATAACTATTATTTAAGTTACTATTTTTTATGCTAGCAAACAAGAAACGGTGAAATAAACTTAACAGCTTACGATTTGACAATGATTTAAAGAAATCAGGATTTTTCAGTAGACACAGTTTCAGATCAGGACAGTTTTAAATTTATTAACTGACAAATATTTAATATTATCAAATATTAAAATTCTAAATTACATAAAAATACACCAGATCCCGGTAAGGTACGTGATGAACACGAATTTGTTCACGATTCATGGTTGTTTACATATTTATGAAAGTTTTTTTTATAAATATACATAAATTATTTGTCCGTTATCTAGTGTCTATAACACAAGTTCTTAATAATACTTAATTCGGGCTAGATAATTGATGTGAGCATGGAAATATATTATATTAATATGGTGAGGCTTGTTAGTTCGTTCTGACCTGGCACAAGTCAGAGCAGAATAAACGTCCGTCTAGTTGCAAACCCGGTTGAACTGATGACCTGTCGTGCAACATTTTGAATGCCATTTTCAATACATTTCAAAAAGAACGACTAGCTAAATAATGTAGAGCGATTTATTTGATAAATATCTTAACATAAATAACTAGAATCCTCTTTTATGCGAAGGGTGTAGCTGCGTATATTATGAGGTTATGGTTCGTATATGCATATACTAGAAATAAACCAGGCTTAGAAAATTTTATGTATAAATTATTATACGCTATGCCGAAATAAATAAAGTTCCATATTGTAGTCCTGTTTTCTTATGAAAATAGTGCCGGCTGGTCGAGAGGTCAAATGCTAGTTTATAAATCAAAGGTCACGAGATCGAATAAAGATATCTGTGAAATGAACAAACAATAATACATTTGTGTCACCAACGGGTTTTTTGAGTAATGACTTACAATTTATTTACCAATCTACTATTTGTAATAGAAGGCGTCACCTGTCGTGTTTATTGCTGTGTCATTAATCTTAAGATTGCGAAGTAAGACACCGTAATGTACTAAAAAGATATCACATTTACCCCAACATCCGGCTCGAAGGACCTTGTACAATGTCCCAAAAAGTCTCGAAAATGGAGAGGAAATAAATATCAACATATCCGAGGTTACTACAAGTATATAATAAGAAAAGAAAAACACAATAATAGAACAATTCACATGTTATAGAGAAAAAGGAAAATGGCAATCAACAATCTTGGCCTGATGATGATGATGAACCGTTGCCTAGCAACAGTCACGGTGATCTTCATGTTTAACCACTTTGGAAATCAGTAGAATGTGATAATAAGTTATATCCATTGACAGGGTTCCTATTAACAGATAGAAATAACAGCTTTCATATGCTGTGAGGTTAAGCGTTAAAATCATGAGCTTTGTGTGATGAACAGCAATGATATACACACATTAATGTGTGACTTTAGAATTTCGCTATAGTATGCAATTTAATGCAGGCTATATTAGTAGTCACATTGCGAGGAGAACGGACCGACGCGACGGCCGTTTTGGCGGAAAAGTTCTCGTGTGGCGGCCGCGTACCGCGAGACGCAGCGTTTGTAGACTCCCACGAGGTGGACCGACGATACAGTAAAGGTCGCAAGTAGCCGCTATGTAGACGCGGGCAGTGCTGAACCGTTCGGGTTGGAGATCCTTGGGAGATGACCACAGAACACAGAAAGAAGTGGACTGAAATGTCGTTGCAATATAATGATTGTACAGCTAAGTACCACTACATGTTGTTAATTGAACGATAAAACACAAATTCATTACACTACAAACAGGAACTCGTTTGTAACTCTAATGAAACTATGCAGTGCGGTGCAAATAATTTGGTAAGTTAATATTGCTTGTAGGACATAAATCTCACTGTAAACGAACAATTTATGTTTGTATGAGAAATAAATTCGTTAAACCGACGTAATTTTATCGATATATTTGCTTTGCATTAATGGATATAAGTGTTAATTTCCATTACGCATTATTTCAAGGCTCGCCAAAACTTTTAATCACTCCAAAATTATAATTAATTGTTTTAACAGTAAAACATCCGGATACCCGGACTGCCTGAGATGATTTTGAGGAATCTGTCCTAATTTATGAGTTTTGTTTGTTTGTTTACTGAAGGATTGTTACTTTTGCCCCTATTTATGTAAGCGACATGCTGGCAACCTCTATTTAGAGGCACTGCATGGCCGATATTGTTCAGCCCCTCATGGAATTACCAGCGTGGTCATAAACTGTGAAAAACCCTAAATTAAATGACGCTATACGAGTACCTACAATAAGTGTTATTACAATTGAGGCAATTAAATGAACGTTTTTCATAGTGTGAATACCAATATCAGTCTCAAAAATATATCATATTGTCATTGCCTCATGTTGAGAGTTCCGAGTGATGCCTATTTTATGCAGGCGACAGGCTGGCCACCTGTCACTATTTTGGAGCCTGTATGGCCCATACTGCCAGATATGGTTTTATGTGTGACCAAATGTTACCTATCTAAGTTTCTGCTCAATTCCTTTTCAGATTATGAGCTTGATTATGTGAATGTAGGTAACGTTTGAAATTACCGGTAAAAAAAGAGAATCCTTACAACTCATAACAAATATAAATAACACCTATCATAATACCATCTCTAGTGTCGAGCCACCGTTGGCTTATCGTGGCCACAGTCGCTTGTAGTTGACAATAAGTCGCGAGTGGCTGCCTCGCGCTAAAAGTGTTCATGTAAACTGTTTTTAGCCGGTGACTCGTTTGCGCGGACCCTAAGACATTCTTGTCGTAATAAATATAACTTCTGCGAAGAATTCCTGAGAGAGCGCAAAGGTTAATTACTCCTGCCTTTATAAAGCAACTCAGATACCTACTTTTTTATTATTTGACGACCCCTATCAAAGGTAATGAAGGGTTGTATCACTTTGTAGCCAGACACCGTATCCAACCCCGGTAGATTTAATTACACGTTTTCAGAATCGAATGATCGTGTGAAGTTAATTAAGCGTTTCATTAAATGGCCGCGGTACATCTGGTTGTAGATTGTTCACGTAATCCCTAAGCCACGTAACTAGATAGCGCGTTCAGTCAATAGATTTCAGTGCGAGCCTGTCGCCGAAAGATAGATTTGACTAACTAATATTATGCATTTAATTAAATTAAGAAAAAGTAAAGATTTATTTAATAACGATAATAGATAAGAAACAAACAAAAAAATCGTTTCAATAACAAATTACAGAAAATACATAGTAGAAATAACTTTTTGAAAGACCTTACGGAACACCTATTGTACAACTGCTCACCAGGTCAGCAGCTAAAGTAGATAATATAAATTAAAACCCAATATACATGTAGAATAAAAACTTAAATGGCGCACTGCACTAATGATTTGATAAGTGTAAATTTAATACTTTATACAAAGATTATTCTTATAACGGATTTAGGAACTCTATTTTTGATCCCAAACTTCTGCTGTTGCTGTACTTACCTACCACAAGCTGTCAAATTTGAAAAATCTACTTTACACCAAATCGGAGCAATTTGTCAGTTTGTGGTGATTGGATCGGCTGATATCAGTACAATTACAATCACATCCTAACTTAACTAATAAAGGTAGGTAAGTACTATAATTCGTTGAATCTGTACTACCTAATTTCATGCATCATAACATTTATCGTTAGATATATCATAATTTTGTTAAAAATAAAAAGAGTATAAAAACATCTTTGTTTACGACTCCTTATGAATAAAAAGTTCTTAGGTAAAAATCAAAACATCCTAATGGTAACCTTACCTTCAGATTTGCATTTCAAATTGATTGCGTGCGTCAAAGTGTAAGTGATCTATCTAAGATCCTTCAAATCTATGGTTACTTAGCAAAGTAATATAAAATTTAAAACATGCTATTGTATTTGACAACACCATGAATCTAGGAAACTGTAGATAGGAAAAGTGAAAGAACGTCTTTTCGGTCCCTAGGCTAAGTTAACGGAGTATAAAATGTAATGGAGTAGGCAATTATGGGAAATAATATTATCATACCGTGACTGGCACAGATTCACGTAAATTTTAGATAAGTGACAAGCTAAGTAACAAACACCGCCACATTGACGTAACACTAAGCACATCATGAAATTAGTTCTAAGTTTTGGTGACAAATTAAGTCACAGTAGACACTAACGCCCGTATTCAAAAACAATAAAGTAAAAAACAATGCTATGCAAAATAAGGCATTTCTCAGTGCTTGCCTTACGGCAAGCATTTTGAAGTCTCATAGTGCACGTGGACGCACTGGGTCGTAAAAACCTATTCATAGACAATACTTAAGTGGGGATCGCAACTATTGGTATTTTAAAATGAACGCACAGCTTAGGTAGCTAGCTAGCTATATAGACAACGCACAGGTCGAGATGTCAAAAGCAACGCCCAGATGTCAAAAGTTTGAAGGAGGTTTGAAGTAATAAAACGTCAGTGCATTCAACGATGTGAACTAGGCAACAGAATCGAACCAATCACGGAGCTCTATTCAATGCAAAGCGTTTACTTATCCAAGAGTCGAGAAAACTTATAGTAATGTTTGTGAATACGGGTGTAACATACTCCCGGTCCGCCCATTCACTCACTCATTACTTCAGTGCTGTCGGTTGAACCTTTTTTTTTCGATGGAAAATCCTTTACGGACCGTACCGCACTGTGGGCTAGACAGTGCGGCGTGTGTGGAGCTCTCCCGAGGGTTCCCGGGAATACCCACTAAAAACCATCGGCACCCTCACAGCCCTTTGTTGGGACGTTTCGGGATCGGCGCACGGTGTACGCTTCGACTCCGAAAAGTCTCCGGGCACTGTCGGTTGAACCTAGTAGGTATAGTATTATATTATCTGTGGTTGAACTTAAAATAAACATGTAACACTAATATTTCAAATGGAAAAAGTACTTTCTAGTAAAAAAATATGCTCTAAAAGGAATGATAACTTTCCCCTATTAAGTACTTTCAACAAAATGAGCATTATCTCGTAACGGCGAGCAATAAGGAGCGCTAAACACTCTCCAGATCATCTTAGTTAATGACACGATTAAACAAAACACCTTTTTAAATGCCTCTTCGTAGCTACAAACGTAATGACCGCGAGGAAAAAACAACATGAAAATGCCAAGTAATTTTACGTTGTTAAGTACATGACTTTATCGTGTATTTAAGAAAATAAAAGTCGACGAAAGATAATATGCCTATCTCTTTTAAATCAATTTATTTTTTGAGTACTATGATCACAAGAGTCGCAATTTGCAAGTAATAAACTCATAGCATTACCAATTTTAGGTTCTGCGCAACAAATTTCTAAGTGCAATTTTATGTATGACTGTACTAAATAACGAACATAGTGACCGCTTTATAACCCACTTCAAAAAAGTGGAGGTACTAAATTTGTATTTTTTTTTCGGTAGAAGTAGTTTAGCACTTTAATTAGTACGGATGACATCAAATCAGACTAGTCAAAACTGACAAATTACTCCAATTGAGTTTCAACCTTAAACTTACAAGTTATAAGGCACGAAATCGATTGCAAAAAAATTGACAGTTTCTGCTAACCTGATGTCCTGTTGACTGTACACTGTCATATCAACGCCAGCGCTTGTGCAGTTATAGTTGCCACAAATATGTATGTACGATTATACTGACGAGGTACTGTGTAAATCTATTTCTGATACTGACCGGATCTTAACTGTTTTGATAGAAATTACGACAAATATATGTATTACATGTATAACGCATAGAATATAAAAAAAAATACCGATCGTAACAGGTTCCAAAGTACCACCCGATTCATGTATTGATTCTGAAGGACCTTTATTAGACTAATTCTAATAAAGATGTTCAGCAATAAAGTTTTTTCCTTCAAGCATAGTCCTCTGTAATTTGAAAGAATACGTACAGAATAAGCCATTGTTATATAGGTATGTTGATTGAACCTTCTAAGATGTTGATTATAGGGTCAATGAATACGCCAAATTTTTCTTCACAACTACTTTTTCTTTGATAATCAAATAGACAGCATTTCTTCTGATATATAGACACCTGAACCATTTAATATACAACAACATTTTAATAAAATAATAAAAAAGCGTCAGTGGCGTAGTGCGTAAGGGCATTGTCTCCAATCCGGGAGGCACCGGTTCGAACCCCACCACGTACCAATGTGTTTTCAAATTATGAATTCATATGTACGTTTTATCAACGCTTTTACGGTGAAGGAAAACATCGTGAGGAAATCTGCACATACCTAAGAAATTGTTGAGTTATGTGTGAAGTCGACCGACCCTCACTTGGCCAGCGTGGTTGACTAAGGCCTAATCACCCCTAATGTGGGGTAGGCTCGAGCCTCGGTGGGGACATTATATGAGCTGTTGATGATGGTAAATAATAAATGTTGTTCTTTACTTCGTTCGCGTGGAAATTTTTATGCGTCAAATCTATTTCATTTTCATTTCCTTGAACTTTTTATGAAAAAAAAATCCACAGGAACCGTAAATTTTACCAGTTCTAAAAGTAGTTTTTGTGCTATTCCAAACTATAGGTAATCTAGCTTTGCGCTTATTTTAAGGAGATCCGTTCAGCCTTCTGGCGTGATTGTATAACAAACATACATTCATTCAATTTAAAAACACTATCATAATAAATTTAAAAACTAAGACGAAAAAAGGTGGGAATTAATAATGTTTATTCTATAAATTAAAACCATAGTAAAATATGTCAAAACGCAAGAAAGTTCATTAAGAGCTACACAAATTTTCGCGTCTTCGATATAAAATAAGAAAAACACCAACTTAGACTTCCTCGGTAAATTGAGCTGGCGAATTCGCAGATAAACGAGCGAGCTGAGACGCCAACTTCTGCAATAGGTCTTTTATTTTAATTGAACTTCTAAAGTTTAAAGCTATAAGGGAATGTTTTGAAAGTTCTCGCCGGAGTCTACGTAATTATAGGAAATGTCTGGTGCGAAATTAAAAATTGTCGTTGCAAGTTTTACAAGAAATGCATTGATATTTTGAAAGTATTTCTGACAAAATTTTGTTTACTAACTAAACATTGGAAGTGCGTTACGCGCTCAGAGGGAGGAGTTATTTAAATTAATATGAATTATGTGACGAGTAAACGAACTAAGGTCACCCACATAGTTCAAAGAATTGCGAACCTTAAGTGGCAGTGGGCAGGGCACATTACGAGGAGGGCTGACAGCCATTGGGGCGGAAAAGTCTTCGAGCGACGACGGCCGTATACCGGGAGACGCAGCGTTGGTAGGCCCCTCACAAGATGGATCTGGTAAAGGTTGTGAAAAGCCGCTGGATACGGGCAGCGCAGGACAAAACGGGCTGGGGATCCTTGGGGGATGCTTATATCCAACAGTGAACGTCTCTCGGCTGAAAATGATGTGACGTGTAGTAGAGGCCGTAAAGAATACCACCTGAAAACTACTCACGGGTGCCATAAAAGGCTACTAAAATAATTTTGACCCAGCCAACACACAAATACAAATGGTGTATTTGTCGTCATAGGTCACGTATGGTGAAGGGTATGTCTACCAACAATAGCATGTCTTAAAAGAGTTGACGTCTGGTAGGCAACCGACCATCAAACTTACAGCCGAATCTTGTTTAGTAATATGTTCAGTTGTTACGCCGAAATCAAATAAAATTGGGCGCAGGGCAGACAAAACGATGATAATGAATTATGAGTCAAGTTTCATAAAAAATAATATGTTTTTCAGTTTTCAAATACAGTATTGAATCTAATATTCAACAAAGAAAGTTAAAAATTTGATTAAAATTAATACAATAATTGTCTTCTTCTCTAAATATGCGTCTTTCAATTTATTTGAAACTAGTGGTCCACCCGCGACTTCGTCCGCTTGTAGTTTTTTTTTTTTTTCAAATATAGTCTATGTCACTTAAAAATAACGTAACACTTTTATGGTGAAAGAATTTTTGAAAATGGTCTAGTAAATTTTGAGTTTATTCGTTACTATATATTTATATATATTTCCTCATAATAATATTAATATAGATAAAATTGAACTCGTACTTCAAGTATTATTTAATAAAACCTTAGTTCCCGTTTTATTGACGGAAATACCAATAGTTTTACCGCAAACTTCTGGAATCTTAATTACGCGACCACCCGACTGAGTAAATTAGAAAAACTGAGAACTCCCTGAAACTGGATCAAGTTGAAAAAAGCAGGAGCTGCTATTGAAAAAACGCGACAGTGCTATGTCAATGATGCCAGAAAATCTATTGGTGATAAAACTTTTTCAGCGTGTTATTGGCCAGCCATATAATTTATTTTTTTGTATGATAAATTTGTGCGTAAACTGTTAGAAATAAATACGAATTAAAATTTACAAAAATATTTTGCTAAGCACGGCGGATAATCATATGATAAAATATAATTATATTTTACAACACTGTAACTACTTTTACTTATTTCGAATAAACAAAAGATTTTCAGATTTTGGTATGCAATATGCCCTTAATAAACTTATATTTACTAACATGAGTTGGTAAATATAAGTAAGTATTTTATAAAAAGGGACAAACTTTTACCATTAGCCCAGTCTTTAGCGTTTAGAAAAAGCAAACTTTTACCAATGTCGATATGTGAATGTTGGTTTTTGGTATAAAACAGTCTAATTTGTTATGTACGTAACTGAGTGATGGGTAGGTTTTGGGTTATTTTTATGACCAGGCGGAGTGTGTCTACTATTTTGGGGGAGTCTAGTGTGTTATGTACCAACATGGCTGAGTGATAAGTAGTTTCAGTATTTTTTATCACCACCAAATGCCGATTTTTTCCTCTTTATTCATTAGTGTATAATTCCTTTAATCCAATAGCTATTTCCATTATTCTTTTTTTTATTTTAAACTTCATCACAAGGGCTTATATTTATGTATACAATTTTATTCTTATTTTTATTTTTTTTCATTAGAAATACATCTTCAAAAACAGCTCGTCCTAAGAGGTGCCGGTCTCCGTTATAAAAATATGAACATATTTTTACAGGTGATTCTCAATCTTTTTCTCTAAGTATCCTATAGCTTAATGTTGTCTAAATATATTCACAAAATTATACTAAATTTAGATTTGCGGTTCTTTAAAAAATCGCAAATATATTTGTATGGAAAAATGGATTTTCGTTAAATTCTGCATATAAAACGGTAATTTCATACTTAAACCCCTTATATGATTGCCCTGGTGCAAGTTTTAAAGTGCCGAACCCATTTTCAAAGCTTTCAATAACATTTACTTAACAACAATATCATTATTGAAAGGAAAAGTTGTTTTAGAATCAATTTCATTTCCACTTCGGTATTGTCAGTAGTATGCGAGTACCTTACCGAAGGAAATAACAGAATCAATTTCTGGCTTCACACCGGCTTGAAATTGTATGTCAATCTATCTGTAGTCAGACACACGCCATTTGAAGTGAGTTTCAATTAAATCTTCTATTCCAGACAAACCGACACCGTAACCGCCTAAGCGTTCATACCAGAACTTTGTACACATAAAAGTCAGCAAGTGTAGCTTTTATTTTTTACGGCATTCGGAAAGTTTACCAGCACTCGCACAGATTGTTTTTTATTGGAAAACGGAGTGGAAATAAAACTGTTTATTGACTATGAAATATTGCCTGTTAAATGGATTATCAATGAATGTTTCGCAGTCAGATACGTCTAGACGGGTAGAATGACGTAAAAGCTATTAGTTTATTTGTCTCGCTGTGTTTTGTAATGAGTTGCGAACTTTTAACCCTTTTCTGATAAAGGTTACATTGATATCAAACTGAACAATTCGCGATTTCAGTGCTGAGATATAAATTTTTAATGTCTGTTAAGTGATTAAATTAGAATATAACTTTGCACATCGACTTTAGTGCTACAAACGACTTTATGCTCTGCTCATCTAACGTGGCACCACAAACTAAGAGACTTTTAGAGTCACATGGGCTTACGCACATGTGCGGGCAGCACACAGAGTGGACATTTCGCCTCAGTTTTGTGCGTGTCTCCAGGAAGGTTATCTTTTTCATCTTATTTATACACAAAAAATGCGTTTTTTTATGGAAAAGGAACAGACGGTTCACCTAATGGTAAGTGATCACCGCCGCCCATGGACACTTGCAACACCAGAGGCATCGCAAATGCGTTGCCGGCCTTTAAGGAAGGAATACGCTCTTTTTTTGAAGATGTCCAGGTCGTATCGGTTCGGGAACACCGCTGGCGAAAGTTGGTTCCACAGTCTTGTGGTCCGCGGTTGGAAATTGCGCGAAAAACGCACGGTTGTGGATAGCCAAGCATCAAGACTGTGGGGATGGATTTGTCGTCGCGAGGAACGATGGCGGAATGCAGCAGCTGGTATAAGGCCGAACAACTCCTCAGAACACTCCCCGTGATACAGACGATAAAAGATGCAGAGTGATGGCAACCCACTTGACAGTAAAACAGCACTGTCAGACATGCTGACATTAAAAATATGTAAGAAGAAATGATGGGTTACGGTAAGCACGTATGCGGCATAGCTGGCACACAGTCGCAAATCCATGTGCCTCTAAATGAATCCTAAACACGAGTCTCAAGAGGTCGTGAGTTATGCATAATCTTTGCTATTTACCTTTTAAGCAAAGCTACTAACTTGGTATATTCTCCCACCTCGCATTAAACATTCAATTGGTGCGTGGGAACGTTTTGCCCCAATAAACTTACTTTTAAAATCTAGATACCTAATGAGAATTTATAAGAGTTTACTCGTTGTGTAGACATATGGCACATCTCTTGAAAAATTATTCTACACTATAATGAAATGGTGATGGTATCGCAAACACTACAATTATGTGAATATTGACTAGATAAAGGTACCCAAGATATAGGAGCATAAAATTTATGAAAACGGTTTGAGTTGTTCAATTTTTCCAGCCCAATATCAAAGCTAAGATTAATTCACGATCGATACAAAGAACGCACTCATTTTTCGCTTACTTTTTCGTAATTAATTTACTTTATTAAGTAATTAATTTACAATATTATTTTAAATTTGGAGATATGAAATCTCCAAATTTACATAAAGTATTATGTAAAGGTTACGTACGCAACCATACGTAACCTTTACAATATTGTCCACCATTGTGTCAGCAGGCTTACAATGTGTGGGTATAAGATAACAGTCAATCATGAGTGCCCTACCAAGTCTACCGTTCAAGAAGCGAATAAATTTTCACGTAAGCTGGTTAAATACGGCCTGGATCTAACGACTTCCAGCGCCGGTTACCACTCCATCTAGTTCAGAGGTCCTCAAAGTTTTGTGGCAAAAATATGATGATATAAAAAATTATTAAACTTTTTGTTCCAATATTTTTATTTTTTATTGTAATCCCATGTTAATGTAAACAATGTGAACGTATAGTATTTATATCTTTTGAACATGGGTGAGCCATGAATACAATAATATTTTAATAAAGAAGGCGTATATCCATACTGCGTGACGTTTAATACTGTCCAAAAAGTCAATGAAACGGAAGATAAAAAATGTACGAGACGGAAGGAGATAGTGCCTTTTCACACGTGCCGGCAACCAGGTACCCGGCGTAACATATACCCAAATTATACCGGTACGTATGAAAGCTAATAAACATGGCAACTTCGCCGCGGGGTACCCAGCACCCCTTTGCCGGCACGTGTAAAAGGGTACATAGCGTTGAGTTAGCCCAATGAAATTACAACAATTGCCCGAATTTGAACGCCTCACTTTCGACGCGCTAGTGCCATATCTACCTCGTGTTTGTAAATATATGTTACGCTCAAAGACTGAAAACGCTCATTGAGCGAAAAAATAGCTCACAACGCGTTGTGTTCACAATAAAAGTACAGACAACAGCACGTTGGGTTACCACAAACTGTCAAATTTTCGCAATCGATTATGCACTTTATATTGGAATAGCCTTAGATTGAAAATCGTTTGGAGAAATTTGACAGTTTCGTATAGCCCGACGTGCTGTTGACTGTACACTCCGCCTGGTCATAAAAAAACCGTAACCTACCCATCACTCAGCCACGAAACTGCATAAAATACTACTCTCTCAAAACATTACGCTCTGCCTGGTTATTAAAAAAATAACCCTAACCTACCAATCACTCAGCCACAGGGTTCGAGAGGATAATTATCAATAACAGATGTAGATGTTTTACTGTGACCACAACGCGCTGTGAGCGTTTTCGGTTTTTGAGCGTAACATATATAAATCATTGCATGAATATGTGTAAATATCTGTCATCAGCAGAAGTTGGTGATCAAATCAAAACCTTGTGGGTAGTAGTCATTTGTTTAATATTATTATTTAAGTATCTGTTATCCATTGCTTTAATTAAGTGAACTTAGTTTCAATTTTGTCATCTACTTTTGCTGTTGACTGTACAATATCTCTGCGCGCGTAGCGATCACTGATAAGTTTATTTTTAAATTAGCAACTGAGAAAAATTAAGTTGGTACGAAAGTGCGTTAGCCGTAACGTTTTGCAAAGCCGTCCAACTCGTAGATTGATTAATAAAAGTTTGAGAGCCATTGATTATGTGCCAGAACTTTTAGAGTACTTCAATATTCTGCTGATCTTGCCTTGTTGTTTTAGCAAAGAAAAATGAAAACACAAAACTGGAAAAACAAAGAACATAGGTAGTGAAAATATTATGAAATGTCCAGCAAAATTTTGAGGGACCATTGTAGTTTAACAATATCATTGCAAACAAAACACCAAATTTTTTTATCCAGGCTTTGGACAATTGTGCTGTTGTAAATGAGGCTATTACGACCCGGGACATGGTCGGTGTCAAACTATACATTGCAACTTGCTTTAAAAATTCTATAAATAGAACACAACAATCAAATTGAATTAGACGCAGTGGTGGATTGGTCAGTAATGCTGCCAACACATGAAACGCTCCGGGTTTAAATTCTAGGCACAAATTTTAATGTTTGTATGATAAGCCTCGTGTCACTGTTTGTGATTTATATGAATTTTGTGTATATTTGTTTGGTACGAGAATAGGTTGTAAACAAAGTCTATAAAGTATATTTCATACTGTTAAAAAAAACATTGCAGAGGTGCCAAGTTGATTGGCGATATATCGAGGTGCTGAGATGTCTGTATCACGCCGCTAATATGTCCGTCGTACTCCAGAATGGCCAGACCGAGCCTGTCCTGCTGCGCCGTGGTGTGAGGCAAGGGGATATAATATCCCCGAAACTCTTCTCCGCTGCGCTGCAGGACATGTTCGGAACTCTCAACTGGAAAAAACGTGGAATAAATATTAATGGCGAGTACATCTCACACCTTCGATTCGCAGACGACATCGTCATCCTGGCTGAAACCCTGCAAGACCCACAGGAGATGGTGAGCAGCCTGGCTGAATCTTCCAAACGCATCGGTCTCCGGATGAATTTGGATAAAACCAAGGTCATGTTCAACGAGCTCGTTGATCCGGGACCGGTCGCTGTTAATGGAGTACCTCTAGAAGTTGTTCAGGAATATGTCTATCTAGGACAAACGCTCCGATTAGGCAGAAACAACTTCGAGAGAGAAGCCAACAGAAGAATTCAGTTAGGCTGGGCAGCATTAAGCTCTGTCAAGTCTTCTCGTCGCCCATCCCTCAATGTCTCAAGTCGAAAGTCTTCGACCAGTGCGTCCTCCCAGTTATGACATACGGCGCCGAGACGTGGACACTCACGGCTGGACTAGTCCACCAGTTTAAAGTCGCTCAGAGAGCTATGGAAAGGGCTATGCTCGGAGTATCTCTGAAGGACCGCATCAGAAATGATGTAATCCGACAGAGAACCAGAGTCACCGATATAGCCCACCGAATTAGCAAACTGAAGTGGCAGTGGGCTGGTCACATTAGCCGCAGAACTTGAGTTCTTGAGTGGAGACCGCGACTCGGTAAACGTAGTGTAGGACGACCTGCGACAAGATGGGATGATGATATGCGTAGTCTGGCTGGAGTGAGCTGGATGAGAGTGGCCGAAAATCGGGAGCAGTGGCGTGCATTAGGGGAGACCTATGTCCAGCAGTGGACGAACATGGGTTGATGATGATGATGAAAAAAAACATATTATATACATTATGGCAGAACAACGTTCGCCGGGTTAGCTAGTTTATAGAAATATCTAAACTCTTATGTATGTTAAAGCTATCAAGATATCTGCTAGTATCCATAACACAATTACTTCAAATAATATTTATTTTGCACTATATAACATATTATAGTTATTTGTTCAACAAGTGAGCAAAGTTATGTTTTGCTGCGAGACCCGATATTAAATCACGAACCAGCGAAGTAGTCGACAAATGAAAAAAATTGCTCTCGTGTGAAACACAACTTTTCACCTCTCCAGCGAGATAATTGTTATAGGTAAAAAAACAAGGCAGTACTTTAATACACGTTTATTATTTTTAAATAATTATTGAATATTAAAAGTAAGATTACTAATTGAACGTAACGTCGTGTTCAGAGCTCGCAGCAAAAAGCGTTTTTCCTTCGAGATTTTACGAAGCAAAACAGGTATTTTGGTGCTGGAGAGGTGAAAAATATATTTTTATTAAAATAAGTGTACCTAAGTGCTTTTTAGCGCAAGAAATTGTAAATTTTTAATTTCAACATTGGTAGATGGTGCTTTATCTGTAACCAAAAGTTATCCGAAGGTCCACTCAACCCACTTATAGAATTATAGGCGTAATTGTATGTATGAATGAGCCTATTAGACTTCATACGTCATCCGATGGATGAAACAATTTACAACTCCAAATTTGAAGATGATTTGGGGATGTATTTACATACATCTATTCACGCACATAATCCCAGATGGGGTTGACCAGAGCTTTAGACAAAAAGCCACATTCAGCAGTATGGGCCATACAGTACCCTAAAATAGTGTCAGGTTGCCAGCCTGCCGCCTACACAAAAATGAGCACCAGACACAAAAATTAACAATCCTTCAGTAAACAAACTAAAACCAACCACCAGGACATGAAGTGAAACGAAAAATTAAAGTTAAATTAATTTCGAGATACTGTTTTTATTTTTTTGTTTGGCAAGTTTAGTTATGATTGAAATCGATACCAAATTAAATGGAAACGAAAAACATGGAAAAAATTGCATGCCTAACAATTTTGCAGAATTCTGCAACATTGTTAAGCATACGTCAGCTTGATGACGTAATAAAAAAAAACGAAAAACATGGCTAAATTCATCGTGGTCAAGCAGTCCTGTGTAGCCAGTGTTCCAGTTGGAAGAGCAGTCGCCCGGATAGCGAAAGGTCGCGGGTTCAAGTCCCATCTCAGCACTTATCCATGACAGGGATTTTTTCCACGTTTTTCGTTTTCTATTTAATTTGGTATCAATTTCAATCATAATTAATTTCCAGAATTAATTTAAACCATGACAGGTAATGATTAGCATATAAAGAACGGTAAAAATGAAGCTGCCAATGAACCGTGACAATTAAGCGTGTTCTACATCCACGTTGTATAAAATATAAGAAGTGGCCAGAAAGATCTCGTAAATGTTAGTGAAAAAAGTAATCCAATAAAAACATTTGCGTAGCGCTTCGGGTAAAATTTTATTTGCCCTGACATTTGTTGATATTACGGTAGCATTTTTCTTTACGTAGTAACTATGCGAAGTTTATTAAACAAGGCTAGTGGCTACGTTGATTTGGTAATTGCCATTTGCGTAATATCGTTTCATTTGATTACTAACCTTTTGTTGGAGCTTTCAAATTAATTTTTGATTACAAAATCAACAAAGCGCGTGTCAGAGAAAATAATGCGTTAACTCGCTTTTAGATGTCATGACTAAGCCGAACGTCAGAACCATGCTGTCCTTTGGGATTATACGGTTTACTATTCGTGAACACTTTTTCGCCTTATTACGTTACACAATATTCAAGAAGTGAATATTGAAGAATTGGATTGTGATTGAAGAAGTGAATATAGTGAGTGAGTGAATTTTATTGTTCATAAAGTAAATTTTGACTTAATTATTCTTAGATAGTCCTTATTCGTATTATTATATTGTCGACAGTTGATCACGGAGTGACCACGTAGTCATTTCATGGTCACTTCTAACCTCAAATAATAACGTGGAACACATTGTAATTTGAGGAAAATAGAAGAATAAAAGTTAGTCACAACTTAAATCCTTAAATCATTTTGATTACGGGAATTATTTCCGACAAAAATTTAAAATTTTATGCAAACCCAAGCATTAAGTTTATCGCTAAGAACGTCACAATCACGTCAGATTTTAAACAAAAAAAGCCGCATCAGAATCGGACCATCCGCTTAGGAGCTACGATGCCGCAGACAGACACACATACACGTCAAACTTATAACACCCCTCTTTTTGCGTCAGGCTTTAAATATAAATTTATATTGCGACTGAAATAGAGATAGACGAAGAAGAAGACGAAGTTTAGACGAAGAGTCTTCTGACTCATTAGACAGATTACCTGAGTAGTGGGTAATTGGCTATCCAAAGCCCTCCTACAACCAAGTAGATCGCGTATACGTCTCCTGCTACGGCCGCACACATCGCGATAACATTCGTGCGATAATCTTCGCCTTCGGCCTAACGCGAATGTGCATGGCCACACATTGCGCGCTGTAAAGTCTGTCGCGATGTGATCGCGATGTTACGCAAAAACAAAATGGACGCCGCGGTCGGTCTATATTTAAGGGCAATTATTTTTTATTCATTCAGGAGTTATTGTTTAATAAAAATCAAGGCTAAACAATATTGACTCACACTCCTAATTGCTAATAAGTTCTTAAATCGTGTCGTTATTCCAATCAATGGTAGAAAACTAATTTAAACCAATACGTCCGATGCGTACGATGTCTATGAGCCGACTGAAGACCACGAAGTGTGGCCACGCAAGCGAAGGACATCGCGATAAAAAAGCTTTGATGTGCGCCAGTTTACCGACAACGGCGCGATGTCCTTGCGACTTCGCACGAAATGCCGAAGTATTCGCGAATACTTGGCTAGACACATCGCGATAACGCGAATATTCGCGACTTCGCGATGTGTGCGGCCGCAGCATCCTAGTAGGCGCACTAACTGGTTATGGCAATTTTAAGAAACACCTTATCACCTTAGGTATAACAGACAACCCCTATGCAAAGGATGCATGGAGGCAGAAGAAACATCCACTCAATTTGTGATGGAATGCTATGCAGTGGCAACACGCCGGGCTCACTATCTGGGCCACCCGGGTAGACTCCAGGATGTTAGTAGACTTCCTAGAAGAGCTGGGCTGGCTGGAATGACCCAGTCTATCGTCTTTTGACGAAAGACAGGCGCAAAGTCGTCGAGTTGCGGAAAATGAAAAAATAATGGGAAGTTTTGCTGGTTAGATATGGGGGACCCAGAATTGTGAATTCTGGCTCTAAAAGAGACAAACGAGGGATGTTGACTGGACATGACTTAACTTCTAAAAGTGTAAATAATCTTCTATATTATACTCTGAGCAAAGTACTTTAAAAGCCAACCAGTTCTGCCAATTCACATCGGATCTCAACCAAAACGCGCCGATGCTTTCACAGAGATTGCTGCATATGTTCACTTGTGACATAATTGGGACGAACAATACCGTGTAGATACAAGTGGTATCCAACAGTATTTTCGTTTCTATAATGACTCTCTGACGAATCTCGACCCTCGGAAGGACAGCGATATAGGTCAAGGTCAATAACATCTCTACCTGTGTCGGTCGATTCAATTGAAACCTTACGACTTGGAAGCCTGGCATTGCTTTATATTATTTACAGCTTTGCTTATTTATTCATCGCTTTCTGAATAATTTAAGATACGGTAAATGTAAATAACTTGACAAGATAACAGTGAGTGTGGAAAAATGTATTTGTTCAAACTTTTTTATGGGAAAGCTCTGGCCTTTTCTTGTAAAAAGGTCAAGCAAATGACTCCATTCCACCTGATGGTAAGCAGAAGTGGAGTCCAAATGCGAAGATAGCTGGTGTGAGGGATAAACTGCCGCGCTAGCCACCCTCGCCTTACCGACATGCAATGTACTCCTTCACGCCTCTTTTGAATCACCCAGGATCGTAGGAGGGAGGGACACGTGTGCTGGCAGTGAATTCTATTTCTTGATTGTGCGACAAAGAAACGAGTTGCCAAATTTTTCAAAAAAAATCTTTCACTATGAAATAGACAGTTGCCAAACTTAGTTCGCGTTGGAATGGTAACCACAGTTTGTCGGTGACAACGTAGACCAGCACGCGTAGTCCTTAAAAGGAAGGGAGGTGGCGGGATTAGGGAAAAAAGTTCCTCAGAGCACTCGCCGTGGTACAGACGGTAGAATACGCTCAAAGACTGCGACGCAGTTGGAGAGGCTCAAGATGTTAAGTCACCTCTTCGTCGCCAATGATGCGTGCCGCGCGACGCTGCAACCTATCCAAAGCATCGAGTATTGCAAAAAATACTTGCCGGAGCCATCCCATTGGTGCGAGCAATACTCCACGCAGGACCGTACTTGCGTCTTCTATAGCAAGCACAGTTGATTTGGCCTTAATATCATCTGGTAATAAGTAATGATATGACCGAAGGTGGAAGCAAACTTCTCCTGGAACCCTCAACCACAGAGAGACTGGCTCTTTTATCTTTACCCACAATAATGCTGTTAACCCTTTTTAGTCTAAGATCCGAACCTAAATCGACCTTCACCGAGCTGATAATAGAATGAAACATATTTTATTATTAATTTAGTATATTAGAAAATATATTAAAAATGGGTTGTCTAAAAAAATCCTGGACAGACTATTTTTAGTTATTTTTTTAAAAATGATTTTTGATAAAATATTGCAACATCAAGATAATAAGAAAATTTTGTCCTGACTGATAGTAGAAACCGTATAGAATGTGCAGCCATTGGGTTGTCTATTATTTACCTGCGCGAACTACTGGGTTGTCAGGTATGAACAGGTATGTCGATATCAGTTACTTTCACTCGATTGGATAATAGAAAAAAAATTAAATCATCATAAGCGCTGTTTTATTGCGAATACGTTGATATAGGGTTGTCTGCCAAAAATTTGGTCCTAGTAAGGGTTTGCGAATTTTAAATATTTAAATTTTAACGCGCGTGGACATGTGTGACAGAGAGATCCGAGGTAAGCATACTGTGTAATCAAGGGCGGATCCAGGGGGGGGGTCATGGGGGTCATGACCCCCCCCCCCCCCCTGGGCGGGTCCAGGACCTAGGTGGACCACTAATTAAAATAATGTTTTTATATATTTTAATTTTTTTTATTAATTAAGTACTTTCAATATTTAAATAATTTAATATAATACTTTGACGGCAAACGCATTATTCGGGAAAATTTGAATTTACCGCGCCATGGCCGCCATGCACCTTCGTATTTTTCTTGATCTGAGGTTTTTCCTGAGGGTTTTTTGCCATGTTTCGACAAGGTTTCGATTAACGTCTAGCAAGACCTAACTTCAACCGGTACGACTAAACTTTAGTTTTAGAGTACTAAGTTAAAACATTTTAAATTTTCAATCTGTAATAGTGTTCTTAAAAATTATTGCCACAAATGCACGTGTTATCTATTTTCATCCATTCGCTTTAATGCCAAACTTTCTGATCCATGCAGGACGACAGATCTCAAGATGCTTTTATAGATTTTGAGGTAATCAAGGGGAGTGACATCATCATTGCAGCCCAGAGACGCCCACTGTTGGACATAGGCCTCCCCCAAGGATCTTCAAGCCGGTTGGTCCTGCGCTGCTCGTATCCAGCGGCTTCCTGCGACCTTTACCAGATCGTGGGTCCACCTTGTGGGGAGCCTACCAATGCTGCGTTTTCCGGTACGTGGTCGCCACTCGAGGACCTTTCCGGCCCAACGGCCGTCAATCGGGCTATGTCGGTGACCTTGATTCTCCTGCGGACCTCATCATTTCTGATATGATCACGCAGAGGAACTCCAAGCATAGCCCTCTCCATTGTCCTTTTTGTGACCTTAAGCCTTCTTATGAGGCTCATTGTAAGCGGCCCATTGAGGCCGCTTACATACTCCCATTGAGAGGCCTCAATGGGAGTCCCATATTATCTCCGTAACCTGCCACCATTTCATCCATCCTGAGCTTACTCCATGATTGACATCTCGGTCTATATTACCGTTGTGCTGTATGTATAGCCCAAGTATCGGGATTCAGAGCAGACTGATACAAGCACTCCGTCGAGAGAACCGGCTCAGAACATTTTGGTACTACTGATAAAAGTGGCGCCAGGTCATGGAGAATTGCATGACCTGGCGCCACTTTTATTATTTCGTTGTTTCGGGGCGATTTCCACCACTGCTGGTATAGTACGCTTACGGGAGTATGGTTCGATTTTGAATGTGTTAACCCAGGCGTTCTTTGCCAGTCCGCTTTTGCCTCTCAGAGGAGGTGGGTTTTTAAGTATTTCATAGCCTGGTTCTTTGGGATGCGACAGAAAGGCTCTGGGCCAAATTGTAGTCCTTGAGTCCCAGGCCTTGCTAGCTTATTGACCTTTTCGCTACCGATGACCCACTCTTACGGCTCAGACCAAAAATTATTCTTATTGGTCTGAGTCTTATGGTTACCGAATTACTATAACGGTGTTGTGCCCAGTCCACCCTTTCAATCAGTTCCATGGTACTTCTTGTGGAAGCTAAACTCTGGAAGCAAGACATCTGATGTCATTGCGAGAGCGTGGACATTCAAACACTTTTTGAAGTAAATCACTTATTTCTTTACACCAAAAAGTGTTTATCATGCAAATCTAGAATTTAATATAAAATAAAAAATATTCCTATTTTTCACTTTTTATTGACTTTTACCTCAAACCTGAAAAAACCCATATAGCCGGTTTTTTTTAAATGAAAATCGGTATTTCACAATATACACCCCCCCCCCCCCCCTAGTTTTGAAATTTTTCGTTCTTTACATTTATTAAATTGACACTACCGGGGCCTTTTGCCACCCATGCCACCCTATAGTTACACCACTGGTCTTGACCACGACTATGTGACCCCCCCTGGCGCCCAAGCTGGATCCGCCCTTGTGTGTAATAATAGAGGACACAACATTATAGTCGCCTGTGATGAGTTTACAGCAAAAATGTATGGCGTGAATCACTGCCAATCAGTTAATGATGCGAGAATTCGTATTTTTATGAAGAAGTACGGCGCAAAAGAAGACAGCGAACAATTTTTAAAGAAGATTAAAAGTTTTGACTCCAACTTTATACCGCCATGTTGGATTTCCCTACTACAAAATTTTTTAAGAACAATATATGTAAATTCTATGTGGCTTAATGCAACTAATTCTATATGTGCAAAGCTTCGATCATCTATGATCGAAGGTGCAAAGTCAAACCCTGAAAACTATGGTTGGCATTTGGATGATTTTTTAAAACCAACAGGTTTCCTTTGAAAATCCAGGACGTTGTTGAAATGGAAGAAAATGAAAAGGAATCTAATGAATTAGAAGAATTCGAGAATCAGAATAATACTTCTGACGAATCAGATATTGAATAAAAAATATTTGTTAGAATTTATTTTCCATTAATATTATTTTTGTATTTATGCTGTTCTGTAATAAAATTTTTAAACGTTATACAAAATGTTTATGCTATCTTTTTTGTTATTTTTTAATTTGAATTTTCGGCTGTCCACTTTGTTTCTTTTTAATTTTTTCCAAAAAGAGCAAAAAACTGTCAAAGTAAGTAATGGATGTGTTTATTATTTACGTTATCATATTTTGAGTTACAAAAAATTTTGAGTTATATATATATTTATTTATTTATTTAATTGATAACATATTGTTTTATATTTTAGTATTATATAAAATATATTTCATTAGTATGCAATTAATTAATTATTTTTGTTGCAACTCAAATGTCAGTTGCTCCAAAATAACGGGCAGGGTTTACTAAATGGGTAGTAGCGGTACCTCTACCCTCCATAGTTGACATACTGAGCATGCGCATTTTCTAATATTCAAGGGTCCCATCACAGGCGACTATAATGTTGTGTCCTTTATTATTACACAGTATACATACCTCAGATCTCTCTGTAACACATGTCCACGCGCGTTAAAATTTGAATCTTTAAAATTCGCAAGCCCTTACTAGGACCAAATTTTTGGCAGACAACCCTATATCAACGTATTCGCAATAAAACAGCGCTTATGATGATATAATTTTTTTTCTATTATCCAATCGAGTGAAAGTAACTGATATCGACATACCTGTTCATACCTGACAACCCAGTATTTCGCGCAGGTAAATAATAGAGAACCCAATGGCTGCACATTCTATACGGTTTCTACTATCAGTCAGGACAAAATTTTCTTATTATCTTGATGTTGCAATATTTTAATAAAAATCATTTTTCAAAAAATAATTAAAAATAGTCTGTCCAGGATTTTTTTAGACAACCCATTTTTAATATATTTTCTAATATACTAAATTAATAATAAAATATGTTTCATTCTATTATCAGCTCGGTGAAGGTCGATTTAGGTTCGGATCTTCTACTATTTGTTATGGTGCCACATTTTGATAGGATGGTGGTAGCCATAGACTTATAAATACTGACGTTTATAGATTGGCAATGAATCGACTAGGGCAAGACCAAAAAAAATGCACCAATGAGTGAATAATGCATACGTGTGCGTGAAAATTAGTACTGCAGTCTAACAGTTGCTATGTTTTCTTCATGACTGACAGGCCGACTAGGCCGCACGCGTGTACGTGAAATGGTCTCGTCTATCTTTTTCACTCTAATGTACAGGTTAGTATGCTTTTTCTCGTTTACATTGCCGATCTAGAGTTTCTTATATCTATGTTACTAGAGGCAGTTTTTTAGATGGTATATTTTTTTTATTCAAAGTAATTTTAAATTTTATCTCGCCTTCGAAATTTTTATTTATTTATACATGAAAATAATGGTCTATAAGTTTTTAGTACTATGGAATTGTACGTAAGTAAATGGAAATTACATACATGTTTACTGCTGAGCCCGATAAAATTTATAACAGCCATCAAACATAAAAATTTAATTAAACAGGTATAAGCTACAAACATGAATCGAGGAGTGTTAGGTCATATTACAATGGAAAGATTAAAAACAAATTGAATACGAACAGCTGATTGACAAATTCAAACGTACTTTTTACGTGACATTGAGCTGCTGTGGTTTTCAATGATTGCTATTTTCGGTCTTTCATCATCATCATCAACAGCTCATATAATGTCCCCACCGAGGGGCTCAAGCCTACCCTACATTAGGGGCGATTAGGCCTTAGTCAACCACACTGGCCAAGTGCGGGTTGGTCGACTTCACACACAACCTAAGAATTTCTTTATAGGTGTGTGCAGGTTTCCTCACGATGTTTTCCTTCCCCGTAAAACCGTCGATTAAACGTACTATCGGGGTCTTGCTAAACTTTACAGTTTAAAAATTTTTCGTTTGAAGCGAGCCCTTTCTGTTGACCCCGCCTTCTATTACTGTTGACCAATAGAATACCCTCTTTTGTTCTGTAAGGCATCTGGTTGGAAATTCATGAAAAAAACTATTTTTTTAACAAATTGCAACCAGATGTCTTTACGGCAATGTTTGCTTAGGCAATTGTATTGCATCACTCTGGGATCTTCACTCTGAATTCTATTGGTCAACAGGCTGAGGGTAGTCGTCGACAGTGTAATACAAAAACGACCCTTAAGGTGGAAGATTACGGTGACCGCGATAGGACATGATTTCAAAATTTTCAAACACATTGGTACGTGGCGGGGAACGATTCAACAGGAACTCTCGACAACTTAGTGACTAACTTGGCGGGACTTTGTCATAATAGTTGTTAAACGAGACATAATAGCTCTAACGCTTGGTTCAAGTTCGCCTGGAAATTAATATATTTACACTAGCTGTGCCCGCGACTTTATTCGCGTGTTATGATGTCATATAACTTATAGCCTTCCTCGGTAAATGGACTATCCAACACAAAAATAATTTTTCAATTTGAATCAGTAGTTCCTAAGATTAGTGCGTTCAAACAAACAACCAAATTCTTCAGCTTTATAACATTAGTATTGATATGTCCCTCCGTAGCGCCTAAGCGAATTATCCGATTTTAATGAATAAGGTGTTGTAACGACTTGGAAGGACTGTAATTTAGGGCTGATAATTAAAAATCAGAGACGAGGTGTGTGCTTCTTTATTGCAGTCACAAACAGGAAGGGCGGCACAAGTTGCCATAACAAAAAAATACAATAATTTTATTATTTTTAATGTTGAGTTGCCAACATATTGCCAGGGCGGCAATGATATGAAATACTTTCGACAGCACATCAGACTGCCCAAAACTGGCAAATCTTTCCAATCAACTTTGAGCCTTAAACGCACAAAGCAGATTGAGAAAATTTGACAGTCTGTGGCAACCCTATGAGCTGTTGATTGTAAGTACATTAAGTTTATTTACTAAAAGTAAACTGAAAAAAACAAAGTAACTATTAAGACTAAGTTTAAACATAAAAAAGTTAGTCTGTGGAATTTATTGAATACAGCAAGTAATTGTCTTATACATAATTAAATTATTTTATGAAGTTGACAAAATCAAGAAACTTATATTGTAATAAATCTATTTTTAAATAAATGCTTTTCTATGACTGACACTTTTGTTTACTGTATTTCCATCCAAAAAGTTTATATTATTATATAGAAACAACTGCAATGACTTTTATTCCTCTTTGAAGTTAAAGGATTCATACTAGTACTACAACATTTGCAAAGATAAAACAAAACACTTTAATTATAAGTAATCTCACTGAAAATTAGTGAAATGACATTACTGTTTCTTTACAAAATAATTATAAAAGGTAGGTAAATCAACAACATTTACTAAAAACAAACAAAAACCTTCTTGATATCTACTTGTAAATCTAAATCTAACCACAATCAATGGGCAATACACATATTTTCATAACAGCTCTTCTATGTGTATGACCGTTCGAGGTCTTAACCTCAACAACTCTCACTTTGTTGTCGTTACCGGGGTAAATATTAGTTACTCTAGCTAAAGGCCAGTATAAAGGTGACAAATTATCATCTCTTAATATAACAAGTGAGCCTATTTTTACATTTGGTTGTGAAACAAGCCACTTGGGCCGAGTTTGCAACATATTTAGATAATTTTTACTCCAAGTTTTCCAAAACAACAATTTCATATCATTACAAGTTTTCCAAAATTGAGATCTTGTTATCATAGTTACATTACAATCTGGGTAAGTATTTAAAGCTGTACCTATTAAAAAATGACCAGGAGTGATACAAGAATAGTCATTTATATCATTAGACAGTGGCATCAGAGGTCTACTATTTAGTATGGCTTCTATTTGACATAGCACTGTGCATAACTCCTCATAACTCAGAATTGATTTAAGTAAGGTTCTTTTCAAATGGTACTTAACACTTTTTACGCCAGCCTCAGCTAATCCAGCAAAGACTGGAGAATAACAAGGTAAGAAGTGAAAATTAATTCGCTTTTCAGCTGAAAATTGACCTACTTGGGTTTGATGAGTTGAACTGTACAATTGATGCATTGCATCTAATTGACTCCTTGCACACTTGAAAGTCGATGCATTGTCGCTGTATATGTCAGATGGCAATCCTCTACGCGAAATGAATCTATTTAAACATGCAATGAATGTTTCTGTTTTTAAATCTGAGGCCAATTCAAGGTGTATGGCTTTTGTAACAAAGCATATAAATAAGCATATATAGCCTTTCGAAATGATTGGCTTTCTGAGCCTGTGGATTTTCAGCGAAATTGGTCCAGCATAATCTAGACCAACCTTTTGAAAAGGGCGACATGCATTGACCCTATCAGGCGGCAAGGAGCCCATTAGCTGCTTTGAGGCCTCAGCCTTTAATCTAAAACAAACAGTACATTTATGTAAAACTTTTTTAACTTGTCTAAGGCCATGTACAATCCAAAATTGTTGTTTTATAATAGACAAGACGAGTTTAGGACCCGCATGTAAGTTTTTTAAATGTTCACTTAAAATTATTAAATCTGTAACAGATGAGTCTCGAGGCAAGATTATAGGGTGCTTCTGTGAATATGGAATATCAGCATTTTGTAAGCGGCCACCTACACGCAATAAGCCATCGATATCAATGAATGGACACAAAGGTTTTAAATTACCTTTTAAAACTGTTTTACCACATTTTAAAACATGAATATCATCTAAAAAATATTTCTGTTGTTGGTATTTAACAATTAATGTTAATGAATTCTTTAATTCATGGGTTGTAATGAAATTAACTTTACTACTATGAGACCTTGACCTTGCATTTTGACTAAACCTTAAAATGTATGCTAACACTCTTTGCATTTTATTAATATTTGAATATTTGTCAAGAAAATCTAGACATAATGTTTGTGTGTTAGAGAATGTGCAAGCCATTGCACTGAAGCATGCAGAGCCATCTTTAACCTCAGGTAGGTCTTGTGGTAAATCTAAACTCACCTTTACTCTGTACTCACATGAATGTAAAAATGATGGCCCTTGCCACCATAACTGATTACCAGCCAAGTTATGTGGCAGCACTCCTCTACTAAGACAGTCCGCTGGGTTCTCAGTCGAGCTAACATATGACCAAGTGTATGATTTTGTAAGAAGCAATATATTTTTTACTCGATTAGCCACATATGCCTTAAGAGTGTTTATATTAGTGTTTAACCATGCTAAAACAATCTGTGAATCAGAGTATAGTATGACATCTTGTAAGTGAATTTTATCAACTAAAACTGTATGAACTCTGCTGGCAAGCTTTGCTAATAACAAGGCTGCGTTGAGCTCCAGCCTAGGGACAGATAAACTTTGTGCAATGGGGTTAATCCTTGATTTAGAGCAAAGCAAGGTAACCTTAATGTTGCCTTTGAGGTCAACATTTCTTAAAAATATGCAACAACCATAAGCAGTAGTGCTAGATGCATCAGCAAATCCAATAATTTGTGCAAAACGTACAATATCTAGCCCTATGTAACGCTGTATAGTCATAGGTTTCATTTTACACAAGCTTTCATAAAACTCATGCCATCTGTTAAAAAGTTCTTGATTGGGTATCGAATCCCAATCTAGTTTAGCCAGCCACAAGCATTGTAAAATTACCTTTGCGCCCACCACAATAGGCCCTGCGAGCCCCAGTGGGTCAAAAAATTTGCTAATAAAGCTAAGGATTTCGCGCTTAGTTTTGGGTATATTTTGTGCAGGTTTAGGACTTGACACTATAAATGAGTCTGAACTGGTGTTGTAATTCATACCTAAAGTTTTCAATGAAAAATTATTTTTCTGTAAGTCAACTTCATCAAAATGTTGTTGAAGTTTTGGGATTTCTTGTAATAATTTAGGTGAATTTGAAACCCATTTGTGTAAATGAAAACTACCATGACTCAAAACGTGACAAAGTTGCTGTTTAGCTTTTAATAAGTTATTTATGCAAGAATCAGAATATAAAATGTCATCAACATAAGTAGCATTATTAATAATAAAGGCAGCCAAGGGATATTCATCCTGAAATTGGTCTGCAAGCAACTTTAAACATCTGGTTGCTAAGTATGATGAACTTTTTTGTCCATATGTAACTGTATTGAGTTTTATACACATAACACTTTCATTGGGAGTATCTCTCCATAGTATGTTTTGCAAAGATCTGTGTTGTGTTTGTAATAATATGTTCCTAAACATATTTTTTATGTCTGTAATGAAGAAATATTTATTAAGTCTGAACAATAATAAGATATCTACAAGTTCCTTCTGAACCACAGGTCCATTAAGTAATAAATCATTTAAAGAAGTCTTTGTATTGGTCTTCATGGAGCCATCAAATACAACCCTGCACTTAGTTGTTTTTTTATCTAATTTCAGTACAGGATGATGAGGTAAAAAGTACACTGGATCAGTTGTTAAATTGTATTGACTGATGTCAGTGATTGAACCATGTCCCTCTTTTAAATATTCATGAATAAAATCTTTGTACAATTTGTAAAGATATGGATCTTTTTTGAATCGAACCTCCAAATTATGGAATCTTTTCAATGCTAAGTGGAGTGAATCTCCTAAAGTTTTATTAATTAAATCTAATGGCAATTTTAATGGTAAGGCCACTTGAATTTTTTTGTTTGTGGTATCTATTTGTACATTTTCACAAAAGATTTGTTCACATAAATCATGTTCAGAGTTTGATTCTAAAAAGGTTTCTGGGATACTTTCTGTTTTCCAAAATTGTGAAAGAGTATAATTTAGATCAGAATCACATGAATTACATAACAGTGTAACGACGGACTGGTTGTGATTAGATTGGATGTTACCTGAGATTACATAACCAAATTTGGTACTTAGGAGTAATGTTGCTGGAGTGGCAGTGCTGCTGGTATCTCCTTCAAAGCTCGACAAGGGAGCTTGAGGCTCAGACGGCATCAAGACCTGGAAAACAACATCAGAACCTAAAAGAACGTGTATGTTACTTGGTTCATTGAACCTTTTATCTGCCAGTTTTATGTTGGGAGGTAAAACTATACTTTTGGAATCAAATTTTTTTTGCGGCAATTTGGAAGTTATTTTGTCTAATAAATAACAAGTTACTTTAGTGTTAAAATCTTGAGATAAAGAGTGCAACTCTAAGTGAACCTTTTCTGTCAATTTGCTGTAAGTATGACCTATGCCAGTGACTGGAATGCTAGCAGATTGTACCTGTATTTGTAATAAGTCCACAAGTTCTTTGGTTACAAATGAAACCTGCGAGCCAGTGTCGAGAAGTGCCTTGACATGAAACTCTGTGCCATTGCTTGCAATAATTTTAATTTGTGCCGTTGGCAGCAATACTTGTTCACAGGCAGTCTCCGACATCAATGTCACTGGGCTGGGAACTTGGTCCTCGTGGAGAAGTGTATTATGCTTCTTTTTGCAAATTTGACATTTAAAACTATATCTACATTTTTTATTATGATTGTTTAAACAAATTTCACATAAATTATTATTTTTAATAAAGTTAATTCTATTACTTATAGACATTAATTTAAATTGTGGACAGGTAAATAGTTTATGTGTTAACTTACATAATGAGCAGTTCTTCAGTCCCGTATCTCCCTCCATTACCTTGCAGCCTATTTTAGGAGCTTTACTATCGGTGAGTTTGCTCATGGTAGCAACATGAACAGTTCTTGGTGCAAAATGCTTATCCGAGGGACGCTCTGCATTCTCCAGTGCAAGTGCACGTTTGTCTAGAAAATCAAGCAATTGTGAGACCCTAGGTTCCTGCTCCCTGTTTAATTGGAACTCCCTGTTACACAATAAATCAAGTTTCCTAGTCAAAATGCAAAGGACAATAGGATCCCATTCTTCTACCATATGACCTAAATTTTTTAATGCAGCTAATTGTTGTTTGACAGTGGACAAAAACTGTCTAATGGTACTAGCTGTGGATTTAGTGATAGGTTGTATGTCTAGTAAAATATTTATATGTTCATTGCTAATTTTATATTTATTGTTATATCTATTGTATAATATTTGTCTGGCCTCGAGATAATTTTCACTACATATGGCCAAGTTTTTTATTAAATCGTAAGGTTCGTCCGTCAAAAAACTCTGTAAATGGAATAACCTTTGTATATCCTCTAAATTTTGATTGTTATGCACAAGTGAGTCGAATAGGCCTATAAACGTAGGAAACTCTGAGTACTTACCAGTGAAAATAGGTACTTTAATGTCCGGTAATTTGGTATAGTGTTTTAAATTATTACTACTATTATTATTGTCTATCTTAGAAACTAGTTCCCTAATAATTGTGAGCGTGATAAGGTATTTTTCCTCCACGTCCCCATCCTCTTCGTAGTCGTCTACGGCAGCACATATTTCCAGTGTAATTTCTTCGTATTTCTTAAACGCCTCCCTCAGCCTCTCTTCTTTTAATAATAAGGCCTGCTTGGAGTACTGTTCAGTGGTATTCTCCAGAAGATTGGTTATTTTGGTAATTGAACCTTTTAATGCGGCGCGCTTACGCATGAGCGCCCTAATCTCCTGGTTTTCCATTGCAGTGATATCAGATCCTAGATATGAAAGTACACTATGTATTGATCCACTACACTGATACAAAATAAATATCACTGCAAGACTTATTTTTTACACAAGCGTTAGTTTTGCTCACGTGCGATATAAGTACGGGGCTACGGGGTTCACACGAACGAACGACGCGATGCAAAATGGCGCGCACGAGGCAACGCTGTAGCCGGCGAATCGCTGCTGTGCGCTTGATTGCGCGTCTCGCCCGGCAGCCAATCAGATGCGCCGACTCACCACTCCGACCAATGTATGCTTCGCCCGGTATTGTACTCGAAGCGAAGATTGTCTCGACTCCGATCCGACGTTGCGTGACCAGACAAAATGGAGTCGATGATGAATCCAAAAAATTAATGGAAATTGTCCAACCTGATGCGATGCGTTGTAATAAAAACTGTAGCACACCTCGCCCTTTTGTAAAGGTTGAAGGACCATGTAACGACTTGGAAGGACTGTAATTTAGGGCTGATAATTAAAAATCAGAGACGAGGTGTGTGCTTCTTTATTGCAGTCACAAACAGGAAGGGCGGCACAAGTTGCCATAACAAAAAAATACAATAATTTTATTATTTTTAATGTTGAGTTGCCAACAGTGTTAATCGGTACGTTATTATGGTTAGGTAGGTATAGGCTACATTTACAGGAGGAGTCGATTTTATCTTGTTAACCCTAATTTTATCCGATTTCATTCCTTTTTTTTCCGTAGGCGGGTTACAGTGTTTTAAGCTTTTTGCTCGTTAAAATACGTGCAGCTTTTGGAAAGCACAAACAAATACCGCAAATTTGTTTTAAAGTGCAACTTATTACGAAGGCAATAAGGGCTGCAAGCTGTCTAAACGAATGCATTTTAAAGTTTTATCTTCCGTAAGCTCGCACGTTGTGTAGCGTTTCAAACAAAAAAAGCGAAATTCATTTTGTTTGCGTTGACTTGACAAAAATAACAAGAAAAAATATCGTTCGTATTCACACGGTAACAAACCCAATGCATTCATACTCGAGTAATGTAGCGAATATTTTATTTCGTGTCCAATAGTTGGTCCATTGATCCAATATCGCGAGCGTTTCCAGGAAACACGAGCCTGGGTTGGGAAATTCCCCATATGTTTTCCCGAATACCTATTTGACATTTATTGGATTCACTTGTGGATTTCGTTAGGATGTTTCGAAGGCCAGCCTGTCGATTACAGATGCGGCTTACTTCAGATTAAGTGGTCCGAGGGACCCAGTAATTAGATAAAGCTTTCTTTCCATCTATGAACTGTTTTAGAAGTAGTGGATGGTCGAAAAAAAGTAGCTATTCTTTTTATATTAAAGTTATTTATTTTTAAAAGAATAATTATTATTAATGTACTGCTAACACACTAATAGTAATCATGTTAACTCCTCCAACTTAGTTGATGCGCTTGTATTAGTGCCTGCGCGCCCGGATACCGATGCTTTATAAAGTTTAATAACTCCAAAAAGGGTTGAGCAGAGCTTAAGCTTACATTTGGTTACACATAGCTACATGTAGCAATATCCCCTTGTGTGTCGCGCGGCCTCCTGGAGGTCGCTGTCAAAAATGCCTGTGTGTCGGCCGACCTCCTGGAGGTCGATCCCCCCCTCCACAGTTTTCCGATGATGAAAATGATGATATTATTATTATTATTTGAAAATATAACTGTACTAATATATTATATTCTGTTAGCTTATTTTATAACGATTTTAGTAACAAAACCTCATATTTATAGTTTTATTACAAATTTTTTATTATTATTTTTTAACACCCGGAAAATTCGCGACGGAAAGTCCGGAAGTAACTGACACATGCGCGAAATTTTACAAAATGGCGGCGACACAATAGGGGGTATAGGTCATACAGTAGTTTTTTTATTGTAGATTCTAAATAGCTTTCACCGTGTCGCCGGGTATTTTATAAGCCCTGGACCTTGGTGGGTTCTCAAGCTGGTGACACCAACCTCCTGAAGATTTCTAGTCGACGAGTCTCTCTTGTTAGGGAGTATTTCTTCCGATTAGATCTCTAGGACTTTCAAGCCCGTAAGGCATGAGCACTTTTGCTTTGCAAACGCCTATAGGTTACTGTTTATCATGGTTCAAGTAACGTTTTTAATTATTCCAATTATTGTTAAGTTACAAACTTTATAAAATAATGTGCTGTTAATTTTCTAATAAAATAGTAGTTTATGCAACTGTCATATAATGAAGGGTATTAAAACACGAGTGTGAGTTTATGAAACGAGCGCAGCGAGTTTCATAATAGTAACGAGTGTTTTAATACCCGTGTTATATGCAGTTGCATACACTACTTTATCTACACTCATACATAAATTCAAACAAAACAACAGAATTTTTTTTTGTATGGGTTAGATCCCTTTGCCTTCCCGAGTATTTAAGAAAAATAACTGTATCATAATGAGTCGAACCGGTGTTATAATGGTCATTATGTTACAGGTTGTTTTTTTTAATTTTAATTTTAATTATCTGTATTAAAAAGTATGGCATTTTATGTTCACCTTTGATATCGTAATTCGAATATTATGACATGAGTGTAGATAAAATAAATTATGCAGATGGCCCTCTTTGTTATTCCATATTTGTACAAAGTACAGTTTAATTTTATTATAATCATGTAGCATAATATATATTTGTTACTAACTGTATCTTGCGTAGTCGGTGCGACCTATTTGTTATCGCCATGCAACACATATTATCAAAAATGCACCTTTATTAAATTAGTATTCAATTAGACGGCAATCGGTTTACTTGCATTTTATTTCCGTGTCCCCGCTCGTTGATACTCACCCTTTTATTGCATCTGCATTGACATTTGACATTAACTTTAGTTATCATTGCATTGACAGTTTAACATTAACAATATTATAAAAAAAGTTTTAATCTGTTCTATCTCCATCTCTCTAAGCCTAACCAATAATTTTGTGGTAAAAATATCATTAATTCCAGGATAAGCTAGTGAACGTTTGTATTGTAAGAAGATCACCATTCAAGAAATGATAATTAAGGCATTTACGGAAAATAAGATTGGTTTTCAACGGGAGGTCGGTAATGAGGGTTTATCTTTCCTCGTTCTTTTATCGATCAAATTATCCAAAATAGAATTTCATTTACTTCTGATTTCATTATTTCGATTGCTTTTTATTTTCTTTCGTAAATGGTGGAGGGAACTTCGTATATTTACTTACTTACGAAAACAATAATTTTCGATCAATCAACAGCCTCTGTCCGTCCACTGTTGGACGTAAGCTTCCCCTCAACGACTTGCAGAATCCAGCTACTGATAGCAGTCCTCCTCAGGTCGTAAAACCAAAGAGCGTACGGACACTACGCTTGCCCAAACGTGGTATCCACTCCAACGCGTGTCGGTTCTCAGGCAGAACTCTTTGCCAGGGTCTGTTTTCCCAGACCTGGACATCTTAAAGGCCAGAGCAAACATAAAAAAACATCTTCAAGGCGAGCGTGTACCATCTTAGGCGTGATTGTGGTCGAACGACCAAGCTCCTTGTGTCCTAGCAGTGGGTCGAATTATATCGGCAGTTATGATAATGTTAACTAGCCTTTAGTACATAAAAGTGACTAGCCTATTGCCAGTTCAGCGTAATGTTATTTGGGCTATGTCGATAAGCTTGATTAATCCTGATCTATATGAAAGAATGGAGAATCAGAAAAGAATTGGCGGTTTCTTTAAAATGCAATATTTAAAAGGCAAGTGCATACTTGGGTAATTTCATATTTTTTTGGCGCGGAGTTTGAGTTGCATGTGTTATTTATATTAAATATAGTGCTGTTTTTGGTTATATCATATCTAGTGTGTATTGCGAATTTCAGTATGGACAAAAACATCGAACAAAGAGTTTGTCTTAAATTTTGCATCGCCAATGGAATTTCGTGTTCGGAGTCACTGAAAATATTACAGAAGGCTTACTACGGTGAATCGACTTTATAAAAACACGTGCTTATGTATGGGAACAAAGCGTTCAAAAGCGGTCGAGATGTGATGGAAGATTTGCCTCGCTCTGGTAGGCCATCAACGTCTGGAACTGAAGTTAACATCGCAAAAGTGAGGGAAATAGTGACTGAATTACTCATTCAACTTTAAGAGAGATAGCCGCCAAAATTTTTGTCTACATAACGAGTCGATCCATACCATTTTAAATAATCGCTTGGGTATGAAACATGTTGGGTGTGTATTTTGTTGCAACTTGAGAGATAGAATAGTTTTTATCTCGATAAGTAGTCCTCATTTTTTTTACTGCAAATTCAATGTTATAGGACAGTATTATGAAATTACCACAGCAACGCGTGGCTGGGACAGCTAGTATATTATAAATCTCAGTGAAAAAATATGATTCCAACGGTTAAAGAAATTTTAATAGGTTCAGTAATTTTTGAGCCTATTCATTGCAAATATAGTTACAAAATCTTTTCTCTTTTTAATATTAGTACGTATAGATTACTGAACGTCGTCTCGCTAATTAGACGAATGTAAACAGAACTTGGGTTGATTACAGCAATTGACTGCGAGACATGCGACGACCTCAATTGCAATAACATGGCTTCCCAGCTTGGATTGAGTTGTGCATCTTATAAAACTAGAATGAATTATGTAACAGTTAGTAATAGGTTTAATGGAATTGCAACATAGTCTTATAAAGGAGAACGCTTAATTTACGAGTAATAATACTCGCTTAATGAACGAGTAGTAATAACGAAGGTGGAGGAGGTCGTAGACTATGGCAGAAAGAAGACGACCTGGAAGCTGAGAGTCAAGCGACTGGAGTCTCGCCACAAAGTAAACTTTTCTTCTTTTGTGGTGAGAGTGCCAATTCATCATCTGCAGACTTTTATGAAGGAGGAGTTCTGGCCGGAAGGAGTCGTTTTTCGACGTTTTTGAGGATGACTCCCTAATGAGCTGCGCTACACGTCGCCTACCCTACGTGTGCCTAAGTGTTTAAGTTTTATTATTATATGTTAGTTTTAAGATATTTGTCTATAGGACCTTTGTTTATTTTAACATCTCTGTTAGCATTGTGTTGCCTGAAATAAATAAATTATTATTATTAGTAATATAATAATAATGAGAGGGTAACTGGCCATGCGGTTTAGAGAAAATGTACAGCAACTGCACGCAATTGGTGACCAAATTTTTTAAATTCGATTTTCATCCTTGCTTCCGAAGACACTTTAGGCTGATAGTGCCGGTTGCAGTATAAATATGACAACAAATAATTTCAGATGCCTTTCTACTTATGATACACCTGACCACGAAGTGGGATTTTAACACTTTGTACGAACCTCCAGCGGTAAAAATTAAAGCCTCAGATCGTATATTACTTATACCTGCTATCTGAGACATTCTTTATTTTACCGCCCTAGTTAATAAATATACTATTTCAGTTATAATTAAAGGATTTATAAAAAGTACCTAGTTCATTCCCGCTTAGGTCCGCTATACATATAGAGGTCTATTAATTATTCCCATTTCATAGGAATGGTGTTCTGTGATTTCACATAAAATCAATTATAAATATTACTAGTTTGACCCGAAAACCTTATCATAACTTACTTTATAATTCGACCCACTGCTGGGACATAAGGCCTCTCTTCATCACCGAAGGTTTAGGCAGTCTGTAGTCCACCACGCTTGCCCTACGCATTGGTGGACGGAGTTTAAAGTGATCAATTAGTCGCCTTCTACGACACCCATTGGATGATATGGGGTGATGCTTTTCTATTCTGCCGGCATCACATAGCTACAATTATGCTAGGATACTTAGAAATAATTTAGCCAAAATTTACTTTTTTTCTTGATTTTTAATTTTTTCTAAATAAGTGGAAAGATGTACATGTTAAAATTCGTAAATCATAGATATTTTATCACTAAAATATTTGAAAATTCGTGGGAATATAAACGTGGTTAGCGTGACACATTGCCTCTTGGTTTTCGCTCAAAAACTCCGCTACAAAATAATTAAAATAAAAACCCATTTAAGTGGACAGGCTCTTTTATTTACGCAAAATGATTAATGATCCTCGGCTTTTGACTTACATTCGGTATTCTCATATTTAAAAAAAATATTACCCTCTTTATTAGGAAAATCAATTAATTATGGTGTCGTGAAATTTTTTAGGTTTTATTTGTTAACTATTTGAATCACCCAATTTTAAGCAGTTACCGTAGCCTATATAAACATGCAACATACGTGTTGAGAAAGTCACTTATTGTCGCCATTGTTTCTTAGTTCACGGAAGGTTTAGTTTTTATTTTTATTTATTTCTAGTTATTTTTTATTTTGTGCCCCATTTATGTTATTAAAGATAAACTAAAACAGTACTTTCTTAAATCCATTTAGAACTCTTATTTTTTGTGATGTGAGCGGAGTGTATTGTATGCTTAGAGAATTAAGCTTTAGTACCTAACTCAATGATGTAATTTAATGTGAACGTCTTTGTTTAAACTTTAAATAATTTGAATAGCGAATGCTTGTGGGTAATAACTTCCCGGATTCTTTTGTTTCTGTCTGTAACTCAAAATAGCATAGGTTTAAACCTCAGTGGTTTTTGGTTGCTATTAATGTTTAATTTTGATATATTTTTTGTAAAATCAATAATAAATTTAAAAAAAAAGTAGGCGACAGGCTGTGCAACCTGTCACTATTTAGAAATACTGCTTGGCCAATACTGGCAGATGTGGCTTTATTTGTAACAAAACCGAAAGCTCTACTTAATCCCTTTGGGATTATGAGCCTGATAATAGAGATGTCGGTACCCCTAGTATGAGTTTGTTAGTTTTCGAGCTCGATCAAACGTTCGTCTCTTTTCATACATTGCCCACTAGCGCCTCTAGCGTTAACTATCAGAAACAATAGGCAATGAATGAAAAGAGACGATACGTTTGATCGAGCTCGAAAACTATCAAAACTCATACTAAGGGTACGGGTGTCAAGTAAGTTGAGATACTTTTCTTCTTCTTCTTCTTTTACATGAATGGCGATCGCGACACAAAGATTACGCACAATTGCGCCAATATCAAGTGAAAATGTACTTAAAGTAGCAGACAGTTGTACGGTAGATTGAGTTTAAAAAGAAGTCTCTCAAAACGTGTTTTAGCAACAAGAACTCGGGAGAAACTCATTAGCTGTCAAAACATAATTCTTCCATACCTACATTTTGAACGGCATTACGAATTTGTGACGTCAAAATTCTTACAGTAACTTACTGAAAATTAAATGCTTTTGATACGCTTAAAAATCGAATTCTAGAGATAATATGAAAAGATACAGAATTCAGTTACCTTTTACGAATTTAACCACTTGTAATTATTTGTGAATGGAATCAACATTGAATGTTACATTTAAAAAGAACGATAACAATGAATGTAGGGGATAATAGGAAGAGGAAGACCGAAGAAAAGATGGAAAGCCTGTGTGAAAGCTGATATGGGAAAGAATGGTGTCAAAGTTGAGATGATGGCTGATCGTGTAGTGCGGAAGAAGTAAACATATTACCTTGACTCTTAAGTTTGGAGAAAGGCATATTATGACGGTCAATTTTGTTACACTGCTAAGCATTTACTTCTTGAGAATTATTTATCTGTTGTTGTCAATATATTGACTCGAAGTTGTAAATTATTTAAGTAACAGGAGCAGTGGAAGCAACGCACGCCCGTAAAGAAGTGACTACCTTGTAATCGGCCTGATCTACGCGGTGCGTAGACAGTTCATGGGAAGTGTTTATAATGAGTATCATTGTTAAAAATGATTCAAAATTAAATTACTGACTTCATATATTTGAAATTTATAGCAAATATAATAGTTTTCTTTCTTTTTTTCTGAAGCGTCGGTGGCGAAGTGTGTAAGAGCGTTGTCTTCCACACCGGTTCGAACCCCGCCACGTACCCAATGTGTTTCAAAATTTTGAATTCATATGTACGTTTAATCGACGCTTTTACGGTGAAGGAAAACATCATGAGGAAACCTGCACACACCTATGAAGAAATTCTTAGGCTGTGTGTGAAGTCGACCAATCCGCATTTGGCCAGCGTGGTTGACTAAGGCCTAATCGCCCCTGATGTGGGGTAGACTCTCGAGCCCCTCGGTGGGGACACTAAATGAGCTGTTGATGATGATGATGATGAATGGTTTTCTATTTAATTTGGTGAACATTTCAAACAATATAAATTATGCCAAATAAAATAAGAACAAAATCAATGTTACTGACTTAACATTAATAACAAACTATATTCGGGATGTGCGTCGTTTTTGTTTTCTGTGACACAATTTATTGTATATGTTTGAATTTACATGTATATATTAAGTCTAGAATTTGTAGCACATAATGAACACATCAAAGGTCTTTTCAAATTGCTCGTTTGGTCAGTCATCATTTCATTACGTTATACATGAGTTTTCCCACCGATTTAGATTAACCTTGGCACTCGAGTGGAATGAAAGAGGGTGGATTTTCATTACCATAGCGAAACACCAGTGCCCTATATCAAGTTTATTAAATTTGAACCTTAATTTCAAGACTCCTTTAGCTTTCGGGAACATTTTCGCTTAGACGAGGGAACCAGAGTACAATATTGAGTACAGCATATGAACGTAAATTAAATGTAATGCTACATATTTATTAATATTTTTGGAGCGTAATAAATCATAGCCTTTAACATTTCACAGGTTAATGTTTAAAGGTATATTCCATGTGCCTGGTAATAAAAATGAAATGAAAAAAAAAATAGTAGGACCTTAAAACCAAATGAGGTTGAATAAGAGAAACTTATTTCTGCATCAATTTGTGAAATTAAGTGTACTAACATTTTCATTGTAGAAAATTAGGAAAGGGAAAAATAAACGACTAAAAATTCGCGGGCTATGTCTATTTGTAACGCCCAGAGGTGCTAAATTATATGTTTCTGGAGGAAATTATAAACATAACTGAGCTCCTTTCAGGAGATTTACGATGTGCTGATGAGTCTTAAAATATAGAACCAGTCGTTTTGGGTTCGTGTAAAAATGTAATAACAATTTTTGTGTACAAAATGTTGCGAATGGCTTTAATTTCCTCTCATAAGTTTCGTGGTTAGACTTGAGTGTTACAAATGTCTGCTATACTTAACTAAAGTGTAGCCAATAAACGTTAAATAAACGTTAAAGAGAGGTAGAGTTTATAGCACTTGTCCTAAACACATTCACTTTACAGAAGATCATAGTCAAGACTACCTTTTGGCAGCATTGTGTTTTCTTTTTAACCTTTTGCCAGGTAATCTCTTGGTATTTATGTAACGTGATGGTATGTGGTGAAAAGGTGGAAGCAGGCCTTACCCACAGTCGCAACAGAACAGTGCTGACTTTGAATGTAGGTGAAAATAGTGATAGCAATGAAGGTGGACTTAAAATATGGCCAACCACCAACCAAACCGTACTTAATATTGAAGCCGTCTGGGGATCACCAATTACCGTAGGTCCTCTTCGCTTAATTCTGCTGAGGTTACGGATACGCCTACCTAATAATAATTTATTTCAGTCCAACCACAAAAGTTAGATAATTTTCGAAATCAGAGCGTGAATAAATAATAGTGCCAGCAGGAGCTTGCCGATGCATGGAAGAGATAAAACTTCAAATTAAGAAGATTCTGCTTTGCAGCTAGTAAAGCAAACTTTTAAATGTTATTACACTGACTCTCGAGCACTAGTTTGGAGTGCTACACAAAAGATGTGCTTTCAAGAAATATCTTATTTACCCTTTTATCTCGCAGATACTTCCGATCTCTGGAGACGTGACTCGCTTCGGCCGTAAAGCCTGTTTCTCGCAATGTTTGAATTTTCATCGCTATATTATTCAATGGGCTAAACTATAAATTTGATATTTTAACCCCCTTATTCATAAAAACAAGTGAATTTATTACAAATTGTATGTCTCTATCACTCTGGCACGAGATGAATGAGACAAAACACTTTTTAACAAGGTAATAACTAATATAGGTTTATTGAGTGTTTATGAATAAGGCTGTAAGTGTATAAGTTTTTATCGAGCTCAGAGAGTTGGGGGATATTGGTAGGATATCTCAGGCTTAAATTTTAAAAATAGGGATGGTGGGCATGGGCCTTCCACAAGGATCACCAAACCGGTAGGTCCTGCACTGCTCGTTTAGCAGAGCTTTAGGTAACATTTGGTTACACATAAAGCCACATCTGGCAGTATGGGCCATACAGTAATGTCATCACTAAGCAATCAAAAGATTGTCAAATAATGAATTTGTAAAATAATTACAATCATTTAAAAAACAATTTATTTCTTACTAATGTCTCAGACCAAATAAAAAGTAATGTATAAGAAGTGATGGTTGTGAACAAAAATCTGCCCGAGTTTTCTGGTATTACATGATTAGAATTCAATGAATAATAAGCCTTCTCGACACTTGTTATTACAACAAGAACTCGGCAGAGACTCCTTGAAAGTCAGAACGTGAAGTCAGTATTTGACCATGTACACAAAATTTCTAGAAACTTTTTTTAAGCATCTGAAAACTTATCTGAAAACTTATATCCTGATTACCCTTATAGCAGACATAAAATACAGTTAATTAAACAACCGCTGTTATTATCATGAAGAGAGTAAAACCAAATACAACGTTTGAAGTTTCTCTGAAGCATAACTGTTAGTAATTCTAATTGTTATTTTCACGCATCGTGCTAATGGTTGCGTCAACGCGTCGACACAAATAGAAGAATAAATAAAAACAGAAATTTCCTAAAGCCATTTAGCAAATGAGCTGTTTACGTAGATTTGTATGTTTTGCACCGTTTTAATTTTTCCTACTCATGGTACATAAATTAATCCGACAGTCAAGAAGACAACTACGGGCGATCAGCTTTTGTTATGTAACGGAGTGTACAGCAAGATTTACATTTTATACACTTGTACGCTAGTATAAGTTTTTACTTCAAATCATATAGCGTAGCGTAATTAAAAAATGTGTGTTTGCAGTATTTTACGATGTGCACAGGGGCAACAGTTTAAACTATCCGAAACTATCAAATTACTTTGATACATTTTCAACTCTATTCCATAGCCGCATAGTTAAAAGTCTCATATGGAAATATCACAGTTTTGGCAATTGAGGTCTGATTTACGTAGTTAGTTGCCGTTAGAACATCTTTGTTTGTATCTCGTTTTTGTTACTCAAATAAAAACATAAAGTTAAAATGAAAATTAATTTATTACATTGCTTGTGAAATCCACACTAGGCATGCCTGTATCGCGGACATCAATACGAGTTCCAGTAGAGTTGTAGTTGATAGATTTTTGCGTTCAATCTTACACTGTAATTGAAAGTCATCGATTTGATTGTACATCAATCTCTCACCTGTTCTTTTAAACAACATCTCTTTCATATGTCTACGGTTGAACTCTCGTCATCATTCTTTATTTAATATCTTCAGTGCTTACTAATTACGCCAATAATGTCTTTTTATTAGGCTGTTGTTGTAATTACAACAAGGATATTTCTGATATTGATATTATTTCACTCATCGCTAAAAGCGTACAAAAAGAAGCAAATTAAATTAACGTTAAAATTATGTGATAATACCTATATTATATAACCTTATTAGTGAATTGGTTTTTTTTTTGTTTTTATTTGATGATGGCCGATTCTTCTAATTATTCTTTTTGTAAAAGTATTATATATTTCTAAAACTTATTGCTTTCTTTGTTAAAGTTGTTAGCCATTGTTTTTTTTTACCTAAACTTCAACAGTGAATACTGATAAAGTTTATATTCCCTAATCTTTAAATGGAAACTTGTTTGATGTACCATATAATATGTTCAATTTATCGTATTATAGTAAACTATTTGTTTCATTTAATAAATAAATAATATTATAAAATCCCTAAATCAAAGGGTGGCTGTCTAACCATTAGTTTTCGAGCTCGATCAAACGTATCGTCTCTTTTCATACATTACCCACTAGCGCCTCTAGCGTAAACTATCAGAAACAGTGGGCAATGTATGAAAAGAGACGATACGTTTGATCAAGCTCGAAAACTGTCAAAACTCACACTAAGGGCACAGGCCACAGTAGAGCAAAGACGTACCTTTAGCGGTAGTTCTTTTTATAATAGGTCAAAGGAAACTTAAAAATTCTTTTGGTCAGTGTCGGAAATCAATCGCTTGATTCTATGGGCGTTTTTTTTATTGGCCAACCCCGGCCCCACAACGACACTGACACGACATCAATGGACGCATAAAGGTTGTAGCATACTTATCGACTCGGAAACGTCTCTTTTTTACTATGAACACTACGGAACGGCGGCTACGAAACGGCTTCGGACCGTTGCGCATCGCCTCTTTTTCATAGTAAATTGACAAAAACGAGACAAGACTTCACAAAACCAACTTGAATTAGATCGTTTGTGAGAACGAGGCCTTATCTACTAAATTGCCAGTGACGCAGTTAAAGCCACATGTCAAAAGGATTAATCCATCAAAAAAGTTTAACTTTATTGCATCCAGTGGGTACAAGCGTTTACGTTACTAGACTAGCGTGGGTCGCGTGCCTGTAATTGTCTTTCAACGTTCCAACATGAACCACAAAAAGTCAATTTGCTTAATAGACCCGTAACGACAGTTGTAATAAACTGATTACATTATTAACTTTATTGAAAGTAAACAGAAAGAGTTCGGAATTATTCTGAGTGCCTCGTATCTCGTGGTCAAGGACTTTCGATCGTAATTACCTGCACATATAATAAACATAATTATGGTAAAAGTTCTCTCTGATTGAGTGAGCAAAACATTACCAAAAAATATCGTCGATTATAATGTATTCCAAAGTTAGACTCTAATAATCTAGTTTCCATTTGTATTTCAGTATCATTACTTGTTTAAACTAGGACAATTAAATACTGATATATTTCTAACTATTTCCAATATAACGAGGTGTGTGAGGCAAAACGCAATACATGACAAAAGTCGGAATATTTAGCCTTGTGTACCCTACGACAATATTACGCATTCGCAATACTAAAGGGGCCGGCAAATAAATATTTCCCTAGATTGAGAAAGCCGGAGGGGTTGGAAAGTGTTAATAACTATCGTCCTAATATTTTAGGACGATAGTTATTAACACTCTGGAGGCGGTTTGTGGGGTACGCACGCAACTGTAACAGGGAGTTTGAGGGAAAAAATAACTTGACTTGCCAATTGTATATCGGTATCGTCATTCCCACTACCGTAAGATAGGTATTATTGTCTACTGCTGGTTTTCGTTTCTAAAGTTTCCTGTGTCACCAGGTTTCTAAGAAGGCGAAGACCTTGGAAGGTCCTCAAGCCTGTAAGTCGAACGTTGTTAGGGGATTACTAGGCGACCGAGCATCTACTTCTCGGGAGTCTCACGACCGCGTAGCGTACCTAGGGCGTACGAGTCAGAAGGAGAGAGATAGTATACGAGTGCCTAGAAAACATAAATAGTACCGCTCTTGCGCATTTTTCAAGTTATAGGTACTTCTGTAGGCACGTTATGAAAAAATGATGAGAGTTAAATTTTAAGAAGCGGGCTCATTACTGTAACGCAAAAGTCACAGGTTGAAGTCAAAGTTAAGGTCAAAGTCAAAGTCTCGAATTAAATCTCGAATATATGACATCATTTGTATTAAATATTTTTAGGAATCAGGAATGGAATAAAATAAAAATAAAGAATTATCATCGTAACTTAAAACAATTTTACTTTCAATTAGATTTTCACAACAAGTAACAAGCGATTGCACAGAAAACAACTCTTTACACAATAACCGAATAATAAGGATGAAACAAATGACTAACTGCAAATCTCATCGATCACCACTGTGGTGTCCTCCGGAAAGTCGGGAGAGGGTTGTGCTATAACACTAAGTCACTCTATGATTCACTGTACACTGTGGTGGCAGACGTCCGCTCGGTCCGGCGGTCGGAACACGACTGACTCAACCGAGCCGTCACCGCCATTACGGCGTATACCTTTCCAACCGACCTCGCTCTTCAACGTCCGACAAGCAAATGGGGCGAGAGCGAACTAACGATTGCTTTTATAGCTGCGGTTGTGGTGACGTCATGATTCGCAACGATTCATTCTTCCTTTTTCCTAATACGGCCTATCCTGATCATGCGCCGTCCTCGGCCGCATTTCACAAGATATCTTCATTGGAGACCTCAACAGGGTCAACCTGAGCAGACAAGGGCTCAGCACCGGTGTCATCATTGTCTTCAGCTTCGGAATCTGTCGATGAGAAACAACATGAACACAAAAACAAAACTTTTTTGTAAAGTTGCCTATTCTTTCATTCCTCACACAATCAAGGCCCTCTTTCAATGATACACACGATGCTATTTCTTAACTTCTTCTACTTCACTAACAATCATCGTATTACAAGCTTCATCGACCACACACATCGCTTATTCTCACAATTCTACGTACAAGGCTAAGCCATACGAGATTGCAGGACCAAAGTCCAACACATATCAATGGATATGGATACAAAGTCGAAACCCAACACATATCGAAAGATATGTCTGTAAGGTAGTGCGCGCAGTAGGGCGCGCAAGCAAGGCGCTCAACCAGGGCGCGCGGGCAGGGCGCGCTGGCATGGCGCGCAGGCAGGGCGCGCAGGCAGGGCGCGCAGGCAGGGTGCGCAGGCAGGGCGCGCAGGTAGGGGCGCGCAGCAGGGCGCGCAGGTAGGGCGCGCATGCAGGGTGCGCAAGCAGGACGCGCAGCAGGGCGCGCAAGCAGGGCGCGCAGACAGGGCACGCAAGCAGGGCGCGCATGCAGGGGCACGCACGTGGAGGGTGCGCGACTGCCGGGTAGGTCAGCACGCAGACTGCGACGGACCCGGCCACGCAGCTCAGGAACTGGCGCAACCGCTCGGCGCCTCCATCTGTCAGACGCTCGGCCTGGCTCGGCCCTACATCGGTAATTAAGAAGGTACTGCAAGGCCGGAGCCCAACACACATCGAATGATATGTCTGCAAGGCCGAAGCCCAACACATATCGTAAGATATGTCTGCCGGTTCGAAGAAGCGAGACCACGCATCGAATGATACGTCTGCCGGTTCGCAAAAGCGAGACCACGCATCGAATGATACGTCTGCCGGTTCCAAGAAGCGAGACCACGCATCGAATGATACGTCTGCCGGTTCGCAAACGCGAGCCCACGCATCGAATGATACGTCTGCCGGTTCGCAAAGCGAGACCACGCATCGAATGATACGTCTGCCGGTTCGCCGAAGCGAGACCACGCATCGAATGATACGCCTGCCGGTTCGCAAAAGCGAGACCACGCACGTCATAAGACGTGCAACCCAGTGCCGCTCGTCCATCCCACTACAAAGGTATGCCACCCACTAGTCCGCCGACATCTCTGCACGGCACCTTTCACGCCTGGGTAAACGCTCCTTTGATTCACGCCAGATCGCCACGTGACTTGCAAACATACACACGCACACATAGACGTTCGCAAGTAAGAACTGTAACATAAAAGCGTTAGGTAAACCACAAACTTATTTTCGAAAAATTCTTCACAACTCTCGGGACACCATTCCCCTTTCTATATTCGAAAGTAAAATTAAAAACTTGTAGGTAAATCCTACAGCATACAACTCGTAGCAGAAGATCCTTCTTGCGCTCGGTGGCCTTCAGAGCTTTGCAATGCTATGACGACCGCCAGCGTCTCCAACCCATATGAGCAGCATCGGCCCTCCGCGCCCCGGGTGACCCCGTTAAATAAACACCAACGCGTTTGCTAGCATCAGCGTGAGTCCGCATCAATACAACACCGCAGCCTGCGCCACAGGCGTCCATGTGCAGTTCGGTTGGCCAGCGAAGATCGAAAATTGCAAGTATGGGGGCACTCAATTGTTGTCAATCGCTCGACAACGCACCAACGGTTAGCTAATTTTGTGCGTTCTACCCCCTCGCATCAAAGTTATTGATAGAAGATAGATCAAAATTAAATACTAAGTTACTGTGGGACCTTGTTTTATTTAATGCTAGAGTAGCATCGGCAAGCACCTGCGCTGCGGTTCAGTTGCTGTTCTCGCATTGGGGTAGTACTAACACTAACAGATGGGTTTGGTGTTACACTCGCAGTATTTCTAATACGAGCACGGTCAGACGGGTTTGGCGTTACCTTCGGAGTATATCTAACACGAACACGGTCAGACGGGGTTGACGTTACACTCGCCGTATTTTCCCCAATGGCATTTAGTGTAGACACTATGCGCTTAACGTCTCCGCCATCGAATCGTTATACGTGACCTGCGACGGTCACTATGATGATGTTGTAAATCGGTTCTGTTGTGACGAAGTCGCGTTGAGACCGCAAACTACATTCTACGTGCCGAGTAGACACACGAGTATCACTCCTACGAAACCGTGAAAGATTTTCACTCCTAGACAACCGTGAGCGCGACCCACGACTACAAGAACGAGATCTATGATGGTGTCGATGTGATTTGCTTGTACATACCACGCTTAATCTCATGGCGCGGTGGCGTATTTTCCGATTTTGTGACGGTAGCGGCATAATAAATCGAATCCCTGCAACCGCTTGTTATTTTCTCTTTTAAACTTAAAAAACCTCTAATGTAGGCGTAGGAAGTATTATCCCACTTCTGATTTTAGGAATCAGGAATGGAATAAAATAAAAATAAAGAATTATCATCGTAACTTAAAACAATTTTACTTTCAATTAGATTTTCACAACAAGTAACAAGCGATTGCACAGAAAACAACTCTTTACACAATAACCGAATAATAAGGATGAAACAAATGACTAACTGCAAATCTCATCGATCACCACTGTGGTGTCCTCCGGAAAGTCGGGAGAGGGTTGTGCTATAACACTAAGTCACTCTATGATTCACTGTACACTGTGGTGGCAGACGTCCGCTCGGTCCGGCGGTCGGAACACGACTGACTCAACCGAGCCGTCACCGCCATTACGGCGTATACCTTTCCAACCGACCTCGCTCTTCAACGTCCGACAAGCAAATGGGGCGAGAGCGAACTAACGATTGCTTTTATAGCTGCGGTTGTGGTGACGTCATGATTCGCAACGATTCATTCTTCCTTTTTCCTAATAATATTATAAGATTCTTAACTTTAAATATGTATTATTGATTATTTAATATTTTAAAAAAAAAGTAAAAATAAAAAATCGGGAGTGGTCTCCCCTTGACTTTCTCATATACCGGAAACGACTCAAAAGCTGATAGAAACCTTATATTTTGATGTCATACATGCATGTTAAATTTGGGTGCAATAAGTTAAAGCATACTCGAGTTATCGTGCTAACACACAGACATGATTCCAAAAACGGTATTTTTGGACTCAGGGAAGGGTCCAAAACGTGTAAGCCCGTCAAAATCTCGAGGTTGAATTTTTTGACGATTACAAGACTTTAGGTATACGAGAAAGTAAAAATCGAATAAAAATTCATTGCTGCGTGCAAAGAAGTACAACTTCTCACGCGCGTACATAAGTACACGCACCCATTTTTTAAATACTATCTTAGTATAACCGCCATTGTGTTTTAGTAGTTCGCTCATCGGAATTAGATCCAGAGAGTCCAGGTTCTATCCCAAGTGGAGTAAAAATTCGTGCTTAGTTAAGTTGGTGGTAGGACTTGTTGGAAGTCCGCAATGCTAGTTTCCAACTCTTCATAAAAATCTGCCACCATAATAAAAGCATGGACAGCATGTGTTCTGGCAATTTAAAGGTAGCCAGTGCCACAGTACTGAGTTTCCCGAGTGCGTCTCACTTCCACCTTCGGCCTTGCCATCAGGTGAGAAGAAGGCCAAGACCTGTACTGTAATCCATTTACGGACCGTACTGTAACGTTGATTGGTCGTAGATCCTGCCAATTAAAAGCCATCGGTACCCTCCTAAGCCTTTTGTGTCCCCGAGCTGGCCCAGCACAACAGTGAGCCGGCGGGGGCGGGGGATTACGCTAGTGTCTAGGCATCCCCAAACTGGGGGACCTGTACAATGCACATATGGACCAAGAGGTGTTCAGGTCACACCTTAGCGCCGGATAATACTGGCGGAAATAGCCACCTGTCTTTTCCTACCCGTCCGTCTACCACAAGAAGCTTATATTTTACTTCGTGGTCTAGCACTATAGACACTTGCCAAACCAAGGTGTAACCAGCACGTTGCCAACCTCATCCTCATCTTCATCGTCATGTAGCTTTGGAAACCTTAGCAACAGAGAGAAACGTAATACTTCGAAGAGAAAATGTTATTTGATTGTTATTCTATAAGGTGAATTTACTCCACAGGACGGTTCTCAAATTTCGATACCTCAGTTATACCACAGTCTATAGAGAAGAAGAGATGGATAGACTGTGCGAAATATGATAAGGCAAAGAATGATGTCAATGTTAAGATGACGGCTGATCGAGGAGAGTGGAAGAAGATAACATATCGCCGACCTCAAATAAAATTGGAAGCAGGGCAGGCGAATGCTGATGATGATTTCTATTAATAATCTTTAAGAAAAATGTCAAGTTTATTAATTAATTAGCTAAAAAAAACCTACTATATCCAGCAGAGACGAAAATCAAATAAAATTCATAAAGTATACAAAGTCCTATTACCGGCAGTACAATCTCTTAATCTATCTATTCTATCGGAATTCTTCCACAATGAAGCTTATTAAATAAGCTCTTTGTTAGCTGAAAGTGCACCGTTTTTCTTCTATTATTCAAGCAACTGTTCCATGTCCACAATAGAAAAGCAAAAAAAAAAACATCGCAAACATTATGAAACGTTAAAGCACGACAACGCTTAATTTTCCTAAAAGGGGAAAGAAACGAATAGCTTATATTGCTAAAGAAGAAATTACCGGAGAATAGAATACAAACACAGAAAACAAAACTGTCAGCGAAAACAAATCGCAAACGACTGAAAAAATATGCGCCTACAAATGTACAATAGGAGTTTAAAGAGGAAATGAACAACTGAACATTTTAGCTGACATAGACGGCCGACAAAAAGCCACTGTAAAATTTTAAGGGTTTTCTGATTAGCATAAAACCTACTTCGCTATTAAAATTTCTCTTAGACCCTTTTATCTTCATAGAAAAATTTACTATGCTAAGAGTCTTCAACAAAATTAGTCCAAAGGGTGTTGGTAGCTGGCAAAAATTTTATAATATTAAAATGATTCTGCGATAAATAGCTCTCGAAGCTGTCTTTAACGCGATAAATATTTTATAAAGTCTCAAAGAAAACATATTCAGTTAAATATTTCATTGCAAAAGCCGCTTTTATTGCAATAAAATAAGGTCGAACATAAGACGCTACGCAACGTAACGTAAGGTAATTCGATATACCACATAAATTACATTTTCAGAGATGAATTAATAGGCCTTGTGATATCTACGCCTACTGTTTCCGAGCAAACCTCGTAATTATCTATCTCAATTTTACCATCAGCTGTGTAGGTGTTAATTAAGGATGCAATTTCATATATTAGGACAAAGGTGAGGACATTTAAATGTTCGACAATAGGAGTGGAGAGTAGGAGAATTTTATTATAATGGAAGATTATAAAATATTTATCTTGTCACTTTTAAACTTTCGCGTCGCATGATTAATACAAGTAAAAACGGAAATTAACTCGATAAAATTACCTTTTAAATGCCTGACGTTTCAGCTAGGTTACACCGACCGTGGTCACAGGCGGACCCAAGTCAATTCAGTCCGCCTGTGACCACGATCGGTGTATCGCGTCAATTCCCGTTTTTACTCGTATTTTTTTATTGTGTTTATATGCTTCTAAATATTTTTATTCAACGATTTCACTATTGGTAGCATTATTACTGTTTTATTTTAAACATATTTCCATTCAAAGCGGAATTACTCAAATGGAGCGAAGAACATACAATTATGTTTCGTACAAAGTCAATGGAATTACTTTATTCATTTATAAGTTAGTATTTTTTTATTATTATTGAAGAAAATATCTTGAACAATGTCTCTTCGGCAATCAATGTTTTGATGGCAACCTGGAGCCAAATTTAGAACAGTAGAAGGTTTTTAAAATCGACGTAGACATCGAGACAACTTCTTTTAACCTCCTAGTGACTGTGTAATATTTGTCACCCTTACCAGAATAGATTCTTTGAAGTGCATACCCATGCATATTTCAAAATTGTTTACATAGTGAATGCCAAAATTATGTGTTCACACATCCGTACAGCTTCAGAGATTAATGTTTGGGGCTTACTTTGAATTGATGCAAATTACATTGCAATGTATTTTGGTGAGACAGATCAGAAATATATTTGCTTGGTTGAATTCTATATCACGCATTTCAGATAAAAGAGAAAATAAAATTGCGTATTATTTAAATTTCCATTTTGATAATTTCAGGTCTCTTTTTTTACTTTATTTATCGCGGTATGGCTTGCCGATTTTTTTATCCTCCTTCTCTGATATTATGATTTTTTTACTTTCTGTCTCTTCTGTTACCTCCTTTTTTCTTCTACCTTCTTATTGTCATTTTTTATATTCTAAATCTGTTTAAAAATATTTTTTTATTTTATTTTGGCAACACTAACACATACATAACACTAACATAACGCACCTAATACATCACAATAAAAATTGCAACAATAATATAAAAGTTAGGTACTTAAATACAAACAAAGCATTACAGTTAGTGAAAAAAGCAAGTCGCAGCTGTCAAAAAAGGTCAGGTTCAGTGTGATGTCTGCTCCGGTTCATCATCACCATCATCAACATCAACAACTCATATAATCTCTCGCTCGGGCCTACCCCACATTAGGGGCGATTAGGCCTTAGTCAACCACGCTGGCCAAGTGCGGGTTGGTCAACTTCACCCACAGCCTAAGAATTTCTTCATAGGTGTGAGCAGGTTTCCTCACGATATTTTCCTTCACCATAAAAGCGTCGATTAAACGTACATATGAATTCAAAATTTGAAAACACATTGGCACGTGGCGGAGTTCGAACCAGTGCCTCCCGGGTGGGAGACAACGCTCTTACGCACTACGCCACTGACGCAGTTTTTATATAATTTTTCTATTTATAGTCTCGTTAACAGTAAAATGCTAACCATGGCCACTTATGACGATTAAATAAAAATAAATGTCATACGATCTTTAAATATTAAAAGAATAAACGTTCAACTAAAATAATTGAATACACACAAACACAGGCTTATAACGATGAAAGAAATAATTCAGGTAGCTCCAACGAATAGCTCAAAATATTCTAATAGAGTAGATATTGACAACAACCGTTGTGGTGGACATTAGCCAACTATTCCCGAGAGGTGCTAAGGACTCAACACTTACTTTATAACACCATTAAAATTAATGAAACGAGTCGATGTTGTACGTGATTAATGAAAATATACATTTTGAAACATTTATTTTGTTGCATTAGCTTTGCTGAAGTATGTAAGGGATTTTCCGTTTACCCTGGTACCGTTCATCTCGAAGATTACACTTTACAGGAGAGATGCCAAATACAGTTTTATATACTGTGAATGAGTCACTTTAGCCGAAGAATCTCATGCGTAATTTAATTTTTCAGTGACTGCCAGTGGTCCTTAGTTACTACTACTAAAGCTAGTTCTTATTTTATAGACTTTTTAGTGGTTAATAGTAAATATGTTCATAATGATAATATGATTTTATAAAGTTCTATTATTAGTAACTGTTTTGTTTGTTTGGTTTCTATGATAGAAAGTCATTTCGTGAAAGAACAACTCATCTTGTAGCTGATTTAGATAGCAGTCGATCTAATTCACAGAAAATAGCAGCATCTAAACAATATTGAATGTATCAAGATTCCATATTATGATTCCACACGACCGATGATACGCGAATTTATGCCCAAACATCAATATCGGTTTCAGCCCCGTTTACACGAATAATTATGCCGAGGCGTAATACTGCGTAACTGCCGGCGTCACCGTTCACCGCAACCTATATTTATATGAGTAATAACATATATTACATCCGTAATATCCTTAGTCAATATAGGGACCACAGGGTAATTAGGATCACGCACGCTTTTTGGGCACTTGGCGGTTGTTTGTATACAAAAATAGGATACGGAGATGTTGTCTTCGATAATGTATTTGAAAAGACGCTGGGATTTGAAGAGAATGAGGCACAGGTTGCGGAGACAATATGTATGTGGCTGCTGATATCCTTTTAAATTATAACGAAAACCATCGTAAGACCTGTCGCTCTGTACAAATCAAAAAGTTGGATGTTAAAGTGGGTGGTTAATAGTAAACTTCACGTGGCTAAAATGAGAATGCTACAATGGATGTGCGGAGTAACAAGAATGGATAAAGTGAGTTATATATTGAAGGAAGTTTAAAAGTAGCATTAGTGGCAGAAAGATTGAGAGGTAACAGATTCGCATAGCGAAGAGGACTGACGGCCGTTGGGGAAGAAAGGTCCTCGAGTGGCGACCACGTACCGGGAAACGCAGCGTTGGTAGGCCTCCCACAAGTTGGACTGACGATCTAGTAAGGGTCGCGGGAAGCCGCTGGATGCGGGCAGCGCAGGACCGACCGGTTTGGAGATCCTTGGGGGAGGCTTGCTATACAAGACGCAAGTACGGTCCTGCGTGGAGTATTGCTCGCACCTGTGGGATGGCTCTGCCAAGTACTTACTCGATGCTTTGGATAGGTTGCAGCGTCGCGCGGCCCGCATCATCGGCGACGAAGAGGTGACTAAACACCTTGAGCCTCTCCAATTGCGTCGCAATGTTGCGTCATTGAGCGCTTTCTACCGTCTGTACCACGGCGAGTGCTCTGAGGAACTTTTTTCCCTAATCCCACCATCTCCCTTCCTTTTGAGGACTACGCGTGCTGGTCTACGTTGTCACCGACAAACTGTGGCTACCATTCCAACGCGAACTAAGAAATTTGGCAACTCGTTTTGTAAAGGACGAACACGCAAAATATGCTAAGACATTTATTTCCACTATATTTCTAGACAATCTAAGTAGCAATGACAAAAGTCAAAAATATAAAAAGAACAATAATATAAAATACAAAAATGTATCAAAAAGCTGCTAGCCAGTGTCTGTCGCCAACACGTTTCTTTGTCGCACAATCAAGAAATGGAATTCACTGCCAGCACACGTGTTCCCTCCTTCCTATAATCCTGGGTCATTCAAAAGAGGCGTGAAGAAGCACCTTGCAGGTCAGCAAGGCGTGGGTGGCTAGCGCGGCAGTTTATCTCTCGCGCTAGCTGTCTTCGCATTTGGACTCTACTTCTGCTTACCATCAGGTGGAATAGAGTCATTTGCTTGATCTTTTTATAAAAAAAAAAAAAAAAAAAAAAAAAAAATAAGGCCTATGTCCAACAGTGGGCGTCTCTTGGCTGAAATGATGATGATGATAAGATTCGCATGGTATGATCAAGCATGTTAAGAAGAGATGATCAGCGTCCATAGTGTTGCAGAAGGGCGAACCAGGAGCAGGGTCTGGGAGTCGTGATCCAGATATTGGTTTAAGGGCATCTTATGTAGGATGGATTTGTAGTGACCTCCACTATACTGGCTTCTTTCTCACTTTTCCCAGCAATTTTTGATACGATTCCGCGAGAACTGCTTTAGATACGGTACAGAACTTGTTAGTTGCTCTTATTATTAGAAACTTTGTTGGCAATCTGTAGTGTTTACTGTGTTTAATCCGTATGTACAATTGTATTGCTGTGTAATAAAGAAAATAAAATAAAAAAATAAATAATACTTATACACTTTCAAGATCGAGGTCTTCTAATGTATAGAGAGATTTAGCTACTATACCCCTCGCGCCCACCTCCACTGTATACAAACCAACGATACTAATTAGACTCATCAAATCACTGATATCAAAACTATCTAATTCTCGCCACTTAACAAAATGTCCATACCCTTACGTGTATTAAGCTCAACAACTTATATTGCGGAAACTACACCATTCTCAGGTAATTTATTCGCTGTTTTAGCTTTGCATGCTACAGTAAAATCCTTTTTATTGTACACTATTTCACCTGTTGCTGTGTCGTCAATGGAGTCGACACGCAAAATTAGGTATTCGGCTAAAACACAACGGATTTTTTTGGGCCTCTTAGTTTTTTTAACTGTGCAGGAAAATTATTGGCCGTTATCGTAACTGATGGTAAGTAATAGGTAAGTAATGATTAGAGAGAAGATGTAATCGAGCTTTATCCGAAACTCTCAACTACTGAGGAAATGGTTATTCTAAAATTAAAAAATAATGCTGAGAAGAAAATAATGCTATACAGACTTTGTAACTAGTAGGACTTAAGATGTACAAACTTGTACTTCCCTATGGATCGGAAGCCCCGTTCTCTCTTTGGGTTTTATTCCGGTGTCCTGTTTATCCGAAGGTGGCTAAGCTGTTGGATTTCCAACATTTTTATATTAATATTATTAGCCAATTCAAAAAAAGAAAATTATATTTCTGCTTTTGATGTTGAAGAAAGGTAGACAAATGTACCATTAAGAAATCGTTTTCTAGAATAATATATTTTTATATTATTAAGAAATAGCATTTTTGGTACATGCAATCATCATCAGCCAAGAGACGCCCACTGATGGACATAGGCCCCCATCAAGGATCTTAAACTAGATCGATCCTGCGATGGAGAGACGATCTGGTAAAGGTCGCGGGAAGCCGCTGGATGCGGGTGCGCACATGCAATGCTTTACTATAATTTTTGGTGCACTTAATTCTTAGGTTGGATTGTATTCATAGTTTGTAAGAATAGAAGAATACAAGTAAAAATTACTTTTATTAATGGCGGGTTTCAATAACATACCTATCTATCGATCGCTTCCTTTAATAACGTTATAATTTTGACGAAATTTTGAAGCTTAGTAAGCATAAAATATTTTTAGAAAAAAAAATACGAAAACCGACTTCAAGACGTACAAATTTAAACTAAAAAGTAAGAAATAAATAATATTTTTATTAAGTAGTTGAATAGAGCGTCATAGAAAACCAAGGAATGTATTGATAATATTTATAATTCTTTATTTATAATTCATACTCTGATATACTTGGAGCCGGTGCGGTGAACATAAATACAAAAAAAACAACATACAGTCGAATAGAGAACCTCCTCCTTTTTTGAAGTCGGTTAAAAAGTGGAGAAAGATAAAAAATGAAATTAAAAGAAATGAAGTAAAACGAAACGAAACAAAAATCTCTTTAGTTAAATGGACTTTGCTAAGTACTTTTGTAAGTAAGTGATTGAAACCCAACATAAATCAGTAAACTTTTCCTTTACATATTATATGCTACAACGAATTTTGTCACATATTATTTTACTACTATATGTAGTTAAAAACGCATTCTATAAACATAAACTAGAAAAAATGTTGGCCTTCTTTCACAGATTGCTGGAATGTCCAAAGGGGCGCAAGAAAAGGGGATATTGTATAGAAACCGGCTTATGAAAAGGAAGGCAAGACATTAATTTATAGTAGTTTATCCGGAAAAACTAGACAGTCTTTCTTATATCTTTACTATTTACGTAGGTACTCTTAATATAATAAATAGCAAAAGACGTAAAAAAGCAATTTATTTTATTATATTTTTTATGCTTTAAAATGGAAAATAATACTTTTCAAAACATACTCTCTTTTCAAATTACAAGATCATGCGAGGAATATTGAAATCCGACGTCGTACAAAGGTGAGGGACATATGAAAAGCCATTATCTGTGTAACATGGAACCGGGCCGGAGGCCTATGCTCAGCAGTACGCCGATAAAGCCAGCTTGTCGCAAAAATGGTATCATTGAACTTTAAAATGCTTTCTTTTTGCATTGTGTAATGAACTACTAAGTCCTTACCTAGTAATAATCGTCAATAAATTATCTAGGTTCGTTCAAATTTTACTAGGTGGTAGACCCATATGTAGGGTCGCCTGGGTAGGTACGACCGCCTTTCTTATTTCTGCCGTGAAGCAGTTCGCTGTGTTTCGGATTGAAGGGAAAGGTAGCCAGTGTAATTACTGGGCATGGAAGGCATATCATCTTAGTCCCCAGGATGGCAACGAACTTGCAGTGATAAGCGATTTACCCTTAATATTGCAAGTGTCTATAGGTGACGGTCCCACTTAACACCAGGTGGGCCGCAAGCTTGTTTGCCATCTGTTCAAACAAAAAAAAACTATAATTGGGTAGATCATTCGGCGCTGCACATTGTTGTTGTATTAAGATGTAAACATAATTATACAGAAAGCACAGGTTCTAGCTCTGTGGCATAATGTTAGCTATTCAATATAGAGGTTTCTGTAGTAAATTACGGATTTCCTGGACTCCAAAGATATTTCGTTTAAGGCGTCTTGTTTCCTGCGAGAACATCTTGTTAGGAAGGCCAAGTCGTCTTTATAGACGACATGTTATTAAATATAAACAGTGAAGTTGACGGCTGTTTTTGATTACGAAACCAAGAACGCAAAATTATTTTAGAGAAATTAAAAAATACAGGGCGTGTCTTAAATTCGTATCTCATTCGTATTACAAGAAAAATTTGGATAATCAGTGCAATCTTTCAAATCGATATCCTCACGTAACAAGGTAGTAACATTACTTTAGTAAAATTTTCGAAATAAAAAAATCTAGTACTTGTATTTGCGTTAACGTTAGGTTCAAAATAAAACTAATTTATGTAAATTTATTTCCTAAAAATAAATGCACATGTTAATTTTTCAGCGAACCTAATTAATACAACAAAACTCACTTTATGGGTTAAGGTTAACACACACATATCAGCTTGGAAAGGGAACGGAACCGTATCGCCTTTCGCGTCGCCGTCCAACTACGTAACAGAAGGATCATCTACATCAACTCGGCTACGGTGAGGCTACACCGCGCTTACGGCTCCTCGCCCGCTCGCCGAACGCTGATCGACGGCTAAGTGGTATGACTTCAATCAGTTTGTATTGGAGAGTAAAATTGAAGTTCCACATAATAACATACAAAAATATTTTAAGACCTGTCTTCATACTAAGCCCGTTGAAAATTTTGTCTAGCACCCCTTTTGCTACGCCGTAGCCCTGGCTACGGAAAGACGTAAGCGCGTCGACGATAAGCGATCAGCGGGTGGACACCAGGGCGTTCGGCGTGGGCACTACTAGTTGACCACTCACCGCACGGCCGTTGGTAAGCTTGTCCCGCGGCGAGGCGGTGTCGTTACGTTGCTGATTGGTGTGCGTGACAGTATAATAATAATAATAATCAAGAGTCAGATGCAGAAGGCAGTACTTCTAGACACGGCCCGTATAGTGAGGAAGTTCCTGTCTCTGGATCCTTGACCACCAGTAGCCGGAACCCTGACTTATGCTTAAGTAAAATATAAGTACAGATATAATGGGACAAACAATTTGTGTCGCACCCTTGAGAGAATCTGGTGTCTATACTAGGCTTGCACCTGTATGACAGATCACAGTATAGTTTCATAAAATACTAAACGACTCGAGTTAAGGCGAGGCTGATCCGTTTCCGAACGTTTATAATGTGCTATGACCTAGAAAACGCGGGACTCGAACCTGCATCTTCCACAATCCGGGCGGATTGTGGAAGATGCGGGTTCGAGTCCCGCCTGAGGCATGTCGATTTTTTTCAGTGCATTTTTCTAGTATTAATATTTACGCGTTTGTAAACGCAAAAGTAAAATTATTCCATAATGCTAGGACTTTTATTCTGAATATTTAATGAAATGTACTTAAAAAATATAATATTCAGTTGAACTAAAATAAAATATACGAAAAATATCATTAGCAATATATTCTAAGCAGAAATGCTTCAGATGAAAAAACACATGACAGACGCAAATAAAGTTACAAGAAGGAATGACAAATCCTTTTTCTTTTTGTTTACTCAAGGACTGGAAGGAAGGAAACAATAATATTACTTATGTAATATTTGTGTACCTGTATTTCTTATTACATTTACAAAATAAACAACAGTGTCTGATCGTCAAATAATCTATGTCCGCCTATTTGCTTTCTGATTTTTTTTTTATTATTATTTTATTATGTGGCATTAAAAATACATACAACCCTAAATTTTTACTTTTTTTTTATCACCAACCCCTATTTTTTTATAGCCATTTTAGTAATTTAATCATTTTTGTAATGCAAAATAACGTTTACCGGGTCAGCTAGTATTTTTATATTATAATATCATTGACATACAAAATTGTATACTATTCGTAAACTGTTATCATACATTACCGCACAAGATACCAAATTCCATTTCGAACATACGAAACTTAGTCGTTTATTGATTATCGTATTATCGTTAGTGGTGTTTAGAATCTCAATGAATGGGTATTTTGTTGTAACATAAAAAGGATACGAAGGAATATAGATTAACTTTAATTTGGAAGAACTTCTTACAAATTATTATATTTTTATTTGATGGATATACGCACCAAAGAGTTTAGATTATTACCTTCTTGAGTGGTTCGTGTGAAAATAATGAATGTTCCTAAAAATTTGTGAGAAAAAACAAATATTCCGTCACAAGTATTTCAAAAAAAGGTCAGTTTAAAAAAAACATAAACAGAGGCACGCTGATTGATCCATTGAGTATTGATCTATTTTACTAAAGCTTCTTATTTCTAGGCGCCAAACGTCCATTGTATTTGCGTGACAAAGTTGTGGTACTTTCTTATAATTTGCCTATTGAATTTTAGATCAGATTGTAACTTAAACTTACTTAAAAAAGTACACTGAAAATAATCGACCTGCCCCAGGCGGGAATCGAACCCAGCATCCTCCGCAATCCGGGCGGCTGCGTTAACCACAAGCGTTTAGCGTTTGTAAACGCAAAGAATATTCCATAATACATAGGTCACACTAAAAGTTTCCGGAACTGGCCACTTACGTAAACAATATTTAAAAAGTAATTACAACATTTGAAAACGGAACTCTTTGGCTGTAGAATGCAGTTTGTTTCATCTGACTGTCAATTGTTTTTACATTGTAACGCCATTTTAAAAATTGCGTGTCTACATTAATATGGATTTAACTCGGGAAAACTTTCGTAGTATGATTTTCTACGATTTTAAGTGTAATTTGACAGCTCAACAGAGCACCGCTCGGCTTCAATCTGCTTTTGGCGATTAAGCACCATGCAAGACGATTATATTGCCACCGCTCTCGTGCCGTCGCAGACGCCGTTGGTCGCCCCGCTCGTCGTTGACTTCCGAGTCCGTGGCCTTGTGTGGTATCTCCGCGCCACAGCCCTGCAAACAAGGGCTCAATTCCTATCTTGCCCTACGAATTGCACGTTCGAAAACCTGTTGAACGCTATTGAATCTGCAATCCAAGTGGCAGAATTCATATCAGGGAAAAATTATATACAGAAAAGTAACTACCATGGACACCAAAGAAGAGGAACTATCGACTATCTACGAACTTATTAATACATTCCCAAACATCTTTACCTTACACGCTTATGTATTTACCCAAATAATGACCAAACTCATGACTAAATATCAAAGACTATTATACCACCTTTTCCTATTAAGACACCTCATTACTATCCGACGGGTACGATGATATAATAATCTCCCACCTGTATCATCCCAACTTGTTTAATGCTCAGAAAGGTAATTTATTACTAACGTTAATACCAGGATGAGGTAAAAGGTCCTTGCGTTTAATAGGTGCGAGGAGAAAATATCAGATGAATACCGAAAGTTCTTTAGCCATTACGTAGATATTACGGTCTAACGTTTGAAAATAGAACTCAAAGTAGATTAGTGCAAACTAATTTAAACTTTTATCAGAATTGAACTGCGACGAACGAATATAAATGAAAAGATTAACTATATAATCGTGTAAATATAATAATCGCTGTCTCAGAATATATTTTATAATTGGTTGCCTACTCGCCGTCGCCGGAATGCTCATATTCTTTCCCTTCTTTATACTATCCTGTTCCATCCCAACACCCCTTCTTACCTCAAAGAACGCTTTAAATATCTACATGACACTCACCCACGTGTACTGAGGTCGTCGGAGACTCTCCGTTTAGCCACCCCTGCTCACTTCTCTAAATTTTACAACAAATCGTTCACTGTGCGAGCTGTTCTATTGTGGAATAAGTTGCCAGTCGAAATTAGACGTGCGCAATCCTTGGGTACATTCGCGAAAATGGTAAAGGAGTTTTATCTGTCACTATAGCTATTAATGTTCTATTTGAAAGTATCCATATTATAATCGTATGTATGTGTATATATTATCTAGCTATATATATTATCTACCTATATATAGTATTTATATATTATATTTAATATAATATCTTTGGTATAATAAAGTATTTGTGTACTTTTTGTGTGTTTGTATTTTTGGTAATAATAATATGTATTTTGTTTATTTTTTGTGTATAGATTGCTACATCGTCATCTTCCCTCACGGTTATGCTCTTTAGTTCCTGTCCATCCTAAGGTTGCCTGGAAGAGATCGCTCTTAGCGATAAGGCCGCCCATTGTACAATTTTATGTAAACATGTTGTGATTATATGTATTACGACGATATGTACAATAAAGTTTATTTCTATTCTATCGATAATATCAACCCGTACTGCTGAATAATTTAGAATGTATCTATCTTGGTTGTTGGCTTTTATTTTTCGTTTATTGAAGGTTTAGTTGTTTTTGGTTTCGATGCCCTTTTTTCAAACCAAACACAGTAAACCAATATAATAAATCAATACGAATATATTTTTAAATTAACGAAGAATGCCTAATTTATAGAATAATAATAATAAGTTGGAATACAGTAATAATAGTAGTAGTAATAATAATAATAGGAGTAAGTGTAGGCGATAGGCTTGTAACCTGTCACTATTTTGAGATACTATACTATGATACTACCAGATATGACTTTATGTGTCATAATAACAGCCTTTATAATTCAACCCACTGGGACACAAGATCTCTCCTTGTCATAAAAGGAGGTTTAGGCAGTAGTCCACCACGCTTGCCCAATGCGGATTGGTGGACGGAGTATAAGGTGATCAATACCCCTTTGCTGATCCATAGTTGCCTTCTACGACACCAATTGGAGGATATGGGGTGATGCTATTCTACTCTGCCGGCATCACGTGGCTGCTTTATGTGTAACCAAATATTACCTCATTTGGGATTATAGATAAACAATACTTACAAAACGTAAACTATTTATTTCTATAAATAAAGATAAAGATAAATAATTGCAAATAAAACAACTTCAATTGATCAAGGTGTACAGACAAAGTAAACATATTGACCCCAAATTAATTTAGTAAAATGGCAAATTATTAAGATTATAATTGAAAATAAAAAACGGTCTATTACAAAGAAGTCCCGCCAGAGGCATGAATGTACCAAACTAATTATACTTATAAGAAGAAAAATAATCAACCATGATTTTTCTTTTAATCTTTTAATTTTAATGTATTTGAATTTTAGGGAAACAAAAAATAGATTTCTAGAAAACGTACCTATTTTCCTTAAAAACTTCTAAGATTCTTATTTTTTTTTCACGTACACACCAATTATCTAGCCCAAAGTAAGTATCATTAAGAACTTGTTGTAGATACTAGATAACGGACAATATATCAGAAATATCAGCTATACTGACCACTCCACGACGATGGCGTCGATAAAGTACTTATTGTTTAAATAAATAAAATAGTAGATACACCAACAAAGTTTCCACTGATAGATTTGTTCACATATCAACTGTATGAAAAATGAATCCCATAATCCAACAAAATTTTACATCTTGGACACCAAATTTCGCTGTCTCTGTCCATAAGCATTTCATTTTCTACAATAAATGTGATTAGAATTACGACACTCGTAACAAATACTGAATAAGTCGCTCATTAAACCAGTCAACGATTTTCATTTGCAGAAGTGAAATTAAAGTTACGGCGCAGCAGGATTGAAAATCTGTCGCGACGCTGACAAATGGTTTTATCGGGTTTTCCTGAACTAAGTATCCTACGGAGTGATTAGAACAACATTCTGTCAAAATATTAAAGAGTACCTATAGACACACAATATTTTTTGTTGTTCGAGTATACATATAGTGCATTTTTTTGTCTCACCCATTTATTCCAAACATGAGCGTTACTTTGTTTTTCTAAACGCTCCTGAGGTAAAAAACTAGGATACTGCAGTGGAGTCCCTGTACTCCCATCAGTTTCTGCTTTTACAGACTTACTAGCTGACGCGGCAAACGTTATTTTGCCTTACAAAAATGATTAAATTACTAAAATAGCTATAAAAAAATAGGGGTTGGTGATAAAAAAGTAAAAATTTAGGGTTGTATGTATTTTTTAATGCCACATAATAAAATAATAAAAACAAGAAATTGTGTCCAAAAATTAAAAAAAAAATTAAGTGTGAACAACCCTTATCACTTAGGGGTATGAAAAATAAATAGTAGCTGATTCGCAAACCTACTGAATACGCATACAGAGTTTCATGAAAATCGGTCAAGCCGTTTCGGAGGAGTACGGGAACGAACATTGTGACACGAGAATTTTATATATAGGATTATTCATTTGACTGACGTTCTGTTAATTATGATTGGGGTGAGCGTAATGTATTTTCTTCTTTTATCGTGCTTTTCAGCCATATCAACATTTACACACTACTTTGGCATATCGTATTTAACACAGTCTTTCCATTTTTTCATCAGTCTTCCACTCCTTCTATTCACATTAAGTCTCCCTTCATCTATAAATATACTAAAGGAGATTTGACTGGAAGTTTTAGTTTTTCCTTGGTCATACTATTATTTGTGGGTTAAATACCGTCCACGACTGACCTTAGATAGATGGTGTTGCGTCAGGTCCTAAGGTCAGGTCAGAATTCTCTTTTACCGAATATTAAACACAATAACAAAGTTTAAATCAAAAACGCTGTTTGGACAACAGCGCAACTTGTCTATGACACATTACACGAGTCAACTCGATTGTATCTAATTGAGATAACTATGAGAAGATGAATTTATTAGGTATACCAAGTGCCTTTACTAACGCTGTTAAGACCTTGGGCGGACACTCGAATCAGACGTCGGTGTAGTACAATTGATACTTGCTTCCATATATTTCTCCATTTAGTTTTAATTAAAATTGCCTCGGCTAAAGATATAATTGCCTTTTCACACTGGCGTTTATCCAGCATTGGCGCGGTGTGAACGCCGCGTCAACGCGACGTCCTTCTGCAGCAGTTGAACCTGTGTTTTTATGATCTGAGAATTGAATGCTGTACTAGCGCGGCAAACGGTGTAGAGATCATCTAATCTAAACCTGAACGCCCCTCCATTGTCTTACTCTTACATGCACAATCGGTGAAGAGATGCAACACACTCAAATTAGCTATAGTCATTGGTCATTCAGTTGATTCAGTCGCTGGCTAGACACGAACGTGGCAGCACGCTTCGATCACCCTTAAAAGTACCGTCAGCATCCAGTTTAAAATTCAGTATTAGATTAGACGACCTCTACTAATTGTAAATGACGCTGCAGTAACGCCAGCGTCGCGCGCTCAATTTGCTGCAAAGAAAACGACAAAACAAGGCGACGTGGCGTTTACGGTGCGCTAACGTTCATCAAACACCGACGCTGAACAAACGCTAGTATGAAGGGGCTCTAAATGGACCACGAAACTCGATATTCAATAGATAACTCAACGGCAACCCAAGAGAAGACAAATTACATGAGGAGGTTTTAGACGATATTTGGTGGATCTGTCCGACGTCTTGTCTAAAAACTACTTTGTCAATGTCGAAGAAGACTCTCTTTAATAAATAAAACAGAAACATAGTGAGCATACTCTTGAAATTAAAAATATTTCTCTCCTTCTTATATGTATCTTATCGTGTGTGGTGTTTGACTCATGTGGCAGTTAAAGCATTGTCTAGAGAAGCAGGTGGTTTTAGGCAAAATGGACGGCAGTTTTGCTCAGGGAAGAGTGCGTATAGAATAATTTAACGCAACGAAGAAGGGAATAAGCAGCAGCGTGTATCATGCAGTCCACTCTGCACATAACTGCAGTGTACCCAATGGAAACTGATTGTTTGTGGTCGCAATCCTCAGCAGTGAGGGAACGAGGAAGAAAATTGTGTCCAACCTTAAGTCAGTTATATAAGCTTATTTCAAGCTCCAAATACATTTGTTTGTTAACACTCAGGCTTGGACAGCCATGACCATGACACAAAACGAATATCAAGGATTAAGTTTTAACCATTGAGCCATTCCAGAATGACAAGTGACGGTTGATTTTTGGTCGTCGTGACGTCATGTAACCAATTTATTAAATTTGCAGAAAATTACGATTATAACCAGAATATTCACCAAGAAATTGGTTTTGTGTAATAAGAAATCAATTCATAGCATCACAACAGAAAAAAAGAATAATTTAAGTTACTGAGTAGGTATATTGTTATTTGCTCGGCTATTTAGAAGAAGTTATAATTTTCGTACAAAAAGGCAATTTGATATGTAAATATTGATACATGCGATGTCTACGTTAGTCATAGCACTAGGTATAAAAACACATGAATATTCTTCATAGATTAGCTAAACTGGTGCGTCTCCAACACAATAGACTCCAGTAACAAATGTAGTAATTCATAAATATTCCGTGGAGCGAGCCATGCAGCTCGTATAACGCTTTGTTCTTTCCAAGACACTCGCTTTTTAATGAAATGCACGTCGGGAGTTCCCACTCCCTATAGGGAATGTTTGTGGCACTATTTCAAAAGCAGCATAATATAAGAGGTACGAGTATGATGTATCAAAGTACAGGCCGCGCATTGAGCAGATGAACTGTTCCCCTGTGCGTGTGAGGATATTGACCTACAACTTAATTGGTTCGGTTGTCAAAACATTAGTTAAGTTTTGAAATGCAACCATTCCAAGAAGACCTTGCGTTATTTTTTGACATTTATGCCTTTAGAGCCCAAAAGAGATGCATTCGATCTATTATGTAAGTAAAAACATTAGTATTTCTGTGGTTAAAACAGATAGTAGCAAACCATACTTTCAAAAGGTTTATATTTAGACGCTCCCTTTGCTATACATTGACGAGTCAATTTTATTTGTTAAAGCCACCATTAGAGATTAAAGAGCAAACGACATTCAAATATGCTATAAATAGTTAAAGGTAAAACGACTTTATTTTAGTTAGTTATAGTTTCCTCAATGTTTTAAAAGTATTAAGTCACGTAAGTATGTACGTATGTACGTCATGTATTTACAACAAGACTGAAACGATTTTTACTGGAAAAAGCATATAACTCTGTAAATGAATTCATTAATGTCAATTTAACTGTTTGACATCTCTATTAATTTATAATATGTATCTGTGATTTATTGTTCATATTTTTATTGACATATTAGCAAGAAGCTTATACTTTTAAGTTTATATAATCAACTTATTTTGATATTTTATTTATGATACTTATAATTTTAAACACGGAGGAGAACGTTATATTACACCAAATATCGTCTGTAATTTTCTTGCACTCATGTTTATACAAATAAACGAATTTGAACTTGAAGTAGGTACTTATGACCTAATACATTCCCATATTGTTCATGGCACATTTATCATACAAGCCAGTCTTTTGTGGCGTTTGTGTGAAACGGCCTTTATGTTGTTTACATGGACCAATAGCAACGCAGCCAAAATTTTCTGTACTTGTTTCTTTAAAAAAATAGACATAGCCTCTTGAGTGGAGTGTAGTGCTCTAACCTTATAATAACAAAGGTAAATAGATAAAACAGTATCTGTGAGAAAGGTTAGTTTGTACGTTAATGCAGAATTTTTTAAGAAAAAGATTTTTTTCATGCAACTAGATGACAAACAAGCTGACGGCCCACCAGGTGGTAAGTACGCCTATAGACACCTGGAAAAAATCACTTTGCTAGTGCGTTGTCATCCTGAGGCATAATGTGAAATGCCTTTAAATTTTTATTAGATTGTGGCCAGTAGCCACAAACATGAATTTGGCAACTCATAATATTACTATATACCATAGAAATCACTGCCAACAAACGTGTTTCCTTCTTACAAGAAAAGCGACCACGCGTGCGAAGTTGAGGATCGAAGCAATTAAAAGTCGTTTTCTCACAAAAAATATTGTAAAGCTGACAATAATATATACAAATAGAACATTTCAAATAAAGAAAGCGGGACAATTAATAAGTTAATTAAATTTATGAACTTCCTTGGCCCTTCTTTATTTTCCCAGGAGCACGGCCGTGTCAACCTTTATCATAATAATTCAAATATTTATTTTTCTTCTTGTCTTATTGAACAAGCAGGTTTTTGTTTAGTAAAAAAAGAAAAATTATATTAGAAACTCATTTTATACATTTATTCACTACTAGCTTTTGTCCGCGTGGAATAGTTACTTTAAGCAGTATTTTATGTTTTTGTGTACTTATTTTGCAAAAAATACACATAAAAACTTGTAGTTTGTATGTGTATTTTTAATTTTTTAAATTAAAATGTATTATAATAAGCCTTTTACAGTAGTAAATGGCTTATTATAATACATTTTTACTATATATCATTTTTTGTTTCTTCATCCTTTGCTAACTTACATGCAACCTTTCATCCCCACGTGGGTCAGTAATTCAAAAACGCTAGAACAAACATTTGTCTATTTCTTATCGCGTGCTATTTAAAAAATTATGGTTTTATCTTTGGTAATGAGGATACCAATAAAAAATTTCATCTCTTATTTCTACCCCTTCATTCCCTTTTTTACAAAAAGGTAGCTTTTATTCTATTTCGAGGTTTAGTCTATTTTTGTACCAATTTTTGTTAAAGTCGGTTCAGGTATTAGGCGTAAAAGCGATTAAGTTAAAAAGTCACGTTCACCATTTTGGATCAAAAATGGATGCTGTATTCGGAATCACGATCCCCGAAAACTACAAATATAATACCCATATTGATATCAAGTTTAAAATTCGCGTCCGCTATATGATATCCATATTAATATTAAGTTAACATATCGATTTTATATTAAAAAATCGCATCTGCCATCTTGGATACCGACATAGGTGATGTATTTGGAATCAGGACACCATAAAACCTCGAAAATGATACCCATATTCCTATTAAGTTAAAAAGTCACGTCCTCCATCTTGGATCTCAAAATCGATGTTTTATTTGGAGTCCGAACCCCCAAAAACCGCGAAATCGATACCCATATCGACATGAAGTATGTTAAAAAATTGCGTCCGCCATCTTGGATCTCAAAATGGATGGTGTATTGGGAATCGGCACCTTCGAAAACCACGAAAGTTATACCCATATCGATTTTGTAGCCGTTTGGGAAAAACTTTACAGCTCATTTTACGAAAAAAACCTGGACTGGAAATAGTTATTTATTATACAAGAGTGGAAAGTTCCTTTTTAACCGCGTGCTCGATTTGGATGACCGAGCAAGCGAAGGATTCTAAAGTTGAATCACGAGCGCAGCGAGTGATTCTAAATTAGAATCCTGAGCGTCAGCGAGGGAAACAAACGAGCACAAGGTGAAAAATCTTTCCACTCGAGTGCAATACGTAACTTTTCATCCCACCTCAGCGAGGAAATGACAAAATGAAAAAGAATTTTTTCACAATTTAAAAAGTTCTAATCATAAATTTGGCACCATAGAGGTTACATTAAATAGGTTTAATGACGTTTTGAATTTACAATTATATTGAGTACTCATTATATGTGATGTTCTAAATTCAAATCTACTTTGCCACTCAAGCGAATAAAATAGAATTTTCCAGCCAGATTTCGAAGCGCAAAATTACACTTTCTGAGGTGGTGGGATGAAAAAGTTATTTATATAACTCCACATTACGAAGAATCCTTTAAGAGAATGATAAACAACATTCGACTATTTGATCGAATGTTGTACTTCAAAAAAGGATAGTTTACTACATTTTAACCTAATATAAGGCTTATCGTTGGATTTATTGCACAATTAGTTGTAATAAAAATCGGTGATGAAAAAACATATATAAAAAAATGTTATCGGACATTAAGGTTACTTTTTGTTTTTGGTAGATTAGGTTTAGATCGATAAATTTATTACTACAAAAAAGTGTTAGTTCGTAAAGGTATTAATTGTTATTGATTTAAAAGTAATTAATACAGTTTAAACAAACACGCTAACGTTATATGAAGAATGAATAACGAATATTACGCTCATGAAAGTACCACAGTAAAGTCACTGATTTCAATATGGAGTACGACCCACCAGTGCTTAACAAGTCCTAGTTTTTTCCAGTCTCCATTGTTATCGGCCTTTTCATCTCAACTCCAGTATTATTATCGACGTTGTCAACATCCGCTATAAATCTGAATATTTTTTAAATAAAAAACTCTAAAAGATTTCTCTTGTTTTTATGTTTTCTACTGTGGAAGAAACGCGTTTTACATTTGCGGTTAGATTTTGAAGTGGTATCAAAAACGATTCGTTAGGTACGTACGATTCGTAAGGAAAATAAACGATAATTGCAATAACTGGATAACGGTGCTCGTAGAGCAAACAATCGATAGACACTTTTTTCTAGAATTTCACGATCTACAAACTTTTCCTCGACCATTTTCCGGTAGCTCTCACCGTTTCAGAGAAATACGTAAAAAAATATGTGAAAATGTGGGACCTTTGACCTGGGACAAAAAACAAAGCACAAGTGGAATCCATGGGGACTTTTGACATAACATTTGTAATGTCATACAGAGACTTGTACAAAAATACGGCTTGTTGGGAATTAAATTAAATTCAGAACTTTTTGTCTGTTTATAATGCACAACACAACATTGATATTAATTATATAGGTGTAGAATACTACTTTTACCTCCTAATTCTTGACATTTTTAAAATAATGTTTCATCCATTTTTCTTTATAATGCACAAACCCAGAATTGTAGTTTAGTCTGAGAGACACTTCTATCTTCATTTTTAATCAGTACTATACACCATAAAAAATTAAGAGATTAGGTTTTTTATTCGAAAGGTATAAAATAAATAAAATGTACAAAAACACGACTCGTGTTTTTCATACAGCGCAAGCACTTACGAGGAAGTTATTCCGTTATTTCCTTATTAGTAAGTAAACAAGTTCAAATTAAGGCATCAATATAAATTATGTAATGTAAATTTATTAGTTTTCATCAACTCCTTTGACGAAAACTAATAAATTTACATTTCATAATTAATATTCGGCCTTCAAATCTTAAACTGAACTGTAAATGACATGAACGTTGATTAAATTATATGTAATTTAATATCGTTCCCATATTCCAATAAGTTCTAATTATTAAAGATGCCATAGATATTTAACCGCCTAGTAATTTGCTTATCGAAATTTTCTATAAAAGGTTACAAAATATTTAATTTGTTTGTTTATTTAGGACTGCCACATGATACATATTCCACGAAATTATTATTATTTTATTATTAGCAGGGTAGCAAATGTAATTGCTGGGCATGGAAGGTATATGGGTGAATTTCCCGGGACCAAAAATTGCGTGGCATCGATGAAATTGGTATTAAAAAACAAAGCTATAACGTTCTTATTTTTTTTCTAGATAAATGAAATAGTTATCTATGTGGGGCACTAAATATTTTAATAATAGGAATAATAGGTACTTCAAAAAAAATTATTAAACCTCGAAATCTTTCATTGCCGTGTTTGTCCACACGTCACCTTGATGTATATTATACCTCATTGCTAAAAATCTATTGATTATTTATATTGAAACTTAGTTTTATTTGATGCGTGAATAGTTAAAGTATTGTTACGGAATACATTTATTCAAATTATGAAACAATACAACGAATGGTTATTCTAAATGCATTTGTCCCAGAACAAACTTTCATCGCCATGTCCTAAACATTTTTAAGAATATTGTTTTATCTAACAACTTGCGGCCCCCTCCTTGTGCGCTAAGCGTTGCATATTAGTGTCGCCTAAGTACTCGACGTGGAAGGACGTACACTCGTGCATGCGTTTTTGCGCTATAAATAAAAGTATTCCATTTTTTATGTTGTCGTCATTTTTTCTTTCATCGCCGTGGATAGGTATAACTTCTATATGAATAAGTTTGTCCTCATGATTGAGTTTTCAATAGAATGCCATTTCTCATATGTTTATTTGTGAAGTGTTTATTACCTCGAATAACTAATAGTTTTTTTGTTATTTTATATTTTTGCCTTGTTTTTCATCGCCATGCTTTCATTGCTGTGGTTTCCGTGGCCAAAATTTGCTATGGCAATGAAAAAAAAGACACGGAAATGAAAAAAATTTCATTGCCATGCCTTGTAACACAATTTAGTTTCATTGCCGTGGCCAGGTGTTTCATTTCCGTGGCCAGGTGTTTCATTTCCGTGACTTATGTTTTTATTGCCATGATAAGATAAGGCAAAAAATACATTTTTACCTGTAATACAGGTAGTGCCGAGTATTGACCGCAACAATATACATATATGAAAATAAACTCAAAATACCGTTTTCTAAATTGAAATTATACGCCTCTGCCCCACATACAATGTTGATAAAAATATATAACCATATCCCAAAAAAAAATTATAAATACCGAAAAATTAATCAGTTTTGTGAATCATCAAAACAGTTTTTAATTACAAAAAGTTATAATGGCATTATAGAATTTTTTGATAACGAAACTAAATACTAAATACTGGTTTTTTTCCTGCAGCTGCGCTTGCGTAGGTCGGTGTAAGGGATAACCTATATTTCTTAAAGTCTAATCCATGTATATTCCAAATTTTATCAAAATAGGTTCGGTGATTTAAGCGTGAAAGCATAACAGACAGATAGAAGGAGTTACTTTCAAAATGATGACGATAATACTCAAGTTAGTACATATATAAAACTAACTTGTGCCCGCGTGCTAGACTTCTTCCACGTGGAATAGTTACTTTGGGTAGCATTTTTATTTTTTTGGGCACTTATTTTGCAAAAGATACACATACAAACTGCTGTGCATTACTGTAAATAGATTATTTTAATACATTTTTACAAACTACCTTTTTTGTTTTTCCATCCTTTGCTAACTTTCATGCGACCTTCCATCCCCTATTTCATCCCCACATGGGTCAATATTTCAAAAAACGCTAAAACAAATATCTGCATATTTTCATGGTCTTATCTTTGGTAATGAGGAATCTCATAAAAATATTTAATCTCTTATTTCAACCCCTTCATTCCCTTTTTTACAAAAAAGTAGCTTTTATTCAATTTCGAGGTTTAGTCTATTTTTGTACCAAATTTCATCAGAGTCGGTTCAGGAGTATGGCGTAAAAGCGATTAAGTTAATAAGTCGCGTCCAACATCTTGCATCTCAAAATGGATGTTGTGTTCGGAATCAGGAACCCGAAAACTAAGAAAATGATCGATTTTATATCCAAAAGGCGTATCCGCCATCTTGGATCTCGAAATAAAAGTTGTATTCGGAATCAAGACCGCCGAAAACCTCAAAAATTATACTTATATTGCTTTTAAGTAAAAAGCCACGTCCGCCATCTTAGATCTAAAAATAGATGTTGTATTCGGAGTCAGAACCTCCAAAAACCACCAAAATGATAGCCATATTGATATTAAATTAAAAAGTCGCGTCCGCCATCTTAGTTCTCAGAATGGATGTTGTATTGGGAATCGGGACCCCGAAAAGCATAAAAATAATACCCATTTCGATTTTATATTAAAAAGTCGCAACCGCCATCCTAAATCTCGAAATAGATGTCGTATTCGGAATCGGGACCCCCGAAAACCACGAAAATGATACCCATATTGACGTTTTGTCAAAAAGTCGCGTCCGCCATCTTGGATCTCGAAATAGATGTTTTATTCGTAAACCGGACCCACAAAAACCACGAAAACGATACCAATATTGACATTATGTTAAAAAGTCGCGTCCGCCATCTTGGGTCTCAAAATGGATGTTGTATTGGGAATCGGGACCCCCGAATACCATAAAAATGATACCTTTATCGATCTTATATTTAAAAGTCGCAACCGCCATCTTGGATCTCGAAATAGATTTCGTATTCGGAATCGGGTCCCCCGAAAATCACGAAAATGATACCCATATTGACATTTTGTCAAAAAGTTGCGTCCGCCATCTTAGATCTCGAAATAGATGCTTTTTTCGTAATCCAAACCCACAGAAACCACGAAAACGATACCAATATTGACATTGTTTAAAAGTCGCGCCCGCCATCTTGGATCTCAAATGGGTGTTGTATTGGGAATCGGGACCCCCAAAAACTATTAAAATTATACCCATATCGATCTTATATTAAAAAGTCTCAACCGTCATCTTGGATCTCGAAATAGATGTTTTATTCGTATTCCGGACCCACAATAACCACGAAACCGATACCCATATTGACAATGTTTAGTGTGTGGTGTCTTAGACGTGAATGTGTGACTTTGTTTGGATTTCCTTACGAGCTTTCATCCCCTATTTCATCCCCACATGGGTAAATATATCAAAAACGCTAGAACAAATATTTATTTATTTCTTATCAAGTGCCTACATGCAAAGTTTCATGGTTTCGTCTTTAACAATGACGAATTCCATACAAACTTTCATTCCCCATTTCACCCCCTAACAGGTCAAAATTTCAAAAATTTTTGATCAAATATTCATTTTTTTCATAAGAAGTGCCTAAATTCAAAGTTTTATGGTTCTATCGTCAAAAATGACGAACTGCCATACAAACTTTCATCCCTTATTTCAACACCTTCAAGCCTTTTTTTTTTGCAAAATAAAAGAAGTGCCTAAATTCAAAGTTTTATGGTTCTATCTTCAAAAATACGAACTGCCATACAAACTTTCATCCCCTATTTCAACTCCTTCAAGCCTTTTTTTAGCAAAGTAGCCTATGTTCTTCCCCGAGCTCTAGTCTATATGTGTAACAAATTTCATCAAAATCGGTTCAGTGGTTTAGATGTAAAAGCTATAATATTAGTAGGGATTTTATGTTGAATATAGATTTTCATTTCCGTGGATGCGTTCATTCCCGTGGCATAGTTCTTTCATTGCCGTGGAGGCTTGTTTCATTGCCGATCACGCATGTTTCATCGCCGTGGCACGAAATTTTTAATCTTGTATATCTCGTTTGTTTTTTATGTTATCTGCTAGATATTGAGCAAGAATACATACATTATCAAAAACTTTAAAACCCGCGATTTAGTTTTTAAAAAAACTTTAAGATAAAAAAGTCCACGGAAATGAGAATTTTTTTGGACCTGTTGAAATTCACCCATATAGTCTAGTCCCTAGCATGGCAACGCACTTGCAGTGTTGAGCACAGACTAGTTAGAGGTGTTGAGTGATATACCATTAATATTACAAGTGTCTTTAGGCGATGGTAGCCACTTAATACCAAGTGGGTCGCAAGCTTGTTTGCCATCTCATAGTATATAAAAAAAAAACAATAATGGAATAGCGATAGAATTTGATAGGTGTGATAGCTAGCCAGGCTGGTTTGTTCTACTACAGATCGCGTTTACATCTTTTTGTAAACGCATTAAATGGTCATGTAAAATTTAAATAAACACTTTTTCACTTTAGGTATAGACAGCCCCGTATGCAGAGAATAGAGGCAGATGAAACAGGAGCCACTCAACACATAGGAATATTACACCTTGGTCGCTATCTGGGCCATCCAAGTGGACTCCAGGATGTCTTCAGAGAAGTCTAGGCCTCGCTGGAAGAATTGAGATGGCTGGAGTGATCGAGCATCTTACTCTCTGACGCACAACAGGAGTCGTCGAGACGCGGAAACTTGCGGCGGACCGTACGAAGAAGCGAAGTCATACTTTGAACCAAATTGAAATCTGAACAAATGTGTACCCTACAGGCAATCTAAATTTAGAAACACACTACGTCTTCTATTGTCTCTCGTTCCATCAGAAGCATCGGTTTCACACAAAACTTCAACTTTAACTCAGCTCTCTAGATTGAATGTGGTGGATGAAACACAGAGCTGTTTATAGAGAGAAAATAAGCACTTTCCTACGCTATCGTCTCTGTGAACGAAGCCTTAAGCGAGTAGGATAAACGTCCCCGGAGATATATGTCAGCGTTTCCACCTTTTTATGGCTGTACACAAGCGGTCAGAAGCTCCAAAGTGTGTCTCGACTTTAAAGAAATGTTTCCTTTCATGCCATTTCCTCAGCTAGGGGCAACGCACGAGGCACTGTCATAACACTCGACTTACAACTACTTTCTTTTAAAATCACTGTCGCTAGTTCTTAGTTTGTATTAAGCAAAGTGAGCTTTTACAATTTCTTTTAAAAAGAACCTTTAAAATTTTGAGACTCAAAATGTACCTTACCACCTTTCTTTTTTCAATTAAAATAAAAATGCTTTTTTAAAAATCTTACTAGGTAACCTAAATCATTTCAGATTAATAATTTAAAGTTCCGAAATAAGCAGTTTAAACGGTATCAGTAAAATGTAAATATCTTTATGTTAGCCAAATCTACCTTGGCCTTACCAATTTTAAAAATCGTAATCATAATGATTAATGAATTTTATCTGCGTATACATTGATAAATTGTATAAAGTAATTTAGGGACTGTTTACCTACAATTTTATTGATAACTGGCCAAAATACAACGCTCGTGTGACGCATTTTGTTCCAGGCGAGAATTTGAATGGTTCTCGATAATGGTAAATGGTTCAAGTTGGTCTGAGGGTTCAAGCGTCTTCCGTAGTGTCAAAATTTGACAGATGCGTGGACGACGACATAAATTTCTATAAGGAATTAACTCCCGACGCAAAAAGAGGGGTATTATAGACGTGCCTGTGTACCTGTCTAAAGTATTGTACCTCTTAAACGAATGTACTGATTATGATGCAGTTTTTTTTTGTTTGAAAACTGACTGAATAGTTCTTAGCGTTTATTCATGAAAATCTGTTCAGGCGTTTCAAGGTCATCTGCTCTCTTTAATAATATTTAAGAAATATCATTTAATTAGTAATCTTGGGAATTAGGGTCGGCGAGTAATCGGAAAAGAGTAAAACTAAAAATTTTAAGTGACATATAAAAATATCTAAAAAGTAAAATAAACTCTCCGCCGTTTAACTTTATAACGGAACCTATTAATATTTTTATTAAGGATGAGCGTCGCCGCGACGGGGTACCGCTAAGTAAATAAAATGAAACCAGGATACCAATAAAATAATATTGATAATGATAAAGTGTATTTAATCACGGTTTTCTTTAAATATGATTTTTGTGCCATGCAGATACACATTCACTAGCACATGTTATATCGTCATATATTATTTTTGCTCCTGAGTATAATATACGTCGGTCAATATTATTGCATTTTGACTTATTTTCCATTGATAGTAAGTGATGGAAGGTAAAGGTCATATTGGCGCGTTTCTACCCACCAAATGACACTGGAATCTATCAAACCGGTCAGCGATCAATCATAACTAAAGTGTATGAAGGCGTGCTGTATACCCAAACATATCACGTGTGAATAAACACACCGAAGTAAACTTATTCAGCGTTGATGTGAAAAGAAAATTTAATCGGGTAACGTGATCAATTTTGCCTATAGATCATCAAAAGGTTTACATGAATAGTTACAACGTAACATCCATTATAAAGATTACGCTCAATATTCCACAAATTGGTAGAAGACTACACAAAAAATTCTCTAGTCGATTCGTTGCCAATCTATAAACAGCAGTAATTATAAATCTGTGGGATAATTATTATCACCAGAGATCTAGACAGAGATAGCCGTAGTGGATTTTTGTTTTTAACCACTGCACCACATCATTCAAAACAATAACAAGGCGTTAAATTCGTAAAAGGCGATGGCAATTTTTGCAAGAAAATCTGCATCGTTCCAATTTTTCTCTATAATTTGATTTTTTTGCGTATCAAAATCATGTAATTTTCAGTCAGTTGACTAATAATCTTATGATGGCACAATTTCGTAATGCCATACAAAATCTAAGGAAGAATAATAATTATGTTTTGACAGCTAATAAAAAGTATCTCAACTAACTTGACAGGCTTAACCACTATTGCTAGGCAAACAACTTCAGTGAGCTTACTTTTAACTTCATATAGAATATCGAAGCCGGCGGTAAGAGTTATATTTTTGATCAACTGCTTTTACTGTTGCAGCGCAATGTATTAAACATAAAAGCTGTGTCGAATAATAATTTCAAAATGTATTAATATTGTTCCCAGCTGTTACTTAAATTTTTCTGTGAGCACCGCTGAAGCGCATGAATTGTCCAAAAGCATACATTAAATTGAAATTTTTTAGATTTAATTTTAAATCTTTATTTTAGATTGCAATATTGTTTGGACTAGACGCACCAGGAGCGCGAAATTGTGAGCTAAGATGAGAAATAATATCGGGATTACACTTTTGAACTCATAAGTCTTTAACTGTAACTTTAACTTTAAGAGTGGAACTAGAGGAAAATTAGACACGGTCTCAGAATCATAGTATTACGTCTGTGGCAATACTAAATGGTAGTTTTAGTGATCACATAAATTTATATAGCGTATGTAGAGTAATAATAATTAGATTCGAAGCATTTATTGCTTACTAAGGAAGAAAGGTAGCACGCTTCAAGAATCCTTAACATCTAATAATAATTAACGTATATCTTCATATATGAGGGAAGGTTACCAATATAGAATCGACTTCTAAATTGTATGATCGATATCAGAATCTGCCAATATGCATTCAGGGAAAGAAAACATATTGCGAATAAGAGTACAAAAGAACGTGTTTTACCCAGTTTCTCTTTTTTATTTTTGTTTTAATGAAAATTGGTCCTTTTATTAATTAGATGTTTCGCGCATTGGCCACTCTGCGTATTAGACATTTTTGGACAAGGTTTGAGCGAGAAAGACACTTTTCTAATTATATATTCTGCACCTAAAGGCAATAGAAGATGTATATTTTTTCCGGTGTTCTTTCGAAAAAAGATGATACACAAACAATCGAAGACAAACCGTTTTCGATTATTGACTGAGCAAATCGTGAACATTTTTGACGGTTGATGTTGACGATTTACTGGCGAAGGATTTTGATCCTTCAACAAAAGTTTCATCGAAAATAAAGAAATGCGCCTATCACGGAAACTCCAGGCTTGTGAGGCAGATGTGATTATCTTCGACACTTTTTACGTTGTACCTTTTCATTTCACGATCAAGAGCAAAGATTATTAAAATTTATTGGCGCAAAAGAACTCAATTTTGTTCTGTCGTTATTCTAATCCGGGTCTGTTATAATTGGCGTTATATTATATTAAAGTAATGGGAATAACAATTTTATTTTTGTTTTGATTTATTGAGGTGAGCGTGCGAAATTAAACTGTTATTGTATAGATAGGTACTAATGAAATACGACGTAAAAATTAATGTTATTATTTTTAAACTTTATACGACTCGTGCGTTTACGTTACATACACGTGTAGTTATTTTTTAACACATAACTACAAACTAAAGTTTTTACTTTCTCGTATACGTAGTAGGTAAAGAAGAAGTCTTGTAATCGTCAAAAAATTTGACCTCGAGATTTTGACGGATTTACACGTTTTGGACCTCCCTGAGTCCAAAAATACCGTTTTTGGTATTATGTCTGTGCGTTAGCACGATAACTCGAGTATGCTTTAACTAATTGCAACCAAATTTAACATGTATGTATAACATCAAAATATAAGGTTTCTGTCAACTTTTGAGCCATCGATCACGAAAGTTCAATAACCAAGTGCGCGGCTGGTACTCAGATGGGTGACCAAAATTTAACATGCATGTATGACATCAAAATATAAGGTTTTTATCAACATTTGAGTCATTTTCGGTATACGAGAAAGTCAAGGGGTGACCAATTCCGATTTTTTTAATGTATATTAAGATATGGCAAAGAAGCTTGCGGCCCACCTGGTGTTAAGTGGTTACCATCGCCTATAGACACTTGTAATATTAAGGGTGAATCACTTAACACTGCAAGTGCATGGCCATCCCGGGGACTAAGATGATATGCCATCCATGCCCAGTAATTACACTGGCTACCTTTCCCTTCAATCCGAAACACAGTGAACTGCTTCACTGCAGAAATAAGAAAAGCGGTGGTACCTACCCAGATGACCCTACATATGAGTCTACCACCTAGTGACTGGTATAAGAAGTAGTGACGACCTCGCCAATACAGAGAAACTTAATCAAAGTAAATATGAAGCGACAATCTGCGCCGGGTGGCTGGACAGAATCGACATCCATGTTGATTGGCATGCTATATGAGAGGTCTATGTACACCAACTGATGTAGTCTGGTGATAATGTTTATTGGCATGCTATATTGCGACCAACCCTCACTTGGCCAGCGTGGTTGACTAAGGCCTAATTCGCGCCTAATTTGGGGTAGGCTCGAGCCCCTCGGTGGGGACATTATATGAGCTGTTGATGATCATGTGCTATACTGTGCACTATGTACGTACACCAATTGATTTAGTCAGGTGATAGTCTCCTTTCTACTTTGATTATAAAAATACAAAATGCCAGCTAGATAAGTCAAAAATAATGTCTCCATTATTTTATATATAAAATCATTCGGCTTCTTGAAAAAAAACTGAGGTTTTACCATCACCTATAAAAAAGCGATTCAAATCCCACACGGTTGAGTATAGGTTCTTAAACTGAATCGTATTATTTCGTACAATTATGTTCATTAATACTGATTCGCGTTTGCATCGAAAAAAATAGTGGAAGTTGTTGCTGGTCTGTTTTTTTTTAATTATCCCTATTTTTAGGGAAGGCAAGGGGACGCAGAGAGGTCCAAAAACGTGTAAATCCGTCAAAATCTTAATGTTGAATTTTTCTACGATTACAGGACTACCTATAGATATTTCCTACTACATATATGAAGCAAGTAACAATTATTATTATATTATATACAGACTACTATCCACACAACTGCAGCGGCATTAACACTCGCATAGGTATATATATCAATATTGTTGATAAATACGAAGGGAATACAAAATTCCATTTATATTTATCAGCCTTACTCTGTAACCTCTCCAGCTAAGGCGTTCCCAAGAGACCACAATCCTGGGTTCATAAATGATACGCAAGAAGGTATTTATAGCGTCGGCAGTGGCTTGCGCGTTTCTTATTACATTTTTTTGGTTAAAAAAGTATAACTACCTTATTAGTTTGCGTCATTCGGGCTTCCTATGAACTCAGCGATTTGACCGATCTCCTTTGCGGCTGTGCTTAACTTTCATTGCTTCGCAGTCCTTAATACGCGCGCAATCAATAGTGTATATTACGGCATGCTCAACTAGAACCATGTTATCTAGTACGGCCGCTGATCGCGACACTCTCTCTTCCTATAAACACAGCGATTTGACCGATCTCCTTAGATTGATATATCTGTGGTGGGTGTAAAGCTATTAGCTTTATACCTTATAAAGCAAATTCTAGTGTCAAACTTGGCGTGAATATTCGCTAAAGCAATTGTCACGTGACCGTTCTATTTGGCAGATATGACAGATTTAACGATTTTTTCTTTGTCATAAATGCGTCTACTCGACCGCATACAAAATCAAACGTTAAAGAGACGCGGAGCATGATAATGAAATTCTGTCTTCTCATTAGACTAGACTGTACGTAATTATCTAATTTAAAAACTCAATAAGTTAATTCCTGCTCTGTCCATATGCTAATCAGGATTACGGGAGGACAGCCTTATTGGAATTACGCCCAGGCGGAGTGCTTTTGCCCGTGTATACGAAATGGAGGCAATTTCTTTTATTACTTTTTGGTGGTTTACAACACTGTGTAATGTACAGTGTATTCTATGTGAATTTACTCTTAGAGAACTTCTATTTTCTGCCCTGTCCGAATTTATTTGGAGTCGGTGCTATAATTGTCATTGTCATCGATCTGGTATAGAGACGAAAACTATTTGCATTCCATGGATTCACCGTGCCGGTGCCGGAACAATCGAATTGCAGAGAAGGGAGCTAGAGGACTTGAGACCCAGGTGAAGGATAAAGGAGGCTTCCTGATGGTGCAACGCCACACTCTCCTTCACAGCCTGGCTTCCCTCTCTGCCTAGAGATATTTGATACGATTCCGCTAGAGACGCTTTAGATACGCGTACAGAACTTATAGATGTTCTAGACAGACCGAGTTCTTTTAATGTTGTTAAGGGATTTAGCGGGATTAGGCCTCGCATCTACCTCTAGCGCATTCAAACCAACGATATAGCCATTTTTGTAAGTTCCTTTGTTATTATATGGCCGGCCGCCTATCTGACAACCCTCCTTCAGAATGCTGTTGTGGGTGAGTTACTCGCGAAACATCACATACACAATACAGAACATCGAATTACGATCTTAGAGACATGCCGACAGGCGAGATTATTTCTACCGCTTATCGACCCAATAAGGCTCTCTAAGAAATTACTAGAGCTAAAGAGATACCAGTTACGTTTGATCACAGGAGTAATCTCGGGACATAGCACTTTTAATAAACATCTTTTTAATGCAGGTGTAGCAGACAGTCCACTTTGCAGAGCCTGCGTGGCGGAGGAAGAAATAGCCGCTCACGTTCTGCTGGAGTGCAGAGGAGTGGCAGAATACAGCGCCCGCTTCCCCGGATCGCCAAGGATCGGCCAGGAGTTGCTTAGAAACCTCAAGGTGCTAGGCGACTATCTGGTTGAGCTGGGATGACTGCAGTGATCCGGCTCACACCCTCCGATGCAAAATAAGCGCACCAGCTGTCATGTTGCCGAAACTGTACCTACGAAGAGGAAGAAGGAGAAGACGACCCATTGATGCGTTGGTCTGCAGGTAGTTTAGAACTTCTTTCAGTCGGCTTTTACGAAACCCATAGCATGAGAATGGGGAGTCCTATTCGCGACCGGAATGTACACTGGAATCACATACCACCAACCAATGTGATCTAACCCCTAGAGGGTTACATAGAGACGGTTAAAGGTGGACACTTACCCAAACCGAACGAAACGAATTTTTAGAATTCCTTATACCCCGGAAATTTGGATGACGTCACCATGTTGCTTGGTTATCAGCAGCATCTTAGCTTTCGCTATCAATTTACTTAGAGCTACGACTAGCCACGTGATTCAACGACAGCTGAAGTCAATCTCGTACATTTTATTCTTACGAACGTTGTTATCATTTCTATTAGGTTGGGGAAAAAGTCTTTTCGCATTATAGTATGTATAAACTTGTAATAAAATCTCTTTGGCTATACTATTTGTATCTGGCTGGTTTTGGTATCATTGAAAGTTTAAATTTTAAAGAACATAATTCCAAATTCAAATAAGGAAAATGTGTGATTTTCATTTGTTTTTCGTACCGCCAAGATGAGTGAATCTAATGAAGAAATTCGATACATTTTAAAATTTTACTACAAAAAAGGTAAAAATGCAACGCAAGCCGCGAAAAAAATTTGCGATGTTTATGGACCTAGTGCAGTGTCTGTGAGAGTAGCACAAATTTGGTTTAAGCGTTTTCAATCCGGAAATTTTGATGTCAAAGATGCACGTCGCTCTGGTCGCCCTATTACAGATAAAATGGATGCCATTTTTGAAAAAGTGGAGCAAGATCGGCATGTCAGTAGTTACGACGTAGCTGAAGAACTGGGAATTGACCACAAAACAGTTTTGGCGCATTTGAAAAAAACTGGGTACACAAAAAAGCTCGACATTTGGGTACCTCACGAGCTCACTGAAAGAAACCTAATGAACCGTGTACTCATTTGTGATTCTTTATTACGACGTAATGAAACCGAACCATTTTTGAAGAAGCTGATAACTGGTGATGAAAAGTGGATCACGTACGACAAGAACGTGCGAAAAAGGTCGTGGTCAAAGGCCGGTCAGGCTTCACAGACTGTAGCGAAACCCGGGTTAACTCGCAACAAGGTGATGCTGTGTGTGTGGTGGGATTGGAAGGGCATTATTCATTATGAGCTGTTACCACCAGGCAGGACCATCGATTCTGAACTCTACTGCGAACAACTGATGAGATTAAAGCAAGAAGTTGAGAGAAAGCGGCCGGAATTAATCAACAGAAGGGGTGTGGTTTTTCATCATGATAACGCTAGACCTCACACATCTTTAGCCACTCAGCAAAAATTAAGAGAGTTTGGCTGGGAGGTGTTAATGCATCCGCCGTATAGTCCTGACCTTGCACCTTCAGATTTCCACCTGTTTCGGTCTCTTCAGAATTCTTTAGGCAGTGTCAGGTTAACATCACGAGAGGACTGCCAAAACCACTTGTCGCGGTATTTTGACCAGAAGTCCCAAAATTTCTATAGCAATGGGATCATGTCCCTACCTACAAGATGGCAAAAAGTTATCGAACAAAATGGTACCTACATATTTTAGTTAAATGTAAATAAACTATATTAAAAAATGTTTTGAATCTTCTTAAAAAATGCGAAGAAACTTTTTCCCCAACCTATTATTTGTTAATTTGTCTACGGGCCCAGATTCAGTGCGGGTGACGCGGACGATATAATTACATTGCAACTATTTATTTCTTTGGCGCGTTCGACTTCGATTCAATTCGTGGGGCGCGTTTGGTTCGACTAAATCTACGCTGATCTTTAATGGCAATTTATTCAAAATTAAATCTAATCTTAGATAGCAAAGAGTCTTCATTTTCACGGTTGCCACGCAGTCCATTACACATTGTTTTCGATGAAACTTTAGTCCATCACCTGTCATTCTGTCAAGCTCCCAATTTTGTTGATCGCTCGGTTGTCGGGCGAAATCGTTCATGAGATCATTAATCTTCTAAGAAGCATTTTAAGATGTTTAATAAACCCAAATTTATGGTGAAACAAACTCCAGATAAATTTATACGAAAATTAGGATAGAAAATTTTACTTTGAAAAGAACATAATGAGGAAACTGAGGAAAACAAAGGACGCAGCGGAAATTCTTCAGCTCGATTAAGCTGTGACCTACTCTTTGTGTGCTCAACGACGGCATTCAAATGTTTAGCTGGTAAACAATCTTGGGTATTAAATTATGCATGCGTTAATTAGGTAAGAAACAAGTCGGAACATCGCTGTTTCTTTATAAATTACATATATTTTTTGAACCCAAGGATAAGAAACATACATAAAACCGCCTGCCATACTACTTGTTGTATATTCCCTCAACTACATCGATCCTCCTTTAATCTGTACTATGAGTTATGGCTTTTAGGTTATCTGTGGCGCATAGAGAATAATGTCAAGGAGCTTATATTTTACATGTGTTCCGAATGAAGTGGTCACTTTTTATTAGTATTAAAAAAATGATTTAATTAATAAATGTTTGTTTAATACTAAAGTGTTTAAGTTAAAAAGTTAAATACGATCCATGTAAAAATATAACACTACTCTATAAAGAACTTCCTCTCACTTTGACACTAGCTCATTTTGACACTTTGACGTTATTTTACGCAACTAAGTAATTTTTCAACAGAACTCGATAGAACATAAAAATCTTTTTTGCATCATGTATGTTGAGTTTTATAAAAGTTTCACCTTGAACCCTAGCCTGTGGTGTAGGCAAGAACTAATTGTTAGGAGGTTGAGGATGTTGAAGGCTAAGGAATATTTCACCAAAAATTAAAATTAATATACTACGACGGGACGATGCAGCATTGGTAGGTTCCGCACAAGGTGGACCGACAATCTGGTAAGGGTCGTGGGCAGCCATTAGATGCGGGAAGTGTGGGACCAATCGGGTCAGAGATCTTTAAGGAAAGCCTATGCATAACAGTGAGCGTACAGTGACGCCGTCATGGTGGAGTGGTCGTATAGCTGCCTACACATCAAGCGGTCCGGGTTCGAATCCTGGTAGTGGCAAATATTTGTGTGCGGGTCATGGTTCTTTATATTTGTATTTAAGTTTATATATAAAAATAACTAAAACTATTATGTATATCAAAAATGTCCGTTATCTAGTATCCATAACACAAGTTCTTAATGATACTTACTTTGGGCTAGATAATTGGTGTGAGCGTGGCAATATATTATTATTATTATATTTGAACATCATCGTCATAGAGATAAAATTTCCTTAAAAGAACTAGTAATAACTAATTCATCAAAATTAACCTTATCTCTTTACAGAGTATCAGATTTAGTTTCCAGTTTACCCAACAAAACTAAGTATCAAGTCAAAGATTGACAGGCGGACACTTTGACCTGTGGACGTTTGCAAATAGAAAGCCTACTTCTAGTTTTTGACACACAGTGAGCGTATTCCGACATCATTATGGAGATAAGATCTAATTAAAAGAATAATTATTGACTAATTCATCTTAATTAAACTTATCTCTTTACAAAGTGTTAGATTTAGTTTCCAGTTTACTAAAAAAAAAACTAAGTATGAAGTCAAAAATTTGACAATCGTACACTTTGACCTGTGGATGTTTGCAAATAGTCTGTTTCTAAACCTACTCCTAATTTTTGACACTCTCTGACTAATAATAATGTAACAAAAGGGTAAAGTTTCTATACTGCAGTATTTTGTCGTCGTAAGTGGTAATCGAAGGACGTTAGTCTATTTCAATCGACGTTGCCAACTACCTTTCTCGTGATCTAAGGAAAGCTGGTTCCCTAGTGAGTTCAAACCGTAAATTAACTCGACGTTTTGGCTTGTTCACAGCAAATGTAGCTACGAACAGACTGTTGTAATGTATGCAAAACAAAACATTGAAAATATTTTGCCTAATTTTTGCTACCAGATGGTTTTTTCGATCACAGTATAATTTAGGTATAACGTAGCAAAATGCGTGAGGCAACTTACTAAGCAACAGATTCAGCGAGTCTATTTTTAAGAGCAAAAAGTGTTTTCTTTCATAATCTCACATTAACATAATCGATGGTTAACTGAATACTAAACAAAGCGATAAAGCGAATTTGGTGTGGTGCCTACTTACTACAAGTTAATTTTTAAGCAACTTTTGTATTTGCACAAGACTATCAAGTAACTAATTGGAAAACAAAATAATGCAATGTTATAACTTCTTAAATCTTGCATAGGCTTCATCAAAATTTTAAAATTAGGCGTATACCTAATTACAACTTTGTTTGTGTTTATAAAGAAAATGAAACTGAATACTTTTGCGAAGATTTATGTTATTAAGAAACATATTTTATGAAACTAATCTGAAAAAAGCAAATTCAATGTCGTAAGATAACGACCTTGCAAGACCTATGCAAGACTAACGAATCTTGCATAGGTTAGGTAGTATTAACGAAGAATACTTTAAGATACGTCGCATATCTAATATCAACTTTATTTAGAAATACTGTAAATCGAGAATGAGTTGTTACCTAAAACTTTGTCAACCTTTTTGGGATTATGAACGATACGCCCATTACGCCGTCTTTATTGTCAATTCAATAGTCATTATAGAAGGTGGCTCAGACGGTGTACAAGACTATCAAGATGATGTAGTGGACCTATGGCTCTGCGAGCAATGTATCTAACAACAATACAACGAAAAAAATATTATTGGTACTTCGATGAATGCACGCTCTTAAATTCATGTAGTATATAGCATAATTAAATGTATGGAAAATACGTGTCCATTAAAACCATTTACACAAGATGGCAATTTAATAGGTAAAGGTCTTTTGAAAGAACTTTCGTGAAAAATCGCCATGCAAAATGACGATGTCACCTCAAAAAATAATGTGTGGAAATTGTTTACTTTTAATCAATCAACATGATTACATTTTCCACTTACTGTTTTTGCAAGTGTTTTTTCAAAGCTTCCTTTCAATTACATGAGAATTCTGTTGCGAGCAAAATAATCACATAACCGGCGAGTAATTAAGTGTCTATTGAACCATAATTACATTAAGTTGTTTGGGTCGCGGGAATCGTATTAATAATGTCGGATTAAATTGTTGGCCTACGAGGAAACAGCTCGTTGATGGTTTATTTTTTTGATTGAACTAGTGCTGAGAAAAAGTTATTGCAAATATAAATATGACGCCACTAATAAAGTCTACTTTATTATATTATATAACATTTACTTTTGTATTGAAAAAAAATCATATTTATATCTATAGGTATGATCATTATTTTTGGAAATGTTTTAAAATTAGACCAAATCAAATGTTACACTAAAAATTTGGAACTTAAACTGGAAAAAAATCTTGTCGTGGTTAATAACTAATTCCCTAACAGATAATAAATTTGTCGAAAGTTGAGACAAAAATACTCGGTTTTTCACTTTCTCGTACGTAGTATATAAGAAGTCTTGTAATCGTCAAAAAATTCGACCTCGAGATTTTGACGGATTTACACGTTTTGGACCTCCCGGAGTCCAAAAATATTTTTTTGGAATTATGTCTGTGTGTATGTCTGTGCGTTAGCACGATAACTCAAGCATGCTTTAACTTATTGCAACCAAATTTAACATGCGTGTATGATATCAAAATATAAGGTTTCTATCAACTTTTGAGCCGTCGATCACGAAAGTTAAGCAACCAAGTGCGCGGTCGGTACTCGGATGGGTGACCAAAATTTAACATGCATGTATGACATCAAAATATAAGATTTCTATGAACCTTTGAGTCGTTTCCGGTATACGAGAATGTACACCTTGCGCCTACCTCTACCGCATACAAACCAACGCATGATAAACATTATTAGGTTTTATTATATTATATCAAATTAACAAACCTGATTCCCGTAAATATTAATTCGAACGAAGTTTCATAACACACCCAAGGTAGAAACGTGTATAAACTTTAAATTATTTCGTGAATACACCAACTCCAACAGCGTGACTTGACTATGGAATCGGATACGAATAAGGCAATTTCATAACAAATGTATAAGTACTCGTATATCGTTTTTGTTCCATCACCATGCTTTGAATTGCTAACGATCTGCAAATCGAAGTGGAGTGGATTTGTACCAAGCGTGATAAAGCACTAATTAACGCTCTAACAAGAAAACAATAGTCTTCATTTTCGTTTGAACAGTAAAGCTTGGCTTCACTCATTTACTTAGCTGTATTAAGATGATGATTGTTGCCTTAAAAATATTGAATGAGGCTTTAGAATTTATAGCGTTATTTCGACATGGCCTGATTTACTTTTAATGAAAATTATTATCTTCGTTAGCTATTTTTTAATTTTAAACCGCAGAGAAATCGGGTCGAGTACAAAAAATGCAATAATTTCCAAAACACTTGAGCAATCCTCCTAATAACAACATTTTCTTTATTGAAACGAGCCTTCTTTATACAAACGAGCAAACCTTTCACATGATGGTGAGTGATCACCGCCGCCCATATACAATTTAAGCACTAGAAGATTCGCAATTACGTTGCCGGACTTAAAGAAAGGAATACACCCTTTTTTGAAGATTTCCAGGAAATACTGCTGGCGACAGTAAGTTGGTTCTTGTGGTCCACGGTTAAAAATTGCACGAAAATAAGTAAATTAAAGTTATTTCATTGCAAAAGTTATCTATCAGAAGGTATTATTATGGAATAGAAAACAGAAGCACTTGTTTTGGTTGAAAAAATCGCGTAAGTAGTAGCAAAACCTGCTCTAATAATGAACAACTCATTTGTAAACTTGCCAGCAGATGAGAATAATGCAATTTCAATGAATCAAAATTTCGTTATTAGCAGCGTGATCCGTTTAAAATTTTGAATTAAAAAAATATACCTAATAAAAAATATACTTATAGGCCTAATTGCATGTGTAGAGTCTGGGTTCACAAGTGGTACGACCCCACTTTTAACTCTTGTCCAACGTAAAATTTTTAAATTATTATTGTAAATTGTACCAGATTCCAGTAATTCCTAAAAATATATCACTATACAGCCTAATTTTCTAACTAATTAAAAACAGAATGATGGAGCGTTAGGTACTAATTAAAAATAATTACAATAAATACTAATATAGTCTCTTTAATACCTGTTTTGCGACGGAAAAGATTTTATTTCTACCCTAGTTGCGATAAGGGGCCACACTGGGGTTATGTGCGACTCCTGCATACCAACTAAAAACCGTCAACGTTCTCTACGCCCCTCTTGTAGGTGTGTCTCACGAGGAACCCTATATACATGTACGAGGTCAACTGCGGCTGTCTCTATCGGGCTCCTACCGTGGTCAAAGAACTTCCCGAGAACGCTTGGGATGTTCTATCAGCTTCGAAACTTGCAATGCGAGCGACGGGGCCCTATCCCATCACTCACTTGTCTCTATTCAGGCGGGTAGAAGGCGAATATTCGCCTCCTCCTACCGGAACGCCTCCTGCGAAAGTCTCTTTAATACCTAACCAGTGAAGAATAATACTGTTGTTTGATACATAAAATATAGTTTATTCAGTTCGGGTGCAATTTAGAAGGCAGTCCACTATTATCTACTTATAGCGAAGTTATAAAACAAGAACAAGAATAAAAAGAAGCATCTCAGTTATTGAACTACTCATTGCAGTCTCCTTCGCAGACTCTCTCTCTGATTGGGAGATGCCTGTCATGCCATGCCATGCCTTGTTATTCTCAACATCGGTGGAGTTCAACCTCCAAAAGCTTCACCCTTTCAAGTTAAATGAGCTACCAAAGCTTTCCTTGAAAATCCCGTAAAGATAATGCGTTATAACTAATATTTACTTAAAACGCATTATTGATTCAACTAACATCGTTACCTGCTATAGTGTTGCTACAACCAGTGCTTACGTCATTGCTACGAATTGTATAAAGTGCGTAAGTGCTACATTGCGCTACATCTTTCTGTGTTTTCGCTTCAATTAGCACACCGTGCATTTAAAGCACGGTGTGAATTAATTACGGACTAATTACGGTTCATACTAATCAGCCGTAGCCTCATATAAGCTACGGCTAGAGAATACACTGAAAAAAATCGAGTGTCCAGGGTGGGAATCGAATCCAGCATCTTCCGCAATCGGGGTGACTGCGTCAACCACTACGAACCGGGATATTGCTTTCGCAGTCGAAATTAGTCAGTGCTTTTGTAAACGTTTTTGTAACTATTTGCGGGATTGTTAACGCAAAAATTATTCCAAAATAGTGTATGGTAGTTTCATCTTATCTGGACGTCAAATATTTTAAAAATATTTCGTTCGGATCTTATAAGTGCAAACTTCGAAGTTTCAATCAAATAATGTTACTTTAAAAACATAAGTAACAAGCACTGTCAACTTTCGTTGGCGAAAGCTATGCTCCGGCAGTGTAGTGGTTGACGCAGCCGCTCAGATTGCGGAAGATACTGGGTTCGATTCCTGCCCTCGATAGTTGATATCTTTAGTATAGTTTCTAATTTTAATAATATTTGCGCGTTTGTTAACGCAAAAATAATTCCAAAATAAGCTATAGGCTGTTTAGTTTAATCGCGTGCATTCATCGAAGTACCAATAATATTTTTTTATGCTGTATTGTTGTTAAATACTGTAAGGGTTATTAGTGGAATGTAAAACAACAGTAATTATGGAGTAATTATAATAAATATATAATAAGAAAATACAAGACTAGAAAGACAAAACAACGAACACACAAGAAGAGTAGCAAAGACATAGAACATCACATTGACACTATTATAAAATATATATCAAAACCAGCCTATGTCGTGAGACCATGGAGATGATACTTCAACACACCCCCTTCAACTCATGGGCTCAACACCATAAAGATTCAATCAGGTCTGCACGCACAATCCTAACTCACTAGTTAGTAATTCATGCCTTATGCGAGACAAAGGCTTGGTGAGGATATCCGCCAACATCTTATCAGTTGCCAAATGTTCTAAAGTTATATCTTTATTCTCACGAAGCACATCTCTAATAAAGAAATGCCGTATATCAATGTGCTTACTCTTCCCGTGGTAAGCACCACTGTCCTCGGCTAGGCAAATGGCACTTAAGTTATCAGCATGCATTCTTACCTTTGCTAAATTAAGTAGACCTAGCTCCTTCAACAGACTATTTAAGTAAATAGCCTCTTTCATGGATTCTGCTAAACTCACAAACTCTGCCTCACAGGTTGACGTGGCTACAATGCGTTGCTTTTGTGAAGCCCAAGAGATAGCTGCACCCCCTAAAACGAAAACATAACCTGTAAATGATCGTCGATCATGTGCGCAACTACCCCAATCCGCATCCGCATATCCATGAGCGCATAGCCCAGTTGGCTTATAAACTAAACTGTGACTCATAGTACCTTTTAAGTAACGAAGGATTCTTTTTGCAGCTCTCCAATGAGTCTCATCAGGTTTTTCTGCGAATTGCGCCAACTTTGCCGTAGCATTTGCTATGTCTGGCCTCGTCGCTACACTTAAATACATGAGCGATCCTATTAGCTCCCTATAAGGGAAAGACTTTCCTTCCTCTTTATCTTTTTTCTCGCTCATTACAAACTTTCCTACCTCCATATGAGTTTTAACGGGTTTACTGCCCTCCATACAAAACTTTTTTAATATGTCATTGATATATTTTTCCTGTGACAAGTAGTACATATTGCCATCTTTCTTAATATCAATTCCCAGGCAAAAAGTTGCCTCACCGAAATCTTTCAATTCAAACCTTTTCGCAAGTTCATGCTTGAAATTCTGTCTAGTCTCTTTCTTTTCTGATGCAATTAAAATATCATCTACGTAAACGACTACAAAAAGATTCGATCCATCTTTATTTCGCTTGTGGTACAAGCAAGGCTCGTTTACAGTTGGACGCAAACCCATATTTTTCAGTTCCGTGTCCAATTTTATATTCCACTGTCGACCGGCTTGTTTAAGCCCATAAAGAGACTTCTTTAAAAGGCATGTATTTCCACCTCCTTTGATATCTTCAAGCATCTTCACTGCTCTTTTACCAGTTGTACTATTAGCTCCATCAATGTCTATTAGCTTTTCTAAACATTCTTTTAGCAATTCTGGAACTTGCATATAAATATCTTCATTCAGATCTCCATTCAAATATGCCGTATTAATATCAATTTGATCAATACCCATGTTCATCTCGACAGCTAATGCGACCAACATACGTATCGTTGCTATTCTTGCAACCGGTGCGAATGTCCTGTGATAATCAAGGCCAGATTGTTGACTATATCCCTTAGCGACAAGTCTAGCCTTCTTTTTCTCTGTTTTGTCGACATTTAGCTTCGTTGTCAACACATATCGACATCCAACGACATTACGTCCAAATGGTTTCTTTACAATTTCCCATGTATCATTTTTCACTAAGCTCCGTATTTCGGATATGATTGCTTCCTCCCATTGACTCTTTTCATCACTTGACAGCGCGTCCTTCAATGAAGTTTCAATAACTCCCGCAAACACATCAGTGTCATCTAATTCATCCGTCAATGGTTCACTTTCGCTATTTTCTTCTATCTCAACCATATTATAGATTTTTCGAGGTAGTCCAACATGTCCTCGCTCAATACGTGGTCTTCCAGGACCTCTTTTCAGAGTTACCTCTCTTTCACCAACCTCAGTACTGTCCATACTCTCTGTTCTTGGTATACTCGGTACCTCGTCCAAAGTCCGCGATGACGCATCCATTTGACTCATCTCGTTTTGGCTTGATGGTACATTTGATTTTTTCTTCAATGGAATTTCTACCTCAACTGACTTTCTCACAATATCCTTTTCACATTGCGACTCAAGGAGTGATTCATTTGAAATTTTGTTTTCATTTTCAAGGAATTTACCTTCTTGAAATCTTACATCCCTTGACACTACGAACTTTCTACACTCTGGTATCCAAATTTTATATCCGTTTGAATCAGCAGGATAACCTACAAAATAACCAATTAAACTACGTGATGCAAATTTATCTTTTCCTGGTTCTTTATCTAAGACATGAACTTTTGTACCAAATGTCCTCAAGTTACTTACGTTCAATGACTTTTCAAACCATTTTTCGTATGGAATTTCACCGTTCAGACTGCTTGTTGGACTTCTGTTACGTAAATAACATGCAGTTGCTACCGCTTCTGCCCAAAAGCTAGCTGACAATCCCGACGATAAAAGCATACACCAGGAGGTGCAGTCTCGACATACATAACGACTGCTTATCGATCGTTTTCGGTTGATAAATTCGTAACGATAAAATATATCTATTTTTTGTAGTCTCTACAGTTAAAATATCGATATTTTTCGCTATCGTATCGAATACAAATGTCAAAATAACGATTTCTAATGATAACTTATCGAGCTTTTGTGACTGCCCGATATGTTGACAATCCCTGTTGATAATAACGTAAAATAATCAAGAAGTAATATAGACCTTCAATGGGGTAGCAATATGAGCCAAAAATCAGTGAGTCGTGTGGTCTCTCGAGAGACCATGACTATAAACAGTCATTTACTCAGGATATATATAAAATTCCCAATGACTAACCAAGCGGTAAAGGACCAAGCAAAAATTTGGGAATGCTCCACACCCATTCCCAGACACAGTTAGGGCAATAGACTGCACCCATGTCAAAATATTAGCCCCCAGAGTCCATGAAGAAGTATATGTGAGTGGTCATAATGAGGGTCATTTACTAAGCTTTTTGAAAGCTGTAAGTTGTGATTTTATTTTAATAATTCTATTGAATTACCTTCATACATGTGTTCTTCTGGACTTGTACATATATAAAAATAATTTAGTTGAGTATTTTTTTTTATATAAGTGACCCAGATTGACTGTCAACATGATTACTGTGTCTTAATAATGTATTGAATTACCTTCATACATGTGTTCTTCTGGGACTTGTATATATATGAAAATAATTTAGTTGAGTATTTTTTTTTATATAAGTGACCCAGATTGACTGTCAATATGATTACTGTCTTAATAATTTATTTTCTACCAATCACATCGACAGCATAGCGTAATAAATACAAATCAATGGAATTTCTGGAGATTATAGATCTATATCCAGTAAACGAAGAGTAGAAATTATATAAATTATGTAATAAATACCTAGGAATAACCATTTTGATAAGTTATTCTTCCCATATATTCCCTTGTATTTTTTTAATTGGTAACAACTTGCTTTTTTTCATTGAAAAAGTTCACACTATGAATACGGTTTTTCGATGTCATAACGACAGGGTTTATAACGATTTTGCACGATATTTGATCAGTAGAGACTTGCATTTTACGATATTGTCGATACGGCAAGCGATTCTTTTCGCTTAACTTAACGGTCGATAGGAAATCACATCAATCGTTATGTATGTCGAGACTGCACCTCCTGGCCATTTCTAATAACGTGCGATTTATTCGCTCAGCAGTGCCGTTACTCTGCGGCGTATAGGGTGTTGTAAATCTCCTCTTAATTCCATTTTCTTGTAAATAAATATCAAAAAGCTTATTTTTATATTCCGTACCATTATCGCTTTGAAATGTTTTGATTTTTCCGCCTGTCATATTTTCAACTTGACATTTAAATATTTTAAATTTTGCAAACACGTCACTTTTATTTTTCAACATAAATACTTGACACCAACGTGTACTATCGTCAATAAAAGTGACAAAATATTTATTTCCCCCGTTCGACTGAACTCTCATGGGACCTACCACATCAGAATAAATTATTCCTAATTTTTCTTTACAGGGCTCTCTGAACTTCACAAAAGGCAACGAAACCATTTTACCCTTAGCACACACGTCACAATCCTGCAAGTTACTGTTGAGCTTGGATGGGCCAATACACGATTTTTTAAGTACTTTCATAAGATCCCTAGCATTTAAATGTCCCATACGCTCATGCCATCTATACAGATCGACATCATTCTCTGATATAACAGATGCTGAGGCATCCAGTTCCCTCAAGTAATATAAACTACCTCGTCGATCAGCAGTTAACTTAACCTCACCATTTTTGACAGCATATGCAACATCACGCTTAAAAGTGACTTCACAGCCTCGTTCAGTGAGTTTAGCGATAGAAATCAGACTATTACGTAAATCGGGAACGAACATTGTATCTTCGAAATTAATTTTGCGCATAGTACCATTATTGCATGCTAATATCTTAACCGTACCCTTACCTTTTACGGATGTACACGTATCGGTGGCTAATTTTAATTTTTGGCTAGAAGGCAGCACCTCATCAAACCTTGTTTCATCATTGCACATGTGGGAAGTGCAACCGCTATCGAAGATCCATTCATGTCGAGGTTTGACATCTACAGCATGGCATTCATCTGTAACTTCAACAGTGGTTAAAGCATCAAGATCTTCACACTTTACATTAGCACATGACTCTACACATCTGGTTTCCGAAGTACTTTCCTTTTTCTTTTTGCATTCTGATGCCTTATGTCCAAATATATGACATTTAAAACATTTGTATTTGAAATGCTTTCCATCTCCAGACTTATGCCCTTTCTTCTGATGTTTATTTATATACATAGCGCCTTCAGTATTTTCAACTGTGATGTTTCCTCTTGAATTATATTCTTCAATGATTTTTATACGCAGTTGTTCAGGCTTTGGAAGTTCGTCTCTAGACTCAATGGCGCATCTAAAATTTTCATAACTAGCTGGTAAGCTATATAGTAGCATAATTGCTAATAAATCGTCATGGATTACAATGCCCATCTCTTCAAGCTTATCGACGGCTTCAAAAAATAAATCGAGGTGTTCGCTCACCTTTTGGTCTTCACTCATTTTTTGCAACATGAGTCTTTTCATCAAGGTTGCTTTCTTCGCAGGGCCTCGTGATGCGAACAGACTCTCCAACTTCAGCCAAAGTTCACGTGCATTAGTCACCTTCTTAACATGACGAACTACACTCGGATCCAATGCTAAGATTAACTCAGACTTAGCCTTTCTATCTGCAATCTCCCATGTCAATCTAGCAGCATCATCATCCGTAGGTTTTGGCTTCTGTCCACTTACATACTCCCAGTGATAGTTTCTTATTAACAACGCCTCCACTTGTATTTTCCAGCTATTGTAATTATCCTTGTTCAATAATTCGATACGTACCGAAGACATTTTGTTGTGATCTGTACTTTTCTATTTATTATAGTACTCGAACTTTTCACTGTTTATTTTTACTGCCCTGGGCCCATAACCTTTGTAAGGGTTATTAGTGGAATGTAAAACAACAGTAATTATGGAGTAATTATAATAAATATATAATAAGAAAATACAAGACTAGAAAGACAAAACAACGAACACACAAGAAGAGTAGCAAAGACATAGAACATCACATTGACACTATTATAAAATATATATCAAAACCAGCCTATGTCGTGAGACCATGGAGATGATACTTCAACAAATACACATGTTTATGTGACCCCATACACACATAGACATTGCTCGCAGAGAGATAAGTCCACTAGCTGAGAAGACCCGGGGTGTACGATAGAAAAATGCCCGCGAGCTCAGATTTAGACCATTTTTCATTAAAATATTTAAAATATCAGAGTGCATTTAACAATGTTATAATATCATTATTATGTCTAGCATTATATGTTTTTTAATACAATAAGGACAATAAATGAGTTTCATTTCAAATACATAGTAAAAATCGTGATTAAAATTTACCAATTTATAAAATTTTTGGTGTCCCTTTTTAATATTAATCTTAATTTTTTACTTATTTAGGCTCTATAGAGGTTTAGAATAGTATATTTTCTATTGGAAAAACAATTTTTGCAAAGTATTGTTTGCCATTATTATGCTAGTATTTCATCTGAAAGATAGCTCCAAACTGCATTTTCGTAAAACTGCGCTATAAGATTTGCTTTAAAAAATTATAAGTGGAAATCAAAATATCTCTCTATAGTGGTTTTAATCAAGAATTAATCTTCCTATAATATATAACTTATTTGCAAAGTATGTTCACATCGCTTCAAAATTTGTTGCTACGACTCGTTTTTACGTCATTATTATGAATTGTGTATAATGCAAGTGCTACATTTCGTTATGTCTATATCTTAATGTGCTTTCGCTTCAATTAGCACACCACACATTAAAGTTACGGCTTAGCTCATCTTAACTTTAATTATAATTCACGTTTAACAAATAACAATGCATATAATATGACTCCTTTATGAAGGATAACATTACTGACTTTATAAACGAACAATTTGATATGAAAGCTATTATCTGTACCGTTCCAATCATTAAACACATCAGTAACTGCGGCTTAATTACGTTTAATAAGTACGAATTAAACCGCTGAACCCTCACCTTTTGTCATAAAAGCTTTTATTGCGAGAGTATCAACGATAGAGATTAAACCGTTTCGTGATATAGAACTTATTGCTTACCTGGTCACCGAAAATGTTTGTAAACAATATAATGAGAAATATTTCAAGAGGGATGTTAATAGCTTTTCGACGTCATAAATATTGATACCTTTTCTAAAGGGAGCTTAACAAAAGTGACATAATGGAATAATTTTATTTTTGCGTTTACAAACGCGTAAATATAATACTAGAAAAATGCACTGAAAAAAATCGACGTCCCGCCTGAGGCAAGTCGATTTTTTTCAGTGCATTTTTCTAAAAGTGACATACTTTCAACAAAAAATTTGTCACCGTCAAGGAATTCCATGTTCCATTGAAATTTTATTGGTAAATTATGGAACAAGTCATTTTCTTGACTAGCTTTTGCTTTATCAAGACAATAAAAATAATAATTTGTTTGTATTTTGTGCTATTTTTATAATTTTTGTTTTAATGTGTTTTTTTACTGTTTTACTAGTTACTGTTATTGGATTTTGTCTGTAGTAATTAGAAATAAATAAATAAATATATTGTAAAAAATAAAATAATGTTAGTCATTAAACATTTACTTATAATGAAGTAGAATATAAATACGTTTCGATTAAATTATTACAAAATAATGTTTTGATATTTGAAATGAAAAGTTTGATCTTTACTTTTTAATACGATTTAAAATCAGTTTTTAGGCAACGTTTATTGTATTAGGATTGTTGCGTACTGCCTTTAAACAGCACAGTTAGTCATATTGATTGAAGGTTTTTAATTACATTTTTTACTTTTTGCCTTTGTCATTGGTTCTCCAATTCACACGGCCTGTTAATTTGTTTTCGCACTTACTATTTTCAAATCATTTCCTATTGTAATTAGTTTTTATACATTCAAATAATTTTACTGGTTATTCATACCAGTAATATCGCAAAAATTTAATCACACAGTTTTATTTACGAAAATACACTCATCTCACGATGGTTGTTTACATAAACAGTACCTAATCTTGCAAAGATTAAGAAAATTAGTAATTTATTATTTTAGCACTCACCGAACATTCGCGAGCGTGTGCCGGCGACTCTTGAGATACCGGCCGTGGTACTTCTGCAACTCGCCGATGCTGCCCTGCTCCGCCTGCATCTTGGCGTGCGCCTGCGCAGGCGCAGCCTCCTCGCCCGAAGGCGTCGCAGGGCTCGAGCCACGCTTACGCGCTTTATTTGATTTCCTCGCCGCCGCCGATATACATATCTTCACCGAAGACGGACTACCAAAACTTCGTTTCTTCCCTGAACTTCTTGAAGACGTAAACACAGTATCGGTGCTGCTTTTAGTACTCTTGTAGGAGGGTGTGATCGTTGCGTCTGTCGCGTCCTCCAGAGGCCAATCGGAGTCGTCCTCCTCTTCGATGCCCGGAAGTGGGGACTGTTGACCGATCGGTCTCGGCGAGTTTATTACAGGCTCCGGGGTGACTGTAAACAAGTAATGTGTGATGAACAAACAGCCGTATATGGAGCTTTTCGCTTCCTTGCAAATAAACCTAACGTATTTTAGAAAGCTTCAAAATTATGTATTGTAGTACAGAATTTTTATCTGTGTTTAGACACAGACAGATGGGCTGTGTATGTCATAAATGCCGGTGCCGACACACACGGGGACTATGAAAAATAATGCAAGTATATCTACACAGACAGTTATGACCCACCTGGATTTATAAGATAAAAATACTATTACAAATCTATAAATTATAGTATTTTAACATATTTTTGAAGCCTAGGAAAAGACAAATTGACATTTTTTTTCAATAGACTTTGAATTTTATGACCGTGATATAAAGGTTGAAAATGTATGATGTCCGCATAGGTTTAATTAGCATGTTTTGGTTTCACATTTTGTTATTATTCAAGCCCAACGTTCGTAACACTTTTCACCGTTCTTGGTCATGAAGAAGACTGTCGTGGCGTGAAAGTCGGGCAATAATAACATTTGACACAGTCATACGAACCCTAAAATACACGTGAATTAAATCAATAAAAGTACTTTTATGGAAAATTTACTGTAGAAATTTGTCAATTTTTGGTAGCCTGAACTTTGTTGTCTAGTTATCTGTACATTTTTAGAAGTTTGAAGTGTCTTATTAGACGTGAATGTGTATTGTAAAATTGTTGCAATAATTTATTCTTTTCAAAATATTTTTTCTTTGTTGACCTACAAATTCGCAGCTGAAAGCCTAAGTTCCGAAACCTAATTTTATAATAACTGACACTGTAGACTAACTGGCTGACATGTTTTTTTTTTTATAAAAGCCCCTTGAATATATATAGAATAAAAAAATTGTAAGTCCGTCACGTATTTCGCAGCAATAAATAACAAGAAAGGTATATTTAAGATATTAAAAATTCATAACAGGTAAATTTCTGACATGGAATTTCCATCAAAGTTAGAAGGTCACGGACAAAAGAATTAAAAATTAATTTCATACTTGAGTATTAATAATAGACACTAATATTAGGAAGGTGGCATAATTTTCATTTAGTTAGTAAGGAAACGGATGATGAGGAGTTAAAAGCGCCACGCTCGTAATTGGTAACGATCATGAAGCTAAGCTACCAAGAGCGCGGCCTGTACTCGGATTGGTGACCGAACATTTTTAACTTAAATTTCCTCTATGCTTTGGAATACACGTTAGCCTAGTGGTCCCGGGTGCTGTTGAAAGATAGCAGTCGTCCCCAAGGTGGGTTGGTGTAAGGCAGGCGGCAGCCGTAAAAATCTAATGCCAAAATCTATAGGAATATGTCGATAGCAAGACATACAGCACCGATCCCGAATAAATTGAGAGTAGGGTAATAGAAAAAACCTTAAGTCATTAGGCTATCTTATATACTACTAGCGACCCGCCCCGGCTTCGCACGGGTGCAATGCTTAAGTAAATATGCATGTATTATGCATATAAACCTTCCTTATGAATCTCATTTTATGAAGGAGAATTGTTGGTGATTTATCGCTATTTTGAGGGATTGCACGGCCCATACTGCCATCTGTGATTTCAAGTGTTTTTTAAGAAAGAACACTCGCCCGAATAAAGAAACGTCGCGAGTTCGAATACTGCCTCAGTGATTGTGACACGATTTTTTTCAAGTTTCTTGTTTTCATTTTAATTTTTAAGTACAGAAGTAAGAGTAGCTGAACTCATTAAGCACTACATGAATTCTTCAGTTTTAAAATACGGCTTATTGAAAACCTCGAACAAAGGGGCATAAAGAGTATGGGATCTAAATGGCTTGTATTATTAACGTATTCTCGAGGACGGTCTGAGAACGGATAACAAGTCTTAACGTGATTATCGGTTCAAGCTCCTTTCTTCATGGTTGTTTTATGTTAACAATGGCTTGAATTAACAAAGAATTACCATAACGACCGGCTACCTACTTTCTACATACATATGAGCTTAGATTAAAGCAAAAAAGGGAAGATAAACTGAGACCAATGGCCCTACTACGTCTTAGATGCTCTGTGAGCGAGATAAAAAATGCAAGTCGTGCGAGAGCGACTCGTTCAGCATAGTTTGTCTACGAGGCCTGCTTTTTGAAGTATGCGATAAAGAGGATGCCTGTGGCGACCATTGCCGCCTCCTCATAGATGGCGCTATTCAACAGTGCTCATACAAAGCGCGCAATTAGTATGGAAACCTGAATCGCGCAAACGAAGTTTCCCAAGGTGCTCGCTATATATAGAAGTTCCAACTATACTCAGTTGGACCGCGGTCCCCGGGCATATAACACCTTGCCCAGCGGAAGTACTTCCCTTTGGACTTCCTACAGTACATTCCGTATCTCCCTTTTGCTTTAATCTAAGCATATGGGTATTGATTAAGCCATAGTATAAATTTAATAATGTAGTAGGCATGATTAATCTATAAAATAAATACTAAATTATAAATTTCAAATTGAATATTATAATGTCAACGAAACGCAATAAATGAGCAAATGGTTCCTGTCTCCCTCGCACTCGTTGCGATCCCATGCCCTTCCTCTTTTTCCCGACCTCAGTTCACCTGTCGATGCGTTAGAAAAATCAGCGTATTTATGTAGTCCTCGGAAAAGCGTGTAAATTCGGTGTTTCACAGTACCTACTTGCAGTGAAAGTTTTAGAAAGTGTATTCGGTCCTAAGGAGACCTCCAGGACAAGGAACAAGGATCAGCAACCCCTGAATCGAGAACCACGTGCAGTAAGCACGTGCACGACAAAGGTGAGTCCCTTCTTTCCCTGATTCCTCCGTTTATTTGCTCATTTTAGCACAAAAGGAATATCAACCAAACCAGCGCGAAATCAGGTATGAATTATTCAGTAAAATTACATCTACATTATGATGTACTTTTATAATGTGTAGTACTGATAACATTGTATAGAGTACCATTGAGAACTTGTATTATATGAAATAATTTTATTTTTGCGTTTACAAACGCGTAAATATTAATACTAGAAAAATGCACTGAAAAAAATCGACTTGCCTCAGGTGGGACTCGAACCCGTATCTTCCGCAATCCGGGCAGCTGCGTTGACCACTACGCCACCGAGGCACTGCTTTTCGCTGTTGAAATTTGTCAGTGCTTGGTGCTTATGTTTTTACGGTAAACATTGTTTCATCAAATCTTTGAAATTTGCACTTCTAAGACCCGAACGAAATATTTTTGCAAATATTTGACGCCCAGTTAAGATGAAACTACCTTACATTATGGCCATAATGTAAGGTAGTTTCATCTTATCTGGGCATTTTTATAGTATTTGTATAATAGATAGAGTAAAGTAACTTATTATGGAACACTATAACTAATAAAGAATTGCTGTCATTCTTATTATTAGTCCAATTAGATTGGTATAAATGTTGAAAAATGTTAAAAATATTTAAGAGTTAACAATAGTGTATACGGTTGTAAATTGATGTGTTTGTGTTAGGAATTGCAAATTGACTTTTCTTGAGAACAGTTATTATTAACATTTATTACACGACGATAAATTCAGATAATATATAAAATCATTTTAATATTTTTCATAATTAAACTGAAATATATGGCATAAGCAACCATGACACGAGAAAAAAAAATGTTCATCATATTAATGTTAATCCATCATCATTAACAAACATTTGTCGTGAACAGTTGGCACTTGGCAACATGCAAACGTTTGTACCAAAGTGTTATATTGGACGTGATGTCAATTGTACTTCGGGAAACCAAAACCGCTTATGGTCGCTCGTGTTTGTTTACACCTTACCGGATTGGTTTAGCGTTATGTTTACACACGAAGGGTAACAAACAAGAAAGCGGTTTGCTTGTCGGTAAACCGTAATATAACAACCAACAAAAAATGCGTATATATTATTTACCACCCTAAGGATGAATAGCTTTGCCATTTATACTAGTAGGTCCTTGCAGAACTTGCCAAGTTTTTTCTTACACGCTCTTAAGTTAACAACTTCTATTTTAATTGCGACGGCAAAAGCAACGTCACGGCAGCGTACTGGTTGACGGGTGGCTACGTCGTCGGTACGATTGCGGAAGACGCTAGGTTCGATTCCCGCCCTGGACAGACGATTTTTTCAGTGTATTTACATTTATAACCTAAGGCGGTAAAACAAAGAATGTCTCAGATCACAGGTATTTGACGCCCGAGCTGCAGGAGATAAATAAGCACAAAATTTTGTAACCTCCTGGCCAGCTGTGGCATGAAATACTTTTCATCCATTAAGCAGATGGGTGAAGGTCGTTTCTAATCCGGATCTTAGGCTGGTGTCATAGAATGCGTCTCAAGAATCAACGCCGTACTGAGGGCCTAGACAAGTGGCAAACGATACAAATCGTTTCGATGAGTAACAACGTCAACTCTAACATTTGACATATTGGTCACGGTAATATTAATAGATAATATTACCGTGTATTGGTCGCCATGATTTTTTCTCAGTATTATGTCATTGTCATACATAATATCCTTTTCGTTAAGTGCTCGACGCAATCGATTGGCCACTTGTTTGTTGTGCTCAAGGAGCTTATATTACCTATAGAATGGAGTCATTAGTCAAATGAAAAAAGTGAGGGCAAAAATTTTGACAACCCTTGACATTTCTTGACATTTCTAGAGAGGCTCTGTCTCTTTCTAGTAGGGTGCCTATAGCAGAAAAAATAATTACGGACAATCTTGGACTTCGTTAAGTTAATAAAATTAATTAGTACTCAAAGTTTAAAATATTCTTGAGTTTATCATGACAAAGAATTAACATTCATAATAATTAGTTTTAATCTTCCATACAACTGTCTGTTACTATAAGTAAATTTACACTTAACATTAGCGAAATATAAAAATGAATAAGCTCTTTATTAAATGGACTTTGCTAAGTACTTTTAAATCGTCAAAAGCCCTACCACCATTTCGGGACGAAACAATAATTATTATGCTGAGATGGAGCAGAAATGGCGAAAGACTCCGGCGAAGAACTCCACAGCTTACAATTTTGTAATGATTTCAAAACATCAATACAAGTCAATAAATAATTATCAATTTCATTTAAGTTACAGTTTTACATGCGTATATTTTGGGTAGTTATTAAAAATAAATAAAGTAGTAGTAGTGGTAGTTTTATAAATTCTGTAACACACTAAGTTTATTCCTAAATAAAAACTTGATCACAAGAACTGTTCTATTTTAAATCTAAACATAAATAACAATCTAAACATTCATATATTACATATGTGACTCAAGAATTTATGTAAAACAAAGTTATATATACACATAATATTGATACTTAAAAGAACAAAATCTTTTATTATTATATGATACAATGATATTCGCAGAATATAGTTACATATTCACATAGATACTTCTAAATTACAAAATATTGACCTAAAATATATTACTTTCATATCAATCGATGTTTCATAATACTTTATAATGATTGGCAAAATAATCGATTCTGTAAAACAACTAAGAAGAAAGTTACAGCTAATTTTGTACAAGACAAACTTAAAATCGCTCTACTATAAAGAAAGAATTATGCAGATGTGACTTTATTCTATCATGAGACCAACAATTAAAAATATGAATACCGGTAAAAGATGTAAAAGAATCATTTGTACTCGTAACTCGATTAATACTGGTTAACGTATGACAAGGTTTATAACTTTGTCATGTATTAACCAGTATTAAAAAAATATGGATAAAACGATAAGGATTTCCTATGTAAAGTTGGTCGGTACGCAACGTATCACACCATGTATTTGGAATAGCCCGTATTAACTTTATTCGGTTTCAAAGAGTTTGTACCTCATTCTTACTTTAAATTGAACGCCCTACGTATATATATATATCAACCTTCTGTACCTGTTACGCAGTTACGAAGTCAGAAGGATAAGAGCGAAGATAGTGTAATTTCCGCCTAGGGTCTTTCGGAAATCTAAAAAGAAAAGAAAATTTTATGTATACAGGCACTTTTAACTTGTAATTAGCATATGAAAAACTATCATTTGATAGGCTTGAAAAGCACAGTCACAATTTTATTAATGCTGTGTCAATTTTACTAACCCAAATTCGAGTGAAGTTTGAGGTCACTGTGCATATTGCACTCTGCGTTACATGTTAGTAGATGCAAATGTGAAAGATAAAATACACTATTACACTGGTAAAATCCAATCAATCATTTTGAATATGTTTCTCAATTAAAATCAAATTACATGTTTTGTTTGTAAATAAACGTTCCCAACCAAAAATGGGTAGAACGATTTATGTATTATATATATATACATAATCTATAAACTATATATATAATCTATATATATCTATATAACAGCTATTTTAAAGACTTAAAAAAATATATATATCAATTTTGATTGCCATTTCTGAAAGGAAAAAGGTTATTATTTTATAATAATTCTGGAAATCCTAGTCACCCTAGTCAATTTGTTTACACATATTTGAATAAGTAAATTATGTACAAAAATTCATTAAATTCTAAGATAGGATTAAATGCGAGTATCAGAAATTTCTCCCTCTTAAGGAGTTTTGCAAAATAACGCTAATAATCTGGAATTACGGGTGAAAAATGAAATTTATAGATTGAACAATAATATATGCAATTATGACACTTACAAGTGAATTTCACACTGCATCCTGGATACCACTCACTTCTGCAACCACGAACTATACAGCGATGCACCATTTTGCACTATTTATAGTTATTAAAATGTAAAAAGCCGTACCAAAATCGCGAGTCGATATTTATGAATATGTCAATTACGACAATTTATGTCATGTTGAGATTTCGGGACATTGACACATCAATAGAGTGCTGCCATTACATAAATCCTTTCATTTCCCATAAGTTATAGAAAGAATCACAATGATGATTTTCAAAATAAAATACAAACCTAAACATTAAAAGTAAATATATTATATTAATTTCTTTCATCGATAATAAATACTGATAATTGAATAAAATATGTTAAGTTTTTAGCTACTTTTCTACTTTTGTTTTAGAAAGATGGCGAAATACTGGGGAAATCTTGTTTCTATGTAGTCGTGTTTAGAAAGAGATGACGACAATTTCTAGAAAGAGAAATGTGAAATTTGAAATGTCAAGTATTGTCAAAATTTTTGCCTTCACTTTGTTACTTTGTCTAATGACTCCATTCTTTAGTATAAGCTCCTTGGTTGTGCTTGATAGAAAGTGACAAACGATTCTCAAGACATGAATGATTTCTGGGTGTCATTCTGTAATACGGGCCTAAGACTATGAGCTTGGGTTCGGACTTTTAAAGGCACCCTGTGATCTGTCGCTCCCTTTCGATCCAAACCCTGCAGATACTCTAATACGACAGTGAAGGTCTCTAACGGGAATTAACTTTTGATTAGCAAAACCCTCTACTGGAAGTCCCCCCTATTGGCTAGCTACATATTACAGCAAGGTACGCGTAGTCCTTAAAAGTCTCTGGCGACGCTGTAAACTTCATCTGCGGCTAACGGCAATAGCAATGCAGAAAAAAGTATTTATGTATTATTAAATTAAACATCGCAATGCACTAAATGGCTGCACAGGATTATAATCCCTGATCGTATAGACAATCGCGTTAATATGTACAATATTCCCACTAATGACTGGAATGACAAATACGAGGCAGCTAGTTAGCGTGATAACTGAACAACTCGTACATCAAACAATCCCTCTTTGTTGCCTCATATCCCACTCTTTGTATTCGACCTGATAATCACAGCGCACACGAACTCAGTATTGCAATGAAGTAAACACAAGATTTTAATAGTTAGGAAGAAATTGTTAAAATTTTAATAATACTTTTTTTAGTGTTCAAAAGTTTACAGGGTTATTTGTAAAGCATTAACTACTTTCAAACCAGTTGAAGATTTCGTTACAACAAACAACTTTTACTGTGAAAGCAACTCTGAAATTGCGAAAAATATTTAAGCTCTCCATACAAACGAAGTCGTCGTAAATGTATATGGAACGGTGGATATTTTCTTCGCGATTCCAATTTTGCTTCCATAAAAACAGTTGTTTGTATCGATGAGATCTTCAAATGATTAAATTTTTTGACCTCTTTTGAAAGCTTATGCAGCTTTCAAAAGAGGTCAAAAAATGGAGATGTTTTTAGAATGTTTTGCTTATTTAATTTCTTGGAAATTTTTAAAGACAATTTGTGTATATATTACTAAATTATGAAAAAAAAATAATCATTCAAAAACCATTATTATGAAAAGAGGGCTGTAGTTTATGGCCAAGTTGTTATTTATTTTGTTTAAATTAGATTGTTTAGGTTTTTTTTTCGATTTTTAATGGTCCAATCTGGATTATTATTTAAATCTAACAAAATCTCACATAACTCAGAAACCATCTTTAGAGTATAACATTTAGGACAAAATCTGTTGCTTTCGATCTATAACGTGTTAACAGGATCACGTCCCAGTGATCCTCTATAACTACGAGTATTTATATTAAATTCTATTGAACATTCATTCTTTAAAGATAGAAAATATGAAACACGGCCTAGTAAGTAAAGTACATATAACTTTACGTACTTACATGAGTAGTCACAGATAATAGACGCTATAAAATACTCGGGCAGTCTGTGGCTCGTCGATCGAGCGTACATTTACAAGGTGTGGCCCAGCCCGATATCATTGTTGCAACGTTGCGTACGTACAGAACCAATCAGCTGCGAAATTAGGGGTCGGTTGGGGCAGAATCCATATATTGTCTAAAGGCGTGTCAGACAACATTCAAAGTGACTCTTTAATGGCAATCTATGTAAAAATTGTTTTGAAATAAACACAGAAAAACGACAAATGTTTTATTTTGCAAAACTTTGTAACTATTAGGCAATATGAAAGAGATATAGCATACTAACGCGTATATTAGAACGCGATAGGTATAGTCGAGACCATTTCACGTACACGCAAGCGGCCTAGGTCGGCCTGTCAGTCACGTTGAAAAGACAGCAACTGTCAGGCTGTGTATAGTGCAGTATTATTTTTCACGCACACATGCGCATTACGCACACATTGATGCATTGCGTTTTTGGCCTCTCTCTAGCAGATTCATTGCCAATTTATAAACGTCAGTAATTATAAATCTATGGGAAGAGCAAAGAATAATGTTTGTGTTGACATAGATCTCAATTTTAACGTTATGTCATGTAGCCTTTTGAAATTGAAATATCTCTTCTCAATTATCTACAAAATATAAATCAATGTTGCTAAGATAGTTATAATAACTCGAAAATATATATACACTGAAAAAAATCGACCTGCCCCAGGCGGGAATCGAACCCAGCACACTCCGAGATCCGGGCGGCTGCGTTAACCACTACACTACCGGGGCACTGCTTTCACTGTTGAAATTTTTCAGTGCTTGGTGCTTATGTTTTTATGGTAAACATTGTTTCATCAAATCTATGAAATTTGTACTTCTAAGATCCGAACGAAATATTTTTGCAAATCTTTGACGTCCAGTTAAGATGAGATTTATTTTATAATAGAATAATTTTTGCGTTAAAAAAACGCGTAAATATTTTTAAAACTAGAAAAATTACAACGAGAAAAATCGACCTGCCCCAGGCGGGAATCGAACAATAAAATTAAAAATATTAACGCGTTTGTAAACGCAAAAATTATTGCAGTTATAATAAATTACAAATGTGGTCTACGAAATATGGCACTGGCCATTTCTCTCAAACGAGGACTGTTTCGGACCCAACATAATTCTTCTCTATTCAGAACTAAGGACATGATAATTTAACGATATCATTATAAATCCCATTGTGCTCGACGAAACGCAATTGGGGCTTGAAATGGGAATGGTAATCGGCTAGCCAATAAAAGTAGGCAATTTGTTCACCCATGCTTTGTGCGTAATGAGATCACTATGCAGTTATTATCGTGGGATATTGTATGACGTTGTTTAATCCACAAATATAAACCTGCATTGATATGTTTAACAAGTATACAAGTGTATATATAAAATATATAAGACTAATAACATTACTACTGTTCTAAAGTGAACTATTATACGCTCAATTTAAACGACATGCTTTAGATTGAAATTCTGCTGACACAACACGGACCGGCAAAACTTGAACACTAGTATTGTTTGACTCTTGTGCTCGCAACGCTTACTTGGTTTAAGCTTTTGGTGTTAGGAGCACGTGTGAATTTGTGTATTATTTCAAAATATTTATACTGCTTTTCTTATTTTTATCTTGTGATCTTATTAGGTTAGGTTTGCTAAAATATTCCTGGCTAAACTAATATTAACTATTTTTTTCTTGTTCTTTATTCTATGGTTTTGGTTAAGCATCTGTTACGGACTGGTTACTTTTCAAAGTTCTTTTTTTACGTCTATGTTTTTGAAGTATTATATATTTTGTTTTTTTTTTTATATGACAGTGATAATCTACGCCTTGTACAGTAATTAAATGAAATGAAAAAGCTCATATAATTGTTCATAAAAAAAACCATTATAAGACCTACGTTTACATCAAACAAGAAAACATGAGATGACCAGGCCCGTTGGCGGCACCTTTATGATCCCAAACTCGGTCTGTGGATTTCGGTGTGCAGTGACTACATTATTTATGAAGCAAGTACGAGATGTTCAGTCCGGGTGAATCACTTGATACATGAACAGTGCAGGCAAAACTCTTTTATACTACACCTGATCGGAACAGTAGATATTATTCCCTCAAATTGAAAAGAGAAAGTTGATCTTTTCTTCGGCCTAAATATGCGGGAGGAACAGTGGTATGAAATTCCATTTCTAACGTGTTTAGCGGGAGGAAAAGTTGTATGAAAATATATTACTAACGCGGCGTCCGCCGCGCAGGAGGCGGTGGCGACAGTGCTCGGCAGGGACGCGCGCTGCGACAACTACAGGCCATTGGTTGGCCGGTGTTTCGCAGAACATCTGCAACTAGTGTTGCATAACCATAATATCTTTATAATTTTATATAGGTAGGTACTGCTTATTTCAATTTAACAAGTCTTTGAATGTTCCTCACAGGTGTAGTATAAAGCACTATGTAGCACTTGGGAGAAAGTTCCATTCACAACTCGGGAGTATTGTGGCCAACTCGGGAGTAAGTGACGGATTACACAAATCCGTCACTTTCGTCCCGCGGTGAACAATGTACTATTACTCTACGCTAACAACGACTTAGAGAGTTAAAAGCAAGCTACGCCTATATTATAGCTTCATTAAACTCTCAAAGAGTGATAAAATGTTAATTATTCATAATAAGAATTGGTCTAAAAAGCTATGCATCAGCATGTAGCTTGCAATCATTACTCATTCTAAAAACCAATCCTGATCCGAACGTAAAAGAAGTTGCTTTGTTACAGTAATCGAAACAAACAGCCCTCAAACAATTACACCTCTGTTTCACAGAATAATATAAACTGAATACAAACTAGCTTCGAAATGGAGTTTCCGAGTTGAATTTAACATTCCTTTGTATGCGATATTTAGCAAATAGCATAAAAAAGCAAGAAATAATTTTCACATGACTGTTTTTACATTAACTATTTTGCGTACTTAATTACCTTTTTTTTGAGAGCAGGGAAAGAAAAAATAACCGTAATTCACTCTTAATATATCATAAGTGGCTTAAAGTAAAATCAACCCAAAAGTAAATAACATAAGGAATATTTTCGATACGAACGTAAGACTGAAGCGACAGTAAGCAAATGTGGAGGAAGCCGTATAGGCAAGAATTATTGCTTTCAAATGCAGATATATTTTCCCCAGAAGCGCTTTTCAGCCTTGCGCACACACGAAGTTGATTTGGTACTTTTGATTCCTCGTCATATACATATACTTGACAATTTACGAGGAGTCACTACCGTATATTTGCTTCGCCTATGTCAGCAAAAGGCAATTTTGTTATCAAATACATTTTAACAATTATGATTGATGTCTCGTCGGCTTGCTGTCGTGTTTGAGATATTATGATCGTCGGTCGTTGTTTCAGCTAAGTAATGTTGAGAAAGGATTTTACAACAGAGGTCCAAAATGTTTGAAATGTTATACCAAATTAAATTAAAAATGAAAGGCATGAAACAATTCTGCCATGATAAAGCCTGAGACTTTGTTTTCTAGACACAATATTTATTATAACAACTAGCTGCCCGGCCACGCGTTGCTGTGGTAATTTCATACTACTGACCTGTAACATTGTATCTGCAGTAAAAAAAAAATGACTACTTATCAAGATAAAAACTATCCTATCTCTCAAGTTGGATCAAACTGCACACGGTGTACAAATTTGATTGAAATCGGTTAAGTGGTTTAGGAGTCCATTGAGGACAAACATTGTGACACGAGATTTATATATATTAAGATTAGATACAAAAATTCAAAAGAAGTTCATTTATAATCTTGATCGTTTTTTTTACTGAAGTAAATAAACTTAAAAATCTTCGATAATATGATGTGGTAATTTTACTAATCGAAGACTTCTGTACCCTTAGTGTAAGTTTTTTAGTATACAAAACGCACCGATTCTAGTTGCGTTAAGAGCTCAATTTGTATGGGAAACATGATTTGCGCTTCTAGGAGCGCTGTTCGCGTTTCCTATACAAATTGAGCTCTTAACGCAACTAAATTAGTTGCATTTTTTATACTAAAAAACTTACACTAAGGGTACTAAAAATAAGATGAATCATATGGACTTCACTTAAATCCTTTGAAATCCAAAGCTATTATATTGGGAAGTGGCTATATGACCAAGCAATTGGACCTGAAGGTGCTACCGCCTGTAATCCTAAACAGCTCGGTAATACCTTTCTCTCTCACTGCGAAGAATTTAGGAATCACCTTTGACTGCAACCTGAATTGGAAAGCTCATGTGAACGACGTGAGTCGCAAAGTCTTTTCCTCCTTCCACACGCTTAAATCTTTGCAACACTTCTTACCGTCACAAACTAGAATTTCTTTGGCCCAGTCGTTGATTCTTCCCATCTTGGACTACGCAGATGCTTGTTACCTGGATATCACGGAGGAACTATTAAATAAGCTTGAGCGACTGCAGAATCTATGCATACGTTTCATCTTTGGGTTACGTAAATATGATCACGTCTCTCATTTCCGATCTCAGCTAAAATGGCTCCCTATCCGACTTCGAAGAAACTCACACATACTTTTTCTTCTTTTTAATATCTTACATAACCCAACATGTCCAAATTACCATCGTGAGCGTTTTGATTTTGCGCGTCCTCCTGGCATACTCTGCAGATCGCATCTCCGCACACTTCTTAAGCTTCCTTCCAATCCTTACCGAACTGATTTCTTCATTGACTCTTTCACTGTTCATGCAGTTAAGCTATGGAATGCACTACCGCCCGCAATACGAGAAATCTCGTCACTTCCACTTTTTAAGAAGAGAGTTAAAGAACACTACCTTTCTTTGATCTAAATTCCTTTCTTAATTTTACACTTATTTTATATTAGGATTCCTTGTATGTTCATGTCATATATGTATATATTGTATTGTATAATTATATAGGTAATATGTATTATATTGTATTGTATTATATTGTATTTATTTTTATTGTATTGTTTTGATATTGTATTTATTTTTAACTTATGCTTTATGTATTTAATATACCTATAGGTTAGGTACACACGACATTGAAGTCTCGCAGCACATCTCCTATTCTAGGTGGTTTGGAAGAGATTTCTTTTAGAAATAAACCACACCTTTTGTACATTGTTATTATTGTGTTTTCCATTATTGTTTCTATGTGTACAATAAATTATTAAATAAATAAATAAATGAAACGCGGATGCAATAATCATTAATTCTAGACACGTGTGAACCTTACGAAACACGAACAAAAATCGAGTTGAATAATTTCTATTCCGGTCAACGGAGTACCAACTGCGTAGAGAAAGCAACCCTCGATACCTCAATATACTAATTTATTAAATTTCCTTCAACGGCCCCTGATAACCCTTATATTAAATTCCATCTCAATCTGCGTTACCAATACACAGTATCTTGTACACAATATCTTGTAAATACGTTTGGCACCAACCACAAACACGAAGCCGAGAGAACTAAGTTATTTCAATCAATTAAGCTATCTTCTGGTCAACTCCTAACTTTGTATTAATATTGAATATTGCTGAACACAAGAACTTGACTTGTGACTTGTTCTAAACAAATACAATATTAGTTACTTGAAAATAGTTCAACTAAAGCTGATTTAATTATTACGTGATTTATAGTTATTAATTTTGGGAACAAAGCACGTTGATTATTATTAACATTATGAACCTCAAACTTCTCAACTCCTAGCTAATAAGGACTAGCTGGAGTATAAGACTACGACCAATGTAGTATTTGAGTCAAGCTTAACTAATTTGAATTTAGTTTAATAAATTAATAGAGATCAAAATTGGACTTGTCAATGAAGCATTTGATTCACTGATATTCTATAAGATAGAATCATTATTTCATCTCATATTTTACCTACAATTTAACTATAGCGAAAAAAAATTATACATACTACCCGAGAGTACGCCGTTAATAGGTAAAAACACTAAAAAAATCTATAATCGATCCCTCATACTTTGACGCTAAGTTCAATTGAATATGGTGGGATTTTAAGACAGCCAAAATAAAAGTTCGAACAAAATAATTGAAACGATAAAAATACCCATTCTATCTCATAAGCAGCTTCATATGTATCTAATAATGACTAAAATTTATTAAATTTTGCTACCATTTTAACTATCTTTCTTAGAGCATTATCGTTCTAAAAAGGCATTGGAATAAAATAAATGATATTAAATATAAACATTATGTATAATTCAGCGAAATAATAGCTGAGTTTACGTTTAGGAAAGAGTAAACAGTAAATCCCTGTAAATTGTCTATACGTCAATTTCCATCGCCAAAATTATAATCGTATTTACTAAGACGTGAAATTTGTAAGAGTTAATTAATAACTCTATTATTAATTTGTGTACACGGTAATTCAAGTAAGATTAGACGTTCGATACTCTACAGTCCCAGTAATAAGAGCTACAAGTATTCTCAATTTTAAAAAGCTCATGTGTAGATTGCAAATAGTTATTTGTTCAACAAGTGAGCAAAGTTAGTTTTTGCTGCGAGTGCCGATATTGAATTACGAACCAGCGAAGTAGTCTAGAATAGAATCACGAGTATAGCGAGTGATTCATAAATAGACTACTGAGCGCAGTAAGTGATTTAAAGGCACGAGACAAAAAAATTGCTCTCGTGTGAAACATACAACTTTTCACCTCTCCAGCGAGAAAATTGTTGTAGGTGAGAAAAACTAGAAAATATTTAAATACACAGTTTATTAGGCTTAAATTTAGTATTAAAAATAAAAGTAAAATTACTACCATTGTGTAAGTTGATCGTTACAGTATTGTTTAGAGCTCGCAGCAAAAAGCATTTTTCCTTCGAGATTTTACGAAGCAGAAGAGGTCTTTTGGTGCTGGAGAGGTGAAAATATAATTTATTTAATGCATGACATATTTTGGTTATGAAATATTGGTTACCTATCTCAGAGTAAAATCCCTGTCAAAATAACATGCTTCTGGGAACGACATGTCGCATAAGAATACATTGAGACAATATCATGCCATCACTCATATAAAATAAATAATATTATTTTTCTATTTTGTTGTGCTAGATCTTGTGAATGTATATATATTAGTATTGTGTTAGTAATTAATATCTCTGACCACCTTTTGCCTAAAGATACGTCTAAGGAACATTGATGTTAGGAGAAGGTGTTATAACTGTGGAAATTTGCCGAATTTTGCATGAAAATTAAACTTTACGGGTAATAAATTAAAGTTATGTAACTATTATTTATTACCCGTAAAGTTTACAAATATTTTAACCTGAATAGTTAACGCTTAACAGTTAGCAATGTTTAGTTTTGTACTTATTTTAATTTTGAAAATAAATCAATCATCTTTTAAAAAACCTAACTTTTCCACAGGTCGTCATCTTATGATTGTACATATAGACAGATATTTTAGTAAGATAAAATAAAAGTAGATCTATAAAAATCAACAAAAAAACTGAATATCTTTATAAAGCAAATTAGACATTAAATAATCAATTTTTCGTTTCATTTTCAGCATCGAAACGTACTTTTCATATAGTTTATGATAGAAATATTTCTCCAACTTTTCGCAGAGAGCATTCCTGTTTCTAGCCTCTTTAATTGCCTGCGATAATGTTTCTGAACACAACTTACGTTACGTTTATATATATTTACTGGGAGGCTCAGAATAGCCTAAGAAAAAAAAAACTTAGCAAGCAATTCGATTCGAATAAAAGTTTGTGTCAACCCCTATGGGAAAAAGGAGTGACTATATTATGTATGTATGTAATAGTTCATAGGTACATATACTTCGATGTCGACGGGTACAAATCTGATAGTACCACCTAAAAATACATTACTGACATGATAAGTACTAGTTTAGAGTGTTAATACCACTAGAAATGGATCATTAAGAGCGGGCATAAACCAAGAAAAATATCAGAATTCACCCGCGCGTTTCACCCTTCCCCTCTTGCACATCGCAGTTCGCAGCCGCAAGGTGGCACTCGCTTCATGATTTTTCTTTTTTGTGATCGCACATAGTATACGCGAAATAACTAGATAAAATTGGCTAAGCACGAGTCGGACTATCTATCCATTACCTATACTTTGATATGTGGATTTTTAATACTTTTCGCTGATGGTAAATAAAATATAATAAATTCAAATTCAAATAATTTATTCATTGTGTGTGTTTACAAAGATATGAGGTAGGTACTTACAAGTAAAATATAGCTCAACACATGAACCCTGCAAGGTTATAACAAAGTATATAAATAAAGTTTTATTTACATCAATTATATTTTTTTTTATAAAATCATGCTAATCGCTCAGAATAATTACCAGGTATGCACATTCTTCAAAAAAAATAATTATTGGTAATTAAATCATTTATTCATAAAATATAATGTTACTTTCAGTTTTGATTATGTTAATGTCAATCTTATGTGGCATGCTCAAACCAAGTGGCATGCTATATCACATTCTTGTTATTTATGACAAGAGCCTAACTGCCTATAAACTCCAACAGTGGAGAGATTGTGATCTCCAAGATTTTCGATAAGGTCTATTTACTCGTATCACCCCAAATTATATACTGGGGAGGTAAGTACATGGTCCGAAAAGGACAGGACAATGTATGGAGGTCTGCCATAGTTCATTAAATCTTTATTAAACCGCCGTAAGATGCTTCTGCTGCATGGTGTGCAAGAGGGCAAGTCGGAAGTCTCATCAGATGTTGTTGTCGGTGTCATTACAGAGAAGCTAAAGATTCCTGATTTCTCTTCAGCTGACATTAAAAGGTGCCACAGAATGGGGCGTACGGCTGGTCCAGACAAGCCAAGGCCGATCTTGGTCAAGTTTCGTGATGCTGCTTTTCGAAACAAAGTATGGTTCGCCAAGACAAAACTGAAAGGTTCTGGCGTGACATTATCAGAATTTCTGACCCGTCCTCGCCATGAAGCTTTTATGGCTGCCCGTGATCGCTTCGGAGTGAACAAATGTTGGACAAGGGATGGCTGCGTTCATTTACTGGGCCCCGATGGTGCACGTCACCGTATTGTCAGCATCGTGGAACTCAATAGGATCGAGTTTGAGCCTGTGAAGTCTACAGCAGTGTCCAAACCAACAAAGACTAAGCGGCCGGCAGCAATCAAAAAGTAGCATCGCTTCCAGGTTCAGTTCTTAAATGTTTTTATTTTTTTCTGTTTTCTTTCACTTGTAGGTAGCTATTTATGCAATCACTTTTTCCGAATTGATACCTTCGTTTGTAGCAACAATTTTTTGTTTTAGAAATACCTTGATTTAGCTTTAATTCATTTGTATTGTTAATTTTAGATAACTAACCCTCAATTTTAGGAATTATTTATTTTGACATTAGTATTATTAAGTCTCATAAAGTAACAACACAAAGGCATCTTCTCCCATACAGCCATTTTATTAAGTATTTAATTCAGTTATTTTTTATTTTTATAACTTTTATTCATGTTCTTTTAAATTACAATGTTGTCATATTAATTTATCTAATCTTTTAAGTGATTGCACCTACTACATGCATAATTTAATTTGTGATTGTAATATTTTTAGTTATCCCATCTTGTTCACAACTGGCGGGTGGGCAATCGTGTTGCCAGTGTTACTTATCGTTTTTATAGTATTTTATTTATCTAGTTAGGTAATTTATTACATATAATTTTATTATCATATTTTATTTTATTATTTATATATATTATATTATTTGTGTATCATGGATGATGACTGTATCACAGATGATTTTTTGTCAATCAGTGGAAGTAGCACAGAAGATAGTTTTGTAAGTATTCCTTCATTAAGAGATACAATTGAGACCCACTTTTCTGACGTTCCGAATAACTTTAACATAGTGCACATAAATGCACAAAGCATTCCGGCACATTTCTCTGATTTGTTATCTACCTTTGACTGTAAGAACATCCATGCCATTCTTATTTCCGAATCCTGGCTCAAACCTATCCTTCCCTCAACTTCCTACTCCTTACCAGGGTTTGTCCTTATCAGAAATGATCGTGCAGTTGGCGGGGGTGGCGGTGTCGCTATATATCTCCGTGCATCTATTCCGTTCTCCATCGTGAGTTTATCGTCACAGCCACCTCCGTTAAATGCTGGCGAGCATATTTTTTTGGAAGTTACCTTGCATACTACCAAAACTTTGCTTGGGGTATACTATTCTCCCTCTAACCGCGTTGATTTCTTCTCCTCCTTTGAAAACATCCTAGAAAACCTTATCCCTTCTTACAGTCACACTATTATCATGGGGGATTTTAACACATGTCTCCTAAAAAATGATTCCCGTTCCTCGTCGTTGCACACTGTCCTTCGCTCCACAAACCTATTTATTCCTCCCTTGAATCCTACTCACCATTTCCCTAACTGTTCTCCTTCTCTTCTCGACTTAATTTTTGTCTCTTCTCTTGATCATGTCGTTAGTCATGGTCAATGTCCCGCTGATTCCTTTTCTTATCATGATGCGATATTTTTATCTTATAAAATCCGTCCCCCTAAGACCAAGCCCAAAATCCTTGAGCTCCGCAATTTTTGTAGTATGAATATTGACAAACTTCGCGAAGATGCCAGCAACATCGATTGGTCCTCACTCTTTGCTTGCCATACAGTTGACGATAAGATTACACTATTTACCACTCAAATCATTGATCTTTATAATACTCACGCTCCTGTGCGCAAGGTAAAACTAAAACACGCACCATCACCTTGGCTTACTCAAGAAATTAAATTGTTGATAGACAAAAAAGCTGCTGCAAAAACCAAATACAAACATCGCCCCAGTGACACTAACTGGGAGAAATATATTATGATCCGTAATCACTGCAATAAGGTGTGTAGGAATGCTCAACGCCACTACTTTCATAATTCTGTTGACAACGGAGATCCAGCTAAGGTCTGGAAATTTCTTCGATCTATGGGTATTGGGAAGACACGCCAAGCGATGACGCCTGGTGATCTGGATTTAAATTCTTTAAATGTTCATTTCTCTTCAAATTCTGATTTTGACGGATCTATTAAAGCTTCAACATTAAACTATCTATCATCTCTTCCCATACCCGATTATCCTCCATTTTTCTTTAGTCAATTGTCGGATTGTGGTGTTAAAAAGAGCATATTGTCTATTACGTCATCTGCAGTGGGCTGTGACTCCTTAAGTCGCAAAATGATATTACCTATCCTGGACGACATCCTTCCCGTCATTTCCCATATCCTTAATTATTCTGTACAGTGTGGCGTTTTTCCTACTGCATGGAAAGATGCCCAAATCACCCCGTTACCCAAAAAATCCAATCCTGCGTCCTTTTCAGACTATCGCCCCATTTCCATACTGCCGTTTCTTTCAAAGGTGTTAGAGCGGTTAGTCAACGACCAACTTATTTCATTCCTTTGTCACAATCACCTCCTCAATCCTTTCCAGTCGGGCTTCCGCTCGGGTCACAGTACCACTACTGCACTTATTAAAATAACAGATGATATCAGATGGGGCATGGAGAAAGGTTTAGTAACTGTATTATCACTCCTTGATTTTAGCAACGCTTTTAACACTATCGATTTCGATGTGCTGCTAGGTATTATGCGCTCAATCAACATATCTCCAACGGCAATTGACTGGTTTCGTAGTTACCTGTTTGGTCGCCGGCAGAGAATTTGCATTGAGGATTCTGTATCTTCATGGTGCTGCACATCTGCTGGGGTTCCACAGGGTGGCGTTTTATCTCCATTATTATTTTCAATTTTCATTAATACCATTTCCAAAAATCTATCTTCATCCTACCACCTTTACGCAGACGACTTGCAAATATATTGTCAAGGACCACCAGGCCAATTAGCAGAGGTAATAAGGAAATTAAACTCCGACCTAGTTTCTATATGCGAATGGAGTAGCTGGTACGGTTTGAAAGTAAATCCTGATAAAACGCAAGTTATTGTCATTGGTAGTCCGCGATTGACATCCAGAATTGACTGGTCAACGGCACCTAAGGTTATGCTTGATAGATCCCAAATACCTTTCAGTAAGACAGTCAAGAACTTAGGCCTTCACTTCGACAATGATTTCTCGTGGGCTTATCAGTTGCAAGAGCTTAGTCGGAAAATGTTTGCTTCGGCGGGATCCCTTAGAAGACTTCGAAACTTTCTACCTACTACTACAAAAATTGCACTTGCTCAATCTCTCCTCCTCCCAATCCTTGACTACGCTGATTCCAGTTTCTCCAATTTAACCGAAGAACAATTAAATAAACTTGAGAGACTCCAAAATTTTTGCATACGGTTTATATTTGGCTTACGTAAATATGACCACGTTTCGGAATTTCGTACTAAACTCAAGTGGTTACCTATTCGCCTTCGCCGGAATGCACATATCCTATCCCTTCTTTATACTGTCCTGTTCCATCCCAATACTCCTTTCTATTTAAAAGACCGCTTTAGGTTTCTTCATGATACCCATTCCCGAGTTTTGAGGTCGTCGGAAAACTTAAAATTAGAAACACCGTCTCATTACACTAAATTTTTTAACAAATCTTTCTCGGTACAAGCTGTTTTATTGTGGAACGCTTTACCTGTCCGCATACGACGCGCTCAGACCCTAAATAGTTTTAAAAAGCTGGTTGCAGATTACTATCTTTCATTGTGTGATACTTAATTTGTTTTAATCTTTATATTTACATCAGTTGTCATACATTTGTATCTATGTCTATTCATATATACATATGTATAATTGTATGTATTTTTATAGTAGGTATATGTATTCATGTCTATTATGTTTATTAATAAAATATATATTAGGTAGTTGATATGTATGATTATGTAAATATATTTAAATATTTGTATGTAGCGTATATGTAGTTTATATATATATGTATATACTATTATATAAATATACATATATTTTGTTATACGTCGCCATCTTCCCTAGAGCATTTATTTTTAAATCCTATCCATCCTAAGGTTGCCTGGAAGAGATCGCTCTTTAGTGATAAGGTCGCCCTTTGTACAAATCATTGTTTTACTGTGTTAATTTCTGTATTGGTTGATGTATGTGCAATAAAGTTATATTCTATTCTATTCTATTCTATTCTTATTCATTAGTTGTCGAAAACTTCGATATATTTTCTTGTCAATTTCTGCTGACTTAGTGGTACTTACACAGCATATAAATCTTAAAAATATCAAAACAATTTAACTAATAACAACTATTATAGTATACATTATTTTTCAAATGACTAAAACTGTTTCGGTCTGAAAACTATCTCTACTTAGATCGCATGATCAAGCTATCGATTTTTGATTTGTCAAAACCCAACACTAAACAAAAACTGCCATACACAATGAGCCTATTAAAATAATTCAACTATAGTCAAAATATAAAACTTTACAGTTTTTTTTAATTGATGTAATTTCACTAGAATCTTCTAGTGAAATTACATCAATAAAAAAAAACTATAAGTTGTTTATAATCTTATAAAGAAGTCTAATAAAATTTTAGTGTGCTAGTATCTACAAAAACATAATAAGTACCCTAATAGTGTATAAGCATCAAAATGATTAGTGCTACTACAATTAAGAGCAAGGGTTATGCACAAATACAAAACTATTATAGTGTGTATCGCGCCTTTTTCAACGACCATGTAGATTTTGACTTGCGTCAAATCGGATGCACGCTCTTAAAACAGTCAATTACTATTTTGACAAAATGAACCTAACTTATTTTGTTAGTAAATATAAATGAACATCACAGCCCTGGAATGAGAGGTATCTGTTAGAGAGTACACTAAGCACATTGTTATAAAGGCCGTACTACTTTATATAAATTCAAACACGTTCCAATACTCTTTTATTCAGCTCTATTATTAAGCACTTAACAGTATGTTCAATTCAATTTAATGTTGTTTTCATTCCAGATATCAAGAATAATGATACATTTTATTCGGTCTGTTCACGACCGGAACCACGAAGCAGTGGATAAATATTCGCGTGGGTGCCAGTCACAATAATCGTTATGATAAGTTGCCGCTAGCGCCGATAATTTTAAACGATATTTCAATTTTATTCAGAACTGTCGGTGGAATGTCCTTGAGTGATGTTGTCGGGAAACTACCTATTAATAAAACGAATGTATGATTTCAATTTATTTATCGCTACTTACAGAAATTTTATGATGTAACGTTCACGCCATTAGGAAGGTTAAAAACTCTTGAAAGAAAATTTATGTCGTGCAGGTTTTGTCTTTTGAATCAATAAGTGTTTTTTACGTAAGTAAATATGCAAAAGTTTGATAATATCATCAATTTCTTTGATCAAATCGATAATGGAGAGAATTCTGTCGAGTGACGTACCGTTCACCCCTAATGCTATCAATAAAGTGCTTCCTCTTGATTTTTATAGGGTGTCACCGGGTAAGTGATTGTTAATGTAGCCGTGTACAGGCTACGTTTGCCAGCAACCAGTGTTGTTGAAAATCAATAAGTTACTGTGCTCGACACAATATGCGTCTCTTCAAGTCTGTATCATTTGTCATCTTTTCATTCGGCTCATTTCGGTTATTATTATTAATTTAGGTAAGTTTATAGTTTTTGTCAATTTGTTCTTTTGCTACTCAATCATCGATGAACATTATTATTATTATTTATTATCATTTAAACATCAATAAAAAGCTATATACTATACTAGTGCCACATAAACCAATTTAGGTTTTCCCGGGCACTAGAATTCACCTATGTTATGCTACTCTTATGATTATTCAACACACATATGACCCGATTATTCAAATAAAACTAATAACAAAATAAAACTAATAAAAACTAGACACTTCTGTTAACGTGACTAATATTGTTCGCCTATAATTTTATTGGTCCTACCCGAATAAGAATTACAAATAAAGCTGGAAGTTCTCACGGGGAGAATTATTAAGATATAATTATGGTCGTCCTATATTTGTTTTCAGTATATTTCTTATGTCTTTTGACGTGACAACGTCTTATAATTCGATAGAGCCGGCTGCACGAAAAAACATGACGCATGCGGCGTTACCTCGCTCTGAGGCGTTCCATGTAAGGCTTGAAGTGCAAGCAAAAATCTATTAAACAAATGAAATTAATTTTTTCTTTTGAAAAGACGTTGTCACGTTCAACTATCGTCAGTAAACCGACTTTACAGAAAACCAATTTTTTATTTTAATATAAGTGCATAAATACATTGATCGTGTTTTTCCTACACACGAATTCGCTATCATTAAATTAGAAGATTAATAAGTATATATTATTCCTCTGTTTCACTCCAAAAACAAACGAGAAAGGAAATTTTCTAAAAGGCTTATTAATAAAGTGACTCTTATCGAGCGATTTTATTAATAAGGCCGTAAAGATATAAATACGGAATGGCAATTAAATTAACTGTAGAAGTTCATGTTAATGTCTTCTCGTTTAAATTAGATGGAATGAAATTAATAGCGGAGTTTAATTATGTAAATGAAAGCTATGAAATGATCGAGCGAATCCCGCAATAAAAGTTTTAAAATAAAAATTCCTTCTTATCGTTTTTGTTCTTAATGATTGTAGGGATTGTTTTGGTAAAATAATTGTGGGTTTACCTGTCCCTAATTTTAATATTTGTCATCTTTTATTTTAGGGTATGAAATTAATATTAGGAGAAGAGACAGTCACAAGTAGGTGAAGCAGAGGAAAAGAAATATTTATAAGCAAATATATTTCATATTAAGGTTAAAGGGTTAAGAGAGGCAGAATTTGGTTGGTATTTTAAAGTAGATACTTGAAGGAAATTTTGTTTGTAATTATAGATTCTAAAATTCCTCCTTCCTAAAAACCGAATAATGCGTTTAAAGCCAATATGGTTATTGCGTACAATTTCCCGAACCTAAAGATTTTAAAATAGAGAGTATGAAACTCAGGAAAACTTATTCACAAATACACCCGTATTCACAAACATTACTATGAGATCACTCGACACTTGGATAAGAAACGAACCAACCACAGAGCTCTATTCAACGCAATGGCCTTGAATACAGCTCTGTGATTGGTTCGTTTCTTATCCAAGTGTCGAGTGATCTCAAAGTAATGTTTGTGAATACGTGTGTGAGTGTTTTTATTATAAACATTGACACCCAGTGAAATTGAATACAAAGAATAAAATAAGGAAATGTATTCATGTCGTTATTTTTGTTTTCTAATAATCTGAGTGATGAATGATAAATTATCATCCCGTGGGTGGTATAAGGGTCGACTGAGAGAGATACGGAATCCGGTGCAGATTATTACTAATCATCAGAGTAAGCTCCCCAATACAGCATTCCAAAAATTGATGTCCGGCTGGTATTATACCAAAACCTAAACATGGGATTATACCAAAACCAATACAGACGTATGGTGATAATTGCACCGACCCCAAATAAATAGCAATCAGGGTAGGCAGAAGAAGATTACTCTTTAATGCACTTAATTTTCATTATATGAAGTGAAAAGTAGGTATTATACTTATTGCTTGTAATACTACCTAATTAAAAAATCGTTCCGAAACATTTCTGATAGAATGTTATTGTAAAATTACTTAATATGTACTAAGCTATATGTGGGAAACATCTTGGAAGCAAACATTATATTTGAATCAGCAACAACGTAAAATGCAATCATAATGATTTGCGAAAAAGACAATCTGAAACGGTGAAATGAAGCGTGATATTAGAGTAGGTGGCGATCCAGCCCACTCCGCGAAATGAGATAGATTTACCAAATAACCTTTAGATTACATTGTTAGGGAAAATTCGACCTTAATCCTCATTATTATAGTTAATCAGAATACAAACGTAAGACAATATTTTAATAAAGCTTCAATTGCCTTTCTAAGTTCAATTATTATTGAATTTCAGTTCAAAAGTAATAAGTTCTTTATGTAATAGAAGAAGTGGGCCTCGGTAGCTATGAAAACTTATTTTTCTCCGAATTCTGAGAAAGAGAACAATAAAAGGTAGGAAACGTTTTTGTAGACTATTCCTATAATGAGATTTGCTTCCAACGCTTTACTGTGGAACGTTTCAACTACTTACAAAATCTTTACATTCACATCAACAATGCTCAAAATGTCCAGTGCAAAACGAAAAAAATGGATATTCTAATCTTGGATATAATCTAATGTTCCCAATTATGTACTGTAATCAGTCACACCAACATTTTTTGTTATCAGCATATCTAAAAAGTAGGTAACTCGAGAAAAAAGAATCTGTTTTATTTTTTTCCTATCTTCAAAACTGACTGAGATATTAAACGTTAAATTACGGCTTCCGCGGCAATCTCCGCGAACAAGCGTCCGCGCCAGCGCGCGTCAAAATATTTTTCTTGGTCTTTCTTCAATTTAAGATAGTATGTTGTTTAAAAGAAATTGATCCTTATGAATGACTCTTTCGGTTAGTATCATAAAATACAGAATGTTTTGTTTTTTCACATTTCACCAGTGAGATTCCCGGCTCCAGCAGGCGATTTTTCTAAAAGAGTTCGCGCATTCGATGCAGTAACACTTACAGTACACTTTTGATGTGTTGGTGTGACTCATTAATTGTAAATAAGATAATTATTTTATCCAAATTATTTCAATGATTCCTTTAAATGAATGCATGTCATGAGGCTTCGACTTCTGGCGTCAACTTTGACTTTTTGAGAAGTTTGCGTGTGAGCACGTATTCAACCCAGTATCACTATTTAATCATTAGACTGCATTGATGTGACTATCCCGCTTGACAAGGCCGATATTTCATATACATTTTGCAGTATTTAAGTCTTAAAATTTGTGCAGAATAACATCCATACACTCTGTGTGACTGATAAATATTAAAGATCATAAAGATCATCAACCCCAACAATTACACGTTGACACCCTGCTGATTATAAACTTATAATTTGCAAGCGAGAGGAATCGACTAAATGAAATGTGACTCACTAATTACTGGCTAACGAGAGCTTTAAAAAGGGTTTAAGGACAGTATCGGACTGCGAATAATGATCTGACCCACATCCGGTCCGTTCTACGTTCTACTATTATTACCCTTCTAACTATCCCTTGGTAAGCAAATGAAAATACCACACTCATGGGTTTTACTTCAAATTTAATACAGCGCCAAGCGACTTAGTTGCGTAATGACAAAATAATTTCTACTATTAGCCCAGTTGATAATGCAACTCGTATCGATAATGTCGAATATAGGAATCAGATAGAGTCCTAATTCGCAATCAAAATACTCTTAAAAATAGTGCAAGTATGAATTAATTACCATGCCTTTTGAACAATTTATCATAAGTAGCGACCCGCCCCAGCTTCGCACGGATAGTACTAAGAGAACTTATTTTAACCTTAACGAATTTTACTTCTAAACCTTCCTCTGAATCATGATGTCTATGATGAAAACCGCATTGAATTCCGTTGCGTAATTTAAAAGGTCTAAGCATACATATAGAAAAAGCGACTTTATACTACATATAAATTGGATAAGAAATAGGGTTAGTAAACTTTTTTCTCCGTTCGTATGGAGACATGCTCACCGTACTTTCTCTAAGCCCTCCCTGTACCAGGTCGGGTGTGACATCGGACTGGGTCCGACGAAAAACGCAATAATTTTAAAACTGTGATGTGATGCCATTTTTGTCACTTTTGTTTTTTGGGACCCCACTTGGCACCCCACTTAGTACGGGACGTGACTTTTAGGCACCTAGTACAGGGAGGGTTAACAACATGATAGTATCTGGCTAGGTGCGCTTCAAGCAATCCCTTCAACCAACCAAACGAGCACAGATTTTCTTGTAGTAGAGGGCTTTAAAGTCTAATTCTCTGGGTCTAATTCCAATGAGCAAAACATTAGACCACAAAGCTGATGTCTTGTTCAGTTCCGTATTTGGACGTAAGATAGCATTCCTCAACCTGTTGCCGATTCCAGGTTAACTGTGCGCATCATCATAACGTAATAGCACCTGTGAAATAAATGTCATGCGCGTTTCCGTCGTAGAACCATTCAACAAACAGGAACAGATGTTGCAAAATTTTATGAAATTGTTATATTGAAATAAGCCATCTTTGCTACCGAAATGCCAAAATATGTAAAGTTAAAAAAAAGAAACCTGTCACCGCGGACTCTATGTATATTACCTCATAAAAATTGCGATAATTCGGATACTATCTAACCTGCAAAATGATATTTTGTTTCAATCACCCTCATTTATATTATGGGCAATGTTTATATTGTAAAATAAAATATTCGGTTGCCGTTGAAATGGATGATTTCTATTACATATAAGTGCCCGGTAACACAAAGTAATATATCCTGTATGGTTTATTTAATACTATGTGCCGGTAATAAGCGATATTTTATCTATTCAATAAAATAATTGATCAGTCGCCAGCAATGAGTGCAGATGCATTACCTGGGTCACAAATCCCAGGCATTCCTCCTAACTCACTCTCTGCAATGCAATGGACTCAGCACCCACACGGTGAATCCATAGAAAGCTAAGAGATATAATCTCATATAGGTATATATTTTTCGGGTCGTGACTCTTATTGCGTAGGTAATAAAAATGCTGAACTGTCAACAGAGGTTATTTATTATTGCTCATGACTATATGAAGAAACATAATGAAGTAAAACAGGCATTATGTTTTTCATTTTTCTTATTTCAAGATGGATGGCCGATAAACCGTCCGTATTGTTATTTTTCGACCCGTCCCACTGTATTAACGTCCCGCAAATAGTTTGTAGCAATTCCTAATGTAGCGCGCATACACCCTTTTACGGAACTTATCCATCCGATTTCGGACGCCTCAGGCGTATTCCAGAGGATTTTGCAGCGTCAAGCGATAGCTAACTTTAAAGAGAGGGGAATTAGCGCTATCGGCGAGTAGCGATCGATCCGCCCTATATTTGCATGGTGGAATTTCACCAATTGCCACCCCTTGCCGCCCGCCGAGCCGGTAAACAGGCGGCCGTTTTACAGGTGGTTATACAGCGCTAAGGTCGCGTCTATTATTACAATAGTGGTACAGATTAAGCCACCCAGTTTGCTGGAAAGAATTTATGAGCTTTATTAATAAAATTTATATAATATTTTATTCATACGACATTGTTTGTACCCTGAGAAGCTCATGATTTATATGGGAACAAAATTGCAGGTTATTTTGGTTATTTATTTCAATTACAAGTAACAAGATAAAGGGCGTTTTTAGGCTAGGGCTTTAGGAAACATTTCGTTACACCTAAAAGCACATCTGGCAGTATGGTCCATACAGTGCCTCCAAATAGTGAAAGGTTGCCAGCCTGTCGCCTACAATAGTTGCACTAAAGCCAAGAAGTAAAAATCCTTCAGTAAACAAAAGCCGATAACCAAAAACATCTCAGCAGTTCGGGTAACGCCGTACGGGATTTAGTTAATATCAGCATCTGATTTATAAGTACTTTCCATATGCGATGGGCGATAATTGCAGTTATTGTTTGCATTTAAATTGTGTATTTGCAAACTATAAGGCTCCGCTCAGCTAGATAGCAGCTAATCAACGCCAAATTATCAAGAGCTTAATTTTTGTTTCCGAAGACGAAATGCTTATTTATTTTATACTACGAGATGGCAAACAAGCTTGCGAATCACCTGTTGTTAAGTGGTTACCGTCGCCTATTGACACTTGCAATATTATGGGTAAATCTCTTAACACTGCAAGAGCCTTGCCATCCTGGAGACAAAGATGATAATCCTTCGGCCTTCCATGCCCAGTAATTACACTCGCTACCTTTCCCTTCAACACGAAACACAGCGAACTGTTTCACGGCAGAAATAAAAAGGCGGAGGTACCTACCCAGACGACCCTACATATGGGTCTACCACCTAGCTTATGTTACATCTCACATTTTAAGATATTTAACGCTCCATTTAACTTTAAGTAGGAAGGAGAAAGAAGCGATTATAACATTGTGTCAAGGGGTGAAAATCCTTCTATTTAAGAGGAGCGCCATGTCATATCGAAAGCTCATATTTTTATTTTCTGTTCTTTGTAGTGAAGGTATGTTGTTTTTTGTGATCTTGTCTGCTGTTGTGAGCTTTTGTCTTCATTTTCTCTGTTTCTACTTTGTTTTTAGAAGTTACTTGACTCTATGGTCACTGTGATCGATACATACACTTCAAGTATAACAAGTAAATAATTTCATTTGGCGATTTAGTAATACGTATATAACAAAACAGGTCAAACATTACCCTCTTTTTAAGCTTCGGGTCAGACGCTTTGAGGCTTTCAATACCCTAATATCAGCGTGAACAGCAGAACAAGTTGGAGATAAAACTCATTTAAACTTTCTAAAATGTATTAAAATCTGCCCAATGAGCGATCACACCGGCTAACCATTTGTTTACTACTAGCCGAGCATTACGTGGTATCCGCTCGTAAAATAAATTTTGTGCGGTATAATTTTGTTCTTTAGGTATTTATGTTCTTCAATTACCGTGCCGCTAATATATTTATGCGCCGTTGAAAAATGATTTGCAATTCTATTCTACGTTATGACGTGCCTTCACTAAATCTATTTTCGGATCTGAATTTAGTGACACTGTTTACTAAATTGTGTTCCATCTAAATCAAATAAATCAGACGACATTAAAATATTTAGTGATTAAATGTAATATAGTACTTACACTAACGTGATACTCGCACGCTGTCAACCGTAGTCCCTTCCCCACCCCGTGGAGCTCTGGCGCTAGGGTTGCCAACTATACTGATAAAAGCAGTATTATACTGTTTTTCACTCTATTATACTTTTTAACAAAAATAGTATACAAAATACTGTTTTGAGCAATGATTGGGGCGAGGCCTATAGGGGTTTTAAAAATAATACTCAATTGATAAGTTATGTGAGAAGTATTTAAAATATGGTCTTAAAATATTAAAAAAATACTGTTAATTTTTCTCAAATACCTACTGTTTAATTTCCTTCTCAGACCTAAATATACTTTATTTCTTATAAAAAAAAGTTGGCAACCCTATCTGGCGCCCTTACTAACAGAAACATACCACAAAAATGTAGTGTTATTCGACTGTGGTCTTCTGTAAGGTAAATTCCATCGACTAGTATACTGTGACTACATTAATACCGTTTAATATTACCAGTACAAAAACGAGGTGAGTTATATTTGCTAGTTGTAGTTACCAAAATTAATTAAGCATTTTCACGACTTAACCCTAGAACCGTACCCATAGACTTTAAGTAACAGCACCCAAGGGTACTGGAATACCCTAGTAAATCAATCATTTTTACATAATTATAAATATTTATTAATAATCAACTTAGGTATATAGACTGTTATTACACTTATTCCAGTCTCACATAATGTATTAGACCTAAATAAAAGTGACTTATTTTAACTGTTTTGGCAAATCTTTGTTTGGGCTCTAAGCATAGGAAAATTTTATATATTTCACATCTAGAAACAAAATGCGAGATTTACAGTCTTTTCACGTGGGTCAAAATTAAACATCATCCAGATTTTGATCCTGAAGGGACTGGAACATCAGATGACCGGGTTTTTTTCCTAATATACCTCCAACTCTTACATAAAGATGCATGGGTAAATGGTACTGGAGCACCTTACTCGCATTTTGTCACGACCACACACTAAGAAGATTGAAGTAACCATCCAACCCGTACAATTACGCGGTAGCACAAAAAAATCCGTTTTGAAATAAAAAAAGTAATTGTAAATTTTCTAATAATTTTTTGATTCGTATCCCAGTGTACAGCTCTAGGGTTAAAGAAATCACCGAAGAAAAGACTATGGTAAAACATTGCTCAAGTGCGTTATGCATTAAATTTTTTTGTAATATTTGTAATACAATGAGTATGCAAAGCAGAATTTGAGGCTCCGTCTGAACTATTATTATTATTATTTAAGGACAGCTGTAAGAAGCACAATAATATTTTTAGTCTAAAGAGGACTTCATCAATCATAGTTTACCTACCATATACCTTATCTTAGTCCGTCTAAACTAAATTAGATTTAAAAAAATGCTATTTTAAGGCTGTGAGCCTATGAGTTAACGTTTTTAATTCGTACAAGTAAAAGTAAACATTCATGCCCTCCGATATTGAAATGAACCAGACGCATTATTACAGCCGAAAGATCACACAAGTGTCATGTGGAGCGTTAAACCTTTTAATGCGCTGAATTTTAATAAGGAAACTACGAGAGAATAATTAAACGGCGAGCAATAGACCAAATCAGGAAAATCTGATTTGTTATTCGACAGAGTTGAAATTTTAAAAGCGGAATAAAGATAGCTTCTACCAGCACAAATATAAAGTATATATCCATACCGCCAGACGATGCTTTAAGTCATGACTGCTAAACCTATAAGTTTACCTATATAATACCTAAAGTTCTATTCAATCCCTTTTGGGATTAAGCGTGAATATTCATGTATAGATGTACAAAATGTGCAATATACAATTTTGCCACCGCAGCTTATTTTGATTTTGTTGATTCTTTCACTTGATTTTTATGTTGTCAAAGAAGCCCTTGACATTTATCTGATCTGGTGATAAGCGTTTATTAAACCAAATTTGGAAGCGAACTTCGACTGACTCATCACTTCCTTCACCACGACTTATTTGTAGCTAGATAAAAAAAGCATTAAGGCATATACATATGCCCTAATGTTTTTTATCTAGCTAGTGATCAAACCAAACCACCCGGATTGCGGAAGATGCTGGGTTCGAGTCCCGTCTGGGGCAGGTCGATATTTTTTAGTGTATTTTTTCTAATAACAATAAATAATTTTTTGACCTTTTATAGTATTTTTTTCTTATTTATTCCGGAAACTTTTAGTGCACCCTTATTACAGAAATACACGAGTGCTACTCGTAAATTTCAAACCAAGACGTCACACTTCCGTTAAAATTTAACGCAAGTATGACGTCTTGGTTTGAAATGCGTCTTGTTTGTGAACCCTATTAAAAAGAATACTGATTTAACTATTCTCCTGGAAAAATTTAGCACTCATGTATTTAATGTTGTAAACTCACACGATTACCCAAATATCATGGACAGAAATTTACTGTGAAGTGGTAGTGTTATTTGACTAGAGTCTAGAGCAAGCAAACTGATACGAGAGCCTAAGGATCTAAAATTTTGAGCAACTAAAATTTTCTGGCTTACTTAAAACAGATCACAACCAAACTGAACAACGTTATATAATACATGTTTCTAGCAGTTAATAATAATGTCCATAACGTTATTATTATGTTATTATTATTACTAGATTCCGCCCGCGACTTCGTCCGCGTGGACATTTTTCCCCCTTTAGGTGTGGAATTTCCAAAAATCAGTTCTTAGCGGATGCCTACGTCATAACATCTACCTGCATGCCAAATTCAGCCCGGTCCGTCCAGTGGTTTAGGCTGTGCGTTGATAGATCACTATGTCAGTCAGTCACCTTTGAGTTATAGAGATATATAGGTTGTAATAAAATATTGATTAAGTATCATTACTGTAAACAATCCCACGCGTATATCGGTCGCGCTTCCTTATGCGGCTCTAATCAAATCAGAACGAAACTGAGAACAATAAATGGTATAAATTTTCAGTTTCAGAGTTTCTTAGGCGTGAGTTATACGAATATTTCAGATAAACCAATTTCTTGATAGGGAAACTCAATAAAACGAAATATAGGTATTTCATAAAACAAGTACATTACTTTTTCTAAATGCCGGACTAATCAATTTAAAAATAAAACCTAATGTTATAAAAACACCAAATACGATATGTATTTATTCATAACTAGCTGTGTCCGCGAATTCGTCCGAGTGGAATATTGGCTTTCGGCAGCATAAAAGCCTAAAAAATAAGTTTCAAGCTTCTAGCTTTAAAAATGACGTAATTTCCATACAAACTTTCATCCCCTTACAACCCTTTTTTCGCATTAAAAATAAGCCTATGTCCTTTCGCAGACTATCTCTGTGCCAAATTTCATTTAATCGATTCAGTATTTTAGGTGTGGTCGCGTAACACACAGACAGGGTTACTTTCGCATTTATAATTTATAAGTAATACAAGTAAATATTACTTATTTACAAAATAATAGTAAGAATCATTTAGCTTCAGAGAAATCCCTTGGTATTGAATCAGGAAGGTAACGCGACTTGCGAATTGTTCAAGTAGGTCTTGTGAGCACATAGTAAATTGAGGTTTACGTTGTCGTATAAATAGTATAACGTATTTTAAAACTCCGAATCATTTTTAGCACATTAGCATCAAAAATAAAGTGTTACCGTTGCCTTTACTTACGCAAGGCACAACAAAAGGCCACTTACGCAATACATGATTAGAAATAATAGAGTAACATAAACGTGAGAACTCGATTATAATACTCGATAATTCACGACACTCCTGCCTATATTGTCCTCTAGTGACGTAAGTCGAAATTCGTCAATATTTTAAATCGGAATCGTCGAAATTTGATTTTATTTCAGGAGGACCTACTTAATCTGGCATCATAAATAGTTCGAGGGAAAATGCAGCTTAAAGTCTTAGCTTTGAGATGTATAATAGGTTGGGGAAAAAGTTTCTTCGCATTTTTTAAGAAAATTCAAAACATTTTTTAATATAGTTTATTTACATTTAACTAAAGTATGTAGGTACCATTTTGTTCGATAACTTTTTGCCATCTTGTAGGCAGGGACATGATCCCATTGCTATAGAAATTTTGGGACTTCTGGTCAAAATACCGCGACAAGTGGTTTTGGCAGTCCTCTCGTGATGTTAACCTGACACTGCCTAAAGAATTCTGAAGAGACCGAAACAGGTGGAAATCTGAAGGTGCAAGGTCAGGACTATACGGCGGATGCATTAACACCTCCCAGCCAAACTCTCTTAATTTTTGCTGAGTGGCTAAAGATGTGTGAGGTCTAGCGTTATCATGATGAAAAACCACACCCCTTCTGTTGATTAATTCCGGCCGCTTTCTCTCAACTTCTTGCTTTAATCTCATCAGTTGTTCGCAGTAGAGTTCAGAATCGATGGTCCTGCCTGGTGGTAACAGCTCATAATGAATAATGCCCTTCCAATCCCACCACACACACAGCATCACCTTGTTGCGAGTTAACCTGGGTTTCGCCACAGTCTGTGAAGCCTGACCGGCCTTTGACCACGACCTTTTTCGCACGTTCTTGTCGTACGTGATCCACTTTTCATCACCAGTTATCAGCTTCTTCAAAAATGGTTCGGTTTCATTACGTCGTATTAAAGAATCACAAATGAGTACACGGTTCATTAGGTTTCTTTCAGTGTCCCAAATGTCGAGCTTTTTTGTGTACCCAGTTTTTTTCAAATGCGCCAAAACTGTTTTGTGGTCAATTCCCAGTTCTTCAGCTACGTCGTAACTACTGACATGCCGATCTTGCTCCACTTTTTCAAAAATGGCATCCATTTTATCTGTAATAGGGCGACCAGAGCGACGTGCATCTTTGACATCAAAATTTCCGGATTGAAAACGCTTAAACCAAATTTGTGCTACTCTCACAGACACTGCACTAGGTCCATAAACATCGCAAATTTTTTTCGCGGCTTGCGTTGCATTTTTACCTTTTTTGTAGTAAAATTTTAAAATGTATCGAATTTCTTCATTAGATTCACTCATCTTGGCGGTACGAAAAACAAATGAAAATCACACATTTTCCTAATTTGAATTTGGAATTATGTTCTTTAAAATTTAAACTTTCAATGATACCAAAACCAGCCAGATACAAATAGTATAGCCAAAGAGATTTTATTACAAGTTTATACATACTATAATGCGAAAAGACTTTTTCCCCAACCTAATATTCCGTTGAATCCCAGGACATCTCGAAGATTGTAGCACAGCTCCAGACTCCCAGCGGTAAAATCGTGGCAGTTTCTTGAGGAAGCGCTTTATTGGCAAGCTAACCTCATTTTAGACTAGGTATGACGTTGAATATTTAGACCAGCGAGCAGCGGTGTTCCCATAGATTTATAATTACTGATGTTTATAGATTGGCAATGAATCGACTAGGCCGAGACCAAAAAAATGCACCAATGTGTGAGTGAAAAATAGTACTGCAGTCTCACAGTTGCTGTGTTTTCTACGTGACTGACAGGCCGACATAGGCTGGGGTCCACGTCCGGAAGCCTCCTCGTGGCGGACCCTGGTAACGTGGCGGGGAAACTTTCTCGGCGGGTGTGTGGCTTTTGATGTCAAGGGCATCCCCTTGGCATTCGAAGTCACATGCCATCGTCAAGTTGTTTTTGTTTTCCCACCACGGCTAGTTCCGGACGGCCCTTTTCAGGGCCACGACGGCGCCCGAAGTCCCCCGGGTGCGGTCCGATGGCTGCTCCCGGTGTCCTCGTCAAGAGGACGCGCCAGGTGGAGCAGCCGTCGGTGAGGAGACGGCCTATAAGGCCGGCGTCGGTCAGCGGCCCACAGGGGCTGGCGTTAGTCGGCAGCCCCTGTGGGCTGTTGGCCACCAATTGGTGCACAAGGAGTGCCTAGACGGGCAGCGTTGGGATGGTCTCGGTGTTAGTGCGCCCACGTGCGCAGATCCCGAGCCGTCCCGTAATAGCGCACTGGAGGTCAGGCCGGGGAGGATGTTTAGTGGGTATGGAGGGAATGCCTTTACCTTGAGTCCCACATATCCCCTGCGGTTGGCACCACCCCGCAGGGACGATGCGTAAATGCATTTGACCTCCCCGACAAAAAAAGGCCGACATAGGATGCCAACGTGTGCGTGAAATGGTCTCGTCTATCTATCTCGTTCTAATATACGTGTGAGTATACTCTTTCTCTTTCACACTGCCCATCTACAGTATCCTATATCTATAGGTGTTCCGGTTTTCCAACCAATCTTGTAAGACGTAAAGTTTGTGCAGATATTTACATATTTGTGGCTCGAACACGTGTGAAACATTGCGGTAATGTGGAAGACAATGGAAACTTGGCATTCTGAGATGCATTAAATAGATAAACGGATATGAAATTATAGACTGGAATAAATTAATTTATTTCTCCCAAGTTCTGGGGAAAGCACTAGAACTGGTGCTGTTGAAATATATTATCGGGTCTTAGCCCCATTTAGGGACTAGAATATTTTAACTTCCTTCTGAGGGTGGAAACGTTAGAATCTCGACATGACGTCAATTTTAAGTCGTTTGTTGTACGAGTCCCTACTGAAAAGCTGGACACCTTTATGAAGGAGGACTTCTGGCCGGAAGGGGTTGTGTATCGGCGTTTCCGCGGTAGTTTGCCTGTACACACTACCAGAACAGTGCAACATAAGTGAATGCATTTTATATATAAATAGTTGATAATTATGTATGTTAGTCCATAAGGTATTTATCTATGGGTCATTGTAACCTGATAATAAAGATTATTATTATTATTATTTAAGTTTTGTCCTTTCTTGGTTTGTTTAAATTTTTAATTTTAACTCACATTAAATTGTCATAGTTATAGGATGTTTATACCAGACAAGACCGTTTAAGACAAAAGCTAGTAAATATGAAATTATTAAGAAAGTTTAAAAATGTTGACTAAATTTTACGAAACTTAAACCTTTTTACACTGAGAAACCCAGTGAAATATGAACTATTTATGCACCGAATAAACAGAATCAATCGATAAAAATGATAAATTAAACTTAATTTATTATTGACAGATCTTTTGTCTTTTTTACTCTCAACTGGACAGAAAGAGATACAACTGGCACACTAAGTAAAATATCCATCATAGGTAATTGGATCGGGCAACATGAAGATCCTAATACTCTGTCAACATCACATGTTTTGCTTGCTCCAAATCTGTTCTTAGCCACACAGAGAATTACATTACCGTCATAATACCCGAATATCGTATTAACGCTGTAAGAAATACACGTGGAAACCCATTTACTATTATTTTTCTCAAAGATTTGAATAAATTACATAAGAGGGATTCAAATAAACGAAGAAAGACTTGAATAAATTGGTTGGGGTACGATATCATGCATGACAGCATTTTTACTCGTTTTACTCTTCAAACATTTCACATGGAATCTGTAACATTGTTTAGATGTTTGTATGCTTGTTTGTACGTTGTGCCGTCAGCACAATATTCATCGCACGTAACATTCGTGAAAGTGTCGGTGGCGTAGTGCGTAAGAGCGTCGTCTCCCACCCGGGAGGCACTGGTTCGATCCCCGCCACGTATCAATGTGTTTTCAAATTTTGAGTTCATATGTACGTTTAATCGACGCTTTTACGGTGAAAGGAAACATCGTGAGGAAACCTGCAAACAACTATGAAGAAATTCTTAGGTTGTGTGTGAAGTCGACCACCCGACCTTGGCCAGCGTGGTTGACTAAGGTCTAATCGCCCCTAATGTGGGGTAAGCTCGAGCTCCTCGGTGTTGACATTATATGAGCTGTTGATGATGATGATGAACATTCGTGATAAATAGTTAATAACGTCATGTAATGAGAAAACATCATAAGTTCCTGTATCGTGACTTTCTGCAGTCAACATAATATCTCCCCCACTAATTTCTTTGTTTATAGATTAGTATGTATACCTGTATTTTAAGTTGTTAAAACCAGTCAGAAAATACTACAATACATTAACTAGTGGTTTTATTATTAAACTACGGAGCCCTGCAACATATGTCAAACAAGTTAAAACTTGAAATTTGGTACACAGCCTTAATTAAAACATGCAACAACCTGGTATATTTTTTACGTTTTCATGTTTAATTTACTATTTAAAGGTTGTATCACACTTGTCAGCCCTGAAACGTATCGCCTCTTTGTACAATGAAAAAGAGGCCATAGCCGATTCATAGTAGACATTCTGTAGCGCTCATAGTAAAAAAATAGGAGTAAACCTTTAGGAATAAACGACATCCACGCAGACGAAGCCACGAACAAAAGCGAGCAGTCACTATTTTTAGGAACTGAATGGCCTGAAATGCTAGATGTGACTTTATGTGTAATTAAATTACAATTATACTTGGACTGCTGAGATTTCTACTACGCGGTGGCAAACAAGCTTGGTGTTAAGTAGTTACCGTCACCTATAGATATTTGCAATATTAAGGGTAAATCACTTAACACCGCAAGTGCGTTGCCATCCTGGGAACTAAGATGATATGCCTTCCATGCCCAGTAATTACACTGGCTACCTTTCTCTTCAATCCGGAACACAGCGAACTGGTTCATGGCAGAAATAAGAAAGGCGGTGGTACCTACCCAGACGACCCTGCATCCCATATGCAGGGTCGTCTGGGTATGTACCACCACATGGTCTACCACCGTCTGCTTGATTTGATGATTTTGAGTATAACATCTGTCCTGGTCGTTTACTTTAGTTGGTTTGTTTACTGAAGGATTGTTAATTTTTTGGTTTGGTGTCCCTTTTGTACAAGCGACAGGCTGGTAACCTGTCACTATTTTGGGGAACTGTAGGGTCCATTCTGTCAGACGTTGCTTTGTGAGTAACCGAATGTTACCTGAAGCTCTGCTCGACCCCTTTTGGAATAATGAACGTGATTATATGTATGTATGTAAATTACAATTGTACTTTATAAATAAATTTAAAAGTACAACATATTTTACAAATGCAATAAAGACTATAAGTATACAAATGATACCTAAAACACTGCTCAACCCGTTTGAGCTTACTATCGTAAATGTATACACGGTGAATTTTTCAAGTGGCCGGTTTTGTGCAGGTTTTGTTTTCAACAAAATCAGGCTCGCGACTCCTTTGAGCATTTTTCGATATTCCTAATAGTTAAGAATTTGGCCTTGAAGGCCCACTTGAAACTCGCATGTACTCGTATACTCGCAAGTACCTATAGATTAAGCAGCTGGCGCGTCACTCCTTAGTAATATCAGCGTCTACATACTACGTTGAATTTCTAAGTACCTACTGCTTGTAAGAAAATTACCCTCAGTTATTGCAACTCGTCGATTAATTAGGGAATCTTTAGTTGCCGTACCTAAGAAAATTGACTTCAGTAATTAAAACCCGTCGATTTGTGTTTTGAGGAATTGGTGTGTAGAATTGGAGCAGTAGGTATTTAGCGATTGACTAGTTAGAAGCGCAACAGTATTTAGGCAAGGTTATGATGAATGCGCGTCATCGCACAGTCTATTTGAGCTAATTTAAAAACGAACTAGAACGTCCACGTTGATCACGCGAAAGTAAACCACGCGATGTCGTGCGGGCTTAGTCCCATCTTTTACTTATATCACAACTTGTTTCGGTGCGTGGTTTCGTTTTCACTAATGACTTATTTTCGCTATACAGAATGAATTTTTCAAGTGGGCCTTCAGGGCCAAATCCTAAAGGAATATCAAAAATGCTCAAAGAAGTCGCGAGCCCGATTTTGGGCAAAAAAAAACTGCATGATTGGATTTTTGACAAATTACTAATCTTAGCTAGGAATGGAACCCAATGATGTTGATAGTGTTGTTAATAAGGTTATACAGGGAACTAACAGAAAATTTTAAATTTTAATAAATATTTCTTGTTCCACATTGGTTGGAGCGATAATCAAAGCGATGATCATTATTTTATCAATCAATCCAATGATGCAGTTTTTGTTTCTTCAAAACCGGGCTCGCGACTCCTTTGAGCATTTTTCGATATTCCTTATAGTTTAGGATTTGGCCACCTGTTTTCATACAATAAATCATCAAAATCGGTTTACAAGTAAAATCATAATAAACTCGCTTTCCTATATTTATGTGTATACTTTTTGGAAGGTATTTTTATTAATTTACTCGTGAACAAATGCCAGTGTTCATCATACAAATAAATCTAGCAAACTCCGCATCACGTTATAATAAGGTATATTTTTAAATATTCTAAGACTAGCGTTCCGCCCGCGACTTCTTATGCGTGGATTTTTTTATGCAAATATAGATTATAGCTTTCCTTGATAAATGGACTATCCAACAGAAAAATAATTTTTCAATTGAAATCAGTAGTTCCTGAGATTAGCGCGACCAACCAAACAAACTCACTTTAAACAATAAGCTTCCGAAGAATATTAGAGATTTGCCTGTTAACAAATTAAAAAAAAATCTAAATTATATATAATAGCTTATTACAGATAAATGATTATTTGAATGATCCAAAGTGGGACAAAAATCTGCCCAAAATTTACGCATTTAAAATTGTAATTTATTCATATTGATATATCTATAACTGTAATAATGTTTTGAATTCATTACGAAATCGTAATCTGTGGAGTTTCTTTCGCCATTTCTTCTCTATCTCAGCATAATAATAATTATTTAAGTAAAATAATTATTTCGTCGAAATGGTGTAAGGCTTTTAAATAAAGAGCATTTCCATTTTCATGTACATATTAGTAGCGTGTAGATAAAAATGTGTTATTTAACCGTAGACGTAATTGATGAAACCACCAGTGAAAGCCAATTAATCGTATTCTAAATCGATTCGCAAATATTTCCTTATCCTGTTTAACACTAATCTGATTCGATAGTTTTAGTTGTAAGAAACGTCTTCTGCTCATAATCCGATTATGTACAGATTTTCTTCAGTCGAGTCGAAAAGGGATCTTAAGGTATTGTGCACCTATTTATAGCTTTTCGGCAATCGTCATGTTTTTAAACAAAGAGTTTGTACAGAATTTTGGGTTGGTCGAAAATCGATAACAACCATTTTTGACAACTAATCGTTGTCTCCCACAATAGCCTCGCCAATAGGTAGCACTACCTAAAGTTTTTCAAGAAGCAGAGATCGTGATAGATTTTCTACGTTAAAAACAGACGTAGTCATTTAGTTGATTTTTCGCAATAATGTCTAAGAAATGACTACATCCCTTTAAGCTACGATGTAGAAGCTTGTAATTGGATTTGTAATTCTTTTAGTATATCATTGTTTGTATCCATGGATGTAAGCTTTCCCAATAAAATAAAAAATAAATACCACTGATAGTAAGCCGATTTAAGGTTATCTTATACACTTATCAGGTCGGAAAGGGAACGCCTCGCTACGGAACAGCGACTAAATTGCCTTGACGTAGCGCATTGCCTTTTTTCACAGTAATTATTTTTTATGTTTTTTGTTGTCGGTCCCCAATTTATGTGATAACGTTTATTCCAAATATTGGGGTTGGCACCGACCTCAAAAACATTTAGATTTTTACTAACAAAATTTTTATTTCTCCGTTTTTAGTTTTGAAGGCGGCTTTTTTTTATTTAATTTGAAATAATCTTAAAAATCGGTACTTACCCAGTAAAGAGTTTTGAGGTAATAAACATAAAACATACAGTTGAATTGAGAGCCTCCTCCTTTTTTGAAGTCGGTTAAAAAGAGGCGATACGGTTCCGAGCTGATAAATGTGCTACGACCTTTAGAGTTCAAATGCGAACATAGAAAGTGGAAGAGACTAATTATCAGGGTTTTTAAGTAGAAATAGGGTATGCGATATAGTGAGCGGTCTCCGTTGCGTATCCACAGTTGCTAAACCACTACCCGTATGGCTACGATCTAAGGCCCGTATTACAGAATAATACTCAGAAATCAAACGTGTCTTAAGAATTTAGGCCCATAAGGCCCACATTACAGAATGACACTAAGAAATCAATAATGTCTTGAGAATCGTTTGTCACTTTCTATCAACCACAAAGTATTTTCGTATTTTAATGAACAAGTAAAAAGAATACAACTATTCAATACTTTATATAATAAATTTAAAGAATATATATCTATATTGCCTACAACTATGACTAGAAAAAATGCACTTGCTGGTGAATTAGTAGCCATTAACTTGCAACCGCACAATTATGTTTCAGCCTCAATAATTACACTAGCCAAGAATACATAAACCAAATTTCAGCAATTTTGACTAAGTTTCGCTTACTCCCGCTGGGGATGAGATGAAAATTTATTTCTATTGTTTTACCTGCCGGAATAAACATGCATAAAGCCGTGCAATCTTCTGAAACTTCCTCGTAGAACGAAAGCATCTAAAGTATTCACTTCATAAGCAAAAATCATCTTCAGGAATTTATTACTTTGTCTATTACTATAGTTACATTGTCCCGACACAGGGAACAATATTCAAGTAAAGTGCGGAACGCGCAAACTCACCTCCTTTCCTTTTCAGGACTACGGGTGCTGGCTTACGGTGCCAACGACAAACTGTGGCTACCATTCCAACGCAAACTAAGTTTGGCAACTGTCTATTTCATAGTGAAAGATTTTCTCAAGGTGTATTTTGATAAAAACAGCATTATTACATTAAAATAATACATTCCAATGAAATTGATCCCCTTATTAGTGTAATTACACACTCTGGATGAGTTTCCGCAATTACCAATGCCTCAAAACACCATTTTAAGGCATTTTTATCACACCGAAGGTTCGAGTCCTACGAGACACAAGTGCGGCACCAAGGTCACGCGACTAAGGCACTTCTATCCTCTTTACTATAATTTCTGTGCCCAGGAATGTAAGAAGGAGAGGACACGTGTGCTGACAGTGAATTCCCTTTCTTGATTGCGCGAAAAAGAAATGAGTTGCCATTTTTTTAGTTGCGTTGGAATGGTAGTCACAGTTTGTCGGTGGTACCGTAAGTCAGAACGCGTGGTCCTTAAAACTTAAGGCGGATTAAGACGGTTCATCCAAAGTGAATCACTTTTGGTGAATGATGAACAGTGAATGACTTGTGAGTGTAACTTTACGGTGTCGCGGAGACAAGTTGTTCAATCTGACAAAATCTGCTTCTTATTTGAATAACAATGACCGATGCCCGATTAAAGCCTTCAGGCGGTTAGTTACTTTCATCATAAAGGCACATCAATGATGAAAGATGAATCGTCTTAATTAGACGTTTCATTTTCTGTGCTTCATCGAAAATGGAAGCAAAAATGAACCATCTAATTTCGACTTTACTTTTAAGATAGTAACATGTTTTTAAATATTCGTTCTCGACATTCGAAGCAGTTGTTGCATGCACCACGATAACGAGTTGTAGTTCTCTCGTAAATTATACAATAAAATTTGTATAGTTGTAAACTATGAGCTGAACATTCAGGATACTTTGCCATTGTTTTGTTGGTTTAAATAAAAACGAGAATTCCAGTGTTGCGTTAATAAATCACTTTTACGGCTATTTTTTGTGACATCTACCGTCATCAAAACACAGCGATGTATAATTTGTGCTAATTTTAAGTAACTTTTATTGTATCTGGGGCCGTAAATTAATTAATTAATATTTCACATAAAAAGTATATTCAATATTTATAATCCAAAGTATTATTAGATAAAATTTAAACCCTGTTTGTATACATGGAAATAATCCTTTCAAGCAAGCGAATTCAAGGTAAGTTGTTGGGGACTTGGCACTCAGAGGTTTCGCTACGTTGAGTCCGGAGTATGAAGACTTAATTGACAGTGTCTAAGATCAGCTTACTGAAACTGAGTAGCAGCGTCGGGCGCGTATTGAATTTGACAGATGGACTTTAGGCGGGAAGCGCGGGCAATTATGCAGTGTAGTATTTTGGGTTTAATATGTTGATGTCGTTTTTTATAAGCTTTTATTGACGAATACGGACTGACGGGTCCGATTGTTTCTTTGCAACGCTGTTTTGTCATATTCGTCCATAAATATGTACCAATGAATACGAGACTACTTAATTAATTAGTGTACAATATGACCAATTTATGCAATAATTTTTTTTATATTATTATTAAAAACAAAAGAAGATGAATGGGCCCTCATCCAACATTCGAATCGAAAAAGGTTTTCAATTGATAGACTTTTCTAAACATACCAGTAATCCGATAAAAATGTACTTTTAAGACATTATTGCAACAACTTTTCTTTTTAATTTCTTTTAACATATTATTATATCTCAAAAATTATTATATATATCTTAATAAAAGTAGAAGATACGAAAATAGGCAAGTATTATGACTTCCTTGTCTTTATTGCTTACTCGTGCGCGATTCAAGTTACGACTCGCCTAATTATTACGTTTGAGATGAATCGTTATTTGCAAGGTAAAGGCCACTCTGAATCTCGTATATAAATAATAAGTGTTTAAATAGAACAAAATTACACTGCGACTTATGACTTCGTCAAACAGAAGGCGTGCTAGCTAAGCGTGCGTGAGCTCTGAACCTCTGACTATGACAGTATTATCAGAGTCTATAGAAGTCTTATATACTCTCAAACAGACTGAGAGCTGACGCCACACCGCGGACGGGACGGACCGTTGACGTCGACGTGTCCGCGCGAATGTACTGCGCGTCCCGTTGAGCGGGATGGCGCGGCGCGGTGTGACGTCCTCGACGTTTCCTGTATTACAACGCTGAGCGTTACGCACACGTCGACTTCGCGTCGACGGCCCTCAGCGTCAGGCCGTCCGCGATGTCAGTTGTAAGCTGTGACAGCGCTAGCTGTATGCAACTACAGGATAGGTACAAATATTGGCATGCAATGCTCTGACGCCAGTACAGTACGCGTCAAACAGACATATAGCATGAATGTTTGACGCGCGCTTTTGTTTGTCGAAACCTTTAGCAGTCCGATATTTCCACGCGCGTTCGCATAGCCGTTAACTAATATTCGCAGTGTGTAAGCTCTTCAAACGGTCTGGACAATACTTTGCGTTAACAATAGATGTTTACAATAAAATTATGAAAATGCTGATGTTTTATGAACAAAAATAATATTCAATTCATAATCGCAATCGTACAATAAACGTATAATTAGGCACTCCGTAACTCGAGAACACAATTTGCTGTTTCGTTTTTAGGTAATAAACAATGGTTACTCTAATCACCAATTACTATCTACTATTCATAACAATGCCCAGTTTCCATAATATAAACAATACATTCGATTTGCCTAAGCTTTTTGCGCTGTTTTTCGACTCCAAAAACTTACAGATTTTCGTGACATATTATGTAGGAACTAGAGAGCGGGACATTAGCGACCAAATTATACATATTTCAAAAAATCTAAAACTGCTTTCTACGCATTAAGTCGACTTTTACGTTACTTTTTGCAAAACTATAAACTTGGTGCAACTAGCCGTTAGTATTTTTGTCTCACGAACGCAAAACACTACTTTATAAACCAGCAAATGGACATGCAAATAGTTTTACGGTACAAAACACCACAACCTATGTCATCTAAAACACCGCAGAAGTTGAAGTTGACTTAGAAAAGAGTGAGCTTTATATAAGCTACTTAACACACTTTCGTCCCTAGTTCCTACCCCCAAGTCCTCTTAGTCGAAAAATAATATATTGAGCATGCAACTGAAAATACTGAGCAAATAATAACTTATATTAATGTAGTCGCCTACTTTAAATGTTGGTTAGTCGGGTTAAGTTAACCTGCCAACCAATTTATTACTACCCCTTTTATTCAACGAGTATTATTGTCCTTAGTCAGGCAACAGATATCTGTGAGTTTAAAAATAATATCGTGTCTTCCAATTTAAGAGTGCCGTAAAATTCTGTTATTTTGATTATTCTAATGACATTTTTATTTAACTCACCAATACTACGTTATACGTAAAATTTAAATGTCTAGAGAAATAAAAATCTTGAAACAGATTTTGTAATTTAAGCAAAATAATGAGACGAAGGCAACATTACAGAATTCTACAATAACCATGAAACTTAGCTTTTTATTAAGTAAAGCATCTCTCCACTCGAAAAGTAGGGTACCTATATCAACTTATGCACTTTGTTACTTCAAGCAGCACATAATAACACGTAAGTTTGAAAGTTCACGACCCTGACAAAAAGTTTGCTAACTTGCTTTTAGTTGCACAAAGAGTGATGCTCGGACTATGGCGCACGGAAATAAATGAGGGTATCCAAGCAAAAAATTTAGTTACGGACAAAGATAAGATTAAGAGGAGCAAGTTGAGAAGGACGGGGCTTATAACGGAGTGAAATGCAGTCGTTTTGTAAGAAAACTTCGAAAAGGAGACAGCCACTTGCTTCAAAATAGTAAAATAAATCTAATAAGGGAAGTAAAAGGTATCGTCGCCTTCTGTATAATATGTCAACGAAAAGATTATTTTCGGAATGAAGGATAAAGAGAAGAAAATAATAAACTCGGAAGACCATTTCAAAAATGAACCGGTTCGTAAAAATGGAGCAAAAAATTTTGCTAGCTAAATAATTTAAACGCCAGGCTCCTCCCAGTTTTGTGAAATAACGCTTGTGGTGTTAACTGGGATCAAAGCTCTCGCAACACCTCGACGAAACGTTGCGTGATGCTCAGAGTTGTAATACAAGAAACTATAATAATAAAAGACCTCACGTATAAAAGACCGTTGCGGTATGACGTCCTTCGTTTCTAGCGGTATTACAACTCATCGTCACGCAGACCATCCCATCCGCGGTGTAGCGAAAGATTTGTTATTCATTACTACATACGATAACTTTGGAATGCTTTTGCCTATGGTTGCTCTATCATTCATTTGCTTGTTTTAAATTTAGGTATGTTTCTAGATTATGGAAATTGGGCATCGTAGCGTAGTTAAGGAAAGACGACTTACCGAGTTCGTGCCGTAAGAACTGTGGGCTGCCCTCTCTAAGAGCATGGTCGGCGTCGTCGACGGGCGCCGCCGCGCGCGCCCCGCACCAGGGCACGCAGCAACGGAACACCCCTCCTCCGACCACCTTGCAGCCGTACGGGCCCCTCTAACAAATCTGCCCGCAACGCCAATACCACTACCACACACACCGCCACAAAGCAGCGATGCCACGAAATCCACTTTTCCAAGCGGTATCACTTCACCACACTCGTAACTGCCAACACCAGACCATTCAGGATCACACTTCACTTTTGAACAAAACACATCAGAAATCATTCCTTGGCACTTTGTATATAACGATAACAAGAGCAATAACAATTAAGTCAGTCTTGAAGTTAGCTTAGAAGATATGTCAGTCGCAAAGGCTTTTGCCTTTAAGAATCTAGATTAATACAAGAAGATAGAAAGAAGGAGAAGTAAGAGTTTGCGGGTTAAAGTTTAGGGAGTTCACGATTGTCTAGTTCAGTTTGCGAAGTGAAAATATAAGCACCATTTTCATAGCACGGAAAATTGTTTGTATAAACATTTTTCTACCCCATAGTCTGTTCTGGAATCTGTGTGGAAACGGTATTAACTTCATATTGGGAAGGCCTGATAAGATTACGCTGTGCTATCGAGCCACTCTGTGTAGACACGTGTTTTATTATTCGTTATTAGTCGGCATCACCATATTGAAATCAAGTGCCATTAATTACATTGGAGCATGGCTTTGATCCACATATTATTTCATAAGAAGTGACGTTCCGTAGGTATTCTTGGAACACTGCCAGATTTATTGTAACTCAGAAGTTATCACCTCGAAAGATACCCGCTTCCGATGACAACGAAATCAGGTATGTAACTCACCGAATATAATTTAGAATTTCTCTGTAATAATAGATGTAGGCTGAGATTCCGTAATAAATGTAGCACGCATGAATATCTCAGCTCGCAAAAAAATAATGTGTTCGCTATATTAAATTTTCACGAGATAAAATAGTATTTATATAAGTTTAATTTTACGTTTCGTCTGTCAGAGTTTAGACTTTTAGAAAGATCATTAGTTAATTAGAGTATTTAGCTAGTTCTGAAATTGTGTTTTAAAAACATTTGAGTTGTATGTTAGTGTCTATTTCGTAATTAAGTAGACTCATGGTCACTAAATCGTTTTATTAGAGACTTAAATACCCACTGGTGTGGTACCCACTGTATTAGTTTGAGATGACAGATTTTTACCAATAACGCACTAGTGATTTGAATGAAAGAAAACGGGATTTAAACCATGTACCTGTGATTTTTGGTTAATCCGATATTTCGGCGCAGTTACACGCGCCATGATCACGGATGAACTGAAGTCTTATGTGAGTTGATGTTATTGGCAGACAAATCTGTCTACCCTCTTTCTGAGTCTTTTTCTTTCATTCAAATGATAGTGACCACGTTAGCTTAAAACAACGCACTAGTGACTTTTATTTTGCAGATTTTATTATTAATTTATTAGAATCTCAATATCAAGAGAACACAAAGGTATCAAACCCGTACAGGCACGTCTTCAGCATTTTTTTGAAAAATTTAAAATAAAAATTTGGGTGTTGTATTTGTATAATTATATTTCTACATTATACAAAATTACATTTTAAAATTAACTTTGTACCAATATAATATTAACTTAACATAATTAAAGTAAACGATTTCGTATTATAATTTAAATTAGAACTGAGTTTTCAGTATTATAATGTTGCTCAATTTCGTTCCGAAACTTACTTTTAAAGACACGAAATTTCAGTGTCAAGATTGTAACAACTTTGAAACACTGCTTAGAAAATTTTAAAGATTCATGCTACATATTAGCTTTACTTAAAAATGAAATGTAGGTATGAGAACTCCTAGGGAGTTCAGTCGAACTTGTAAATTTTGAGTTCACTTGTTCAGTATTTCTATCACAAACGCGGTATAGCCATGGCCATCTTGTTTAATACTGCTACGGTAACTCTTCCTATTTTTAAAATTAAGTATTTAGTTTCTGGTACGTAAGTCAGATACCTCACCTGTCTTCTCCATTCGGTCAAACGCTGACATTAATAAGATTAAGTGATTACTGTTTTCAGTGTAATAAATATGTGCATAAAAGGACGGATAAAAAGGTACATTTGTGTCACAATGCTTGTTGTTGTGGTGGGTATGTATTTATAGAAATTAGTGTTAATCTGTTACATGTAGTACTAATGTTTATTTTTTGGTATCGTAACCTAAATTCAGAGAGTAATCACAATGAGTATCAGGCAAGGAAACTTAGTTATTATTTTGTTACAGAAATTGTGTTATTGTTTGTTTATACGTGTTCAGATATGATTGTTTTTGTTGAATTTGTGTATGGATGCTACAAATATGTTTTTGGATGTACAAAATTATTCTATAATTCGATTTTCATCGTAACTAATTCAATAATCTCAATCAATGTTATACATATTCGAGGTAAAATGATAAAAAGCTACTCAAATTATGTTTTTTTTAATTATTGTAACACGGATTCCAAATGGGCACACTCAAAAATAAATAAATTGTATCAATTATTTGTAATAAATTTCTTAACAACCCTACCTATTTATATTGAACACATACAAATCATATTGAATGAATACATAAAAATAATTTGCACCATTTCGCATCTCAACTATAATGAAAGGGCACCATTTGATTTACATAGGTTTTACAATTTATTACAATTCCTTCCAAATTGTATAATTGTAAATGTACCAATAACAAGTTTAAGTTCAATATTGCCGATACGAAATACTTTCTTATACTTAAACCCCTTAAAGAAAGTAAATTAATGATATCTGTGTACTACCAAAACTGCCGGGGGTTGCGCACAAAATTGCACACCCTCTATATGAATATTTTAGCTCATGATTACGACATTATTATCTTAACCGAGACATGGTTACATGAGCAGATATCTAATACTGAATTCATTGACGGTCGATATCAAGTGTTTCGTTGCGACAGGGACCGTGCCAGCACTGGACGTCGTGACGGCGGAGGGGTTCTCGTGGCAGTCCGCCGCGAATTTTGTAAGGCGAGGCAATGCGCCTACAGTGGGCCGCACACTGATACTCTTACTGAGCTGTCCCTTGTTGATCATCTTTTGATTGAAATGCGAACACGCAACTATTGTTGCATTCTTAGTGCAGTATACATTTCTCCAAATTTATCTCCCGAAGTGTACATGGCACATTTTAATTATCTTTCCTATATGTTACAGACTAGTGGCGTAAATGACTACATTCTGATAGGTGATTATAATTTACCAACCGTTCAATGGCGTAACTGTGGAAATTATTTACAACCTATATCTACTAGTAATTGTAGTATGTCCAATAAACTTCTTATTAACTTTATGTCTACATTAAAATGTTTTCAAATAAATACGTGTATGAACATCAGAAACAGACTACTAGATTTATTTATAACTAACTTCGAGAATTTTACAATCTCACGAGCACCGATATCATTTGTGCCGTTAGATGAAAACCATCCACCCATTTTTGGACTTTTAGCCACTAACAGCTACTTTTCTTCCATTAAAAGTAATCCTAGAATGGAATACAACTTTAAAAAAGGAAATTATGAAGCCTTAAACAAAGACATAAATAGTATAAACTGGGATTATTTATTCTCGGGATGTAATGCCGAGGGTTCTACTTGTGCTTTCTATGAAAAAATATATAATTTAATTAAAATACATATACCTACCAGAATTGTCAAGCCATCACAATACCCTAAATGGTTCTCAAGGGCCCTTATTCATATATGTAAAAATAAAACAAATGCATGGATTAAGTGGAAAAAGTATAATAATCGAAGCGATTATGAAGTATTTTCCATGTATAGAGCTAGATTTAAATTAGAGTCTAAAAAATGTTATCAATCTTACATTGAAATGGTAGAAACAGGAATACTTGACAATATAAAGTATTTTTGGGCATATGTTAATAACAACTCGTCAACATCGAACATACCAAATATCATGACATATAATGATCAAACAGCTGATACACCTGACCAAGTGTGTCGTTTGTTTTCAACATTCTTCAAGTCAGTCTTTGAGCCATCTTCTGTTAGCAAAGACTACGATATTGACACTCTGCCAGATACAAACCTCGAGTCGAACTTAACTTTAAGTAATATTACTTTTACGAGTGAAGAGGTTTTGAAGGAACTTTGTAATATTGACGCTACCAAGGGTGCTGGGGTTGACAATATATCACCAATTCTTTTAAAACTAACTGCTAGGACTATTTATTATCCTATATATATAATTTTTAATAAATGCCTAAAAGAAGGAATCTTTCCGGATTTATGGAAGGCTGCGCGTATTGTTCCTGTTTTTAAGGGAGGTGACAGAAATAACGTTGAAAATTATCGCCCAATATCGATTTTGTGCACACTGTCTAAGCTTTTTGAAAGATTGGTTCACAACAACATTTACCCTCTCTTACATAATGTTGTCATTGAACAGCAACATGGTTTTGTAAAACGTAGATCAACTAATACAAATTTATTAATTTACGTATCTTATATTTTTGAAGGCATAGATGCTAATAAACGTACTGATTGTGTATACACTGATTTTCGTAAGGCTTTTGACAGGGTAGACCACAAAATGTTACTAGATAAATTGGCATACAACGGTATTCGTGGGGATCTCTGGCGATGGTTCAAGTCATACATAACAAACCGTACCCAAAAAATAGTTATTAGTGGTTATGAGTCAGAGTATGTTCCAATCAGTTCAGGAGTACCACAGGGTTCTATTTTAGGGCCCTTGTTATTTATACTCTTCATAAATGACATTCATCACTGCTTCAGTTTCTGTAATTTCCTTTTGTACGCTGATGACTTAAAAATTTATCATACAGTAGAAAGTTCAGATGATTATTCGAGATTCCAATTCGATCTTAACCGTTTTTCCCTTTATTGTGAAAGGAATAGGCTAAAGTTAAGTCTCAATAAGTGCAAGACAATAACTTTTACAAAAAAAAGAATAATTGACAACCATATATATAGTTTGGCCGGTGTGCCGCTTGAATCCGTTGAAACAATTAGAGATCTAGGAGTTATTCTTGACTCTAATTTGCATTTAGATTCACACATATATAATATTGTAAGTAATGCCTTTAAAATGTATGGTTTTGTGATGCGAAAGGGTGAAAAGTTTATTAAACCTTTCACTTATCTATATCTCTATAAAACATTAATTCGTTCACAACTTGAATATGCTGTGCCCATTTGGAATCCATTGTATAACAAATATGTCGAAGCAATTGAAAGAGTTCAGAAAAAGTTTCTTCGTTCTGTTCACTACCGATTCTCTCGTAGCTCCTTGTCATATGAACAACTGCTTGATAGATACGAGCTTCTTAGTCTCAAGCAGAGACGTATCCAACTTGAAGCATCTATGTTGTACGACATATGTAATAATAGATACGATTGTGTACCCATAGTTAATAAATTGTGCTATAGAATACCAACCAGAACACACTGCCGTGCTCCTTGTCAGTTGTTTGCAACTTCTCGTAACAGGACTAATGCTGGAAAACGCTCACCGCTGTACCGATTAGTACAAACATACAACGAGAGGTTTAATGCAATTGATATGGCAGCAACGAAACCAGGTGCATACAAAAAAATGATAATGTCCGCTTTACGTGATTGAATTCATTACCTATATTATATTTTTTAGATTGTATTTAGACTAACTACACTTACTATCTCGCAGCATAAGAGTAGATAATACTATTGTACAAATACGTGGTAAACGGTGTTGGTGCCAAAGTATTCATATTAGGTGATGTGTTACTTTTGTAAAATGTCTTTGTCACTGTTTGTTTACCTAAATAAAGAGAAAAAAAAAAAAAGTATAAAAACTCCTAGCTTGGCGCGAGTGGACATTTAATGGAACCAAAATAAAAGTTTATACTTTATCAGTGTAAATAAAAACGAAAAATATCAGTAAAATAAAATATTCGTCATTTATCACTTATTTTTATAAAAAGAAAATAAATTGAATATTTAATTGTGAGTTTTTAAGTTAGAACGACAACAAAGTCGAAAACATCATGATAATCTCGCGATGACGTAAAATGTGACAACCTCATTAATATTTTTATTTATAGAACTTTATGTCAATAAAAAGTTTATAGATCTGACTTCAATGCTTAACTTGTTTAAGTTTAGTTCAAGTTTCAGCTCTTGTACATGTACCTTTTTTCTTGTTATTCGCTTTCTATTTTATTAGTATACTTTACAAACTCTCACCAAAAAACAACATTGTTGAAGTTGCAGTCCATAATGGTGTTGTCTTTCCGACTTTTAAAATCATATTTATACATCTACAATTTAACCAAAACCTAATGATAGTCGAATAGTACATCCAGTGGTTTCATAGCGGCAAAATCACATTTCCATTAAATTTGGGATACGCATTGCAATACTGTGATTTTAATATTGACTGTGGCTCACATACTAACAGATATATTTTGCAGTACAGTTATTTATCTAAGCTATTATTAAAAATATGCTACACCGGATGCGTTAGCATGTAAATATTAGTTTGCTGCTATAAACTAGGCCATTTATCTAATAAAATTTCATCTGATGAATATAGTAAGTCGGGTGTAACATTATGTAAACGAAGAGTAGACCACTTAAAATAATAAAGGCGTGGCTTAAGATAGTGTAAAATGCTTAGAATTTGAAGTTTCTAATAAAACTTTAGAAAAAGTAAAAAAAAAAAAAACAAAAACAATTTCACCTTAGAAAATATGCTTTAATAATTAATTTCCACAAGAAAACATAATAAATTAGTTTAATTTAGTTTTCTCAAGTAGTACTACTTTTATTATGTAGTACACGAAAACATGGAGAAGTATTTTCAGGATAAAGCATTTTATGGAGTTAAATTCTGCGTTTGACTTTTAGCATTTTATTTAAAATATTATTATCTGGAGTCTAAATACGATTTTCAATCGAATCTTTACCTCAGCACACGGGTGTCCCCAATGTGGCTTAACGTTCATAAAAGATTAGCTCATCAGTGACCACGAATACTCGACGAAATTACGCGAAATTTTGCGGTGGTCAGAGCAATAACGAAGCATTGTGAAAATATTATTGTATTTTAATACTATGTCAATAGACAATTTCATTTACAAGCTAAAGTCAGTGAACTTTTTTGATATAATTATTATTAACGAGTATTATTTTAATGCATTCATAGAAGCTACTAAAATAGTGCTTTAACGTGAACCATATTACGATGTATTAAGGTTTATAAAATTGTGAATTTACGAAGAATAGAATTTTTATATCATTATCTTAAATATAATTTCAACTACATATTTTTTATTGAAATAAAAATTTAAATAAATCAATATCGTTCCTGGATGAAAAACCAAGTTCTTATTAGTAGAAGTGTGATAATATATCTGCATATAGATGACTATTTTATTTGCATCACTGTCTACTTAGAGTCAGCAAATAATAGATAATTAATCCCTTATGTAATTTATAAAAATAATTGATATCAACATAGCACGGCGTAGTTCCTTCAGCCTCATATAAGTTCTAGAAAGTTCATAAGCTCTCGCTGTAATAGAGTACTAAAGTGTTAAGCTACTTTAGGTGTCGCCTGCAGAAATGAACCATTAAAATCATAATTCCTAATGAAACTGAGAGCTAGTAGATAGGTTCTATAAAAATAAATTGTATTTAAAATATTTACGGCCAATAAACAAAATTACAAGGGCAATTACAGAAAATATCAGCACGAAAATTTTCAAGGTACCAAAAATGATACCTATATCATAATAAGAATTACCTACAATTGCAAAAATCAAACAACTAAACGCACAGTAGATATTTTGATGGATTCAAAGACACAGTGTTTATGTTTAATACATACATACATCACGCTCATCCATACATGTCATCCATAAATATATCCATTAAGTAATAATTTTTCATAAAAGTATTTGAATGAAAATGTATGGTTACTCTACTGGTTGCAACCAAAAAAGAGCGAGCACTATGTTTACAATACACTGTTCAACTGCTTTCGTTGACAAAAGAAGCACGTCTAAGGATTACAGTATTGTAGGATAAATTTTCGCTCGGTCTCTTGTAGAAGCCGGGCTTAATATCTGACCTCGACCACAATCTCTAGCAGATAGTCTCTATCGGTCATCAGCACTAACTTGGTAATTGATTTAACATCGCGTGTACTGAGAGTAATCATTTTCATTGTGTTACTAGAAACGGCGTCTTGAATTTTCCTTATTGATTAATAGGATTAATTATTTTAATATAACATTCTTTCAAACTATAGAATTCTTGAATAATATTTCTAAATACAAAAGATTTCTGTAGAACTTAATTGTTCGGACTGCTTTAACTGCTTGTTCTTTGAAATTTTTGATGGCTTACATATAACCAAATCAAAGAAAAGTCCGCACTAACTGACTGACTGACCGACGCCCAGCCTATACCCTTGAACCCAGACAGTGGACATTTTGCACAGAAGTGCCTTTTACGATGTCAACGAGGAATAAGGTCGGAACTTCAAAATTTTATTTCTAAGGGGGTAAAATAAGGGACAAAAATTTATATGGGGAAACAAGATTAGTTAAATTATTTTATTCAAAAATCAACATGGGTAATTTTTATCATGTGTCAAAGATAAAAAAATGGAACTTTGAATGAATGCACTTGATAAGAAATAAAAAAATAGACATGTGTGTGATTAATCAAACATTAAGTACACTAAAATATTTAAAACGCTGCCGAAAGTAAACCCACGCGGACGAAGTTGCGGGCAAAAGGTAGTACTACATAATTAAAGCTCTGCTCAACCGTTTTGGGATTATGAGCTTGATAAGTTATCTGAAATAATAAGTTATCCTAATATTAACTCAACTGAGTATAACTTTTTCGACGAACAGTGTTTCGATGAACTAACGTCGCTGATGGGAAACTTGGTGCACGCGGCACACGCGTGCACTATATTGATAAGTTTTAAGATTCCGTGTATACGAGTATAAGGACATCTATGTTTGCATTACGAAAGTCCGTTTTATATGAAAATTACTTTATTTATGTAATTTCTAAGATAATCCTGGAAATTTTCGGTTCGAAATAAGTTATTTCCCAACATTTATCCAATAATTAAATTATCTTTTTCCTTTAGTAAAAGTATTATTAAAAAGTATAGTATTTATCAGTAACTACCAGCTCAAATTATCTACATTAAGTACCACATCTTCAAACAAGCCTTGAAAATTCACTAAACAATTTTATAGCCTCTATTTATTTTCAGCGTGAAAATACTCTGTCCTCAGAAGTAAACTGGCGTCTTATTCTTATTTAAACGCTCTTCTTGGCAATTTTACTATTTATTCAAAACTCCAGTGTTACCTTAATTTTGATAAGACTGTTGAATATATTTCTATTGGGAGCATTGGAAGTCCACAATTTCACATCGAAAACTACAACAGTCGCTTTGGACAAGCACTATGACGTAATAAGCTGAGAATTAATGGGATATTGAAAATCGTAATTAGTTTAGCTGTTTTAGTTACTCTATATAGAGTGATCTTGTTCTTCTTCAATCGGGCGGTCTCTGCAAATCGACGTCTGTTGCGCCAGTTTTGCATTGGAGGGATTGACGCTGTAATATTTTCTGTGATATTTTTAACAATACTCAAAGAAGTTTTACTTCAATCGCGTGTAAAGATTGCATTAGCTACGTCTCTGTTTAAAAGAACATTTTATAATATTATTTAGGTTTGATTGTGATTTTCTTTTATTATAAATGTAAACACGTCGCATATTAAATCTATTTTCATGGTATATACAAATCTTAAGTCATATATTATTCCTTAAATTGGTACACAATTTTCGCACACTCCATTTGATCACAACACATCCATTGCTTCTCAATATAAAAATGAATCATGTAGTATCTAGATACTAATTATATAACCCACGGTCTAAAATAAACAAACCACCTATACGATTTTACATATTATAACATTCGTTGGGTAGCTAACTAGACTGACTATGACCAACTTTCTTGCGTCCAGAAATAAATATCGGTCATTGATTGGACGGCTCGCTTTTATTAACGGACTTCAAAAAGTATAGATTGTCTACAGACAATACTGATCTATACTGCTACGTGGTAGACTCATATGTAGGGTCGTCTGGGTAGGTACCACCGCCTTTCTTATTTCTGCCGTGAAGCAGTTCGCTGTGTTTCGGATTGAAGGGAAAGGTAGCCAGTGTAATTACTGGGCATGGAGGGCATACCATCTTAGTCCCCAGGATGGCAACACACAGTGTTAAGTAATTTACCCTTAGTATTGCAAGTGTCTATAGGCCAGGGTATCTACTTAACACCAAGTGGGCCGCAAGCTAGTTTGTCATCACGTAATATAAAAAAATAATATTTCATATTAGTTTCGAGACAACTACTATTTTCGTCCTATCGACATATTGTGATTGGCATTAGATTTTTTTAGAGCCGGCCACCTGTATGACACTTACCCTCCTTGGGATTTTGGAGATAACGAATAGTCACGTGCACATAAATTGTTTGCCGTAGCATGTTTGGTCCAGTTTTTGAACCAATTCATTACAAACATACAAATGTTTCCTCTTCAGAATATTAGTAAAGATATAACCATCCACACAAAGCGATTTGTTAACTCTTTGATAATGCGAACAGCTAGGGAAGTCGTTGCCTATTGATGTGTTCCCGGAATATTAAAACATGGGTGCGTTCAAAGCGAGAGTGAATAGGGTACTTCTATGTAAGCACCATCGTAGTGTAAGCACATCGTAGTCCGCACCTTTACCTAAGCTCAGGTGAGAGAAAAATGCTTGCCTATCAAAACAAAAAATGCATTTATTGCAATTATACAGTGCATATACGTACGTATATACGTATTCATAATTATTATGACGCTGCCCAAGAAATTGCTCCGGCGATCGGCACAATCAATTACATCTCGTTGAACAGTCGGTGAGTCCAATTGGAGTCACTTTTGTACTGTCAACGTCACCCAACCTCGTTAAAAGTAGGGTTGGCAAAAATATACAAATCTTACAAGCAATTCAATTGAAAACATTACGTTTTTTATTGTTACTTTTTATTATACGGATGGAAAATAGACATGAAAAGACTCAACACGTATTTATGATTTTCTTTAATTTTGATTCTAATTTAATTTAAAATTTCAGAACTTACTCATCCTAAAACGACGTAAGTGCAACTGTAGGATTTTTGCGGGTCATGGACTCTAAAAATTGAAAAAAATTACATCACACATCAAATCTTTAAAGCAATAGACATTTTATGTTAGTACCTAATCCTAGGCTGTCAATTTCTTGGTACGCATTTACTATTTTTTCAAATATTTCTTATTTTAGCAAGTAATAAGTTCTGGAAAAAATATATAGTGTTCTTGATGACTAAAGCACCAAATGGTTTTGTAACTGTCATAACTTATTAATAACGATACATTCAAATAAGTTGCGTTGTACTTCGTGGTTCTAACAAGTTGCTGAGTAGTATACATCTACAACAGATAGTAGAGTTACTATCTGTTGCGGAATCTAATGATATACGCAATTATTTATACCAAGATCTGCACGAAGCGATTCGTTACTAGGTAACTCTTGGAAATGTGTCCCTGAACTCTCTATCTTGGCTGCCTTCAAGACTACAGTGAATATAACACTGGTTAGTAGAATGCAGTTTGTGTAAAACTTTCTTTACTCAAAACAGTCGAAAATGGAAATGATTGCCTAATATAATAATTAAAAGTAAATACTGGAAAAAATAATACGGAATCATCAACAGTAAAATTGAAGTTAAATTGAAGCTGAATAATACCCTCCACTCTGTATTGCAAATTATAATCCTACCAAATAGAATAATTTTGCAATAAATAAATCTTTCCGAATGTTAATCTCTTGCCACATGAATTAGGACAAAACCTGAATTCAACACATAATTCTATGTCATATCCATAATTCACAAGTTGTCGTCATTTTTCCTACTACATCAAAGTAAATGGATACAATATTGATATCAAATTCCAAAGTCCACTGAAGACGAATTCGTGACGTGAATTTTATTTTTAAGAAATAAAATTACGACATTTACGTAAATATTTCGACAAATTAATCACTTTTTAATGGCAATATAAACGGAAGATAGTTACCTTGAATGCTTACAAATCGATAAAAGTCTGACATGTAAAGTGTAACATAATAAACCTTGGACTACAATAGGAAGGTATCTAACATGTAAAAAGAATAAGGTGTTTGTTATTAGAAGCTTTGACCAGTAACCTTGATAAAGAGCGTATTCAAAATGTATATTTACATATTTTACTTGTAAATCTGGGACATTAAAAATAGTGTTTTCATGTATTTTCAGACTTCGCATTCAGAACGAAATGATTGGTTCGATCGATCCAGTACATCAAAAGATGCATCGTTCATATTCAATAATGCAAGTTAGTAAATACTATTTCACGGTATTGTTTTATGGACTTCGTATAAGCATAATGATAACACTATAATTCTATTTTATGCCTTTCTCCATAAAATTAATATTGACATACTAATAATATATTACTTATTTTAAAAACTGCTGTTTCTATAAATGATTAAAATTTAAGTTGTTAAATAGCATCGTAATTGTTGAATACAGATATGATTAATTTGTATGTATTGATTGAGATAATATTAAATAACGTTTGTGACGACTGAGATATGTATTATTCAGAAATATAGCTTTTACCAGGAGTTTTATTTGGTAAACGAAGGAAATCGGTCCCGTAAATCTTTTACCGATCTGGATTTACTATTTTCCCGAAAACACGACAACTGGCATTACCATTACGAACTGTAAACATTCAACAAGTTGTCCATGAATCAATGATACATATTTTGACTATTAAGCCAAAAGGAAAATTCTTTTGACACCAATGAAGATAGGTACGTTGTTTTCGACTCGTTTATTGCAACCTGCCAAAAAAATCATGAAAAAAATTCCAGGCACATCGTCACGTTTCCACCTCACTTGTGACCTTGACACTTTTAGAAATTCTTTCTCCACATTAGACACTGGAAACACTGCGCAAATCGCTAATGTATGATTTTCACTTTGTGTCATTCAGATTAATCTGTTATCTCTAATGTCGTAACTCAATGATCGCGCGCGTAAAACGCTAATTCACTAGCGTAAATCTCTACTGATTTCCGATGAGCGGCCGCGATAGCACAACGAATCCTTTATTGTGAACCCAATTGGTAAATATGTTGCAATTTTATGTGTATTTTACGGGATGAGTACACAAAACAATGTCCCAGTGGCACACACTACGCGGAGACTACGCGGACTAGAGCGATTGAGCGTGGTCGCTCCCTACGCTCAGGCCTCGTACGAGCTTCGGGTACAGAAATGCTCAGCAATGCATCTCACACGAATCCCACATGACACGCGGGAGACGCGAGGCGGCGCGGCGGAGCGGCCGAGCGTCGCGACGGCCGGCAGACCGCGACTGGAGCGTCGGTGCGCGCCGCAGCCTAGGGCGCCGAGCGAGCAGGACGAACATACTCGCACGCCGCCCGCCCGAGCCACGATTCTAGCCCTTGAACCTTCTCTCTTAATTCCCATTTACCTTGCCCGAGTCGAGTCTCTTATGTTTTTGCGACCGCAAAAGGGTTTTCACCCCGCGAGCGTCCGTTCCCGAGTTACGTAGACGGTAGAGATAGAGATGCTGCGTGGCCTCTATTATCCTATCGTTTCTATATTATCGCTATCGAGCGTGCTTCTGCCTTTTTGTTTGACCCTGAACGTGTTTCGAGCGTGCAGCCGTTCCGCCCATTGTTCGTAACACGGTTACAATGAGACACACGTGACGATTGACGAGGTAACTCGGTCAAATCTGATTACACCCAAATATTGGCGCTTCCCAGCCTACCAGGATGTAATAACGGAAGCAGTTGGCCCAATCTGTTGGGGGATCGATTGCAAACGTTCTGAACTAGCCCGTAATGCTGGAAATACCGCATTAGTTGATTTACGTGGATATAAGGTCCGTTAGATCGTAAACATCTGCGGGCTCACCTTGACATTTCAACTGAGGGTTCTATAGAAGCCTTTGAAGATTCGCTTGTAACTGTAGGTATATTGACGGGAATATTAATGTGGGCAGGTCTATTTTAATTTCTTAATAAGCTGAAGCCCCCACACATTACGGGTTGTATCGAGTATCAATTAATACGTTATGCTACCTTAGTAATAAAATTTAACGCTCATGTGGTGACCGCAAATTGAAAATGGACTTTTCGTAATCGAAAATGAGTGGAAAATTAAATAGACATTTGATTTCATAAAAGTATCAGGCAATAACTTCAAAACTTACCAAAGTCAATTACAGGTACTAGGATTCTACTACAATTTAACTTTGCATTTTTAGTTAATAGCTTAATTTTTAGTTAATAGCAAAAAAGACTGAAGAAATCCGTTCTTTTATGTTTGAAATGATGAAATATGTTCATCATTTATTTAAGGAGACGTTAAAGTTTTTGTGGAATTTAGTATTAATGCTTTGTTTTGTTACGATAAGGAATTTAAAATATTTAATTATAACTTAAAAAATCATCTTTATATCTATTGTTTTCGACCGCAGAAAGCCTCAAAAAAAGATCCGTTTTTGAAGCGTTCTACTCTCAAAAAAATAAATTTTAATCACTTGTAAACAAACGGAAACTTATCCTTTGCTATATAAAAACGGTGACTATTGTGTTGCCATAATGGTTTTAGCAATATTAAAGTCACACTTGACATGAAATGGACCGACGATTTGGTAAAGGTATATTTATTTATCTAAATGAACAATTAAGTCATAGCTGGATGGGGATATAAAAACTCTCAGAATTTCTCGAAATCAGGCGTTAGCATCTTTGGAGTACCTATAGCGCTGTTACTAACACATTCAGAATTCACTGTTCAACGTTTTCACTGGAAAATGTACTCTAAGCCTGAAGTAAAAGTCAGTTATTCAATAAGCTAATTAAACTAAAACAATGTTGGTTATATCAAGCAAGCTCACAATTATTACATATAAAATCAGCATGTTTCAAACAAACTTATCGTTAATAACTTGGAAATCTGCAGCGTATCATTTTCTTATGTAAATGAACTTAGTTCGCACTTCTGTTCGCTTTAAGCACTAACTGATTCACACCGAGAGTACGACTTTGCTCTCAGACTTGTAACAGTTTATCGGACAGTTTGTAACAGTGTTATGTACTTAGACCGCATTTACACATCGGCCAGCCTCACTGTCGCATGGAGTTCTCTGAAATAAATCATTGACTTCAGAACGGTATCAATTTAATTTTATTAAAAATACAAAGCAGAAACTTTCAGCTGGGCAATTAAAGGAGTACCTTAACCGTAGCAGATGCACAAAAATGTGCTTAGGAGATTTTTTTGTGAAATAATTCATAGATTATAAAAAAAATTTAGAGATAGCAAAAAAGTTTTTTTTGCACAATACATTTTTTGATGACAATTGATTCTATTTATAATACAGATTCAAAACTTAGATGGGACCAACCCGGGTTGGATGACTAAAAAACACAGATATTGCAAAAAACTTTTCCCATGCATTCCGTAGGGAATCATTGCTGATCGAAAGAAATTGTGAAAGTGAAGAAAAAAAATTACCCTAAACCAAAAGGACGGGTTATGATTTTACCAGTCTATGTATGTATGTTTGTATTTACGTATCTTCCACCATAGCGCCTAAACTATTCATCCGGTTAAAAAATACACTGAAAAAATCGACCTGCCTAAGGCGGGAATCGAATCCAGCATCATCCGCAATCCGAGCGGCTGCATTAACCACGACGCCACCGAGGCATTGCTTTCGCCGTCGAAATTTGTCAGTGCTTGGTGCTTATGTTTTTATGGTAAACATTGTTTCATCATTGAAATTTGCACTTCTAAGATCCGAACGAAATATTTTTGCAAATATTTGACGCCCAGTTAAGATGAAACTACCTTACATTATGGAATAATTTTTGCGGTTACAAACGCGTAAATATTTTTAATACTAGAAAAAATACACTGAAAAAAATCAACCTGCCTCAGGCGGGAATCGAATCAGAACCAAATCTTCCGCAATCCGGGCGGCTCTTCTGCCTATTCCTAGTGCACGTGCTCGACATTATAGAATACCTGGAAGTACCTAATGCAATAGGTTTCGAAAATACAAACAGAAATGCACGACTGGGGTGAAAAATTACCCCACTATGTTAGTTAAAGGTAATAGAAATACACTAGGTTGTAAAAAATCACTGTGAAAAATCGAATAATTAATTCAAATACTAATATTAATGTTTATAAATGTATTTGCAATAATAACTATGATTATGTTTGTGCAATAATCAGAATAATGTAATATTTTTTATCAAATTAATTATAATTTTATAGTGGTGATCACGTGGTGATATTGTTACCTAACATTGTCTATTGTGTTGCGGTGCCCTTCTCAGAGTCATGTCATGGTTCTGTAAACCTTAATTGTACACTCATAATACACATGATTGCAATAAATGTTTGAGTTTGAGTCCACATATATTATTTTTATAAATCATCTTCCATTAATTAATCAAACATACAAGTGAGCCGCACGCACCACTCACAGGACAGCGTGTACTCAACGTCGACGTGAGAAAGCGGGCTGGATACAAGTTTAGCACAAGCGAAAGAAAAGTCCTGACTCACTGACTGACTGACCAACGCCCTCCCATGGACCTAGATAGCTGGAATTTTGCACAGAGGTTTCTATTATGATTTAGACAAGGGATAAGGCCGGATTTTTCGGAATTCACCCGAAAGTGGGTAAAATATTGGATGAAAATTTACACGGGCAAACTAGATTAGTTAGGCTATTTTATTCGAGACTACACAGGAGTACTCCTTTCGATAAATTAGTCAACACGCGTTTAGGTTCTTTTCAGAATTCAACCCCCTAAAGGGATGAAAGGGGTAACAAATTATGTAAATCAAAATAGGTATTTTTGTATGGCTTATCAGGTAGCTGATTACGAACACAGCAATGATTTTAACATCCAACGAGGCGGACGTGAAATGCCATCATCCTTTAGAAGTTTCGTTATAAGAATCTGACTGATTGACATATCAAAGCACAGCCCAAACATTGAAAATTGGGATCCAACGAAAGTAAATGAACCACTGGGTCTAGAGATTATAAACTTGGAACGTAGGTTTCTTATGAGGTCTAGGGGTGCACTAATAAATATTTTTTCAAAATTCAAGGGGGAAATGGAGTTGTAAAGGTATTTTTTGGTCATTATCGAAGATAAAACCATTAATTTTTGAATTTAGGCACTTGATAAGAAATAAATTATATTTATTCTAGCTGAAATCTATCTATGTTATACGTATATTTATTGGAAACGTGAATTGATTAGTAATAAGTCGTCAAAAAACATTTAAATCTTGCCCAAAGTACGCGGCCGATGTCGCGGGCAAAAGCTTGTATAATATAAATACGGAGCACTGGGTTTTTTCCTGAAAGAAACACCCTCTAAAAGATTTATAATAACCTTTCTAAGCTAAGCTTCTAGCAAGTCTAAGCGTTCTAAATTAGGGATATTTTTTCTCTTTTACTGTCTGTTAAATCGTTGTTAAATAATGAACCTACTCATGTGACTACACATTTGATCTAAAAATCGTTGTAGTTTAGAAATCGTTCGATCGTAGTCCTATCCAATTTTGGTATTCACGTGTTACTCAGCTACATTTCGATAGGACGACAACTCAATAGGATCGGAACTACAGCACATCTGAACGACTTGTCAAGGAAAATAAAAAGATGCCCGTAAAATTATTTGATTTTCTACTAAAAGGTTCAAATATACTTAATACTTCAAATACAGTGATTTACGATAAATTAATCAAATTAAATCAAACAATATCGATATTATTTAACATAGAACGTGATCTGAAAAAATTTTAGCTGAATACCACTCAGTTGACATTACAGGTGCGATTTTAAAACGATTTATTAGCTGAATACGGTTCGACGATGGTTTAACGACATTGCGATAGAGCTACTTCAAAATTGGTTCATTTGACGTACGTGAATACGAAAAAGTGTTTAAACGACTAAATCGCTGCGATATCCCAACGGTTTTAATACGTGAATTGGGCTACTGTTCTGACGCAACAAACTATCAAGATTGATTTTGTTTTAAAATAAAATAATAATGAGTTTGAAATTATATTTCTTTTTTTAATATAATATGCAGTCTATAGTATTTAGAGATTTATTTTTATTTCGTACTAATTATTTTGTGCGGTGGCGAGTTCAACCATCTATGAGGGCTGCTGTCAGACAGACGGTCGTTTATAAAAATAATCTAATGCCAAATCCTACTGCAGTAAGTCGGCCAAGGTAAACTACACCGACTCCAAATAAATTGGAAACAGGGTAGGAAGAAGGGAGAGGGGAGAAGAGAGTAGGAGAAGGAAGAAGAAGATTATCTTTGCATTAGAACTCCATGTGGGATAGAGTTATTTGTTAGATATATCCTCTATCAAAATAAATGAACAATTTAAATACTTCACAAATATCAAGAAACGTCCCAAATGACTGATCCATCATCAGCAAGCCGTGTAACTTACAAAGTTGGCATCGTAAAGTTTCTGTCGGACACGAACTTGTTTTCCGAAAGGAAACTCTGTTAAACGAGATTTTATGAATACCGTGGGATTATACTTGTTGGTGGAAACAAAGTTAGTAGTTCGTCAAGTAATTATGGCTTAATGACGGCCTTGGACAGTGGGCGGACTTGCAGCGTATTCGATGTTCAGCTTTCGATTTCGAAAACAAAGCAACTTTTGCCATGGTTTGTGCTATATTACCAGGATAATTAAGCTACACTCGAAATCATCTCAACAGTCCGGGTAAAATTGTCTAATATTATGAATATCAGATTTGAAATAAGGTCGCTAGCGTATCCCACTCGCTCGACCTAACTTGATTACTTAAGCGGCTACTAAAATCTCATGTGACCCTAAGGCTGACGCTACACCGCGGTCGGGACCGGCCGTTGACGCCGACGTGTGCGTGGCGAATGTACTGCGCCGTCCCGTCGAACGCGACGATGGCGGCGCTGTGTGTCCTCGAGGTTACCTATATTACAACGCTCAGTCTCACAGAACACATCTGTATTCTGTGGCTCAGCGTCATGCACACGTCGACGTCTACGGCCCGTCGCTTAGGCGGCGTGGCGTCACCTTAACGCCGAATACTCAACGCTCATTAAAGCTTATGTCATCTCGCTTGTCGGCTATTAAGCATGAGAGGAAGGCGATTACCTTAAGCCAGCGACCATATTAAGCCCGGGCTCCACCAAAGCGGGTAGTATTAGTTCGTTCTCACACGAAAGCCGCCACTGGCGGCGCCGCTCACTACTCGCCGCTCGCACCTCTTCTCGTCTTCGCTACGTTCAGTCGGCCGGCGCCAGCTTGCAGGGCACAGGTCATATCTCCGCTAGCTCGATCGCGTCATACAAATATGATTCATCTCCGCTTGGTGGTATCCACTGAAGCTGAGTGAAGACGAGATGTGTGAATAACAAATATCTCCGCTTTGGTGCAGTATGGGCCTAACTGATCCATTCTTAGCTCTCTTAGAGACAAGACCGCGCTTGCAACATACCCTAGCACACAGTACTAGTACATAATACAACTAAGAAAACGTTTGGGTACTTAATCGTTATTCCATCAACGTAAATTCGTGCTTATACAACGAAGAAGAGTTCAAACAGATCCCAAATTGGATATCCGAAGTTTCAAAACGAAAATGTAAATGGTTGATCAATAGAGTGTAATTATAGTTTTGCAGACTTGTTTGTCATCTCCCCGGATAGCGCTCAATTTAGCCTGATGTTCGCTAAAACAAACAGTGTCCCTGGGTTCGTCCGTTTGCTTTTAATTTACTGGAACTAAGACAATACGTCGCTGTTGACTTTTTTATATCGGACGATTGATCGAAGCTTTGTTTTATAAAATCGGAAGCTAAAAAGAAAAAAAAGATTATTATTGACGGAGTAGTCAGTAATGCTGCTTACACACACACCGCATTTTACCAATTCTAATTCTGGTTTGGATATCTTATGTTATCTTATGATGGGGCAGTGAGTTTCCTCACGGTGCACACCGACCCAACGGGATCTTTTGTGTCTCAGCCTAACTATGTTCATGGATTTGAAGAGCCTGCAGTGCTCTGGCCTTGGGTAGGCCATTCCCAAAATATTCATTCTAGTCCTGGCTATGAAATCGCAGTCACACAACAGGTGCTCCATGGATTCCCTGTCATGTTCACGTGCTCTGCAATTTATTGTTATGGAAATTTGCATTTTGTTGGGCATGCAGTTTGTGACAAAGTACACTGTAATCGCACCCAAAATTAGACGGGACTTTTGTCTATAAATTTACTACATCCTCCAGGACAGTCTCCTATGAAGGATGTGGAGTGTTTCATACTAGGTGACAGTTTCCATTCCATACGATGTTGTTTATGGAGATATTCTTTAATGACCCTGCTGATTTGGCCTTAAGATATTGGGATAAAAGGTTCAGGACCTATAAATGGGTTTTCTGATCCTCTCTTTATCAGTTTCTCAGATTTCTCGTTGCCTCTAATCCTCTCAAGCCCTGGGACCCAGATCAGCTCCACTTTATTGTGTTTGTGTGGTGTTATCTTCTATCTATGTCAGAAGGTAGGTAATAATGATAATTAATTTGGTCAATTCCAATGCTGCACAATACGTGTAATTTGTAATGATATACAATTTGATTTCTCATCTCATGGAATTTATGTAAAATGATTAAAAGTTTCTAATACTTATATTATACATCTTAACAAAATATCTGATTGGCGTTATTGACCACCACGACGACGACGATAAACAAACAAACAAACAAGTGAATCTCGATTATTCACCGAAGTTCAAACCTTTTAAATTTTCGATGCTACGAGCTACAAGTCTTTAAATTCATTCGCGCAATGAATGAATATCGACAGAACGAATTACACCCGTCGTTCAAATATAGATCAAGTGAATTCCGAAGTCATCCGCTCAATAATTCTCACATTTCAACGCTTCTGGTGGTTCACACGCAAAAGACAGTTGTTTTGCCAAATCTACCACTACACGTATTTATAAACTAATAAAAAGATACGACCATTGGAAGTAAATACCTACTACTTTATTCACGGACACCAAGCGTGTACTGCTGGTCGAGCTGACTGTACCTTGGGAAAACAAAATCTCCAAAGACCACGCTATAAAAACCAATTAATACTTTGACTTAAGACAGATGATGCCATCAGAATAGAATAAGATCAATCACCTCATATCCTCCAATGGGTGTCGTAGAAGGCGACTAATGGATCAGGAAAAGGGTAGGCCAGCTTATACTCAAATTTTCAACCCGCATTGGGCAAGCGTGGTGGACTACTGCCTAAACCTCCTTCGATGACAAGGAGAGGCCCTTGTCCAGTGTCCCAATGGGTCGAATTATAAAGGTTGTTATGGTATGGTACATGTTCATCACCTTCTTTCTCACATGATTATTCTCATTAGATGCCCGTGTTATAGTTTACCTCTTTTTTTCCTGTCAGTGCTTTATTCAGACTGCATGTCATATAATAATTATCCATTCTCCAGTTTATCCATTCTTGCTACTTCGTCTTCGCATGCGAATTTCAGTCACGTGCAGCTGACTCTCATCCGTCCGCCGCCCAACTTTCCATCATAAACAACTTATTGGAAGGTCTCTGGAAAGATCTGACTTTATCGCGAGTGACATCCTAATAATAATAATATAATTTATCTGCATAAAACACAGTTTACAAGATGTTTAAAAATTATGAAAGTTCATTATGTATTCAACCTGCATGCAGGTGTGCAAATATTTTAGTCGTCAAGAATTCTATTCCTGTCCATATACTCTTTATCAAGTGAATTCCGTCTCCAGATAACTGTAGCAAAATAAGATCTTGTTATTAAAATTTGTACATTCTTTCTACTCTTTAGATAAAGTGTAAATTCTAAAACAGCAACACACATAACTTACAGAAGATAGATAGTTATTATACCTGCAAAAAATACGCAAAAAGCGTTTGCCTGCGATTGTGCGCGTATAAAATCCAAACCCCTTTCACACGTGAAAAAATAATACCCGATGAATGATGTATCCACTCAGGCGTATTGATTCTGGTAGTAATCCACAGAGAACTGACATTATGCGAAAAGTAGGTTAGTGGGAATAGCAATAAGAATTATATCTCTGTGTGAGTATCTACACTGAACGAGTAAGACAATGAATTAGATGTTTGTAGCATCGCGTGCTCTCTGCACTCATTGGACGTGAATTTGCCGCCAAATCTATCACTATTTATAACCGGCATCGATCGGGCATGTGCTCCGATAAACGGTCAAGAACACCTTACTCTTGGATTGGACCGATATGTAGGTATTAGATTTTCTCTCGGTGTTAGTGAATGTACTGCGGATAGCTGCGTAATTTAGAGTGTAAATCGGTCTTGGTTGTTGGCTTTTGTTTGTGGTTCACTAAATGCTTAGCTACTTGGGTTTGAAGTCCCGTTTATGTAGGCGACAGGTTGGCTTTCACTATTTTGGGGTACTGCATGGATATGGTCTTAATGTAACCAAATATTACTTAAAGCTCTGCTCAACTCCAATAAAATATTCTTATAATTTAAATATAGAGTTGAGATATAAATAAAGGACTTGAAGGTACTTTTTACTGCGATAACCGACATCCACGTGGGCGGAGACGCGACCTGCCTATAATTATGTCCTTACCTATATAGAAATAACGGCCCATATTTTTATTAAACCAATCATATAGCTAGGTGATGCTGGCAGAGTAGAATAGCATCGCCCTAAATCATCCAATAGGTGACGTAGTAGGCGACTAATGGATCAGCAAAGGGGTATTGATCACATCATACTGCGTCCAACAATCCGCATTGGGCAAGTGTAGTGGACTACTGCCTAAGCCTCCCTCGATGATAACAAGAGGTCTTGTGTCCCAGCAACGGGTCTAATTAAAAAGGTTGTTATGATGAATCAATAGGGCTAATCATAAAAATCAAATCTATCTCCGTAGATACATATATCGCAGCCATGTCGTATAACACGCCGTATAACAAAACGGCGGGCCATATTGTAGTGTGTGTGAGTGGTGTGTGACAATAACTCCACTCCACTTTGTCATAAAAAATAACCTGAACATACCATTAACCGGGCGAGCGTCGGTAGCGTAGTGCGTAAGAGCGTCGTCTTCCACCCGGGAGGCACTGGTTGGACCCCGCCACGTACCAATGTGTTTTCAAATTTTTAATTCATATGTACGTTTAATCGACGCTTTTACGGTGAAGGAAAACATTGTGAGGAAACCTGCACACACCTATGAAGAAATTCTTAGGTTGTGTGTGAAGTCGACCAACCCGCACTTGGCCAGCGTGGTTGACTAAGGCCTAATCACCCCTAATGTGGGGTAGGCTCGAGCCCCTCGGTGGGGACATTATATGAGCTATTGTTGATACCATTAACCGATCTCCATTCGATTATACAGACTAATATTGTTAGGAACAATTACAGATTTATCGACGAACGTTTTTATCACGCTGATATTAGTTTCACCTGTATGTTTGTAACTCCTGTTTGTTTGTATGTAACCGGCTCGTTTGGGCTCGACCTTGACCCACTTTAGAAGAAGAAGAAAAAAACATTTATTGAGACAATACAACAGACAAACAGAATATCTTATATAATAATTATGTCTCAAATGGTCCCAGCTCAGCATATTGCTAGCCTCGCGACTAGCGCTTTAAACGGTCAGATTTCATTTAATCTTTATAGACTTATCAAAAACCGATGACACCACAATAATTCGATAATAATATCCCATTAACCTGATTAGAATCGCCAGAACTAATAAATTAAACGTTTGGAATGTTAGTTCAGTTATACGTCACTAGATGGCGTTGTCATTGTTAAGTTGGCGGTGTAAAGAATTGTTTTTGACGTGAAGTGACTGAATGAAGTGAAAGTACTTATCAGAGGTTATAATGCGCACTAAAAAGAGTAAAATAATAATTAAAAAAAACCTAAAAACACGCTTTTTTTAAATCGGACTAAAAAGTGAAAAATAACTGTCTAGTAAGAACTAAATGATGAACGAAAAGTATAATTATTATGTAGAGAAAAGCGTGGGTTGCTCAATAACATTAGTTCTTGAAAATATTAATCGGTACAATTAAATTGAGCACCCGACGCTTTTCTCTAAATAATAATTATACTTTTCGTTCATCATTTAGTTTCTATTAGGTTGGGGAAAAAGTCTTTTCGCATTATAGTATGTATAAACTTGTAATAAAATCTCTTTGGCTATACTATTTTTATCTAGCTGGTTTTGGTATCATTGAAAGTTTAATTTTTAAAGAACATAATTCCAAATTCAAATTAGGAAAATGTGTGATTTTCATTTGTTTTTCGTACCGCCAAGATGAGACAATCTAATGAAGAAATTCGATACATTTTAAAATTTTACTACAAAAAAGGTAAAAATGCAACGCAAGCCGCGAAAAATTATTGCGATGTTTATGGACCTAGTGCAGTGTCTGTGAGAGTAGCACAAATTTGGTTTAAGCGTTTTCAATCCGAAAATTTTGATGTCAAAGATGCACGTCGCTCTGGTTGCCCTATTACAGATAAAATGGATGCCATTTTTGAAAAAGTGGAGTAAGATCAGCATGTCAGTAGTTACGACGTAGCTGAAGAACTGGGAATTGACCACAAAACAGTTTTGGCGCATTTGAAAAAAACTGGGTACACAAAAAAGCTCGACATTTGGGTACCTCACGAGGTCACTGAAAGAAACCTAATGAACCGTGTACTCATTTGTGATTCTTTATTACGACGTAATGAAACCGAACCATTTTTGAAGAAGCTGATAACTGGTGATGAAAAGTGGATCACGTACGACAAGAACGTGCGAAAAAGGTCGTGGTCAAAGGCCGGTCAGGCTTCACAGACTGTGGCGAAACCCGGGTTAACTCGCAACAAGGTGATGCTGTGTGTGTGGTGGGATTGGAAGGGCATTATACATTATGAGCTGTTACCACCAGGCAGGACCATCGATTCTGAACTCTACTGCGAACAACTGATGAGATTAAAGCAAGAAGTTGAGAGAAAGCGGCCGGAATTAATCAACAGAAGGGGTGTGGTTTTTCATCATGATAACGCTAGACCTCACACATCTTTAGCCACTCAGCAAAAATTAAGAGAGTTTGGCTGGGAGGTGTTAATGCATCCGCCGTATAGTCCTGACCTTGCACGTTCAGATTTCCACCTGTTTCGGTCTCTTCAGAATTCTTTAGGCAGTGTCAGGTTAACATCACGAGAGGACTGCCAAAACCACTTGTCGCGGTATTTTGACCAGAAGTCCCAAAATTTCTATAGCAATGGGATCATGTCCCTACCTACAAGATGGCAAAAAGTTATCGAACAAAATGGTACCTACATACTTTAGTTAAATGTAAATAAACTATATTAAAAAATGTTTTGAATTTTCTTAAAAAATGCGAAGAAACTTTTTTCCCAACCTATTATACTAAAAAGTTAATTTTCACTTTTTAGTCCGATTTAACATAAAAGTGTGTTTATTAGTTTTTTATAACTTTTTTTTAGGCTTACCATTCACAAACACTACAATCCAACGTCCGGATACGGCGTGTTATGCGATATGGCTGCGACATAATGTACTGTAGTCTTTGATAACAAACATATCCTAAATCCAACAAATACAGCTACTGCCTGCTGGCTTGCTACCACTTTCGTATAAAATCTGCCACCAAAACCAAAAAGCCAGCCTCCTCAGTGGTTGGGGATTTGAAGCCGCTTTTACACTCGGGCTTCACATCACTTAGGTACCTTCCCATAAACGATATAAAAAAGAAAAAAAGTAGAACAATTAGGTATTCTTTATGTAATAGCCGCTACATCACCGACCGTCTATGATTTCTCGTTACTCATAGCTTAGAAAACAAACATCCATTCATTTAGATTATCGTAACTAAATTAAATTTACTGCTAGCTGCCAAAAGTTAGAAAAAAATGTACGTTTTAATTACGTAGTTTAGATAACACTGTTTGAATAAATTTCATTGCGTTTGGCACTGGCATCAAAAACTAATATAATGGACATTCGGTTTTTATTATATTCTTTGTAAATAGGTGAGCTTTTTCTGTCAGTCGTCAAAAACAAGAATACGATTGTTTACGTTGTATTTGTTTCAAAGGCCTTTTATACACTGTGACTTTATCTTCAATGCCCACACTTCTTCATCTCGCTTGCACTTGTCTACATTATCATAGTATTTTGAGGACGAAACAATACACAAAATATCTATTTCAGATCTATCTTGTTCACCTGATTCAAACTAATTTAAATATTTACGTTACAGTGATCTCAGAATATTTAATTTATCTTTACTGATCTAGTCGCACAGAACACTGTGTACCTCAATGCATCGCTGTAAAAGTCGCAGTGTGTCGGCAGATAATCACTTGCTATCGCTGAGTAGCTACAAACGAACGACTGTTGACAAAAATTTACAACATTATGGTTACTTAAAGTGCCGTGTGTAGGTCTAAATCATTTAAGTCTCATTCAACCTTGCTTTTTAAATAAAACATACACAAAAAAAGATGAGCAAGCTCTAAACGACCACTCCACTAAGAACCTCATGTGTACTTTGCCGTGGAGTTTATTTATTTATTTATTTATTTATACTTTATTGTACACCAACAAACAATAAAATTACATAAACAAAAATATACTAAAATTGGTACAATGGGCGGCCTTATCGCTGTGTGCGATCTCTTCCAGGCAACCTTAGGATGGACAGAATCAGCATGGAACAAGTAACTTAGAGGGAAGTTGGCATAACATGAGATACATATATACAACAACCACAGAATAAACATACACACATATAACATAATATATAAACCTACATACAATTTAAATACATATACTACATAAACAATAGCACACATACTACATACACAATGTTATAAATACAATTTGGAATACATGAATGGTAAACAATAGCAAATTAATAATAATAGAAGAATCTATACTACAACAGACAGTGACAGATAGTGATCTTTTACTAGACACTTGAAAATGTTCAGAGATTTAGCACGTCTTATCTCGACCGGCAATGCATTCCACAAACTAACAGCATGCACTGTAAACGACTTGCTATAGAATTTTGTATAATGCATTGGAGTCTCCAACCTCAAATTACTAGATGATCGCAAATCTCGTGAATGAGCGTCCTGAAGGAATGTAAAACGTTGTTTGAGATAGGATGGGGTATTGGGATTAAAGAGAATATTATATAGGAGGGAGACAATATGTGCATTCCGGCGAAGGCGAATAGGTAACCACTTGAGCTTAGTGCGAAAATCAGATACATGGTCATATTTGCGAAGACCAAATATAAACCTTATAGAGAAGTTTTGAAGCCGCTCAAGCTTATTTAGTTGGTCTTCATTGACATCGAGGTAGCAGACATCAGCATAGTCTAAAATAGGGAGAAGAAGGGATTCAGCAAGCGCAATTTTGGTGGCAATCGGAAGAAAATTACGAAGACGTCTAAGTGATCCTGCAGATGCAAACAATCTACGGCTAACCTCTTGAAGCTGTGGACCCCAAGATAAAGTACTATCAATATGTAGGCCTAGATCCTTAACACACTTGCTAATAGTGACATTGACGCCATCAAAGTTTATTTTTGGTAATCGAGACAAGTCAATTCTTGAAATCATTTTAGGGCTGCCAATAACAATAACTTGAGTTTTCGATGGATTTAGTTTTAGGCCGAACATCTTACTCCATTCACAAATATGTGAGAGATCCAAATTAATGATATTCACTGCCTCAGACAACTCGTTTAATGGAGCCTGGCAATAAATTTGTAAGTCATCTGCAAAAAGGTGGTAGGATGAAGTTAGACTATTAGAAATAGAATTTATAAACAAAGTGAAAAGTAAAGGAGATAAGACGCCACCCTGTGGAACACCAGCAGCTGTCTTGCACCAAGAAGAAACGGAATCTTCAATGCAAATCCGCTGGCGGCGCCCATACAGGTAACTATGAAACAAATCAATCACCGTTGGAGATATGTTAAGAGATTTTAAAATAGCGAGCAATACATCAAAGTCAACAGTATTAAAAGCGTTGCTAAAGTCGAGCAAGGCTAGCACAGTCAGCTTTCCGCTATCCATGCCTAGTCTCACGTCGTCAGTGATTTTGATGAGTGCAGTAGTCGTGCTATGACCAGGGCGGAAACCGGATTGAAGAGGATTTAGGAGATGATTTTTGCAAAGGAAGGAACTTAATTTATTGTGGACAAGGCGCTCAAGGACTTTGGAAAAAAACGGCAGTATGGATATGGGTCGGTATTCGGAAAAGGAGGTAGGATTCGGTTTTTTTGGTATGGGAATTATATGAGCGTCTTTCCAGTCCTTAGGAAAAATACCATTTGAGACTGAACAGTTTAGGAGGTGGGAGATAATAGGAAGAATTTCATCAAGGACTGGAATAACCATTTTTCGACTTATAGCATCGCACCCTACAGCATTAGATGTAATTGACAATATACTCTTCTTAACATCACAATCGGTAAATTGATCTATGATAAAGGGTGAATAGTTGGGTGCAGGAAGAGAATTAAAATAGTTGAGCGTAGTAGCTTTAATTGTCTGATCAAAATTAGACGAAGATGAGAAGTGTGCATTTAAAGCGTTAATGTCTAAATTAGTAGAAGTAGGAGATTGGCGTGACTTACCAATACCCATGGACCTAAGAAACTTCCATACCCTTGATGGGTCCCCGTTTTCTACAGAATTGTGAACATAGTGGCGTTGAGCATTTCTACACACCTTGTTGCAGTGATTCCGGACCGTGACGTATCTCTCCCTGTTCAAAATGGTGGGTCGACGCTTGTATTTTGACTTCGCAGAGTCTTTCTGGCCTATAAGCTTTTTAATTTCATCGGTTAGCCAAGGCGATGGAAGATGTTTTAATTTAACAGAACGGATCGGAGCATGTATATCATATAACTTTATGATTTCAATCTTGAAAATGTCAAGCTTTTCGTCAATCGATTCGGTGGCAAACAGCGAAGCCCAGTCAATGTTACAAGCGTCACTACGAAGCCCTTCAACATTCATACCACCAAAGTTACGCTGCTGGAGGATTTTGGGCTTTTCCTTGGGTGGGCGGATTTTAAAAGACAGGAATATGGCATCATGATAGGAGAAGCCATCAGCAGGGCATTGACCATGTCTGGCGATAAGGTCCAAAGAAGAGACAAAAATGAGATCAAGGAGGGAAGGGGAACAGTTTGGGAAATGGTGCGTGGCATTGAGTGAAGGTAGAAATAGGTTTGTGGAATTCATGACAGAAAGGAGAGAAGAGGATCGAGAGTCATTTTTAAGGAGGCAGGTGTTAAAATCACCCATGATGATTGTGTGACTGTAAGAAGGAGTTAGGCTTTCAAGGATAGATTCCAAAGATGGAAAGTAGTCGATACGACTAGATGGTGAATAATAAACACCTAGGAGTGTTTTAGAGTGGTGTAAATCGATTTCCAGAAACAGATGTTCACCAGCGTTCGACGGTGGTGGTTGCGACGATATACTGACTATTTTAAAAGGGATCTGGTTTCGAAGGTAAATTGCCACACCCCCACCAGCACCAGCAGAGCGATCGTTTCTGATTAGTTGGAAACCTGGAAGAGAATAGGAAGTGGAAGGCAAGGATGGCTTGAGCCAGGATTCGGAAATTAGGATAGCATGGATATTCTTACAGTCAAAGTTTGCTAGCAGGTCAGTGAAATGTGCCGGAATGCTTTGGGCGTTTATATGTACTACATTAAAATTTTTAGGAACATCCGAGAAGTTTGCGTCTAGAGTTTCGCCGAGTGTTGGGATACTACAGAAACTGTCACTACTTATAGATACAAAGCTATCAGAACTATCATTTAAAGCATCCATATCGCTAATCATTGTTTATTGACAATATGTATAATATAATTAAGAAAAATAAAATAATAATAATAAATAAATATAACAATAATAATAAATAGCCAATATTAAATAAACGACTACAAAATAATAGTAAATAATAATAATAATAGTAAGTAATATAAGTATGGTAATAAATATATTAAGATAAACACTAGTTTATACCCACTAGGGTATATTCATTCATTCTGTTCATCCGCTAGTTGTTACATAATTAAAATACAAATACACATTACACTATACAAGAAATACTAACAACAAAAGGTACTCATATATGTCACCCGATAAAAAGTCTCAGTTTAGAATTTAGATATAAAGCCAAAAGTAAAAAAAATAATAATAAGAAGATAGAAAAATTAAGACGTGGCTGTATGGGCTAGATCCCTTTGTCATCTCATAAAAGGGAGAATTAAAAAAAAGTGACAACTGGTGACATTTGACATTATTTTGACTTTGACACTGACACCGAAACAACCGAAAGAAAAACTAAAAGAGGGTGACTGAATTTCTAGTTTGTAGAAAAGTATTTTAAAGAAGGAAAATAATAATAATAGTAAAAATCGCTAATATGGATTTCAATGTTGCAAAAACAAAAATGAATAGCACAAGACATTGTCACTCTCACTTCTTTGCGGCCGCTGTACGCTTCGTCTTCGTTGGCTGCGGTTTTGTCGCAAGTACAGGTTCTGTGGACTGCTGCTCAATACAGTTGAGATCACTAATGGTGACAACTCGATGACGAGAACCGCTTGAATCCAGAATGTATACAAAGCCCTCCCTGGTCCAGCATTTGTTTACGCCAAATCTTTCACGGGCTCTCATAAATGTCTCATGACGACTTTGAGTCAGAAACTCGGACAGGGTCACACCCGATCCCTTAAGTTTTGCCTTGGCGTACCACACTTTATCACGGACAGCCACATCCACAAACTTCACCAGTATGGGCCGGGGCTTACCTTGATCAGAGGCGCGACCCATTCTATGACATCTTCTAATGTTGTTTCCATGAAAGTTGTCAATTTTCAATTTGAGTTTAACAATGTCCACAACCAAATCAGATGCGACCTCTGACTTACCCTCTGGCACACCATGGAGAAGAAGAAACTTACGTCGCCCCTGCATCTCTAGCCTGTCAACGTTTCTTGCCAGTAGCTGTAGCTGACACTGTAGAGCGTTCAATGCTTCCAGGATAAACGATTTGAAAGTGGAGAACTCGGCAGTCAAGCTTGATGCAGATACACCAGAGGAACTTGATGTTGTTGAGGCCTTCAGTTCGGTTTCAAATTTTGCCATTCTTGTTGTAAATAGTGCCGACATATTTGAAAGTGATTGTTGCATGTGCTCCATGATTGATAGTTATGAGTGTATTCGATAATTAGGAATTATTTGAAGGAGATAACACTTAGCGGGTGAGTAGGCTATGTAAACATTAATAATCAATAGTAAAATACTTAAAAGAACTTGTTAATTACTAATAAATTAATTTTAATTTCAAGAGCAAAAATTTATTATACTGGAATCCTCAACTACCCTCACAAAAAAAAAGGTGGAGTTCATCGTGGAACAAAAATAGTGGCACCGTAGAAATTTAAACTCTCAAAAGTATTTTCTCAGTGCCGTTTCTTACTCTGACTGCTGCAGCTGAAGTGGTTACAGCGCCACCTTCGGGCATCCTCTGTAACTTTCACACAAATTAATAATGAAAGGATTTAATAGTGACGATTGTACTTGAATAAATGACTAAACATATTTCAACTCAACCGTGCTTTGGCAGGCATGATAGTTTTAGTAAAAATAAGTCACATCGCAGACCAGAAATGGCGACTTGTAACCAAGTCGACTTGTCAATAAGCTAACTTGTTTCTACTAGATTAACTACCCAATACAAAGAAGCAATCTTATCCTATATTTTTCGACTGACTTATTTACATTTTAATAAGAAGAAGCAGTTTAACCTTCTGCAGGATAGCCGCCATTACATGTATTTATAAATTAAACTCAATTAAACACATAAATTATAAGTACTTATTTTTAATATTAATACAAACCGTTTATTAGGAAGCTAAAACAATGAAAAAAAAGAAAATTTACTTTTTACATTCTTTTAAAAATATCGTCACACAAAACATCACGTCAAACGAATTAAACAATTTTCATTCATTGAAACACAGACTAATTCCAACTCAAATTTTATCCTCCATTTCAAAACCGCTAAACTAACCGTGCGATTTTCATCACAGGTTAGTTTTAATTAGTTTTTCGCTTTCCGAGCCATGATCCTTGAAACTTGCGACATTGGTATCTGTTTACTTGTCAGTGGAATTAAAATTTATCGAACGAAGTTCAAATTCAAAAGCTAACTCTGTTTTAATTGGTGGAAAATAGACTCTATAATCTAAGATAATCATAGAAATTCTTAAGTAGAATAAACGTCATCTCTGAAAATTCTTAGGACCGTATTACAGAATGACACAAGTGATAGAGACGAACGACGCTCAGTACGACGTTGATTGTTAAGACTAATTCTATAATACCAGCCTTAGAATACTAAAATTGGATGGAATGGTCTTAGTTAAATGTATGTTTTATTCATAATTAATTATGAACCTATATTATTAGTACTTGTAAGTATTAAATGTCATCTAATAGCGTTCTCTATTTTGATTTATCTTTACGTTTTATTTGATTGTTGTCTATTTTACTGCACATTATACTAGTAATGAAAGTTAAATTTATCAAATAAAAGCTATAGTTAACTTGAAGAGACCTGTTTCAAAGAAAAACTCATCTTTGTACATACATTTGTGGTTATTAATGTTTTGTTTCACTGTTTTTAAAGTGGACTTGTACGATAAAGAATATATTTAATGCCTCACCTGACCAGGGCCCCGATCGCGGTAAATAATTTCAAGTCGAACGCAGATGAAACACAGACGTTGTCAAAGTTACGTTTCTGTTAAGCCCTGTCCGGAATAATATCGCGTTCAAATTGAACGCGATATTATTTCCGCGCGAATATTTTATTGCTGTGCGGACAGGGCTTAACAGAAACGTAACTTTGACAGCGTCTGTGTTTAATCTGCGTTCGACTTGAAATTATTTACCGCGATCGGGGCCCAGGAATTCCTAAACGCGCGTTGAAATAAAATTTTTACTTACCTCGGGCGTGAAAAAAAAAATAGCTGCGATCAGATAGTTACTATTATTTTTTTTTTCACGCCCGAGGTAAGTAAAAATTTTATTATAGAGCAACTATAGTTAGTTGCTCTATTACTCAAATCAAAGCCAGTGAAACTACTGTCCGTACGCCTCCGTGATGCCCAATACCTCTAAACTTTAATGAAGCATTACTTACCAATTTTCAATTTCGTCACAATGTTTTATTTTATTGAGTAGGTAGTATACTCATGAATATCGTCGTAAGCAGTAGGAGAAACCAATTATTAATTTCTATAAGCCTCTTTTTAATGTAACAAGATAAACTTTTCCAAGAAACCTTTTTTATAACGATTGAATCTCATTGACGGACCTTACCGAACGTTGTTTGTCATAAAGGCGTTTGTCATATCATCATAACAGCCTTTATAATTTGATCCACTGCTGGATCACAAGGCCTCTCCTTGTCATTGAAGGAGGTTTAGGCAGTAGTCCACCACGCTTGCCTAATGCAGATTGGTGGACGGAGTAAAGTGATCAATACCCCTTTGCTAATCCATCAGTGGCCTTCTACGACACCGATTGGAGAATATGGGGTGATGCTATTCTACTCTGCCGGCATAACATGGCTAGCGTTTGTCATAACTGACATATAATTATCTCTGGCACTTTTTATTTGAACTCCACTTCAGTTTAGCTTACCTTAGGGCAGGATGGAGTCATTTGGTAGACCTTTATATAATAAAAACCTTGCTTATTCATTCAGTCAGGCGCGAATGAAAGAAAAAGAAAATACGGTGCATTCAGTACATGGAAAAGTTCTTAAAAGCGACTTTAATTTTTCTCACACGAGTTAATTATAAATTCCATTACAAAACTTTTCTACTAGCTGCAATGTTACCACATCCCTGACTAACACACGTCTTCTAAAATAACTAGTAACTACTATTTTGTGCTACTTATCGAGTTATTTTCGACCAGTGTAGATTAGAATCTACATATCCAGTTATTTCAGCCGCCTTATATTATATTTGTAAACAATTCTAAATTTAGCCACCCCTCCAAGAGATGTGAATCTTGGCAAAAATTATATCGCTCTGTCGAGTGCTATAATTAACTGTCAACGAATTAGTATAGCGAAATTGAATTGAGATAAATGAATGATACAAATTTTGATGTAATTCTACTAATTTAGAAACGCCAGAGTTTGTATGGATCGATGTATGGGTATGCAACTCTTTCACGCAAATAGTTTCTACTAAAATTTACAATAATATAGCTCAAACCACAACAGAATAATATTTAGATAATATTTTAATATAGCTCAAACAACATCAGAATAACATTTTTATAATTTATTGTAATAATCCTGCACATACGAAGTCGCGGGCAGAAGCTAGTGGGTATATGGTTTATATTCATTAAGGTTGTCGGATCAAATGTGAATGTGTCCTTTTAGCAGAATTTATAGTAGCAATGTTAGATAATTAATTAATAATAATTATGCATATTCCTACGATTACACTTACAGCCATTATTAAGCTCAAATAACTTAAAATTGAACCCTTGAACTATAGTCTTATTGCTGACATATTTAAGAGTGTAAAATTGTTTCGTTTAGTTTGTTAGTTCACTGAACTCTTAGTTAATTTTCTGGTACAATGCCATTTTTTGTAGGCTGGCAGCCTTTTTTGATACCGCCAGATGGCTTTATGTGGAACCAAACGTTACATTAAGGTCTGATAAGCTATTTTAGGATTATAAGCGTGATAATATGTAGAGACCAACGCACCCACCAACGTCCTCGCTTTCTTAGCAGACCCTGGAAGCTTAGGTGACGCTGTAAAGAATAGTCAACATACTTTGGACAAAGTTGGGCAACTAATAAAATCGAAACCACAACAATATTTTAAATCACTATACACCTTTTATGACAATAATTAGCAGTCATAATTTTACTAACATTAGGTATGCACTAACTATTTATTTTTGATTACATTGCTTAAACTAAGATTCAAGCATTATGTACTAAGTCTAGAAGTCCCAAAAGTTTAACTCGAACTCATGCTTGAACTTAATTAACTCTGCGATAACTTTTAGAACGTTTGTAACTTTAAGAAGTGTTGTCTCTTGATCACGGAAAATTAGGTAAAATAAACAGTTAATGTAATTGCTTTGCTAAAATAAGAAAGTGGAAATGTCGCAGTCGAATCGAAAAATTCATCATATATAGCAAGTCATTTTAAAAATTAGTCTTTTGTATTACAGCCCAAGGACACTACACCACATTTGTATTCAGTTTTTAAACCCAACTAGATGTTATATAATTGTACAGGTCACGAACCATTTAGGAGCCTGAGAGTAAAAATATAAAAAAATATTGTCTTTCTAATTTATTAACCGTCTTAAATTTAGTACCTTTTCCGTTATCATCATCAACAGCTCATATAATGTCCCCACCGAGGGGCTCGAGCCTACCCCACATTAGGGGCGATTAAGCCTTAGACAATCACGCTGGCCAAGTGGGGGTTGGTCGACTTCACACACAACCTAAGAATTTCTTCATAGGTGTGTCTAGGTTTCCTCCCGATGTTTTCTTTCACCGTAAACGCGTTCATTAAACGTACATATGAATTCAAACTTTCAAATAAATTTCAAATTTGAAAACACATTGGTACGTGGCGGGGTTCAAACCAGTGCCTCTCGGGCGGAAGACGACGCTCTTACACACTACGCCACCGACGCTGTTCCTTTCCGTTGTATTGCAGGTTATTCTTTGATCGAATCAGGAATGCTGAGATCTGCAGAACAACCAATGTGTACGACATATCTCAAAGAAGCTCAAAACTTCGTGGCAGCCGATGGTCTTCTTTTTTTATGTTAAATCACCAACGTGAAACGACTTCTACTAATTGCATATTTATTACAATTTTAAGAATTAATTACACAAGAGCTGATGAGGATTTTCCAAGAACAACGTTCCGTTTGACGATCGTCTTGACGGATCTTTCAGTGAATCTATAATTTTGACAGTTGAGAAACACCTGTGAGCCTGTGAACCAGACAATATCGTTTGGATATCTTGATGAAGGGCAGCATAGGCAAATCATAACATATCGCCGTTATTCTTTGAAACTATATTCCCTTCACAAAACAAAGTTAGATCATAAAACTATGTCAGAAGTCCCAAACTCAATACTAATAGATGTTTGCGTGAAGAAGAATTGAGATCTATAGAAATGATTGCTCAAATGATGTGTTAGGTATAATTTTGGAAATCCTTAACCGGGTGTAGCAGACACATGAATAATTACTCCTTGAGCGAAATCTTAGCAGACACGTCTCATACATCAAACACTATCTCTTCAATACCATTAGCATAATCCGTGTCATAACGCTCCTACGCGTAAATCAAAAACATAATAATGAGCTTGCAAACATTTCAAATTCATATATAATTAATTAAACACTCATAGAAATCAATTATCTCTGGTGAGAATCAAGCAGCGTTGTTTCAATCTATGTATTATATATAGCAAAATTATTCAATACGGGATAGTTAAACAAATTTGAAATTTATTTGGTGTTTAAGTGAGGGGGAAAAATTATATTATTAATAGTTAAATAGTTAAAAAAAACTGGGTACACAAAATAGCTCGACATTTGGGTACCTCACGAGCTCACTGAAAGAAACCTAATGAAACGTGTACTCATTTGTGATTCTTTATTACGACGTAATGAAACCGAACCATTTTTGAAGAAGCTGATAACTGGTGATGAAAAGTGGATCACGTATGACAAGAACGTGCGAAAAAGGTCGTGGTCAAAGGCCGGTCAGGCTTCACAGACTGTGGCGAAACCCGGGTTAACTCGCAACAAGGTGATGCTGTGTGTGTGGTGGGATTGGAAGGGCATTATTCATTATGAGCTGTTACCACCAGGCAGGACCATCGATTCTGAACTCTACTGCGAACAACTGATGAGATTTAAGCAAGAAGTTGAGAGAAAGCGGCCGGAATTAATCAACAGAAGGGGTGTGGTTTTTCATCATGATAACGCTAGACCTCACACATCTTTAGCCACTCAGCAAAAATTAAGAGAGTTTGGCTGGGAGGTGTTAATGCATCCGCCGTATAGTCCTGACCTTGCACCTTCAGATTTCCACCTGTTTCGGTCTCTTCAGAATTCTTTAGGCAGTGTCAGGTTAACATCACGAGAGGACTGCCAAAACCACTTGTCGCGGTATTTTGACCAGAAGTCCCAAAATTTCTATAGCAATGGGATCATGTCCCTACCTACAAGATGGCAAAAAGTTATCGAACAAAATGGTACCTACATACTTTAGTTAAATGTAAATAAACTATATTAAAAAATGTTTAGAATTTTCTTAAAAAATGCGAATAAACTTTTTCCCCAACCTATTATAATGGTAGGCGAAGTATTACACTATAGATTTAATTCAAGTTACTGGCTTACTTCCATGGACGAGGGTGTGTAACTACAGTACCTTTTGGCGATTCCACTACAGCGAAACGTAAGTTCAATCCATCTGCTTTATCACTAGTCTCTCCCTCTCCGTGTCTTTTTCTTCTTACTGTACTCCTAATTCATTTGGGGTCGGTTCAGTATGTTATTTTATCAATATACTGATAAAGGTTTAGCCAGTGGATTTTATGGTCCACCACCAACCTGACACCAACGCTACTTTGGAATTTGGAGACAACGAAGAGTATTAATAATGTTGCTACCTATATATATTATTTAACCATTTTTGTGTTTAGCTTCCCCTTGTTATTTAACCCTTTTTGTTTTTTGCTATTTTTGTGTAAGAGTTTTGAATACTAATATTTGTCTGTTGTTTTGTTGTCAATGTGTATTATACTTATGTTTTTCTATAAATTGCAAATGTCTGCCATATTATGTTAATGTCGCCATCTAACCCGCATCACCGGCTACCACTGAAAACCAGCAGCTTAGCCTGTGACATAAAGCTGAGTGGTAGTCCGTTTCGGCGCTAGGTATATGTACCTACTATTCCTTTATGTATGTGATCATATTTTATAAGCCAAATAAAGATTTCTTTGATTCTTTCTTTTTAACTGTGTTATTCGCCACGAGTAAATCTCAGATTGCGATGATCTGCAGCGGGCTAAGAAACGCCGTTAGTCGCTTTTTACAACACCAACGGGATAAAAGGTGGTACTCCTATTCAAGACCGGTAATTCACGGCTTCAGTGTCTATCCGTAGTTAATAATGGCAATTCATCTTCTTTACTGAACTGAATCGGATCAAGAAACGAGTACGAAAGGCATTAAGAATTTCTAATCAATTTAGAACAAAACAAAGTTCGGAATTAATTAAATGAACTGTACACTTTAGGCACTCTGCTTTAAATACAAAAGCGTTAAACTTCGTTTCAATTTCAGAGATCTGTTCCATCAAACTTCAGTTTAAATTATTATTTTTGTGTCACACTAAATAACAGACCAGTATTCCGCTCTACTTGGAAGAAAAAAATTAAGTAATTTTTATAAAACTGACTTGTGCTATAAGTAATTCATTATCAACATTGTATTCCAATCATTTACCAACTGTTCTGTTTATTTTAAGTTTACTGTTGTCATACAATATTATTGTCTGTTGGGTCTACTTTAATGTTCCATACAAAGTTTCGAAGCCGCTCAAAAGATGTTTATTAGTCCAATTTATTTTGAAAAAACAAAGCCAACATTGTCATTGAAGTTTCTTTTCAAATCGTTTATGTTTCAAGTGCGATAAAGACACGAGGCCCGCAAAGAACCACCGAAAACACACGAAAATTCAGTCGTAAATATAAACTTTTTGTGTATAGACATTAAGGTACTTTTGAGTTGGCACATTCGCGTGGAATCGCGAGTTGCGTTTTCCCTATACACCTTTGACCTCTGGAAATGTTCATATAATATGACGGGGTAGCTCTTAGCTTTCATCTCACCAACTGGTAGATGACAATAAGGCACAAAGTGGAAGCACGAAGTAATTTATTACTAGTGGTGGAAGCAAGCTTGTGACATTGTTTAATTTTGTCATATCAAAATTATTGTTAGAGTGACAGATAGCGATATTTAGTTTTTTTTTATCCAAAGAGCTCCTCGAAAAAACTGTATATCACAAGCTGCTTTAAGCCTTCAACCGCTGAAGAATTGGCTGTCTAATCAGTCATAAAATTATTTATGAAGCACAAATCCGTCCCGTTATACAGTATTGCTGCCATCTTTGGGATGAATACCAGCTTGCAGCTTTAGATTCGGTAGAAAAAAGAGCTAAGCGACTTATTGGCAACCCAAAACTCACTGACGCCAAGCTATCAAGTCTCGACCATCGTCTAAAAGTAGCTAGTCTATCGGTATTTTATAGGTTATTTGGTGAGCGACGAAATTACATGAATTAATTCCACCAGCCCCATTTCACTACCGGCATACAAGAAGCAGGTTAAGTTCCCAACCTTATGTTGTTGATGTCCCAAACATCCGCACAAAGCGATTTGCTAATTCTTTTATAATGCAAACAGCTAAGGAGTGGAACTTGTTGCCAGCTGATGTGTTCTCTGATACTTATAACTTGGGTGCCTTCAAGGCGAGAGTGAATAGGCTATTTCTAGGTAAGCATGTAACATCGTAGGCCACATCTTCGCTTAAGATCAGGTGAGAGTGTGGACAAATCCTTTCCTATAGTCACTAAAACGTACATAACGACGCTGTGGTCACTAATATGACGACAAACATTGCGATAGCATGGTGGTAGTTAATCAGGACTGTTAAATGGCCGCAGGTGCAACTATATTGTCTTGATGTCTAGCCCAAAATAAAAAGTAAACTACACCAAGTACCCCTGAATCTCGATACCCTCTTTACTATTTGTCGTGTTGGGTTAACTAAAATGCAAAAAACCGCGTAGAATTTGCAAACGAGTGTTACGATATTCATTTGATCTAAGTCAACTACGATAAAGTAAAAATTGCGATTTGAGTACATCTAAAAGTATTTACAATGAAATCTTTTTTATAAATTTTTTATAGACAATATCACATAAGGTCGACCGCCCCATTCTAGTTTTCAATGTCAAAATCGTCATTGGGGCAATTAAGTAAAGTTTGACATAATATTATGCATTGATTTTCTTATTATAATTTAAAGAAATTTTAATTTAAGAATTTATATTTTCAATTGCTTGTTACTTACTAACATAGAAATGTTACTAACCATAAATGGATCAATGTTATCTGATAAATAAATGACTTATTGTTTTTTTAAGTGTTCCCCCATCGATTTTCAAAAGCATGATTTCATAAAATAAAAAGTGGGTTATAAGGACATCATTTTAAGATGATTTGTTTTTTTTTTCTATGGTTGTGAATCGTTTAAATATAGCTTTAAAGTAGAGTTAAAAATTAAATCTACAGTTCACGACTTTAGATTCCCATTCGAATGTTCAGATTTTTCCCTTCAACGGAGCAACATTATGGAAATATCCTTGCCAACAGCAAAATCTAAAACTTGCTACCCATAATTTAGAATTATTATCTGTATTAACGATTGTTCAAATACCATGTTACTTTGTGCAATATTACTGACTGCTTAATGAAAGGTATACGATCATCTTAAAAATTATTGCCGCAGAATTATATCACTCTGCTTTTAATATAACGGACATAAATTTGCAGTATTAAGAGTGCCTTTACGCCAAACGGTATGTCAATAAAATATCTTTATGAGCTCATACTGATATTCGCAATTACATACTGTCTCTTTGGAGGGAAATAAGTGCTTTGAAATGGATTTAGGTCGTGCATATTGTAGCGTGCTATTTAGATAGATATATATTATGTCGCAGGGATACAGGAAAAAAAATAGATATGAGATGCCTATTTTAATTATATATCTAAAAATATAAAAAACAACAAGGTTAATGTAAAAACGTTTATCAAACCGTTCTGGTACCCGATCGAACCTTACAATAACAGTCGTTTCAGTCCTAAAGGAATTTCATTCAGTTTCTTTAACTTTATTAGATTTGGGCCTTGAGAGGTGCCTGCGACGGCACGATTCCGAAGATATGACTTTTTTGAGTTTAAATCTATTATTGAATCTACTCAACTGATCCAGATTCGTTAAGGTGGTATTTTTACTAACCTTTTTATTAAAACCTTTGTGTTTTTAATGTTAAAAAATTAAACAGGTAACACGCAATGCTATTTATTAGACCGGAAAAGACAAATTATGTCTACCACGATAAGTTTCCGCTATTATACTTATGGAGAGACCAGTCAAAATTAAAATAAAAAACCTTCAAACTCGTCCGCCACATAGACCTTCAATTCTAATTTTACGAATTGAGTGTGTGTGTGACGGACTAGTTTGAAGGGTTTTTTATTTAATTTTGATTGGTCTCTCTATAAGTATGATAGCGGAAACTTATCGGTAGTAACCTATCCTGCCTAGCATGACCACCGAAACACGATATGATTTGCCATTTATCGCGTTGAACTATCAAAAATTATTGGATATAACCGCCAACTTGGAATTTTATCGAAACTGCGAACATTTATAAGGCTTAAACATGTTCGCAGTTTCGATAAATTTTCAAGATTGCGGTTATATCCAATAATTTTTGACAGTTCAACGCGATAAATGGCTATATCATATCGTGTTTCGGTGGTCATGTTAGGCGGGTATAGGTGCACAAAACACTATTAAATATCATTAGAAGCTACTAAATTTGTTCTGTCTGTCCTAGATGATACGGTCAGAAGTAGATTACTGCTCTAGTACCATGTCATAGCAACTCCAGCACTTGTGCAGTAATAGTTGCCATCATTATGTACGAATAATTATTATGACAAGACTGTGTGAAATGGCAAAGAAGGTTGTTAATGGAATAACTTTATTTTTGCGTTTACAAACGCGTATATATAATACTAGAAAAATGCACTGAAAAAAATCGACTTGCCTCAGGCGGGACTCGAACCCGCACCTTCCACAATCCGGGTGGACGCGTTAACCAATTTCGCCACCGAGGCACTGCTTTTCGCTGTCGAAATTTGTCAGTGCTTGGTGCTTATGTTTTTATAGTAAACATCGTTTCATCAAATCTTTGAAATTTGCACTTCCAAGACCCGAACGAAATATTTTTGCAAATATTTGACGCCCAGCTAAGATGAAACTACCTTACATTATGGAATAACTTTATTTTTGCGTTTACAAACGCGTAAATATAATACTAGAAAAATGCACTGAAAAAAATCGACTTGCCTCAGGCGGGACTCGAACCCGCACCTTCCACAATCCGGGTGGACGCGTTAACCAATTTCGCCACCGAGGCACTGCTTTTCGCTGTCGAAATTTGTCATTGGAAGGTGCGGGTTCGAGTCCCGCCTGAGGCAAGTCGATTTTTTTCAGTGCATTTTTCTAGTATTATATTTACGCGTTTGTAAACGCAAAAATAAAGTTATTCCATAATGTAAGGTAGTTTCATCTTAGCTGAGCGTCAAATATTTGCAAAAATATTTCGTTCGGGTCTTGGAAGTGCAAATTTCAAAGATTTGATGAAACGATGTTTACCATAAAAACATAAGCACCAAGCACTGACAAATTTCGACAGCGAAAAGCAGTGCCTCGGTGGCGAAATTGGTTAACGCGTCCACCCGGATTGTGGAAGGTGCGGGTTCGAGTCCCGCCTGAGGCAAGTCGATTTTTTTCAGTGCATTTTTCTAGTATTATATTTACGCGTTTGTAAACGCAAAAATAAAGTTATTCCATAATGTAAGGTAGTTTCATCTTAGCTGGGCGTCAAATATTTGCAAAAATATTTCGTTCGGGTCTTGGAAGTGCAAATTTCAAAGATTTGATGAAACGATGTTTACCATAAAAACATAAGCACCAAGCACTGACAAATTTCGACAGCGAAAAGCAGTGCCTCGGTGGCGAAATTGGTTAACGCGTCCACCCGGATTGTGGAAGGTGCGGGTTCGAGTCCCGCCTGAGGCAAGTCGATTTTTTTCAGTGCATTTTTCTAAAGTTGTTAATGTTGAGATGATGGCTGAATAAGAATGGAAAACTAAATCATATTACGCTGACCCCAAATGAAATTGAGAGCGAATGCAGGCGAATGATGAATTACTAAAACTTATGCAAGAAAGTCATTTTTATAATATCCCCATTGTAACATCCCTGTTGAAGCTATGCACATGTAATTACAAGGTAATAAATGCATAAATAATTAGCCATGTGATGCCGGCAGAGTATAATAATATAATATAATATAATATATTTTCACGCTCACACCAATTATCTAGCCCGAAGTAAGTATCATTAAGAACTTGTGTTACGGATACTAGATAACGGACATTTTTTTTTAATATACATAATAATTTTAGATATTTTTTTTTATAAATAAACTTAAATAAATATATAAACAACCATGACTCGCAAACAAACATTCGTGTTCGTCACACAAACATTTGCCGCTACCAGGATTCGAACCCGGACCGCTTGATGTGTAGCCAGCTATACTGACCACTCCACCACGACGGCGCCAAAGAGTGTAGAATAGCATCATTCCATATCATCCAATGAGGCGACTAACGGATCAGCAAGGGGGTATTGATGACCTTATACTCCGTTCACCAATCCAACTTGCACCGCATTGGGCAAGCGTGGTAGACTACTGCTTAAACCTCCTTCGATGACAAGGAGAAGCCTTGTGTATCAGTAATGGGTCGAATTATAAGGGCTGTTATGATGACAATGATGAAATGCATAAAAGGGAAGGGCATTTTATGCCAGAAAATCTCTTCCATTTCTAAGTTATTAAAAGTATAATAATTTGTATTAGCGTATCAAAATCATTTAAAATGTCCAGTAAGATCGGCTTTATGAAATCTTCTCCATCTCAACATTATAATTTATTTATTGAAATAATTATTTCTCCCCGAGACTGTGTTAGGGTGTTTGACGATTTAAAAGTAGGTACTTAACCAAATCAATTATGTAAAGATATTTTGATTTTTTTTATGTCTTGACTTTACACGTTCATAATGCCATACAAAATCTAAAGAAGAATTTTTCGACTGCTAATAAAAATATATCAACAGACTTGCCAGACAAAACCCGTATTGGATTCAATATCGTAAGCCAACTATCCACATGCATACGTCTACTTTTGTAATCCACTTATTCGAGCACCTGCATCGTATAGAACATCTCGAACTCTCCAGGTATTCCGTACCCGAAGTGCTTTTATTTTTCTGTACAATACCCATATCACTTCTTAGTTATCCACTTTCCAATAAAAACCTTGGGCAAGTTACTGGTACTTAACCTACGAGCTTATCGCAAAACCCTAAAAAATCCAAACATGCCCCATTTGTTTTCATGTTTGATCGACTACGACGTGACGGATCAACATCTCACAGAGCTCCAGGGACTCAGGATCTCACGTTTTTGTCATAAACATTTGAATTTGCGGAATGTTTTCGAGGAATCGCTATTTAATTGTTGGATTTCAAAAAATGAAAAGTGCCTTTATCATATAGTCATTTAATTGAAAATTAAACGGCAGTGATTATTCCTCGTCTTACGGGTTTTAATGGAGTAAAATACCTAGACGAGTTCTTGAAAAATCAATGTCTTCAATTAATTTCTCAGTATGTTTTTGTTCGTTCGTTTTTATGCACAGGCGGCTGAACTTCAGGCTAACGCAAATTGTGTTAGCCTGAAGTTCGGCTGCCGAAAATCGCACTTCTAATAAACCCAATTTTCCTTTCTACGGACCTTTTTTTATAAAAAAAAGGTCAAGCAAAAGACTCCATTCCACCTGATGGTAAGCAGAAGTGGAGTCCAAATGCGAAGATAGCTGGTGCGAGAGATGTACCGCTGCGCCAGCCACCCTCGCCTTATCGACCTGCAAGGTGCTTCTTCACGCCTCTTTTGAATGACCCAGGATTGTAGGAAGGAGGGGACACGTGTGCTGGCAGTGAATTCCATTTCTTGATTGTGCGATAAAAGAGATTCTAAATTTCTTAGTTCGCGTTGGAATGGTAGCCACAGTTTGTCGGTCACAACGTAGACCAGCACGCGTAGTCCTTGAAAGAAAGGGTGATGGTGGGATTAGGGAAAAAAGCTCCCCGCCGTGGTACACGGTAGAATGCGCGCAATGACCCAAAATTGACGCAGTTGGAGAGACTCAAGATGTTTATGGACTTCATCTTATCCGTCTCTCGTCAGTATTTTTAGCTACAGATCCACACATGTCCATGCCGTGCCCAGGATGTGGAACGTGTTCCATCAGTGGATTGAAGAAATATTATTGCGTACTTTTTATATGAACTCGTTCAAACACGTTCTTGTCCGGGCCGGCCCGCAGGAGCTTCCGAGTCCAAGCTGACGCCATACCGTGCGCCAAGCCACTGATACTTCCCGTGCACGCCCAGGTTTTACTTAAAAAAATGAGGGGTCAGTAGGTATTCCATAGAAGCGATATGCATATATAGTGAAATATGTGAACAGAAAGACCCTGACGTGACACGGATCACCGGTCGTCATACACGGACAAAGTCCGGTCACGTTCCGGGGCACGGCCCTGATGTGTGGATAGCCCAAGTTGGAAAAGGCTATTAGAGCATTTTAACATCTATTTCCATAATTTTATTTTGCCTATATCTGTACTGTTTCTTTTACTGAACCAAGTATTCATGTATCCCAACTCATTTTATTCTTTGAATAAGAAGTCTAAGAATCGGAGCTAAAACAACTTGTAAAAATTCATGTATTAATCTTGGAAATGTTTTCATAAGTACTTCTAAGAAGACGTAAGTCAGTAATTTTTACACGGAGATAAGAAACTTGAAGATTACAATCATATCAAACTTTTATTTTTAGCCGACTTCAAAAAAAGGAGGAGGTTCTCTATTCAACTGTATTTTTTTATGTATGTTATAACTCCTCATAACTTTTAACTGGGTGTACCCATTTTGAAGATTATTTTAACGTTTTGTGGTGCTTGTCATGTGGTCCCATTTAAGTTTGAATATGACGAGTAGTTTTTGAGTTATCCCTAATAATGCCTATTTAATTTACATCGATGATGTCGTAAGCTCATTACTTGTTCGCTTAAAATATCTCAAGATAGTTTCCTGAAAATTTATACACTTAAAACACAAAGAAACCGCTTTCAAAACTAAACCGGAGAAATAAAAAAATTTTGTTTTAAAAAATCAGAATGTATTTTGAGGTTGGTGCCAACCTCAATACTTGGAATAAACGTTGTCACTTGTATTTTGGACCGACCTAAAAAAACATTTAGATTTTCTTAAAGAAAATTTTTATTTCTTCGTTTTTAGTTTTGAACGCGATTTTTATATCTTTGCTTTAGAATTAAGCTTAGATGTGTTAATGTAAATAAACTTCTTGTAATACAGTTTAAATCTAAATCATTAAAGGCTCCAAAAGCTCGAAAGTTGTGGTAATTATCTGGTAAATATATCTTTAGTACGAGTTACGTTAGATATACTGTTATATTATTTATTATATACGACGGTATCCCCAGCCGAGAGTACGTCTGACCTTGAAAGGATATCTCGTCGGCAACACTCGTAGGCAGCTAATGTACTGGAAAATACATACACATACATATACCTATATTTATTTACAAGGACGACGTACCTTCTAATAAATACGTTAATACTCGACGTGCTTAATAATTAAACTAATCAGCGCTCCGGGCGTGAGTTGTACGTAGTTTGGCGTTATTACTTTACGTTAGAGCTTTTTACTTTCTCGTATACGTAGTATAGAGAAAGTCTTGTAATCGCAAAAAATTCGATCTCGCGATTTTGACGGATTCACACGTTTTGGACCTCCCTGAGTACAAAAATACTGTTTTTACTTTCTCGTATACGTAGTATAGAGGAAGTCTTGTAATCGTCAAAAAAAATTACCTCGAGATTTTGACGGATTTACACTTTTTGGACCTCCTGAGTCTAAAAATATTTTTTTGGAATTATGTCTGTGTATGTGTCTGTGTGTCTGTGCGTTAGCACGATAACTCGAGTATGCTTTTACTTACTGCAACCAAATTTAATATGAATGTATAATATCAAAGTAACTTTTGAGTCGTTTCCTATACGAGAAAGTCATGGGGAGACCACTCCCGATTTTTTATTTTTTTATTTTGTTAGAAAGCTTAGGGGACTCCGTGTGATTTTTAAAATTTATTTCCGAAGAAGTTGTACAAATACAGCGTTTACAATATTTATTTTAAATTCAATTTTATTGTAACGAATCATAGGCACCACGTTGCTCGAATATTATTATGTCTGTTAAACCTATTTTAGGTGCCTATTTATATTAAACCCAAATCTCGTTTTAAATATAAATTGAAAAAACTTGCACGCAATAATTCAGAATTCAAATGCAGTTAAGATTAAATGAGTTGCCAGATTATTACAGTATAAAAAAGTTCATAGACATGATTTACATAAGAGGCTCCGAGGTTCAAGCTTCAGTTCTGACTCGCAGACGTTATTACTAAGCCGAGTGAGAACGCTCGTACAATATTTAGTAGCTCGTTAGTGCTAATGACTCGCATTTGTAAGGGTTTTTTAATGACTAAAATTTAATCATAATTATTATAATTGAATTAGGGGGAGTTAAATCTGACGTTTTATTTAAGACATGGTTTTTGATGTTTTTGTCTAGTGTTTTTCATTCTGGCTTATGGTTATCTGTTATTCATTCTTCCTACTTCTCCGGTTATCATTTAATTACCTCTATATAGGTTGTACTCCTACCTCTAATAGTATATGAGGCGATTAAATGATAATCAGACTCATAGAATCATGGTAGACTCTTGAACCGATGGCATCAAAATTGACTAACATAAGTGTACAAATTGTATCTAAATTTATTGAAGAAATTTTTTATTTTATTGAAAATCGCTGGGTCTGGCTGAATTTTTCATTTCTTTTATTTTTTTTAATTATTTATATTTCGGATTTGATACAGTTTTGTCAATTATTTAGTTCTTGCAACCGCAGTGCCATTTACAACACTCAGGCACGTATTATAGAATGCGTCTCAAGAATCATCGTCGGCTTGAGCGTCGTACCTCTCTATCACTTTGTGCTTGATAGAAAGTGTCAAACGATTCTCAAGACATGATTGATTTCTGATTGCCATTCTGTAATACAGGCCTTAGATTCGATTCCCATCAGCTGTTCCGGTCGCGCGTTGTTGTGGTAATTTTTACTACTGTCCTATAATACTTTAATTTGCAATAAAAATAATTGAAGACTACAAGATAAAAACTATCATAAATTCCTAAGTTGGATAAAGCAAAACAAAAAAATAATTTAAAAAAAATTATAATCGGTTCTGTTGTTTCAGAGATAAGCGTGGGCGTACAACGTGACGATTTTTATAAATGTCGTAAGCTTATTGAGAAAACCAAGTTATTAGAAAAAAAGTAGGTAGCGGAGTCTAATGAAGCATAGCAGAGCCCTCACAGGTTTTTTCTTTAGAAGTACAAAAAAAAATCTTAAAAAAAAAAAAACAAAATAAATTTCTAAAAGTCAAATGTTCCTAGGGTTTTCACAAAAAAGATTAATTAAATTATCCCGCAACATATAAGAACATATGTATAAAGTATATATTTATATATGTCGCAGGATCAATCGCACAAAATCCAATAAAAAGTATTTTTTTTTTTGATGCAAAAGCTAGTCTTTGATATTTTACAACATATAAGATTTCCTAGTTGGAGCGTGGATACCTATATATATCTCAACAAATAGGCCTATATAATTTTCTTGCTTTAACTAAGTATCATGTTTATGTAAACATAGGCCGACTACAAGACTAATTATTCTTTTCGTTCTTTGTCTACGCGGTTTCAAAAAGATAGGCACTGAAAGTGCATAGCTGCGCAAAAAAATATTCATGAAACAACGCGTCACATAAATCTTATGAGGTTAATTTTGAAAGAGATTTATTGTTTAATTGTTTCATCGGCGTAATAAATCTCTACAAGCACCAATTTATGTTTGTGATTTATGCAAAGCCTAAATAAATAACAGTAGCACATTATTTTATGACGTGAGTAAATACAGAAAATTCCACAAAGAGATCTTGCTATTTGTTCTATAAAAAGTTCCAAAATTACTTTTTAGAATTTTTGTATATAACGAGTTACAGAAATAGCGCACCCTGATAGTAGTTTGCTTGGAATCGGCCTATGAAATTTGGACAAAAATTGACCCAAAATATAGTAGAACGCGCTAATCTCAACAACTATTGACACCGTCCGACTCGAACGCCTTATATACCTTAATCGATGCAGAGACAGAGGAGTGTTTTGCTTGGCCCAACTTAGACTCAGCCCGGGGACGTTTTGGTGAAATGGCGTATGTAAATAGCGCCGATCTCAAAACGCCTCCAGAAAGGCTCAGGAGGGTATCGGTGGTTTTTAGCGCCCAAGCGCCAGGGTGAGCCTCACATACGTCGTTATTTTGTGTTTTGCCCCAACTTAGACTATAGATGGGTTAGTTTTAGTAGCGATGACGAAGTACGATAAAGAGTTTAGGCTATGGATAATGGAAATTGGAAGAGTAAATCGTATATCTCCGATTCCATCGAAGAACAAGACCACGCCCGTACTCCCAAGAGGGGTTGAGCAGAGCCTTAGGTAACACATAAAGTCACATCTGGCAGTATAGGCCATGCAGTACCTCCAAAAGGTGACAAATTGCCAGCCTGTCGCCTACATAAGAGGAACACCAAACCCAAAAAGTAATAATCCTTAAGTAAACAAACACAACCAAAAATAAATTTTGAGTGTATATAAAAATAAACTCATTGCATACTATCTCAGAAAACGTACCTGACCCAAACCAATTTCCATAACAGACGTGTCAACCAAACTCGGGAATTTAATTAAACGGTATCTGATATTTACGCATCGCAATTAGAATCGGTGGCTCTTGTAAAGCTTGTAATTAACATTGCTAGGAAGGCACGGGTCTAACTCGTGTGGCCTTATATTAGGCTGTGTTTACACTAGGTTTGCGACCCACTAGCTGCCAGACGGCTTTAGCCACAAATCAGCGAGTAATTGAGGCAACTAGCCTGAATTCAGACTAAGCACGTTTTTAGCCGACATGTAATTTGAGCTGATGAGGGTGATGAGGATCGTTTAGGACATTAAAAAGGGAGACATAATAACCTAGTGTTTCTGCGTTGTCGAATCGGAAGCCACTTGAGTTCCTTGCGACACTGTGACACATGATCATACTTTATCAACCCAAAAATAAATCGAATGCACAAATTTTGAAAGCGCTCCAGTTTGTTGAGAAGATCTTCATTAGCATCTAAGTAACAGGTGTCCGCATAATCAATGATAGGCTGAATAAGTGCCTGAGCAAGAGAGATTTTCGTCTTGAATGGCAGAAATCGCTGTAGACATTTCAGTGAGTGGAATGAAAAATGAACCTTTCTACTCAGTTCACTGATCTGATCGTGCCAAGCAAGATTAGAATCTATTATTACCCCCAGATCTTTGACAGATTTAGTGTAAGTAATTTGGTCACCATTTAAGAGAAGAGGTGATTGAAAAGATTGGAAATCAAGACTATTACAAAAGTATCTACTGCCAATAATTGTGGCTTGGGACTTAGAGGCATTAAGTGTGAAACCATAAGATTCTGCCCACCTGTAGATGTTGTTTAGGTCATTGTTGATGATAGAAATTGCTTCATAAATTTCAAACGGCTGAAAATGGTGGTAAATCTGGAGATCATCAGCATAAAGGTGGAAATTTGAAGAAAGATTATTAGTAACTGAGTTAATGAAGATAGAGAAAAGTAAAGGGGAAAGCACACCGCCCTGAGGAACGCCAGCTTCAAGATCACACTAGTCAGAGAAATTCTGCTGAGTACCAACACGTTGAGAGCGTCCCCGAACATAAGAACCAAACCAAGTCAAAGAGGAGGTAGAAAAAATTATCGAGTGAAGAGTTGCCAAAAGAATATCAGTATCAACAGAGTTAAACGCGTTGCTGAAGTCAAGAAGTACAAGGATAGTCAAGGATTTATTGTCCATGGCCCAGCGAATATCATCCGTCACCTTAACAAGTGCGGAGACAGTGCTGTGACAGATAAAATATCAGATGGTAAATGAAATGAAAATAAAAAATACTGATAAATTTCAAAGCGAAATTGTGTGTGTAACTTAACTATCAAGCGACCACAACAAGGACATAATTTTGACGAAGTGAACCGTTTGAACCTTATCGAACCATTAAGTGTTAACAGCTGTATCTTATTTCGAAATTAACCTATAGATTACACGAAAATAACCTTTACTCCAGGGCACTAAAACTAAATATCTGTTTATCTGAGCAGCTCAGTGCTTTCACTAATTTATTATTATTTCCTGTGATATTGTAATGTTATCTCCATCGAGCATGAAATAGGTAATCCGTGGATTCTATTGTGTGTTGAATCTAAAAAATTCGAATTTGTTGACTAGTCATGGTTGTTTATAAATAAAGTTTTTAAAAAAAAAATATTTTAAAGAAAAATAAAGTTATCAGATTTAGAGTTTTAAATATGTCTAAAGTTATGCGCGGTAGATAGACTTTTGTCCGTCAGCTTGCTGCGCGCAGTTCGCTACTTGATCTTGTTATAGTAAAATATACCATCAGCGCATTCATTAAGACATATATTCAAATGATCATACTGTTGGAAGAAGTGTTATGGTGTTGAGTGGTGGCCAGTACACGGAATCCAAATACCGATTGCCGTAGATAGATAAAGAAAATGAAAGCGTACTAAAATTTGAATTTAGAGGCATACCTCTAAAGTAATACGGATGTATACTTTTGCTATTAGATTAAGCGTCAAATTTCAAATATCTAGCCTGCCTTGGTTCTGACATAAAAATGTTTTAAGTATGTAATTGTTTATCTTAATACCTATATAAGGCTATTTTCTTAAAAGTAGCTAGACTACGATATAATTATTCTTATATTATACTGAAATAAGTATGTAATAATGTAAGAAAATTTTGCTTACCTTTACTCTTCAGAGTTGGTAAATTTTCTCATCTTCGAAAAAAAGTTAACACAATAAACTATTTAAAAGTAAGTCAAAGCTTGCAAAGATATCGCACAGTCCTTGATATCACCATAGGCCAACAACAGATGAGGAAACGTTGCGTACGCATCAGTAGCAAATAGTGACCGAGCTTGAGGGCAATAGTGCAGATAGTTGCGATACCCTATCAAGGTTCATGTTTTGGTAGTTTAGCACCCACTTTGATTAGTATTATAGCGCGTTCAGTCCCCAGATGATGGAAACTTCCAGAAAATCGCGGTACTTAAACTTACATACATGGAGTAATATCCGATGAAGAAAAGGGTGATTGATTAAAAAAATTGTACGGCACTATTTAGACCTCTTATAACACATGAAAAAAAAAACTGATGAAGCCGTGAGTAACATGAAGAAAAGAAACTCACGGCGGCCCACCATAAAATACGGTATATGTAGTTACTCAACTCGCACCAAATCGAGCGGCTAATCCAGTGCTCTACTAAAGAAAAGAAGTTGAATTAAATACTGAAAACTTACTTAAAATAAAAACTGAGACATCCGAAGCTCCCGCGCGATGTTCCCCAACGCAAATATTTCCATTTAATAGCGTCCTCCTCTCAGGTCTCCCAATGTCTTACCTGGAACAATGAAATGAAAAATTAGGCAAAAGAAAATAAGGCAATCTTCTATTTTACGGGCGATTCCATTTCAAACGATTCCCAAATTGAATTTTCACAGCAATAAGGTTTTAACCTGTTAGCGTGCAGAATTTTAATGGATTTTGTGTTTTGCATACTGGCTTCCAAGCTGGCCAGTGAGACGTTTTGACACAAATATTAACCATTTTAGCACTGTCATATTGATCCGCGATTCCAATGATATTATATTAAAAAATAAACAGGGACTCAACACTCTAAACCTTAAGGGCAAGGGCGACTAATGGATCAGCGAAATGGTGATCACCTTATACACAGTCCACCAATCCGCATTGGCAAGCGTGGTGGGCTACTGCCTAAACCTCCTTAGATGACAAGGACATGCATTGTGTCCCAGCTGGTCGAATTATAAAGGCTGTTATGATGACCATCAGGTTAGATAAAAACCAAGAGCTTTTGCTTCGAGCTAATAGGGACTTCATTAGTTGATTTTATTCAATGTTTTATGCAAAGCCAAATAAATTCATGCTTTTTCAAATTTAAGTGTTAATAATTGTAATAAAAGCCAACTCCTTAGTATTTCGGGAAAATGGAGAAAAATAGGAAAATAACAAAGCAGATCAGCTTAAAATTTTCAGCGCCTGAATCAATGCATTATACCTTACAGAATAATGTAGTAAAATAACATCACATTTTTAGCCGACTAACGGTGAAGCCAAAGGGAAGGATTATGATTTTAGTAGTCTAAATATGTAGGTATCTTTGTGTCCTCCGTAGTGCCTCAACTATTCATCCAATTTTGATGAATAAAATGTCAATCGATTCGTATAGTCGGGGTAACATAAGCTACATTTTAAACGACTTTAAAAAGAGAACGAGTTGACTTTACCTTGTAAACCCCGATCTTGTCCGATTTTATTGCTTTCTTTTTTCCGTAGTCGGGTTGCAGTTTTTCAAAGTTTTGCTTGTTGATAGCGCTGTGTTCCTATCGGTGAGAAAGATTGCCTTGGAATGGAGTTAGAGTTGGCTAAACAGTGCTGGAATAACACATTTGTTTTATATAACCTCCATCAATCCTCTATACTAAAGGCTACGGTAACCATATGTCCAGTTGTTTGGTTGTTTGGCAATCACATATCATAAAAAACTGCAATAAAAAAATGAGTAATAACTCCAACTCTAGCAAATTCCATGGTCAGCCCTAACTTCGCTCGTGGATTTCACTTTGCTGATAAATCAAAAGTTAATTGACATTTCTGTCTTCCAGAGGTATAAAATGTCTCCGCGATATCTCGAGACTGGTAAACATAAATAATCCGTGAAAAATATTATTGTGATGCTGTTTTTATTTACCTGAAAGCTGTTTGGTTCGTTAGCTGCTAAATTTAGTTGAAAATTTTCTTCAAAAGGCTTGAGAGAATCTTCGGGGGCAATAAATCTATTCTATACTTTGTTTTCGTTTTAAAAATAATATCGGAATCACTGTTTATAAAATGCTCAAAAAAACTTTAAAACGGAAAACGCAGCGTTAGTAGGCCTTCCACAAGGTGGACTGACGATCTGGTAAAGGTCGCGGGAAGCCGCTGGATGCGGGCAGCGCAAGACGGACCAGTTTGGAGATCTTTAGAGGAGGCTTATGTCCAACAGTGGGCGTCTCTCGGCTGAAATGATGACGATAAAAAGCTTATCGCGAGATTACTTAATTTGCAATATACTCGTACTTACAACATAAGTAAGCTGACATAAAATAATTTTCATTTATCAGTTTTATGTCCTCCTGGATACCATCTTATCTTTGTCGGATAACATAACAATAGTGTTATTCTGTTCTGACAGTTAATGATAAAGATTGTGAGTGCCTCCTTCGACCTTATGTTAACACCAGGTAGACATGGCCCACACTGACAAGTATGACTTTATTTCCAATAGCTATTTATTACTCTGCTCAACCCCTTCCGGGACTAAGAGCGATGTTTTTATGAATATATGAGATGAAGACCAAGGATTTTCATGTCAAAGAATAATAATAAAAAATCGTATCTTATAATGGCGGTTCAAACTTGTGTAATATAGAGTAATGTCTACATAGAACAATTTAAGTTAACATGTACATACATAGGATCACGCTCGGCAATCCCACGAAGTGTTGAGCAGAGCTTTGGGTAACATATTGTTACACAAAGCCACATCTGGCAGTATGGGCCATGCAGTGCTTCCAAATAGCACTATTTGGAAGCACTGTCTATCGCCTACATAAAGGGGCACCAAACCCAAAAAGGAACAATAATTCAGTAATTAATCAAACTTAAAAGCCAAAAACTAGAAACACTCAAAATCATCTCTGCAGTCCGGAAATATAAGTCAAAACAGGAATAAAACCAGCTTAGAAAAAAGGTCTCAGTGAAATATGATTTGAGCCGCAAAGGCGAGCAACAAGTGACAATAATTGCATTTATGCCGTTGCCGCAACAATTTTCCCCAGACAACAGTCATTAGTGCCCCTTGGCTACACCCAGTTCGCGCCTCAAGTAATTAGATTTGAATTAAATAGAAAATCCTGTATAATTCCGACAACGGATCACTGTTAGAAATAATAACAGGTAATAACAATAATTGGACAACATTTTCTAGCATTAATTCGGTAAATTTATCGCTATTACCTACTAGTAATATTACCTACGTAGCATCCCACATGCCAAATTGCGGCGTGACTTATAAGAACAATGGTTCATAGAGCATTATTATTATAAGTTACTTTTAGGACTAATTGCGTCACAGTAACCTGAGAAGATCTATTTGTGACTAGCTACCAAGTAAATCCTATTGAGGCCTAACATGCATCCTTTAACTTAGCACTGTCTAAGAATAATAAGATATTTCCAGCTTGGGTGGTTTTGTTTGAGGCCGAGAATGAGTCTTCCCAAATGTTGTTTTCTGTTCGCAGGGCATACTAAGTTCTTTTTTTAATTAAAAGGGATGCTCTCCGCCTAAAGCTCACTAGATGATAAGGCTGACGGGGGAAGCAAGATTCACCTGGAACCCTCAATGAGTAAGTACCTATAGTATCACTAAGGTGCTCTACACATCGAACGCGGTGCGGCGACCGCAGCTGGCGAATTTTGTAGGTGTGTATATGGAGCAACGCACACTGAACGCACCGCGCCGCATCGGTAAGCGAGGCCCCAGGAAGTATTACCGATAAACCGCGCCGCACCATGTCTCTGCAGGGTAACGCATATAGGACACGGTGCGGCGCGGTTTCTCCGTTCGATGTGTGGAACTCCTTACTGTTGCAACACAACAATGCTGTGTTAACACAATGGTTATGGTAACAGATTTTGATGGGATGTTGTTAAGTAGCCAGTCTGTCTTCAACCAAATCCTACCACAGAACAAATCGGGTACGAACATACGAGTACGGGTACGAATACGTACGAAATAGCGAACCACAAGACTACATAGCCAGTATGCACTTGTTCAACGACGGTTCTACACTTCGACTCTGCTTCGCTTCTCCGGCAAACATCTCTCCAGTCCATACTGTCTATGGACTGGCTATGGACAGTGTACCAATTGTATACCGAATAAACAAGATTATTTATATTATTCACTAACTAACTGTAAGTCTATCGAGAAATAGCGGTATATTGTACAGAATGTCACTGGAGTATAAACTAACCTATGGGCACGGTCAAGGTCCGTTTATACATACGCAACCACCACCTTTTCTATTAAGGTCATAAATCAGGCCATTATTATGTTCTTATTAGGGAAAGAGAGGCAGTGTGACTGTTTAGAAATATTCTATATCTCTACGTTACATTTTGTCAATGGATGGGTAAAGTTTTCCTTACCTGAAATATAATTCTAGAGAACAAATATAAATCTAATAAATAGTAACCTAAAAAAATAATATTAGAAACGTTTTAGCCCTTATTTTAAACAATGTAGCTTAGATAACGCTGCTATTAATTATTTAATATATGGAAACCAAAATATCTCCTAAAAGGTTTTCCGCATTTTGTTCTCTGCCACATGCAATTTCTTACCATCCAGTTTTCCCACAATTGTTTTGGCGGTAAACTGTCAAATGCTATAAAATGTGAGCACTGCCTCGGAGAACATGAAACCATTTTTTCTTTGTTATAGTACAATCGATTTAGGTCCTAGTTTCTATCGGCATAAGGAACACACAAACTCGAAGTTATCGGTAAAAATATTTTGCAAAGCGTTTACAAGCGATAGGTACTATCCTCACGAATGCATCAAAATAGAAAAACCTCTATTTACTTACTCGTATACGTAGTATAGAGGTAAACATTCAAAAATTCGACCTTGTAATCGTCAAAAAATTCGACCTCAAGATTTTCACGGATTTACACGTTTTGGAGTTTTCACCGCGATTAGAACTTCACGAGCAGACGATGAAAGAATAGCTATGAGTAACTGATTACACGCGACGATGGCTTAGAGTGCAGGTGTTAACACGATCAAGACGCAATTGCAAGTACGTATGTGTTCGATACAGTCGCGAACGGGGGCGTATCAGCTACACGCAAAGCAAAAGCTCCGAAGTTTTTTGGAATTAAGCCTGTGTGTGAGTCTGTGCGTTAGCACGATAACTCGAGTATTCTTTAACTTATTGCAACCAAATTTAACAGGCATGTATGCCAACAAAATATAAGGCTTATCGGCGTTGTGTCTAATGCTCTGGTTTCAATCTGGAAAGTAAAGACCTCAGACTGAAGTCAGTTTTAAAAAAACAGCCAACAGCAAAATTAATCTGCTCTCTGTTTTTTCACACCTGACCTGACCTAATGCTTACTTTACAAGACGCAAGTACGGTCCCGCTTAAAGTGTTGCTTGCACCGCTGGGATGGCTCCGCCAAATTCTTACTCGATGCTTTGGATAGGTTGCAGCTTTGCGTAACCCGCAACATCGGCAGCGTAGAGATGGCCAACCATCTTGAGCCTCTCTAATTGCGTCGCGTGTTCTACAGTCTACGTAAACCACGGCGAGTATTCTGAACAGCTTTTTCCCCTTATCCCACCATCTCCCTTCCTTTAAGAACTATGCGTGCTGCTCGTCTACCACGGTGTAATGAAGAGCTTCCCCTTATCCCACCATCTCCCGTCCTTTCAAAACTACCTATGCGTGCTGGCTTATATTTCCGCCCACAAACTGTGGCTACCATTCCAACGTGAACTAAGAAATTTGGCTACTCATTTTTATGTCGCACAATTAAGAAATGGAATTCACTGCCAACACATCTCAGTAGTCCTTACAATCCTGGGTCATTTAAAAGAGGCGTGAAGAAGCACCCTGCAGGTTGGCACGTACTAGCAATCTTTCCATTAGGACTCCATTTTTGCTTACACTCAGGTGGAATTGCGTAATTTACTAGAATAGCTCGCCTTTTTATTATAAAAAATCTGCTGGCAAATAGCGAAGAAGTATCTGTATGATCAACTCGTTCTGAAGTGTGTTAACGTCGTTGTATATAAATCACGTAAGAACGATTAATTTAACTGAAAATTGTTACGAAATATTTATACCTTGAAAAACCTATTCTGAAGAAGACGAGAAACTAGGCCAAAACAAGCCAAAACTTTTCTTAGTCTTTATTGTGAGTTTTTTATATTGATTCCTTTAGCCGAGAAATGCTTTCAATTTGTCAATTTGCCATTCCGGCAACGTTTTCGGGCCCATGTGTCACGTAAAATGGCACTCTATTTCGTATTGCCTACTTCCCTGTTTCAATTGTTTCTTGTTTCTTTCAATGCAGGGAGGAAGTACGTTCGTAGTTTGTCATATAAACTTTATAATTCATGTTTTAACGGGTATTTTAGTAATATAGGCAGCTTTATTTTCTAATAAATAACATTTTATTATCAAGATTCCATTCTGAAAACTGTGCACCATTTCTTCAGGTTGCACAATTATTGAAGTAAAAACCTTATGTCCTTAAATTGGGTGACACGATCTGAATAAGGGGATAAAACATATTGACTATGATGACAGGACATCAAAATGTATACAACGTGACGGAATCAATTAATCCAAACGGAGAATGAAATCCTGACATTCATAGTTGCATAATTGGACTGGACAGATTATGCCCCGCAGCCTTTGTTCGGCGAAGCGGTCCACTGATTTTACAGTGAACAATTTAGTAGTTAAGCCCAATCTCTGGTAAATAGAGCAACGTTTTCCTTTGGAGGTCGTTCATGTAAGTCCTCGTCATTAGACCTGTAATACGGAGATGGATTTCTCGATAAGGATAATATGGTACTGGGCATCGATAGTTTATGGATTACCGCGGCACAGAATTTGTAGGTGTAGTTGTGCGGGTGATTTTGTCTATCGAATTTTACTGGGAGACATAGCAAGAACTAGTATTTTATCGAACTTTGATTTATATTCTTATATAATGGAGTAATTTGGTAGGTTGAGTCGGATCTATGTTTCAAAGAGTTCGATAAATTGACGTGCGTCGAAATTTTAATGTATAATAATTTTTGAAGTATCGCTGCTTGTGCTACTGAACAAATAAATCCTGACATATATTTATTATTACCATCCTCACTTCAATCTAAATAAAGTATAGTTTAACGTGTATGCTAATAATGGATTCTATCTTGTATGTTACAAAGGAGATTTTTTGCGGGAGCACTATAAAGATTAAATAAAACTTCTTTTTCGGATCTCACTGGTGTGTACCTGTACGTACATGTCACCAAAATTCAACAAAGAAGATAGTTGGGCCGCACCACCTGCCAGTGACACTGTACTGTAGCCTTTCTTATTTTTGCCGTGAAGCAGTTCGCTGTGTTTCGGATCGAAGGGAAAGGTAGCCAGTGTAATTACTGGGCATGGAGGGCATATCATCTTAGTCCCCAGGATGGCAAACGCACTGGCGGTGTTAAGTGACCCACACTTAATATTGCATGTGTCTATAGGCGGCGGTGACCACTTAACACCAGGTGGGCCGCAAGCTTGTTTGCCATCTCGTAACATTAAAAAAAAAAAAAAGCTCACGTTTTTCACCTTTTGTGTAAATAGCAGCACTCAAAATTGTAATGATACTGGCGGTAGTTTTAATTACTAGTTATTTCAAATAAGACAACATACATTTTAGGGCCGGCGGCCCCTCATGGCGCGGCATGGCATGCTACAAAATGCCGAATGATCCAGTGATATCTCGCGGCATAGTGTAGGATCCCGCGGAATACGCTAAATTTGTTACAATAAGGACGAAAATCATTTGGACACAAAAAAATTTCACGAACGTCGAAAATTGTTACGTAACATTCGTTGGACTAAAATATGTGAAATAAAAATGTGAAACCTAAATAATACACGATTTAAATCCGTAAAAGTATTTTTTGATGTGATAACGAATCGATGAACGCCAGCTGCACGCACGAAAAAGTGTCACGTTCCGCCTGAGTCGAGCGTGCAAGTGAGAGCGCAGAACAATGGTTTACCCTTGTTTGGTATAACAACGTTTGCTCGAAAATCGTTTCGTCTAATTTTAGTTGCAATAAAGTCATTTCGCATAATTATTAATTTGACCGAATATTTAATTGGTAGAATTTTATTTAATATAATTATTTATTTGACATAATTTCATTTCACCGAATTTTCATTTGCACTAATTTTATTTAACCTAATGTTTGATTGGTAGAATTTTATTTAGCATAATTATTTATTTGACATAATTTCATTTCACCGAATTTTCAAATGCACTAATTTTATTTAACCTAATGTTTAACTAGACTAATAATGATTTGGTCGAAAGATCGTATCGAATATTCAGTTCAGTAATAATTCAGTGAAAACGCCCTAAAGTCGCTTCTGGCGCTTTGTTCATGTCAACCTAACTCGCTCGTCGCTTCGCTCCTCGCTAACCTATTGTTCAATTGAACATTCGATGAAATGAAAATTATAGCACCTGAATAATACATCAAATGAACATTATACTTTTTGATCAATAGCGCAAATGTTGTTATCGCAAATGAACATTCGATGAAATGAAAATTATGTCAATCGATATTATACAAAGTGATTATTTTCTTAAACGTTGTTCGAAGAAATGATTTTCGACTAAACGTTGTTATACCAAACAAGGGTGAACCCAGAACAATCGATAGAGAGGCATTATCGGCCGCGTTCGGCTTGTGCATGACGTTATCACGTAAAATTATCGTCCGTAAGCCGACTCTAAAAACATTTTTTTATAAGCTATTGCATAGCTTCTATCACGGGCCTTGAGCGCGGGGACCGAATCCAGAAATTCCGTAACGAAAAAACCTCACGCTCCCCACTCCGATGGGCAAGGAGGTGTGGCTTGAAGGCCGTGCATCGTCTAACGTCGTTTCAGTTCGGCAGTCTTCGACACGGCGTTGTGTGCGTGCGATTAGACGTATTGTACGACTCTACGAAACTCGCAGGAATCGAGACAAGCTGCTCCGAAATCGGACGAATACATAAGCAGCTGTTTATGAGAAAGTATATAGGTGTATAGGTATTTATGTACAACAGTGAATAGCTGTACTTGTAAAATTTGTGTATAAAGTGTTTTGAATATGAATGTTAATTATTTCAATTATAAAATTAATATCAAAGAATAAAATAAATAAATAAAATTATAATTGCATAAGTTGATACAAAATGCTATGCAATAGCTTTACCGCGGCAGTCCTCGAGTGCCACACGTCTATTTTTTTTAATAATTATTTTACTATAAACACTACTATAATGGTGGCTGCGAAACTTCTACGGAACGTAGCGCATCGCCTCTTTCTCAAAGTCAAAATAGGCGATAGTTCCGAGTTGATAAGTGTGCCGAACTTTAATTTTAGTTAGATAGATAGATAGATAGATAGAATATTCTTTATTGTACACCAAATAAATTTTAAGTATAAAATACAAAAGATGAAAACAACACATATAAAGACAATGTACAATGGGCGGTCTTATCGCTGTAGAAGCGATTTCTTCCAGACAACCTTTGGATGGACAGGATAGACATGTTATAATAATAAGGGAAGTGGTAGGTGTACCGTTACTAAGTTGTTAGTATATTGGCTAAAACAAAATATTAATACATAATATTCTATACCAACTTATACATATACATACATATTACCTACATACCTACAAATACATATATATCATATATTGCAACAAATACATACATATTTATCTATAAATAGTATATATCAACATATACGTACAATAAACATACTATTATATACATACATTCATATTTATGGATGAATAAAGAAATACTTAGTTACTAAAATTATGTTGAGATTGAGAGATAGTGCTCTTTTACTAGGTTTACAAATCTTTCTCGAGACTGAGCTTTTCTTACTGACGTCGGCAATTCATTCCACAAAAGAACCGCTTGAACCGTATAAGATTTGGCATAGAATTTGGTGCAATGCATTGGGACACTCAACCTTAGGTTCTCCGATGATCTCAACAGTCGTGAATGAGTGTCATTCACGTATGTAAAACGCTCTTTGAGGTAAGAGGGAGCTGTGGGGTTGAATAGGATATTAAAAAGAAGGGAAAGGACGTGAACATTCCGGCGAAGGCGAATAGGCAACCACTTGAGTCTACGACGGAAATCAGATACATGATCATATTTACGTAATCCAAATATGAATCGAATACAAAAATTTTGAAGTCGTTCAAGCTTATCAAGTTGCTCTTCTGTGATGTCAAGGTAACAGATGTCGGCATAGTCTAGGATAGGTAAGAGTAGGGACTGTGCTAGCGCAATTTTGGTAGTTATCGGTAGAAAATTTCGAAGCCTTTTTAGGGAACCAGCCGATGCAAACAGTTTACGACTTAATTCCTGCAACTGTGCTGTCCAGGATAGGTTACTGTCTATATTTAGTCCAAGGTTTCTGACCTGGTTGCAGAAATTTAGGGGTACACTATCAAAACAAACCTTTGGAACTAAAGACCAATCAATTTTAGTGCAAGTTCTGGTGCTGCTTATTACAATTACTTGTGTCTTATTAGAATTGATAGTGAGGCCATAGGATTTTCCCCATTCACAAATTCGAGCCAAATCAGAGTTAATATTTAATATAGCACTATTAAGTTGGTTCACTGGCGCTTGGGAGTAAATCTGCAAATCATCTGCATAAAGATGGTAGGAGGATTTTAAATGGTTCGTAATGGATTTTATAAAAATGGTGAAAAGTAGAGGAGATGTTACCTTATTCAATATGTTTGTCCCTATCAACCTCTAATGCATAATCTCTTAGTTTACAGGAACACCACGTCAGTCGGCTTTGATACAGGATTAAGTACTAAATGCAAACATTCGTTGATGAAATAAATGGGCGCAATTTAAACGTGAAACTCCACCTACACGTCCTTTTGACTATCCTCTGAAAAGCAAAAAATGTGACGCTTGGTGAATTGATATCATGGCATTTACATATTGGCGTTCGTTACTCGTTTAGCTGAACATTTTGCTAATTGCCTCAATGTATTGGTTACGCATTAATGTCCACGTTTTTTACCTAATCATCTAAATTTATGCCTTATATGGGCTATGCAATACTGTACATTTTCCAATAACCTAGCTCAGTTGGTGCTGGTCTGGTGTCGGCGTGAAGGGGCAATGACCTTAATTTGAGGACATCATCAACCCTTGCTTGTTCCGAATCGAATTTAGATCGTGCGTCAGTTGAAATGAGATACTCGGATCAAATTCCGTTTCTAACTTAGAGTTGTAATATTCTATCTAGGGAAACTGTTTTCGATGGTTAGATTCGGTAAATGACAAAAGTGATTTTCGCATCTAATTTGAATTTTAAGGAGCATTCTACGACGCCGTCGTGGTGAAGTAGTCAGTATATCTGCCGACACATCAAGCGGTCCGGGTTCAAATCCTGGTAGCGGCAAATATTTGTTTGACGAACACGAGTATTTGTTTGCGAGTACTGGTTGTTTATATATTTATTTAAGTTTAATTATAAAAATATCTAAAATTATTATGCATATTAAAAATTTCTGTTATCTAGCACTTATCCCTAACACAAGTTCTTAATGATACTCACTTTGGTGTAGGGGCTAGATAATTAGTGTGAGCGTTGAAATATATTATTATTATTGTTTATTTAAGTAGTTTTAATACAGTTGCTAATTCATGGACAGTATTTTTACCTTTAAATATTTCAAATGCGTAGATCCTTACGCATTTAAAATATTTAAAGGTAAAAATACATTTTACAATAAATTTAAAAGCAAGTTATTAACAAATCGAATTATTCTCTGGTATTCTACACCAATATGAGATAATAGTGGTCGCCCGAGGCTTCGCTTGCATCAGTGTCGGTTATAGCCTCAAAAAATATCCTATTTCCTTTCCAGGGTGTCAAAATATCTCCATGCTAAATTTCATCAAATTCGGTTCTGTGGTTTAGGCGTGAAAGCGTAACAGACATACAGAGTACTTTCGCATTTAGGATTATTTCTTGAAAGTCAGAAACTACTAAAAAGCTAAAAAAAAATCCTAGAACATACATAGGGGTTATTCGGGTTTGTCTAGGGCTACTCTGTCTCTGGGCTTCAGCTTTACACTATTTTTGGCACATCCTGTATATAAAACTTTTAGTAGGTGGCTATATCGCCAACTTTCCTTTTGTTTTTATGAAAATTCTTATCCATCCTAAGGTTGCCTGAAAGAGATCGCTTTTAGCTATAAGGCAGCCCATTGTGCAATACGCTTAAAATTTTATAAACATATACTATTTTGTGCTTTTTTTATAAGTGGATTCCGTCGCCTGTAAACACCTGCAATAAAAAGGAAAAAATCACATGGTATTGCAGGTTCGTTGTCATCCTGGGGCATTAGATGAAATGCCTTCCATGCGTCGATATATGTACAATAAAGTTTATTTCTATTCTATTCTACATCGTTTTCCTAGCCTCGCTCATTGTTGTTACCCTATAGGTATTTTTCAAACGATTTTTTCATCAAACACTTAAGCTAAATCTTACGGCTCTATAAGAAAAACCATTAAGTACCATTTTTGGACTAATAAGTATTTTTGATGTTAGATACTAATATTTAATTATTAAAATAGGAAATTGAAAATCTGCTTATCACTAGAAATTCTCTGCGTCCGCTTATTTACTCTTCACACTCACGTATTAACTATTATATAACAATAATAAATTAAAAACAAAAGTCACCAGAACATTCCTTTAAATTAGTGTGTAAATATTTCACAAAATTTACGACGCAGAACCTGTTAAATTTGTTCATATAATAAACACATGTCACTTTTGTAAGACTGGGTACTTTGTCACGCCCTTTATTGAAATAAATAGCGTGTTGGAGCGAATACGGCGTCCACGACACATACATGCCGTGTTAACTTTAGTCGGTGAGATTAAAATATTTTTACCAAAGTAAATATTTCATATTAGCATAAGGTGAGCTCTATGTAAACACAGCAACTATGGCTTAGGTCAATTCAAAGTCGATTACTAAAAATGATGCAACTAATATTATAAATGTAAAAGTTTGGATGTTTGGAAGCTTATTGGTCAGTCACTCGACAACGGGTTTAGAAGCAATTTAATACCCAACCAGTTCATAACTTAGATTAAAGCAGGATACTTTTCATCTAAGTACTAATATTCCTGTGGGATAAATTCATTACTTTGTGGGAAAACAGCATCCATGCGAGCGAAGCCACTAACAAAATCTATTATAGTAGGTAGGTACCTAATATATTAAGACTATTACTTACTATACCACGTCAATTAAACCCAGATAGTTAGAAAGACACGTTGACTGGCAAGAATGCCATTTCTTAATTGGTGCAACATAGAATTTAGTTGCCAATTGGTCGAGTTGCAACGGTAGCCACAGTGTGTCAATGTAAACCAGCTCCCGTAGTCTAAAGGGAAAGGAGAATGTGAGACTAGGGAAAAAAGCTCCTCAGAACACTTTCACACCTCAGATCAATTGTTTAGACGGTATGATTCTATTCACTACTAGTGGTCGCACGCAGCTTTGCGTTGATGAGTCAGGGTCTAAAACTATTACCATACCAAAATTCATTAAAATCAGTTCAGTGGTTTAGGCGTGAATGCGTAACTGACAGACTTACTTCCGCATTTATAATGTTACTAGCTTTCGCCCGCGACTTCGTCCGCGTGGACATTTTACCCCCTTAGGGGTGGAATTTCCAAAAATCCTTTCTTAGTGGATGCCTACACTGTATAAGGTATCTATGTGCAAAATTTCAAGTCTCGAGGTTCAGCGGTTTGGGCTGTGCGTTGATATCTCAGTCCAGACTTTGAATTTTATATATATAGATAATCGAGCTTTATATAGCATAGATTTGACGCCGTCGTAGTGGAGTGGTCAGTAACGCTGCCCACACATCAAGCGGTCCGGGTTCTAGTCCTGGTAGGAACAAATGTTTGTATGATGAATACGAACATTAGTTCACGAGTCATGGTTGTTTATGTATTTATTTAAGTTTATTTATATAAATATCTAAACTATTATGTATATTAATTTGTTTTCCGTTATCCAGTATCCATAACACCAGTTTTTAATGATACTTAATTTGGGCTAGATAATTAATGTGAGCGTGGAAACATATTATATTAGGTCTTTACCTATGAAATTTGCGTTTTTTTCTTATACACTATTAGCTGTGTAACTTCTTTGATTAAGTCGCTGTTTCAGTTTTATATTTTTATTATGAATAAGGACTATACTGTTACAAATTTGCATGTAATGAAATTATGATTATTTAAATCTTTAACTAAAAAAAAAGTGTCTGTTTTATTTGGTCGGCAGAATCAACTCTTGGAATCGTTGTAATTTATTGACGGGATTATTTTTTATTTAACTAAGTCTTGCCCAATTATACGCTCCAATTTTCAAAAGATTTGGCAACGGAGAAATTTTTGAGAAATTTTAAATTACGTTAGTATGAAAATACATATTTTTTTGAAAATCTACATAAAAATTGGCGTTGTTCCCTACTATTTCTATATTTTTTTTTTTACTGTAAATCCTAATATTACAAAATTTGGAGAAAATAATCTAACAACGGTCGGCTAAGTCTAGCATGAATAAATTATGAAAAAATCCAGTCTGTCCATGAGTTAGTAGACATCAAATAGTCAATTCCGATGAAGAGATTGAAGAGTCATTTTCACTTTCTTTTCAGAATTTAACAATTGAAATATAATTTAATTACAGACAAAAATCTTGCAAAGAGTGTAGTTTCAAAAAATAATAATAATAAGAACCTAAAACAACTATTGAATTAAAGAAATTGCAAGTTTAGGTACAAGATAATAAAACGCCAATTTCATAGGTAAGGACCTAAATTTTATATATGGGTGGTTCCTGGGGCGCTTAATTTTTCGTGTCACAGACCAATATAATCTATATTATTTAGATTATTATATTTAAATAATTGTCAAAACCTAGAAGAACTACTACTCTCTTGAGGCATCATAAATAAATCTACATAATTTTTGTTTTAATTAAATAAAATCACATTTGAAACCTGAAAACGGGGACATTTTACCGATTTTCGACGTGTCACACGCATCTCGCTCGCAGTATTATCGTTAATATTATTTTAACTATACGTGATATTACCATAATTTATATATCATTAAAAAATACAGAAATGCCTCTACTCTTATATAAAATTTTGTTTAAAAACCTATCAATATAAAGAAGTTGAGCCGTTGTAAACATTTGTCACGCGTCGGGCTTAAATTGCACCCCACGACAAGATGGGAGTATTTCAGTTATGTAAGTATGAAATAAACCTTCAGTCAATGGTTGTCGAGGGTCTCTAGATGTGTCCTGAACTTTTGATAGAAGAGTTGTGTCATTCGAGTACAAGCATAACTTTCCAGGTCAGTTCTTATTTAAACTTTAATTTTGGTACACCTGGGTAGGTAAGATCTGTGGGTCGATTAAAAAATAGAAATGTGAACCTAGGGTTGAAACTGTTTCTAGAATATGATGTCCTTGCCATCTGAGTTTACTCTGAGGTAAAAATATCTCCGATATTATTGCAAGTTTTTGAGTAGTTAATCAAAAACAAAATTGTCACGATCAGATCCATGGTCCAAAACAGATCCATGGTCTCAAATCTATGGATATTTTCCCATGGATTTGATGTTGCGTCATCGCCACCAGTCCACAAGGCATTCCAATAGTTGTTCTTTTATTATGTGTATTACCCCACAGACATGGAACAAGAGTATAAGGTGATATTGTTCCATAAAAAAAAGAGACAACGCTTCTTAAGAGCTTGGAAATGCTGAAAAGCCTTAATAATGCCACTCGACGTGTTGCGAGGAATTTGGATAAGACGAAAGTCATGTTCAATGCACAAGTTAGTTATCCTAGAGCCTCTTTTAGTCGGAAATTTGGTCCTCAAAGTTGTTTAGGAATATATCTACCTGGGACAGATAGTCTAGTTGGGTAGAAGCCAGTAGGACGATCCAGTTCTGCTGCACCAGCATTTGGAAAGCTTAGACATATCTTTACTTCTTCCCTGCTACAATGCCTGAAGACGTGGTCACTTACCAGAGGATTACTCCATTAATTTATAGTCGCTCACCGCGCTATGTAGAAGATAGGCTCAAATCAAATCAAATATCTTTATTGCGTATCACATAACATTTACAAGGGTCTTATACATAGGCTGTAGTTCCTGTGATACCCCGTGGGGGCACTGCAAACATTGATTAAGTACAGAGTTACAGTACTCAGTATCTCGTTAAAAGACAGTTCGTTATCGTTATCGACATAGCCCTTAAAATTAGTACGCTGAAGTGGCAATAGGCTGCACATGTCTGCCGGAGAACTGACAACCGTTAGAGCTGATGAATGCTGGAGTGGGGACAAGCATAGTATTAGACGCCTTAAAACAACCCGTTCTTGGTCCGATGACCTTAGGAGGACTGCTGGCAGCAACACAGGTTGTTTTGACTTAATTTGTTAACAAATCACGCTAACACAGTTCAAGTTTTAATAAAAAGAGTACTTTTAACCCACTTAAAATCGATGGTCCCTCTACGTATAAATAATCCCATAAAAGCTGTTATCGAGACAAAGAGTACTCCGTGTTTCGAGATATATACCTAATAGACGACGGTCTACATATCGCATACATGGTTGACAACTTCCAGCCTACTGAACAAATCGGATTCCTTAAAGGTAGTAGTACCATAGTCCACATGCATACGCTGCGGCAAGTTATACAGAATACCAAAGAATACAATCTGCCATTATGCTGACCGTTTGAGGACTATGAGAAAAACTTCAAATGTGTTGAGATATGGGCCGTGCTCTAGTCACTCCAGAGGTGCCAAATAGACTATCGGTACATCCAAGTGAACGCCAAATGCATGGCACGGCGGCGTGGTGTGACTCTTTTTCCAAAAGGGTGATAGTACCCAATTGAAGAACTATAGTCCCATCACGCTCCTGAGTCATGTTTATAAGCTGTTTTTGAGGGTTTTATATAACGAATCGTTTTGCGCGCAGGTTTGACGACTTTCAGTCTCCCGAACAAGCCAGAGTCCGAAAAGACTTCAGTACCATTGATCACATACATACGCTGAGGCAGGTAATACATAAGATCTAAGAATATAATCTGCCACTATGCTTAGCATTTGTGGACTATGAGAAAAACCTTCGATTCTGTCGAGACCTGGGCCGTGCTCCAGTCACTCCAGAGGTGCCACATAGACTATAGATACATCCAAGTGTTGCGGTCACTGTAAGAAAACGCCACTATGTCAGTCCGCCTTCAGGACCAGAACTCAAAAACGATATAGCTCCAGCGAGGCGTGAGACTGGGTGATATTATATCGCCGAAACTGTACGCGTTTAAGCTTTTGGACTGGAGAGCACTTGGCATCATAAATGACGAGTACATGATTCACGTTCGCTTTGCCGATGATATCGTAGTTATGGCTGAGACCTTGGAAGACCTGGGCACAATGCTCGACGATCTCTGTAGGGTCTCCCAACAAGGGGGTCTTAAAATGAATACGGATTTAAGACGAAAATTATGCCTTATTAACATGTCGCACCCACTCCTGTAAAGGTTGAAAGCTCTGCACTGGAAGTTGTCGACCATTATGTTTACCTGGGACAAACAGTCCAACTGAGTAAGTCCTACTTCCAGAAAGAGGTCAAGCGACGAACCTAACTCGGCTAGGCAGCGTTCGGGAAGCTACGCGGCATATTCTTGGCTCATCTACAGCAGTGTCTCAAGACGAAAGTCTTTAATTTGTGTGTGTTGCCAGGGATGACCTATGGAACCGAAACGTGGCCGCTTACAATGGGTCTCCCAAAAAGGCTCAAGGTCACCCAAAAGGCAATGGAGAGGGCTATGCTCGGAGTTTCTCTGCGTGATAACATAAGTAATGATGAGATCCGCAGGAGAACCAAGGTCACCGACATAGCCCAAAGAATTGCGAACCTTAAGTGGCAGTGGGCAGGACACATTGCGAGGAGGACTAGCGGCAGCAAGGGACGGAAAAGTCCTCGAGTGGCGGCCACATACCGGGAAACGCAGCGTTGGTAAGCCCCCTAGAAGGTGGACCCACAAGGTCGATCTGGTAAATGCCGCGGGAATCCGCTAGATGCGGGCAGCGCAGGACCGACCGGTATGGAGATCCTTGGAGAGGCCTATGACCAACAGCGGGCGTCTCTCGGCTGAAATAATGATGAGGATGACATCAAAGTGTTGCAGGCACTGTAATAAAACGCCATTATGCCAGTTCACTTCCATGACCAGGACTCGAAGCCCATACGGCTCCAGCGAGGTGTAAGGTAGGGCTATGCTATCCAAAACTATTCAGAGTTAATTTGGAGGACGTGTTTAAGCTTCTTGCCTGGAGATGACTTCCCATCAACATAAATGGCAAGTAAATGCAATCCTTCACTTTGCAGAAATTATCGTAGTCATGGGGTGAGGCCGTGAGAGACTCTGATCTCTGTAGTGTCTTCCAACAAGTGAGTCTTAAAATGAACATTGATAAGACAAAAATCATATCGTACTTAGGCACTCCTGTAAAGGTTGGAAGCTCTACAATTAAGTTGTTGACTATTAGGTTTACCGGGGGCTTTACAATGGCCTACGGAACTGAAGCGTGGTTAGTTACAATAGGCCTCATAAGAACGGTCAAGATGACTCAAAGACCCTCTAGTGGCGGTGGCATACCAGGAGACGAAGGTCGCGAGAAGCAGCTGGACATATTTTCCTTGTTTCTGATTATAAAACTTAAATAAACATATTTAAGAAGTGAACTTCAACATAAGATAAGTAAGAGAACGAGAAGGGTTGTAGTTAAGAGAGATCATAAAACTTAAGAATGTATAAGCTAAGGATAGACAGAGAGAGAGACACGTGACAGACTGAAAAATAATTCCAATTAATGTTAAAATAAAGAGACTATAAACCTTTTACATATATTGTTTTTCCTTTATTCCATCCATTTTAGTACTGTATAAACTTCAATCAAATCCGTGGATTCTTTAATCAGATCCATGGGTCCAAAAATTTCATTATTTTTTTCAAGACGATCTATAAACTTTGAATGTGTGCCTCATGGATAGATATGTTACTTTTTTGGTTGTTTATTCAGTTGTAATTTTAGTTAGCACCTGTGATGAGAAAAAAAAATTGCCACGGATTTGACGATCAGAACACTTTTCTCAGGAATCAACCATATTATATAATATAGATTAGGAATGTCACACTAATAGTTTAACTTCACTTCATTAAGCACGTTTAAGCATAATATCCCGGTTCAAGTGCAGGAAACTAATATAATAGCAGCGTTATATCTCCCATGTTAATAAAACCATTACGAAAATTAAGTCCCTTAACTCTGTGTACATAAAGTAGGTCAAAGTCCCCCGCGAGACTCGAGCGTAATGACTAGATGTGTTGTAACCCCTGGGACTACTTGAAAAAATTGTTAAGTTACCCTTTTGCTTTGTGATTAATTAGGTGTTGACCAAAACCATTATTGCGTACACTCAATGAAATCCAAGTGAAAAGTTACAGCGTATTTTGGAAATAGCAATCTAAAAAATGTCTGCCGTTGGATGTTTGATTCTTTGAGTATTTTATGGATATCTGCTCATGTTGACAGTCAGTCGGGAAATGTCAGAGAGTTGAATGAACTCTCGCCTCGCTTGTGATGTACGGACACTATTATTGTCTTTGATATTTATTTTATGATACAAATGATATCCCCGAACGGCGGTACACAATAGGCTAATAAAACAATGATCCACCAGAGTGAAAAAACTATACGCCGTTACGCTCCCAGTTCTCCAGAAAATAAAAACTGCCACAAAATCAATGAAAACCCAATGACGCGAACATCTGCTGTTGACGCCGCGCCGTCGACCTGTTGGAGTGATTAGTAACAGTTTAAGGGAAAATTCACATGGACCACACCCACATTACTTCGCATTGACAAAAAGCATTCAAGCAGTACGACTGTACAGATGTGCGTAAACTCCCGTATCCATTTGACGCACGACGTGTTGCAAAACATTGTTGCTACAACACGGGACTTTGTTCAGCAACGTTGTCTGTCCACGCAAGAGGCAAGTCGGCGACAACATGTCGCTACAGGAACTAGTGTTGATTCCAGCGACGATGTTTATTGACATTTGTGCGAGTCACGTCTCCAGTTGACAACATTTGATCACTGTGATTTGATACTCAACTGCATGTTGCACGGAAACCAACAACAAGCCAGACGTCATGTTGCGCACCAGCTGGTAACGTCGCGCATTGTTGTATAACGTTACCTATATTGTTGAGAGTCATGTGGTGCGCGTCAATTGTTGCCTAGTGGACAGACACGAAGTTCCACGGATCTGATGATCAGAACACTTTTCTCAGGAATCATTTATAGAAAGAAAAGGGTAGGTACCAAATAAAATGAAAGAACAAAGGTGTATTCTATAGGTAAATCACGTTTTTTTAACATATGCACAGAGGATATAGGTAGTCCTAGCTTTGTTGAGAATTCTGAATGTAGTTCTCTTCCTCTTCTTGACCTTTACTTAGTTCAATACCAGACGCAATATTTGCTCGTACGAATAAACGAAGCATTTATAATTTTTTATACACAAAAAATCACTTAAGAATATCATAATTCATATTATCTAATACCAAAATACGCTATGAATAGGCTCTAATCGTTCAAATAAAGTTTTGTTATTAAACCAAAATATATTATATAACAACAAAACAGTTTTAGGTAAATAAGAAATGTGATCCCGCGTACAATGCGCGATTCAGGTTATTTCGTTAGGAGCGCCTGTATACGACGGTACAAAGCCTTCTCTTTGCAAACTCTGGGCACAATTCTTTTCTTACATAAGAAGGTGCTATCAGATAAATACGAAATCCTTTCGTGGAAATTTATAAACAAGGTTGCAAACTGTTGCGAATTGAAAAGTAATTAAATCAAAATGAATGTGATGACCAAAACAAGAGTGAATGTCTTGTAAATCTGTCATCATCATCATCAACAGCTCATATAATGTCCCCACCGAGCGGCTCGAGCCTACCCCACATTAGGGGCGATTAGGCCTTAGTCAACCACGCTGGCCAAGTGCGGGTTGGTCGACTTCACACACATCCTAAGAATTTCTTCATAGGTGAGTGCAGGTTTCCTCGCGATGTTTTCCTTCACCGTAAAAGCGTCGGTTAAACGTACATATGAATTCAAAATTTGAAAACAAATTGGTACGTGGCGGGGTTCGAACCGATGCCTCCCGGGCGGAAGACAATGCTCTTACGCACTACACCATCGACGCTTTAAATCTTTTGTAAATTTGTTTGCCACTTAAACTTTAATCATGGAGAAAATACGCTTTGATAATGAAGAAGTAGGTATATACGATTTATGTTTTTTTTTATTAACAGGGACGCTCTTGGCTTTTACCGGGACTGGCTATCTTATCATTGACTCGCTGAGCCCGCGACTTTGTTCGTGTGTTATGATTTTATATTAATAGCCTATAGTCTACCTCGATAAATGGACTATCCAACACAAAAAGAATTTTTCAAATTGAATCAATAGTTCCTGAGATTAGCGCGTTCAAACAAACTCTTCAGCTTTATCAAGTCAAAGTCAAAAGTCAAAATTTGTTACGAAAGTCAATTTTCACTTATGAAAGTTAATTTTGATGCCATCGGTTCTAAAGTCCACCTTATAATATTAGTACAGATTGTCGGAGCTCAATAATGCTGTTAACATTAATAATATTATTATTGCGACAAATTTTGATAAGAATGTAGTGTACTCAGGCGCACTTGAAAAAAGTCCTACCACCAACCAAACAGAGTACAAATTTGTAGTTCCCTGGGTATCCAACCCAGGACCTCTGGATTCTATTATTATTATTATTTAGCATTTCATGTACACACAAAATTCAGGTGAGCGAACCACTAAACCTCGGAGGTAGTTGTGGCACGTGGCGTACTTGTACGTCTGCTTTAATAGTAGTTTATGCAACTGTCATATAATGAAGGGTATTAAAACACGAGTGTGAGTTTATGATATATATAAACTCACACTCGTGTTTTAATACCCTTAATACTATATTTATCATAATAGTAACGAGTGTTTTAATACCCGTGTTATATGCAGTTGCATACACTACTTTATCTACACTCATACATAAATTCAAATAAAACAACAGAAAAGACAAATGTATGGGTTAGATCCCTTTGCCTTCCCGAGTATTTAAGAAAAATAACTGTATCATAATGAGTCGAACCGGTGTTATAATGGTCATTATGTTACAGGTTGTTTTTTTTTAATTTTAATTTTGATTATCTGTATTAAAAAGTATGTCATTTTATGTTCACCTTTGATATCGTAATTCGAATATTATGACATGAGTGTAGATAAAAGTCATTTACGAATGTGTAAGTAGGTATACATGAGCGGGATGTCACTTAAAAGCGCTTCTTATAACCATTTATGGGCTATAAAATTATTACTACATTGCGGTGTTCTGTAAGTTACCGGACCTTCTTCAGGGCAAGCAGTTCAATTTCCAGAGGTAAATTTTTTGTACCTTATCCAATTAAGTAAGAATAAATGAAATGATTTGCGTCTAACTACGCTGATTAAATTGCTAATGAAACCCAGTAGCTTTATAGTGAAAGTAAGTAAGGCAAGAAGCCAACCTAACGACCGTTGCACGTAGCGTCTACCGCAAGGAATAAAGTTGCAAGCTATCGATTTTCTATAAAAATACACTTCAGCGACTGTGCTGAGGAATTACGAGAACTAATTCCAACATCAGGAAAATAGGGGATGATTGGATAGAATAACCTTTTCCTAAGAGTGCTTTTTATAAATCATAATATTCTCCCAAGTGTCCAGTTTTGTCCTGTGGTTTTGTCTTACGTAATTTAGCCTGTCATCTACATAGGGGCATTATAGGTACCTAAAACACAACACACCTTCAAATAAACAACAAACAAAAGCCAACTACCAGGACTGATCATCATAACATCCTTGAATTAATTCGACCCGCTGGTGGGACACGAGTCCTCTCCTCGTCATGGAAGGAGGTTTAGGTAGTAGTCCACAACACTTGCCCAATGCGGATTGGTGGACGGAGTATTAGGTGATCAATACCTCTTTGCTGATCCAGTAGTCCTTCTACGACACCCATTGGAGGATATGGGGTGATGCTATTCTACTCTGCCGGCATCACATGGCTAACACTATCATCCTGATATTACACTCTAAATGATCAACTAATATTTGAAATGTGACAGATCAGATGTTCCGATGTTTGTACTTAAACCACGACTACGGTCCAACGGGCTTGGTTGAAATTTGGAACACAGATTATACCTTGGATTGAAATATAGAATGCCAACACAAGTCATATGCGAAACTTTTCATCAGCTTCCACATCGGCGCTCTGCACATCACCAGACGTCAACCATCAGCCATCTGCTTCTCCGCTGCAAGTTCTCCAGTCAATCACACCTCTTTCTCTTCTAGTGCCATCTCCTAACGATGGTCGGCTATCATTAATTATTTTTGAATTTTGGACACAGCTGCGTGGAATAAGCATCTCGTGCTCAGATTGAACCAAGTCCGTAGATTTTGAGTCTTCCTGGTGACGTCTGTCCTGGATTTTCCCTTTCATTATTAATTGGAAAAAATCGTTTTTATCTTTCGCATAATATATCCAAGATAATGTAGCTTTCGCTACTCACACCAGCAAAACGAGCAGTTGGAATAATGTTCGTACGTTAATAACTAGGTGTTTGTTTTATCTTTAACAGTAGAGGATTTTTTAATGCTTTACGGGGAAAGTTTTTTCTCACCTAACGGTAAGTGATAATAAGGCTGAAATTGGAAACGAGCTTCACCCAGATCTCCCAACAACTAAAGAATTGGCTATCTTACCATTAGCTGCCGAAACATACTGTCATGAGCATTGATAAATCTTAAGGGGAACTAAATCCTAATATTTGGTCACAAGTTTGGCGCTGCTCTTGGCTGGCTGGCTCCGCTTTCTACAACACTCTGGACCACTTCACTTGGTCAATTCATGGAATGTTAATAGTGTACATCACTTGCAAGTAAATAGTTACTAAGTATTATAAGCATAATAATTACTTGTTCAAATAGACTAATTATTATTTCGTCCGAAGCAGTGGTAGGGTTTTCGACGATTTGAAAGTCCATAAATAACTTTTTGATTCAATTTCATTTACATATTCAGATAAATGATCCTGCATCATGAATTGCTGCTTTATAAGAAAACGACATTAAAGCGAGCGAAGCTGCGAGTAAAAGCTGGCTTATGATAATTTTGTTTGTTCTACGGTGTTAAAGCTAGGCCGCTCTGGAATCAACTAAATATTTTCACAGAAAACTTCCCATGATAAATAACTGTTGATATCGATTGAAAAACTGGATGCGCTGGGCAGTGTACTCCCGTGAGATAAACTAGAGGAAGCAATTTACCGGTGGAGGCTGGAACAACTATAAAATTAACATAACGGCTATCGCTGATAATAAAATACACTGTACTCTGTTATGAAATAAATTGCTAAAGTTGGGTGCAAAAGACTAGAACAAATTCGCTGGACTGTCTTAAGTAGGTAGCTTAGTCGGAAATATACAATTAGACAATGAATAAACAATATTGTTTTAAAAAAGTTTTAAGTTTTCAATTGATCATTTTATTAGTGCTGATGTTGTAGATGAAAATATCTTCAGTATTGTTACTCAAATAATTATTAGCTTAAGGCAATTAAGAAATTATAGATTAGAACTAATTCCTAGAGTTCTCTTAAGAACTCTGTAATTGGGTTTATTTGATTATATTCATTTAATCTAAATAATTAGGCATCAAAGTTTTCTAAATCTTATAAAAATAAAGAATACTGTCAGTTGAAAAGGAAATCTCCTGCACAGCATTAAAACCTATATTTTAGATTCTGAATTTCAAATTAAATCCCAATTAAGAAAGGAAGACCACAACAGATTAGTCGTTCGAAGGAAGAGCAAATATAAATGTACATAGTTTTTCTAAATAGAACCGAAATTTCTTTAGCTCTGAATTTATTAATTACATAATTTTATATATGGCTTTACTGTTTTAGGATCTAAATATTACAAGTGGCGCACGGGTGCTTCAAAAATATTGAAAATATTTTCGCAAAATATTATGGGTACCTTGATAGGGGGCGAAAGGGTATTTTAAAGCAAAATAGGGAAAGATACGGGGCGAACGGCTCCGAGACCACCCGTACTAGGGATCAACCTTACAGATGACTGCAGTCAAAAAACGATATCCCGTCCCGGTGATGTAATAAAGAAAGATGTAGAAAAGTTTTAAGGGTGACGGCAGTGATCGCCGACTATCAGGCAGTTCGTATACTTACAAGCCTTATTGTGTGAAAAAGAGATTTTTTTTCTTGTTTTTACATATAATCAGAAATAATTTGCCTTATAAATATCTAACAATGACTACTTACAACTCCCACAATGGAGAGCCGAACAAAGACAATGTTACACTACAGTATGTATCGCTTCAGTAAATCGTATTATTGACTTGCTTAGTAAGTAATCCCTCCATCTGCTAACAGTGTCCCGAACTATTCGTGGGTTGATAACAAATGTATTAATTCAATCCTCGCCGCACCACTGATTGGAACAAACGGCTTCATAACGAGATATCGAACCAATGATATATCATAAACGTCCAACAATTGGTAAACATGGCTTGATATATTTGTGTTCCGTTGCAGGGATAATTGATAATAACGCGCTTAGTGTCCCTGTGTAATAATTTTATAAAGCCGTCATTTTATGAAAGTATCACACGACAACACAAAGTTCATCAAGCCACGAAAGCGCTAGCCAATAATTGCGTGACTAAAAAGCAGCAAACTTTTTTTGTTGAAAGATTTTAGATTCATAATGGGACTCATTTACCACACAATAGGGAATATGCATGATTTCTTATAAATGTCTATTTAGTAGTTTACATCCTCATAATATAATTTAAAATATACAACGTCGAAAAAATAGTATAACGTGTCTAAAAAATGTAAAAATAGCTAAGTACCCTGCATGGGTATTTTAAGCGTGTGTGACGTCATAGTCTATCTATGGTCTCAAACAATACTGATGATGATGATGATGAAATGGTTAGAGAGTATTGCAAAACAGATGAAAGCTTTAACACCTTTAATTTTGACAGAAATAAAACCGGGATTTGATGTTTAGGAAGTCATCACGACGTCTATTACTGACCGACAAATCACTCTGTCCACCTGGTTGGACGGTTAGTAAAGTTTTTCTTGACCGACAACCCTAGGTGATTGGTTGAGATTTATTTTTCTTTACCGATAATATCCTATTTATTAGATTTTTAAGTCACAACCACTGTTCTTGTGTTTCAATTTTTTTAATTTCTTATAGTTTTTTCACACTTTTCAATAATTTATTTCTTGCTCAAAAAATTTTTTTATTATTAATATTGATTTAAGTCCTCCTCGTACCAATTATTAACCTTAACAAATAGTATACCCGTATAGTAATAATATTTGTATAATCTACATAATATATTATTAATATTCTATAATAATGATAATTATTATTACTAGATTTTTAAGCTAATCATATTATTTTAATATGACTTTTTATTTTTGAAGGAAGAGAAGTGTTGTGCCTACCTAAATATGTCAATATGTTCACATTAAATTTTTATTGCACAATTATTTCTTCATGTCGCACTGTCATTTAGGCATTTAGGCTAGTGCAAATATAAACCATTTCCTAATCTCTTCAACTAAGTAGTCACGCTCAAAACATTGTTGGGAATAGATATTGTTCAAAACAATATTGGATTAATATTTTAAATACTAGAACTTATAAATCAAATAATTATTATAATGTAATTCTTGTAATCTTAAAAAGTATCGTCGCCACTTCCTCTGAACTTTTTGCTGACACGTGAACAATAAACTGCTCTAACAATATTTGTTCATTGCACATTTATCACACAAGCCGGTCTTTTGTGGCGTTTGTATGAAACGGACTTTATGTTGTTTACGTGGACCAATAGCAACGGACACACAATTTTCGGTACCTACTCGTTTCTTAAAAAAATAGACTATAGATATATATACTGATGTAATTATATTACTAAATTGATAAGTTTAGTAAAACAATTTGAAGGAGTGTTGTGGGGCTTTTTTATGACCAAGCGGTGTGCAATGTTTTTGGTAGATTCATTAGAATCTACCTAAAACGTAGTTTTATCTACCGAAATTATTAAGTGATGTGTAGATAATAACTTTAACCAGACTAGTTTAGTCAGATAATTATGTTATGGTATAAAACAATATGCCTAGGGATATACCTAACTATATTACAGCTTTATATACTGCGACATTATGTACCACTTCGCATTAAAATAAGAATGCAACTAAGTATATATGAGAAAAAATATCCAGTTCGATCACTGTAATCTCAAAAATAGACAGAGATATTCTTCCGCCTAACTAATGCCATCCGGTGTGATATAACACAGGCATATCGTGTTATACAGTGCGTTCACGTTTGACACGTGCCCGAGTGTGAGCCGTAGGTATGTCAAATACTTACAAGTGCGGCGTAAATTGACACAATTCTATATAGCACCAACTATTTCCTGATATTTTTGATCAATGATACTTTGGTATCAAACTCATTTGATACCCATCAAATGAGTTTCGAATATAACCATGGGCATAAGCATCCACGATTCAGGATTATAAGCATTGTTTTAATATCAGCAACAATCTGAGCTGATATTTAATGATAACATTCAAGTAGCAACATGTTCACAGAAGACGGGCCTATGTAAGTACATAAATTAATCTAGGTGGGTCCTAGCGTAACTCGCGTGGAGCTTAGCCGATCAAACGGCCCCATTTACGGTGCGATTCATCGTTTCGATCAATCGCAAAGAGCCATACACTGTTGATTCATCGTTACGATATTCATGATTGCACAGATTTTGTTGCGATTTCCGATCGTCTTCGATTTAATAAATCGTTAACGATCTTGATTGATCTTGCGATTTGTCGTTTCGTACACTAAATTCAAATCAGCCAACAAAGAATAAATTCTTATGTGAAATTTTTATTTTTACTCCTTACAATTATCTGGTATTGTAAAGGTTATTTTATTTACACCCCTATATAAAATTGGGGCTAAAAGGCAACTAGCCCAATTTAAAGTGCTTAGCGGGCCTTTATTTATTTATTTACAGTCCAAATTTAATTAAAATATCTAGGTAAGTACCTAATAATTTATTAAGTAATATATTCTTCTGTATCAAATTATGAAATAAAATTAACAAGTCTAAAACTAGTGATGACACTTTTTCAGCGTTTCTTGTTAAAGTTGTTACTAATTAACTAATTACTGCCATAATCCAATTAATTTATAAATAAGAGTGAGAAAATAAAATATCTTTGAGATACAAAATAAAACAAATTAAAGTAAAATTCGGCTCCAAATTAAAACTGACGTAATTTTTTATTGAAACTGGAAATTAGAACCTTTTTGTGAATTTCTGACGAGAAATTTATATAGAGCAACAGGTCTGTACAAACGACAACCCGTCAACTTAGGCGGTTGTGGTGCGAAATACTATTTTATTGCTAGAGCATAAGGTTCATCAAATTTACATATGTTAAACTTGGAAGTACTTAAAAGGCACAATAAGATTACAATCCGTTTCCAAGGTTCATTCGGAACTCATCTATTATTTATTATATACAAACACTTAAGCGTGCATGTTGTTGTTAGAAATCCTGTGATCACATTCAACTGAAAGACGTATGTGTATATCGACAATCATTATCGTCGTCTCAGAGATTTATCTTCTTTTATTGAATTACTTTCAAGATACTCGTAGCTATCTTTCTATCTACTCAAGATAGTGTTTTTATAACCATTTTGTAAACTATGTCTATTTCAAGAATTGAAATAATATTTGTGAGTGCTCTCATAATATTTTCTTAATTCTAAAAATATAAATCTGTAAACCACAGCAAGCTTGGAGAAGAGAGGAAGACTTAATATAATATAGACAATATCATAAAAAAATAACGAGAATGCTGACACAAAATGACAAAAATATAAGGAACCAAACAACTGCTAACTTAAATCTCCATCACTCATACGTCTCGTCTTGTCGCTCGGGCTTGCGCTGCATTCGTCTTACACCTGATTATTTCACTGATTCGTCAAATTTCACTAGGTCACGTAGGAAATTTAAGATCATAAAAGCATTTGTCATTTACCTATATAACATAAAAACTGCATAATTTCTAATGAGTAAAAAAGAGACCTTGATTAACCTCTGACGTGTTTAGAAGAGAGATGCCATCTATTTTTATGTTGAAAGAATTTCACACGGAACCAATAGAAGGAGTAAAAAATACCTAATATTGTTATTTTTAAACTCTCCTTGGTTGTATACAACACATCACTCTCAAGCTTTATTCTCCGTCTTCCGCAGAATATATTGCCTACTTACTTTAAATTTACGGCATCTAATATTCTTGCAGAGTTTATCTAGTGCATCAGAAAAAAGAACGATGCAAGTAAACGAATAGAACTTTATGATGGAAACGAGATTTATTTATTATTCATAGTTCCATATTTTTTCTTGATTCAGAACTAAAGTCAGAACAGATAGGGAGACCTACTTTATTACGCTTTTCTAATCTTAACTTGTTGGTATCTCTAATAAATAAATTATCCCAATTTATTTTGATTCCCTGGATTAAGTCACCTTATTGCTATTGGTTTTTGGCACAGTATGGCCGGCGTTTATTCGATCTTATTGTCGGTGAGCATAAAGCATATTTTTTTAGACATGTCGAGTCGTAGTCGTCTTATTATACTCCCATTAGTATGTCGTCCTATTGTCATTGTCATCGGCCATTTACTTTGCACGTTGCAACATTAGCTGACACCAAACCTGATGAATGCTGTTGTGGTTGGTTCTTGTGTTACCCCTTGGCGAAACGGCCTACACATGATTCAGAAACTCCTTAGAACTTTTGCGACATCTCCGGGATCAGAGCTATTATAAAATGAAAATGCTTTCCTATTTTTAATATTAAACATTTTCCATTTCAATACGGAAACTGTGAATATCTTTCTGCAGCCGGAAAGCAATACACAAATGATATCAAACGCGTCCCTGCAACTAATGCAGCGGCACGTTTCTATCGAACGAGAAACCATTAAAGCGACATCAAACTACACTACCTCAGTATTGCATTATTATTTTATTTACACTTTTTTACATTCTTGTATACATAGTATAGAGGAAGTCTTGTAATCGTCAAAAAAATTTGACCTCGAGATCTTGACGGATTTACACGTTTTGGACCTCCATGAGTCCAAAAATATTTTCTTTGGAATTAAGTATGTCTGTGTGTGTGTTAGCACGATAACGTTAGCACGATAACTCGAGTATGCTTTAACTTATTGCCACATGCATGTATAACATCAAAATATATGGAAAAAGTTCTATCAAAGGTTTCTATCAACTTTTGAGTAGTTTCCGGTATTCGAGAAAGTCAAGGGAGACTACTCCCGTTTTTTAAACAGTTTAACTGTTAAAAATATGAGCCTGTTTTACAGTCCCATTAGCGTTTATTTATATTATATTCTGTCATACAAAACTGACAATTTATCTACCAGCCTTGTTTTATATAATTTATACTCGTGAGACATGCGAAAGCAATATTTATTTAGTGACAAGCAAAAATTTATTGCTTTACTATGTTGCACAGGTGAGATTAAACAATCTTATTAAGTTACAGATTAAGGTTTGGCTGCACTAAGATACAGGCTACCTGAAATATAAATAACAACAATATGTGGTTCTTTTTGTGAAATACAAGTCAATCCGTAGTTTATCTATTGGCAATATTGTTGCCACTGCTATAAAATATAAAGCAACAGTCAACAATAATATAATTTCACATAAGGCAGGCTGTAATAAAGAATACAAAATTACAAAATCTACTAATATAATTATATATATATATATACCATATTTTAATCTGGGCTATAAATTTAATAATTAATATGTTATACTGTACCACTACCCTAGTGGAAAACATATAAAATTTTAAAGATTTACACTTTTCAGACGGAAGTGTTGCTTTTATAATTCGTAAAGCTACAAAATCAACGAGGGCCTATCAATTTTATTAACGAGATAACATTAAAAAAATGTACCCTTGTTTATTACGCACTATTCTATCGCCATTACTCTCAATCAATCGCAGCCTAGCCATTACATTAAATGGGCGATTTCCCGTCCATCCGCGACAAAAACGATATATAAAGGTTTTAGTGGTCTCCCTTATTTTAATTACACAATTTATTTTCACTTATCAGAGTATCTATCACTTGACAACATTCAAAGCTCTGTAATAACTTTTGCGTTTACAAACGCGTAAACATTTCTAAACTAGAAAAATGACACTGAAAAAAAATCGACCTGCCCCAGGCGAGAATCGAACTCAGCATCCTCCGCAATCCGGGCGGCTGTGCTAACCACTACGCTACCGAGGCACTGCTTTCGCTGTCGAAATTTGTCAGTGCTTGGTGCTTATGTTTTATGGTAAACATTGTATCATCAAATCTTTGAAATTTGCACTTCTAAGATCCGAACGAAATATTTTTACAAATATTTGACGTCCAGTTAAGATGGCATTTCTGCCCTTAACCTTCCTTTTGAGGACTACGCATGCTGTTTTACTTTATCACTGACTAACTGTGTCTACCATTCCAACATGAACTTAGAAACGAATGCCCAATCTCCTTAAAAAAAGATGGATATAAATAATTCTAAATCAAATTATAGTAACAAATCAATTTAAATCCCTGACCATTTAATTTATCACCCAAAAACGAGGCAGAAACTAGTTTAAAACATTTTTATATGCATATAATACTTTTTACTGCACATAAAAAAATATATAACAAAATTATTAAATACAAAGTTTACAAGGGCAAACTTATCTCTAGAAGAGATCTCTTCCAGTCAATCCATAAATGTGTTTTCTAATATTGTTATGGTAGGCGACACAAATTCTAAATAAAGGTGTTAAAACAAATGACACTAATAACTAAGTTTGCAAAGATGAATTGGATATTTGTAATAAA